>CM040978.1:11409755-11559983 GCA_022985145.1 Pangasius djambal
CAGCGTCACTGTGCTTAGCAACCCTTCCTGTACCCTTTTTTTTTTTTTTTTTTGCCTGTCTCTTTAGAAAAATGTTTAAGCGTCAGGCACACACTCTTCATGCGTCGTCGTTGTGTCAGGGAATGTGATGGAGGCAGTACGTCATTAGGATCAAGTTATAGGCTACCTAATGCTGCCATATACATTACATCTACATTACGTTACATGGTTCTTAATATGATAGAATCAGGAACAATTCTTCCTCTGTTAAAGAATATACTAAATCATACTACCCTAATATCTTTCCACAGCATCTGTAGCATATGTGTAATTACAATGGACAAAGATTTCGACACGCTGATTGAAAACCTGTTGATCGAAAATCTTTCATTTAAAATTAAAATATGCATTAGTAAAAACAAGCTAATAACTTACAATGTATGCATAAAAAAAAAACAATAACACATTCTGTGAATTAGTCAGCTCATAATGATAACTAATGGTTGTTCTTCTTTTCCAAGCCAAAGTTGCATATCATCTTACGTGTTTTGACATAAGCCTTCCATAAATTCTCCAGCGTTGCCTGATGAAATATTTATGTAATGCTTATGAATATGTTATAAAGGTACACAGGGAAGTGTGTTAAAATGATTGTCCGTTGTAATCACGCCTTTGCTATTCATGTAACCATTCCAGCGCTGTTAGTGCTTCTGCCTTCCATTGATACTGGCTAATTAACTAGTTTATTCGTTTGCCTTCATTAACAACATTAGATTAGATTAGATTAACAATATTAGATTTCTCTTTGGGGTTTGTGTTGAGATTGGTCATGTCTCAAATTTCCTTATATTCATTCACCGAACAAGACAAATTTTTCTACCACAATCCTCCTTTTTTTTTCCTCGTGTGCGCTAAAAGCTGTAACCTGATTGGCTGGGTGATAAAAAAAAAAAGCAGCCACTTTTTGTAGGATTAAATGTTTTTAAAAAATGTGATAGCATCTTTAAAAACAGTCTGTAAGGTTCTTCATGCAGAAGGAGTTTGACAGTTGCTTCAGAGCGAGCGTGTATTCTCAGACCCCTGTGTTACGTGTACTTTCAAATTCGCCTCGCCACAGCCGAGTCATTTCATTTGAGAGTTCTGCTGCGTTCATGCGGTGCATGATGGTTGTGGTGCAGGAAAGTCTCGCCATGCGCTGGTAAAACTGTGGCAGAGCTTAACTATGCACATATGTGCGTCTGATGTGCTGTGAGGGCTATGCGAAATTCGTCATAAAACATCCTAAAACACTCTCCAGTGGCGAGGCCATGCACCAGCATTTAGTGAAAATTTGCGAGTAGACATGTAGAGTAAGTTCCAAGTGGGACACAGAAAGTGTCACGTTCTGGGAGGACATTTGCACTGTTAGCATGGGCTAGTGGTGAGTTACGCAGTCATTTCAGGATCTCTAGCAATGTCTGATTCTTTCGAGTAAGTGTGTGAAATCCTAGCAGCTTTGCCTGCTCTGACACTACAAAGCCCAGGCTGAACAGCTGCCTACTGTTCATCACTCCACCTCACTGATTTTCTATCATTATATGCCTGTATTCCTCTTCACGTATGAATCTTTGAATCAAAGCA
The DNA here is from genome assembly GCA_022985145.1 of Pangasius djambal. Lineage (NCBI taxonomy): Eukaryota > Metazoa > Chordata > Actinopteri > Siluriformes > Pangasiidae > Pangasius > Pangasius djambal. The sequence continues at coordinate 11,411,355 of CM040978.1, forward strand.
CGTCATCAAATAAATAAACGAATAAGCCACCACGATATAGATATAACCTAATAAAGTTCAAACTTACGGACCAAGAGCTCATGAACTAATACACTAGAGTACATGAAACTCTATTATCATCCATAATGGCCATCAGGGAATCACAGAAGGAAAATTATTGAGAAAGAACTTTAAGCTCGAGCTTGCAGTTAATTGACTAAAAATGTGATCGTTATTAGAACGTGATCATTATTAAATGTGGTTATACCCCAGGCTTATCTAAGATATTAGGTTGCGTATTTATAGTCCAGTGAGACTGTGAATACCAGAAATCGAGACCCATTAAGGAAGGTGGTAAGAGCTGAAGAGAAGACGGTGGATCAGTATGAGAGACCTTCAGTTCAGACAGCTGAGTGTGCAACTGGAGTTAATTGTATTGTGTTAAAGCATCGAGCTAGCTCTCTCGATCTGGTGTGATCTTAGTTACTTGAGATTTAGAGGGCTACACCCATCCTCCTGCTATAGGATTAGAAGGGATGAATTGGACACCTGGTCATTTTTCAGTGTGTACATGATTTCTGAGCTCGTCTCCTTGATCTCGCTTCTCTAACAGTCATTTGTGCCGTCTACTACTACTTTCTGCTCTGGTGCATTTTTTTTTTTTTTTTTTAAATTGGCATTCTACCCTTTAAGCTTTTCTTTAAATGATTTTAATAAGGTCTGTCTGACTGTCATCTTGGGACAGGGAAAGTGGGCATTGCTGACAGGGACAGGGGTAACCCCAGTACCTTTGGGTGGAAAAGTACACCTTAAAATAGGTTCTGAAGTGGAGCCTGTGTGTCAGGAGTGTGGTCATTGTTCCACTTATAGTACCAGACTCTTGTGTGGATATTGCACTATGACATACTTGTCAGTTTTGTGGAAGCTATGCAATGACGCACTGGAAGCCAGGGACAGCATGTGAGTGGTGACGTAGGACTTCAGCCAGGACTTCATACCCAACCATCATCCACTTTTAAAATGGCTTAAGAGGATGTGGGATTGGGTTTTGGTTACTCTGCTGCAGTGGTTGTGTCATAGCACAGAGTGAATTTGTGGACCACAAAGATCTCTAGTGTTTCTACCCATTAACCATGGACTCGTATTACACATCACAATTTCAGAATTATTGCTTTTATTGTGCGCTTTAAGATTTTCCTAATGCTGTGTAAAACTATCTACCTGCACCAGTGGCAGCTTACATTGTGGCTTCTAGTGTACAGATGTATGGGATTGCCTCGAAATTTTAGGCAGTAGATGTCCTGGTAATGTGTACTGATATGCTGTCTGTTCATATGACCACTCAAATTTAATATAGTGATACGTTTAGAAGTGTCCATGATAGCATTATTGTGTGATGATTTTTTTTTATTGCAGTACATTGCATAACCATTTCTGGCACCTCTATCCTTCCTGATATAGCATGCTGGCACTGAAGCGCATCCTCGGTAACATCGTGTTACTGGCATAAATGCCAAAACTCTCAGTACAGCACTGGTTCACTGGGCCATGCCTGTCATGTTAGCCACTCCTTACATAACCTTTGGTCATGTTGTTTTCTTGATTGCTGGTGGTTGCTGGGGCCATGTGCCAGGAGGAACTCATGAACCTATGGTGCTTCCGTGAAGTCGGCCGTCACTCACGCAGTGCACTAGCAGCATTTCTCCTGCTCCAAGCTGCCACGGGCCTGAGCGCTCAAAAAAAAAAAAAAAATCACTCACAATGTGTCCTTGCTGCCTTTGTTTGGTCAGACAAAACCTTTTATCAGAAGCATCGATTGTTCACACTGGGGTCAAACCAGGCTAGCACATGACCCCACTGCCTAGCAGGGAAAGCGAGAGAGGGGTAGAGTGCAGTGAAATTGGATGAAATGAGATCAGCAGTTCTGTTTCATTATAAAAAATAAATAAATAAATAAATAAAAAAGTCTGCTGCCTTTTCAATACTACAAAGAGGTTCAGTTGTCGGACCTTTAATGCCTTTATGTAAGCGCTCTGTTGAGAGTTTAATGATTTTTACTTTACAGATATGCCTAACTGCCTTTCCTGTGCAGCGACTCATGAAACTCGTGATACTGTTCACTTTAAAGAATTTATATTCTTTTTATGTACTGAGGGACATGTCTGGCCTGTTGGATGAATCGCGTGTCTGAACTGATTCTTTTTAATGAGTCAGTCAGATCACAAGTCCATCTGAATCTAAACTTGTGTGGCTTCTACACAGCGTTCGCAATATTGGTTTAAGAATTCACTTTTTCTTAAACCAAGTAAAGATTGAAGACCATCGGTCTAAGCACTTGAATTGGCTTGGCTTTCTTTGTATGCCGTGTACATGCTCCTTTACTTGGTGGCTCGGTGTGCCGAGTTCCGATAGTGATGTGTAGTTTGAGTAAGACTCTCCGGCGAACATCCAAACCGACTCCATTATCTGAGCTGCTAGGCAATGCAGTTACTCCTGCAGTGTAATGTAATCAAAATGCTTCCATAGAAAGCTCTTTTCAACATCTGATCTGTTCATTAATGTGAATGGTGAGGCATGGATTTGACCCTCAGCTCTCTGTGTGTGTGTGTGTGTGTGTGTGTGTGTGCGTGTGCGTGTGCGTGTGTGTCACACTGCTACACTGCTTGCTTAAGATGTAGTCTACTGTATGTAGTCGGGTGTTTTGGAGAAAAGATGGGTAGTCAGGATTAAATGGATAAATGGAAAGGAATCTTTTTAATGAAGCACCGACACAGCAGACATAATATTAATACAAGAATGCTTACTGTTTTTGCGAATGTACATTTGTAGTGCCCTGTTGACCGAACAATTATATCAACTGATTTAATAAAATGCAAGGCAAATTTACACTTTTTTGTTCATTAGAAAGGAGAGTAAGATTTCATCCTACAGTAACAGCCCTAGTTTGGCAAAGAAGAAGAATCATTGTCTGGTTCAGAAAAAATGTCAGTGTTTTTTTGGAGCCGAAAGAGTTGGCTTTTATAACCAAACGATCTGACTTGCTGAGAAGAGTGATCATTCCCATCACTATGTCCTGAATAGCAAAATCAAGACTAAGCCAAACTGAGCCGAAAATGCACACAGGACTTGTGGAACCCGTAAATGACACCGTTGACTCAGTCAGTGAACCGAGCGTCACTGTTTCCGGCCGTGTTCAACTAAAGGAACAGGAAACGGAAAACCGACCAGCGGATGTGCCGATTCCAATATCCATCGCAAAGGTTATTGATGAACTCGCTGACTCGAATGTCATCGCTTAACTCACTCACTGAGTCTGAACAGTTTGTTCAGTCGGTTTCTGTCATGTTTGACTGAAAGTCCACTGAAAAATGCACTCACAAGCTGATCCCATAAACCGCTGTGATGCTAGGCTATGAGAACTGTAAAGGTTTTCTAACAGTGTTAAACTAATAGGCTTTATTAACCTATGACAAATATATAAAATATACACTGACTGGTACCTTTAATAGGAGCATTACTGTGAAGCTCAAATGTGCAATATTTTGTAATATTTTATATATTACATTTTATATAATTTTATTTCTTTTATTATTCCTAAGGTGTGTATATATAGGTATAGTTTTAACTTTTCTTTCTTCCTGCACTTTAACTGTCTGTGAGCAGCAGTGAATTTCCCCACTGTGGGATCAATAAAGTTTATCTTCTCTTATCTTATCTGTACTCCTGTTCAATCATGTAATTATCCAATTAGCCATTCATGTGGCAGCAGCGCTGTATAAAATCATGTAGATACAGATCAAGAGCTTTAGGTAATGTTTATATCAAACGTCAGAATGGGGGGAAATGGGATCTCAGGGACTTTGACCGTGGCATGGTTGTTGATGCTAGACTGGCTGGTTTGAGTATTTCAGAAACTGCTGATCTCAAGGCAAAAACAAAAAGTATACAGTAAGCAGCAGTTCAGCAGGCAGAAATGCCTCAGTGATTAGAAAGGCCAGAGAAAAATGGCCAGACTGGTTTGAGCACAGGTTCACTGTTCAGTTCAAGATTGGAAAAATGTCCCCTATTTTATTTTATTTTTTTCCCCTACTCTTCAACTATCCAGTTTCAGTGAGCCTGTGCACACTGCAGCCTTAGATTCCTGTTCTTAGCTGACAGGACTGGTACCCACTGTGGGTTTGCTATTGTAGCCTGTCCACCTCGATGTGTTGTGCATTGTGACATGCTTTTCAGTTTGCCATGGTTGTAAAGAGTGGCTATTTGAGTTACCTTAAACCGTCCTGTACGCTTGAACCAGTCTGGCTATTCTCCACTTACCTCTCTCACGAACAAGGGGTTTTCATGATTAAATCACCGCTTCTTCTGCTGTCTGGCATCCACCTTGAGCATGTCGCACTTAGTATATATGCAAGATTGTGATTCCATCATCACAGTATTGGCATCAAAGTACAAATTCTTTTACTGTGATGATCCTAATACATCATTGAATACAAGGATGATCATCAGCACGGTTTTGTATTAAAAAGAAATGCAGAACATGTGTAACCAATGCTCTTTTCTCTCTTTTGTCTTTTTCCTTTTAATCTAGAGTAAGGTTGAGCTACGTGGCTGCTTTTTGGAGAATGGAGGAGCCACCGAGCCACCTCCGGCCCGTCACACACCCTGCAGAAACGACCCCAGGGACCTCCACTTTGTGTTCTCGTCATGTCCTCGCTTTAAATTTCGCCTCTTTTTAAGAGCGCATTATCTTCTGGGTTGGTGTTGTTTGAAGTCAGCGCTTTAATATTTTGATCGTTATTTTAATGTTTTACTTTTTAATTGTGCATAAAAGGGTTTTGCTCACTGACATGCAGAGATCCCAATACTGTTGTCAGCGGTCTCATCCACACAGGTACACAGCGTTTACTGATTAAACATTACTGATTAAAATGCAGTTGTTTTAACTTAGATTTCAGGTGCATTTCTTATAAGTTTTAGTATTATCTTTTTTTCTTTTTTTCTTTCTTTTTTTTGCTGGGCAGACACACTGTATGCACAGATAGGAACTTTTTCAGGGGTTCACCTGTGAGAGACATTTACACTTTCGCTTTTTACTGCATCTGTAAGTTTACAAGTGTTATTTCCATAACTTGCGTGTTTTGCCTGAAAAGAAGTCCTTCGTGTACGCTATCTGTGCTATCCCATAATCTCGGTGGCTGTCACGCACTCTATGACGTGCTATTGAGCTGCGTCGACCTTACGCTGGGCCCCAGGTGCAACGTGCTGTACATTCTTCGTGTGTGACAGAGACCAACTGTACTCTCGCAGTCCTCCACTCCCCCTTTCCTCTCTTCCTTGGTAGGGAGCACACTGCCTCTTCTCCTCACTACCAAATATGCAGGATTGACAGAAGGGGAGGAGCCGGGTGGGGAAAAAAAGAGGAAGCGTCTATTCTTGGACTAAACAAAATGCCAGATGAGATCTACAGTCTCGGAGCACTCACAGGGCCAGCGTAGGGTCACGGATAGCGTTACTATAACTGACACAACTGAAAGAAGCTCATGAGGGTTCCTCATACAAGGAAGCTCCTCATAGAGGCTCACACTAATTATGATATTAACAGCAACTAGGCGACGTCATGATAAAATGAAATTGTCCCAGCATCAGTAAGCAAAGCTCTAATCGGTACACTGTTCTTATGAACACGCCCAAAACAACACACACTAAGATGAAAGAGAATAGAAATTTTAAGCCTTCTGAGAGGAGCAGGTTTTTTTTTTTTTTTTTTTTTTTTTTAATTAGCCAGCAGTTTTTCATTTTTGTCAGTTTCTCAGTATTGTACACATGCTTTGAGGGAGTGCCCCAGTGAAACATCATGGCACAGGATTAAAGCTCAATCTTTGCCTTACTGTTGTAATTTATTGTAGTCTGTGTCAACCTTTTGTATGAAATAAATCTTTAGAGAGCAGGTGTGAGACAAAAAGACATATATGGTACTTTATCTCCAGCTTGAGATTGAGGTGTTTTGGTTTGTTGGGTACAAGAAATCACGTCCCTCTCCTTATTTCAGTACATTTGATATAACCAAACCAAATGTGAAACATTTCATTTGATGCTTGTGCTGAAAATAAAAATGACAAAACTAGAGATATTTTCATGGTATGTTGTAAAATTGTTGGTACCGAAAGTTTAAAAAAAAATGTGAATGTAACCTCTTAAAACTCAAGTCCTTCTATATTTCAGTCCCTTCTGGTTAAGGGATCTTTCCTCTCTTCCCCCCTATTTTGTATCAGATTCATGTCTTAGAAAGCACAGGCCACAGGGATGGACTGTCATTCAAAGAAAACAGGGCATGTTTAAACTAGCTCTTAATTTTTGTAAGATAAGAAGTGTAATAGAAATGTTGTGGCATGAACACTGCTTTCGATTTCTTCGGTCCTGTTTTTAGGTACAGTACTACAGTAATCTGTGTTACAGAGACATTCACGACTGAAAGAGATCTTTGGCACTATTTTTAAAAACCTGCCTCAAAACAATGTAGAGTACATTGGAAAAGATCCGGCAAAAGCTGCTGTTTATTGTTGTTTGTTGTTTGTTTGACTGAATATTTTGTTGTACTATGTTGCAATTTCAGTTGATTTTTTTTTTTTTTTTTTTTTTTTTTTTTTTTTTTTTTTTTTTTTTTTTTTTTTTTTTTTTTTTTTTTGAGAAATTACAATCCAAATAGCAAGTGTTTCAAACGACGGATGACAATATACACAGATGCACAGTGATACAGCATTAATATGCAAGTTCAGTTTTGTTTTCCTTTATTTAGGACCTAGTGTAAAGATTTGATCTTGGAATTGTATGGAATTGGATATTTTTCTGAATCTCAAAGTTTGGGGAAGTCATGCTTTCCCCCACAGTGGTGAGGCATTTTTGCAGTTTTGTAAAATGTATTTTGTTACAGTTGTATTTTTCATTTTGCTGCTGCGTTTAAAAAAAAAAAAAGGGGGGGGGGTAATTGTGATCTTGGGTGATTACAGTGGTGATCTTAGTGATTACAGTGATGATGACAAAGCTGTCATGGGATCTGCTTTTGGTTAATGAAATTTGAATGCTTTTGCTGGCAGAGTTGCGTTCAGATATGGAGGTTTAAACCTCCCGCGTTCATTTTACTCCTTATTTTTTTGCTCATAGAGTCTGAAAGGGAAAAACAAGAGGAGGAAAAAAAAAGTATATTAACAACTATTCATGGCTGTGTCCACTGTACATACTGTTGTTTTATTTCATGTTGACTTTTCCCCCCCTGTCTTTTTCCTCTGGCTGGAAAAAGGAGAGTGGTCGCAGATTTTGGAGCGTTACATAGTGTTTATATTTATCAGACCTTTTGCTTTGAATAGAGCTATTGCAATAAAAATGTGGTAATGTAACATGGCTCTGTAGACTTTATTTGGGTTCCTACTTTGTGTGTTTGTGTGTGTGTTGGAGGGTGGAGGTTGGGGGTAAAAACTAAACTGAAACCAATCAGAAACGGCAAACGCTCCTTTCACTCTGAACTTTGATGTTTGTCTTTTTTTTTCATTTCCATTAGAGGTCAGACAAAGTAATTTAGAGAGAAAGGCATTCATTTATATGTGTGTGTGTGTGTGTGTGTGTGTGTGTGTGTGTGTGTGTGTGTGTGTGTGTGTGTGTGTGTGTGTGTGTGTGTGTGTGTGTGTGTGTGTATAAACACACTGATCAGCCATAACATTAAAACCACCTGCCTCCCCCGTGTGCCGCCAAAACAGCTCTGACCCGTCGAGGCATGGACTCCACAAGACCTCTGAAGGTGTGCTGTGGTATCTGGCACCGAGGCGTTAGCGGCAGATCCTTTAAGTCCTGTAACTTGCGAGGTGGTGCCACAATGGATCAGACTTGTTCGTCCAGGACCTCCCAGAGATGCTCGATCGGATTGAACACCTTGAACTCTTTGTAATGTTCCTTAAACCATTCCTGAACAATTTTTTTTGTAGCATGGCAGGGTGCAGTATCCTGCTGAAAGAGACCACTGCCATTAATGTATACTGTTGCCGTGAATGGGTGTACTTGGTCTACAACAATGTGTTAGTTAGGTGGTACGTGTCAAATTAACATCAACATGAATGCCAGGACCCAAGATCTCCCAGCAGAACATTGCCCAGAGCATCACATTTCCTCCTCCAGCTTGCCTTCTTCCCATAGTGCATCCTGGTGCGACGCACACGCCCCGGCCATCCACATGATGTAAAAGAAAACATGATCCATCAGACCAGGCCACCTTCTTCCACTGTTCTATGGTCCAGTTCTGATTCTCACGTGCACACTGTAGATGCTTTCGGTGGTGGACAGGGGTCAGCATGGGCACTCAGACCGGTCTGTTGCTATGCAGTTCCAGCAAGCTGCGATGCACTGTGTGTTCTGACACCTTTCTACCACAGCCGGCATTAACTTTTCAAGCAATTTGTGCTACAGTAGCTCTTCTGTGGGATTGGATCAGAAGGACTAGCCTTCGCTCCCCACACGCATCAGTGAGCCTTGGGTGCCCATGACCCTGTCACCGGATCACCGGTTATCCTTCCTTGGACCACTTTTTTTTTTTTTTTTAGGTACTAACCACTACATTCCGGGATAAGACCTGCTGTTTTGAAGATCTCTGACCCAGTCATCTAGCCATCACAATTTGGCCCTTACACTTGCCCTTTTTTCCTGCTTCCAACACATCAACTTTGAGAACTGACTGTTCACTTGGTGCCTAGTAGATCCCACCCCTTGACAGATGCCATTGTAACGAGATAATCAACATTATTCTCTTCACCTCAGTGGTTTTAATGTATATAGCTCATGGTCTAAAACAGAGCAAATGTGTTTGGTTCATGTATGTTTCAAGTCATAAGAATGAAAACCAGATTATTCACCCATAATGAATAACCGTTTTTGAGCATTTGAGAGTTATCACATGCTCATGAGCTTGTCACTATACTCATTGTAAATAATGATGACTTCCATTTAAGTATATCTTATGACCTACAATCATTTTGGCGCCACCTATTGAGTAAATGTGTGTGTGTGTGTGTGTGTTTTGTTTGCATGCACGCGTGCCTCAAAGCCACGAGGCCAAAGTCCATTTTAGGAGTAAATAACCTACGCAAGAGAGTGAAGTCCACTAGCAGAGCAACCAATCAACAGATTTTCCTTTGCTTGACCCCTTTCTCAGAGACATTTAGAGTTGTTCAGTAACACAGCAGATGAATTAACAGTTTTCAGCAGCCAAAAAAAGTCACAGGCCATATTAAAACATCTAGGGAAGAAAACTGCCCTAAAACAGTAATATAATTAAGGTTAAAATAGATGCTATGATTTTCTGGTTAAAAATGTTCAACTCCAAGAAGCTGCATGTTTGAATCCCACATATAGACAGCCTGTTCTGAAACTGTGTAGGGTCTGTGTTGTTCCGCTTCCCATCAGGCCACATCACCACCCTATCGTGGATTGTTTACCTATAACGGAACGCACCTTCATGTTTTAGTCCTTACTTAACACTGTAATCACTGTTCCCTCAAAGCTGACCTTAATAACAGCATTGCATTTTTCTGTTGTTTTTTTTTTTTTTTTTTGGCTCATGGGGTAGTTCTGCTCAAAAGTTTGTTCCCAATATAAGTAGGTTTTACTCAGCAAGAAAAAAAATAGAGGGAACATTGAGTGTAATTCTGTCACCTCTGTGTGGCCACTCAGTTTCCTGGCCAGTAAGCAGCCTGCGTGGTGATGACGGTGTAGATAAACTTTTAAATTGAGGTCAGAACCTTTCTCAGAAGCTCCGTGCATATTTGTGATGATTGTTTGTGTGTGTGTGTGTGTATATATATATATATATATATATATATATATATATATATATATATATGTGTGTGTATATATATATATATATATATATACACACACACACACACACACACACACACACACACATGCATTAACAAGATGCCTCATGAGAGCAGTAATTATTTCCATAATGTGCTGCAGACGTCAGTAAGTTCATCATCCATCTGACCAGGTTTCAGGAAGAGAGATTTTCCCTCTAACCTCTCCTATAAACCTTAAGTGTGCCTTAAGTCTCTCTTGCTTCTTCCCAAAACAGTGGTGCTAAAATGTGGTTCTGAGCTAAAGGTAAATTCTATGTAGCCTGTTATGGGTACAAGCTATCATTTCTTCTAATGTAACTTTTAAGTTGCGCTGTGCGGAAATGTGAATATAGATGTAGTAGCTATAGCCAGCTTCTTGTCAGTGATTGCAAGTCTCCTTTTGAACTTTTTCCTCACCATGACAGAAATGAAGTGAAGTGATCAAAGGACAAGTCATACCGAATATCCTCTTTCCTCGTTCTATAATCATAACCTAATTAAAGCCATGTCAGCAGCATGGTGTGACCTGCTGAGCATCAATGCTTAGAAAACTGTAAAATTGCAAGCCCTCATCAGATTACTTTGGAAGCTACCCTGATCTGCGTCACCAGATAGCAAATGGGGTGAACCACTACTTGGTGACAGATCTTCTGCGTCATTAAAAGGCAAGCTGTCCACTTTAGGGAAGGGGAAAGAGTGCGTATGTGTGCGCAAGCCCCTGTGTGGACCTTCAGCTCAGTGGTAGCATGTGATAGCTGGCTTTCATTTCATATATGGCTGCAGGGTAATTAGTTAGGCTCCTCTCGAGGAATGTAGTATTTCCCGTAGTGGACTTGAGTTTCAAAACAGTCCGAATGGGCATTTGCCTGCAGTCCGTGCTCTCTTAAGGAACTCATTATCGAAAAGGTTATGAATTAATAGCCTCCTGTATGACCCAATCCCTGGAAACACAGCTGTCAAATGAAGAGGTCAAGGTGGAAAAAAAACGTAGACACCCCATTCCATCCTCATTATTTTGATGCCCAAACATGCTTGACCTAAAGCTAAGGTTTAATCATGAGCGCTTCAGTCAGCAGTGCCACTGAAGGGTGCTGAGTGGCCTGGCAAAGCACATAGGTTTAGGAGTGGATGATTCTGGTAAGTCCCTGTCTTACCAGCTTTAGCTATGACTAATGATGTGGTTTAGTGGCAATCAACAGTGAAAAAAGTGGAAACTCGTTTTCCTACACACTCAAACATGTCTTGAATCTACATAATTCTCTCTGCCTAATTCCCAGTATACCTTCTACACCTCTCCGGCGTCCCCTACAACTGTCCATGTCACTCAAGTCAAGGAGATGCGATCTCTGCCTGTGCTTAGTCAAACACTGCAACTACTATTACGCTTGACCCATGGCTGCAGAGGCTGCCAGGTTGGCAAAACAAGATCATCTAAGAAAGCCAAGGCATTCAGCTTGCTCCAAATGCAAATCTGAAATTAAACTGAAACTTGATCAAGATTTACTTGGCAACTTCTGCACTCTGAGTAACGATGAAAAGAGCCTTACTCTAATTTTTTTAATCTGTGGTATTTTATCGCAGTTCGTTTCTGTTAGTCGATGTGATTTGCTCCTTATCCCAATGAGGAAAACAGGCCTTCGCCATGCTATTTTAGTCAGTGCTGGATATAATTATATTCTTATATGAATCATGTGGAGATCTCTTAAAAATTTGAGTAAGAATGAGTCTTGCGTAGGGTTAGGATCATTTTCATTTGATCCACTGTGAGCGTCGTTCTAGTCACTGTGCGTAACTTGGATACAACTTGGAGGTTATTGGATCTCCAGCTTAATTTGGCCTTTCATTAAGGCCCCTGAGGTTGTGAAACTCAGAGGAATAAATCATTAAAATGGTTCTCATTCAAACTGTTCCTTGAGCATTTTGTTATGTGGATGAAGATCATTATCACAAGCTAATGCAATGTACCCAATTCTCCATATTTCAGTGTTTTGTTCCAACCCATCCACTTAAACCTAGCTCAGGCTTGTTAACCAAAATCAAGTTAATCAAGAGTGTACAGGATTGAGAATCACTCTTAGATTTAAAAAAAAGCATCCTGAAAAAACGTTCCACACAGAATCTATTTATATAGCTAGAACCATTATCCATCCAAAGAACCCTTTGAAGAAACCTGTCTTCTAAGTGAGGTATTCCCTGAGCCAATATAGATTCAGTGGCTTAGCAGCCAAAGATCATGGGCAACTAAAAAAGTTCATGAGAGCAAGAAAGAAAATCAATTCTAGGTGTATGTTTATTTTCCCCTTCCAGAGCTTCTAATCCTCTACACTTTAATGATGTAATGTGAAATGTCTATTCGTGTGTAAAGCGATCATTTACACTAGTGCTCAGGTTTGGGGTAACTCATCTACTGGTATTCACCCAGCTGTAAGTATGAGCTAAAACTGGTTTCCACAAACAAGGTCACAAGGCTGTGTTAGTCACAAATGTATATATGCAGAGCCCTAAAGTCAGAGTCAAGGTTAAAGGTCATGTCTGATAGTTCTAAACGTCAGACTAAAGCCGTTACTTTAATGCGTTACTCCCTCCAGTGGCTCTTGAATGTAAATGCCTTTCTGTTAACAATATGTAGTGCATGTAAAAGAAACCTTGAGTCAAAATGCAACACTGGCAATGTACAGTTACATTACATAAAAACTTTATTGGCCATGCTCTTTGCATACTTCAGGTTTAAAAAAAAAAAAAAAAGAGAGAAAAAAAAGGCACACTGAATACTGCATAAACCTGTTGACATAAATTTGTTGAAAATGCTGACACAAATATCTGTGAACATAGATTTTCTTTATTTCAGTCTTATTTTTTTCTTGATAAAAAAAATTAAAATACACATTCTTGCACCTCATGATGAGTTAAATTCAAATGAAAACGGTCAAAGGTATCAATGGCTCTTGAATGCTATTGCATGTGTAATGTAATATAAACCACACGTAGTATAAGCAGATAACAAATACTAATATTCTGATGATTCCAAATAAATTTAATTGTAGGTAAATGTAATAAAAAAAAAAAGATGTACTGACCACAGAAAATGCAAAAAATAAAATAAAAAATAAAGACCCATCCAGGGCGTACTCCTGCCTCACACCTAGTGTTTCCCAAGATAGGCTCCAGGTTAACTGCGACTCTGACTATGATAAAGCAGTTACAGAAGATGAGTGATTAATGTGATGTGTATTTCAGTGAGTGCCTGGTGTGAGGGAAGGGTGCTCCTCAAAAAAAGTCCAGTCTTTGTCAGTAGTTTGTAAATGCAATGGATGATGAAGAAGTTAAATTGTATGACATAATACATAGCCAATTCAAGCTTAGGTGTCTATATATATATATATATATATATATATATATATATATATATATATATATATATATATATATATATATATATATATATATATATATATATATCTTTATATTCATATTTATATAAAATACTGTTTCGTTAAAAGAATGTTTACTTTGTACAAATATTGTGTAAGTGAAAAAGTGAGATAGAATATGAATGAGTGATTGATGGAGTAAGAGTATGAACACGTGCCAAAGAGTGGAAAAAAATTAATTGTAAAGTACTGTTTAAGGTTTTAGACTAAAAAGGAGTTTTACACAATATACACATTTTATTACTTACAAAATAGATAAAAGGATTGTAGTTATAAATTCTTGGATACAGTGTTAGTACCACCAAGAAGTGGGAGAAGGAAAAGATTGTTGAAAAAAAATAAAGCATTAAAAAATGCAGTCTCACTAACGTAACTATTCAGTGCATTTTTCTCATTGATGTTCAAAGTGCCGATTTGGTAACATGGAGAGAATTTCAGTACTTTGCGAAAACGTCTCTCTAAAAATGTGGTGTTTGCATACCAACCACAATTCTACGAGAAAGAAATTTCTTTTAAAGAAAACAAAAAAAAAAAAAAAAAAAGGAGGGAAAAAATGCACTTTTTTTTTGTCACTGATCCATCATGGCACCTTTGTGGATGTTTCTGTCTCTGTATGAGGTACTTCTTTAAAAAAAGTAAAGACTAGTAATTTTTTTCAGTTTTTTGCTGTGTTGCACAGTAGCACCATAGAGTTGAACTTGAAGATAATGCACCACTAGAATTCCACTTGTTCTCGATGTAACTGTTGCAGTCGCTGTGGTGATCACCCCTGATAAGGGGTCATGCTGTATTCAGCATTGCTATGTTACGTCTTCTTCATACACACAATACAGCGGCTCACGCGTGTCTGGAGATTCCCTGCTTTCAGCGTCTCAGACTGTGGCTTCCTGAGAGGAGAAAAGAGGGAGGAGTCAAGCATGCTCTTCAATTTCTCAATATTGAGAGAACATGATAACAAAACCCTGAGAAAAACCAGACCAAAAGGGAACCCGTCCTCTTCTGGGTGACACTGGACAATGCATTTATAAACCATTACCGTATACAGGTGTAGAAGAGTAGATACAGAACTAAGGGCGTTGAAAAGATGTTCAGTATGAACATATTGTGAATAAAAGAACTAACTATGGTAATCCACCTTTCTAGAAAATGCTCCAGTGGCCCACTAGCCGTACTGTTTTTCATGGACAACATAGAGCATGTCAAACAAACCAAGATGAACTTTAATAATCATGACGTGGAGACACAAACTAAATTGTAATTCGTCTAAAAATCAGGGTATTTTATTACTGTGTACGTGCGTGTGTGTGTGTGTGTGTGTGTGTTGGGGGGCGGGGCACAGCTGTCAGTGTTGTAGCAAAGGTGAAAAATGGTTTGAGGTAACATCAACAAAATAAAAAGAATTACAGCCCACAAAAATGCCATTAGTGCCACAGTGGTGGGGCTGTAAACTGTTATTGGTGATGTTTTGCTGAAGGGAATTATCCCTGATGTTGACAGCAATGTGCAATTCAGTCAACCGCAGGAGAAATTCTTCCTTCACATATCCCAGCTCGATAGGAAGTTAGGGTCAGAGCACAGAGTCTGCCTCATGACACAGAACTCCTGAAGCAGAGAGGGTTAAGGGCCTTGCTCAAGGGCCCAACAGTGAAAGCTTGGCAGTGTTGGGGCTGGACCCCCTGACCTTCTGATCAGTAACACAGAGCCTTTAACCATTGAGCCATCACTGCCCTAGAAAGCATGTTGTTTTATATTTTCACACTTAATAGAATGTAGTGAATTTGGTTCAAATTTAAATTACGGAACTGATGGCCTATATTGTGAACATATCAGAGACATCACATTTGATAATTTCTTTTCATAATTATTCTCAGTATCTTTTTATCTGCATACACATGGTTATATTTTTAACATCAGCTGTAAATGAACTTGCATTCTCACGTACAAGAAAAAAAAAACATAAATCACATCCCATGCATTGATCTGTGCAGATGCATGATTGCTATTAAAGACCCCTGTTCATTAGCATAGACCAGGCTGAACTCTCCTTGCCTAAAAATCGCCCTTCGATTTGCATATAGAATTTTGAAAGCGGTTGTTTACCTGAACATTTCAGACTGTTCGACGGTGGCCAGCCAGAAGCTATAGGAGTTGCCATAGTAGTTGCAGGTTCCGTGGCCGTGGCACTCAATGAAGGGAGATGAACGAAACTCCTCCAGACAGGAGCCAGGTGAGGCCAGAGCCTGACCAGAGCCCTCTGCACCCGCACTAGTGTGCTGGCGTAAAGATAGAACAAATAGTCAGTTTATGTTAAACTGCACATATATGTAAACTGCACATCAACACGCATGCAATAAAATACTAATGACTCTATTTTTAATTATTATTTGCTGGAAAAAGCTGTGGCTTTGCTAATTTGATTAGGTTTATTCAAATATGTTCTACTCTGGCCCACTTGCTTTTTCCATGCTCAGAAATGGAAAATCCTGTGCTGATGTAAGTGTAGCAAAGCAACAAGTGCTATTTTAAACCCACTTTGGTCCAAAATTGACACAACTAAATAAATACAACTGACTAAACTATTTTATCTGTAGTGTATAAGAACAATGTAGTTGTGACTATTAAACATACTAAATGCAGTACAAAAAAACATTTCTGCCACGCTAATGTCAACATCACCAACTTATGATTTATTTTTGTTTGTGTTATGTTCACAAAAATATGTTCTTTAGGATTTTACCGCTTCTAAAAAAAAAAAAAAAAAACCCTGAACAGCTGAATGTAATTACCATCATGAAGGAATAGCCAATCCACAGCGGCTCCCAGGAGTTTGGACATGATGGCAGTTGGATGGTCTGGCTGTGCACTGCTATCACCATAGCTGGGGCTTCACATACAGCACATCTACACACAAGGTGAAACATATTATATTTACTATATTTATAGGAGCTTCAGAAATTTGGCAAACACATGGAGAAAGAAAAGAGTGGCAAGGAAAATCTCATAACAATGGAGAAACTCAGGTGCTAGAAGAGGAAAAGAAGAATCCATCCGCCTCTGGGCAACTAATTCACCCAGCATGGACTTCACTCTGTATGTTTGTATGTTTCTGACATGAAGATGATTATTTAGGATTTGATCTGCATGACTCTGACCTGATGATGATTTAGAGTTTCACATGCATGACTCTGACCTGATGATGATGTAGGGTTTGAGGTTTCGCACTCTGACCTGATGATAATGATGTAGGGATTGATGTGTTTGACTCTGACCTGCTGATGTAGGGTTTGATGCTTTCTCCCTGGATAGGAGCCATGCTCATGAGCATGGGTTCAGGAGTAGACAACCAATAGGAGTAGTCATTCCGGGAAGCAAAGTTGCACACATTGTTGATGTTGCAGAACATGAAAGGCATGGTGCTGAAACGACGTAGACAACTTCCAGCCGTACCTGCATCAGAGCAGGGAATAGCGAGGAAGAAGTGAGTTCATATTTGAGCATAACACTGTACATTAATAGAGAAGAGAAAAAGAAACTAACAAGTAAGGAAGACTATAAAACAAAAAAGATGAATAGAGACTGTATGTCTGTGTGAGTAGGATATGAGTGATGATGATTTTTCAGTGCTCTCACCCAGGTCTTGGCCATGTGCCCTCTCATTGCCCTGCACGTAAAGCAGAGAATAGCCATCATAGATCAGAGAGGTGCCAAATGGGCATTGTGGTACATCTGTAGTCTGACTGTGTCGCGTAATCAGGAAGCCATGAGTTGCTGACGACAGACCTGGAGGACCTGGTGGACCTTGAAGCCCATCTGGACCAGGAGGGCCGGGTAAACCCTGCTGACCTGAAGCATTGAGATTGATGAGTGTAAATTTATGTATGGTCAAATTATAATTAAATAGTTATAGGGTTGAACTCTCCAGCACAGTATATAATGAGTGTCATGTAGTCAATTTTATAAGAGTGAGAAATAGTGTATACATTATACTAATAATACAGGCTAATAATTATAATTTGGCAGCATTCCTTACATTAGGAAACAAAACGCGGTTCAAGTCACATATGTGGTATGTACAACTGCAGATTTCGGATCAAAATGCATTTCACCCTTACTACCTTGCTACTAGATCAGCGTTTTATGAACAATGGAGTATGATATAAGGATACAAATGTGAGGCCATGAGACCAGCTGTCCATCTTTACTATTGAATGTAATTACAGTCAGTTCACTGATTCATAATACCAGTGTATGGGCTGGTGTAAGCACTCACCTGGCTGCCCAGTTGGTCCTGATTCTCCTCTCCTTCCAGCTGGACCAGTGAATCCTGGAGGTCCATCAGGACCTGGGTCACCAATACTCCCAGACTGACCTACAAAAGATGTGACATCAGTCCCACACTTTAACAGTTTTAAAGTTAGCACTTATGATGCACAAATGGAGATCAGTACAGATGTAAGTAGCAGATAAACTGTAAATACAAAAAAAGAAAATAGTTTTGCACACTAAATATCCGTCTATTGCTATTTGTCGCAAAACAAAGGGTTGAGTAATGCTCAACAAACTGGTAATGGGTTTACTAGTTCAGATATCTCCCCGCTGCTGTTAGAATCACTTACCTGGAAGCCCCTCCAGTCCCGCCTGTCCTGGTGGACCTCTGGGTCCTGGGGATCCTGGAGGACCAGGAGGCCCCTGCGCACCCTTTACCACAATTGGGGCCGGAGCTTGACCTGGCTCACCAGGAAGACCTGAAAGGAAGCATTGGTAGCAGTAAGATCAGACATTTTGTTTAAAAAATGAATATGAATTCAGGAAGAACATAGATGCACTCACCTGGACGACCAGGTTCACCGGGATCACCACGCAGACCAGCAGGCCCAGGATTACCAGGCTGACCTTTAGGTCCTGAAGTGAGCAGACATATCACATTTAACCTGATTTAACATACCACATTTAACCTAACACATTTAACCTGATAAATAAACTGACTAGGGTTGAGCACTGTAAAGTGGCAGAGTTGCAGAACCTTTTAGATTTGACTGACCTGGGAATCCTGTAATGCCCGGAAGGCCGACGTCTCCTTTAAATCCGACAGTTCCAGGAGGTCCAGGAGGGCCCTTTCCCAGAAACACATCTCAATTATGTAATCTCAGTTTCAATTAGAATAAGTTATAAACCAACCTTATCAGAATGTGAGTTAACCAACTAAGATTTGCTCACAAAATATCAGAAAAACAGGAGTGTTTTGTTACAAAAATACATGTATAATATGAAAATATTTAACAAGGAACAATAGGGAGAAAAAGAACCAGACAGCTAATAAAAAAAAAATGTAAGAAATCAACACTGATACTTGCTACTGAATGTAACAATGGAGTAGTCAGTGTTAAGTACTGACAATACACACAGTATTCTAAAAAAAAGTTTTATAAAATTATTTTGTCATATCATTCAGCCTCATTAAAGTATAACTCTTTTCAACAGTTGCTACAGAATTATTCCAGTAATCTTTATTTGATGTCCATGCGACTCACCGTAAAACCTTGTGGTCCAGTCTCTCCCTTCTGTCCAGCTAAACCAGGTGATCCAGGGTTTCCAGGGTAGCCTTTCTCACCCTTCACTCCTCCAGAACCTGGTGGTCCACGGGGCCCCTCTAGGCCAGGAGGACCTTTACAATACCGATAAGATGTCACTGATGTTTGCTCTTCTGCTCTTTTTTACACACCACTAATTTCATCTATTTACCAGAATGTACGAATATCTACTGTCCCAATACATGCAGTAACCAAAATATGAAAAGTATTCTTGGATGTGTGGATTGTGTGTTTCTATTTGCTTCATACTTTTTAGCCTTGAGAAAAAAGAAGTCAGTACATCAAAGCCAAAACAATGCACCTGCCCTTCCCTCATCCCACCCCACTCTATAACATGCTAAAAGGTTATTAAAGACAAAAAAAAAAGGTGTGCAGAAAACGGTTCAGGTGGGCATCAAACCAATGAGGCTAACCTGGAGGACCTATATTGAGGAGTCAAAGGTCAACAGGTTCCCAAAATCCCAGAGGGAGAGAGAGGCGATGGCAAAATGCAGATTAAAAACAAAAGCAAAAGTTAGCATAGCAGCACAGTTATGGTAGACACAGCAACATTTTATCTTACGGAATAAGCTTTTTCACAAACTGAAAAAGGAAAGTGATTTTGTTTTAAAACACCAAGTTATATTATATAAGCATACAAAGCACTCAGCTGTACTCAGTAGTGATGATAGAGTTTCATATTTTCACAATATGATAACAATAATCACAGATTCACTACATCACAGTATTAAAAATAACATTTAAAAAAAATTAAATAAATAGCGTTTGACATAAATGTAATAGTTAATAATAGTTTTAGACAGTTTATTTAGCTTTAGAGGGTAGTTTTAATCCCTTATCACATTTAAACTATTATTTTTTCTTGTCTGTTCAAGGATGTGATAGAAAAATGTAGGCATTATGATGAAAAACCCCAAGATAGCATGACCGGTAGGGAAAAAGATTACCATCAACATGTCTTTTAGTTTATAAAATACTGCCCCTTAGCTGATTTGATCCAATCCTGGGAGGAATTTCATCACAGTTGCCACAGTTTGGGCTTTGCTACTGTGGGCTAGACTGTGTGCCAGAATATGACTGCCGAACTAAATATGACTGCAATTTGATGTGCACATTTGGTTTGTACAACCTTTAAAGAAGGTTACAGCTAGTAAACTACCAGAAAAAGTAGTACTCGCAATTAGTTAATGTTTTGTTGATGACTGTGCTAAACAATATACAGAAAAAAAAAACTAACACATAGACTGTAATAGAAAGAAATATGTTTGAAACTCTATTTTGAAAATCACATCTTACACTGTGACTAACTGTGAAACTGTGACACTGTAACAAGCCTAATAACCACACATGGATCTTCAATATACAATATACGCTACCGTTTCTGCTACAATTCACATATGAAATTAGAAAAACACTGCCAATAATAAGGACTGATGTTTATACTGCTACTCATCTCAAAATGTTATCTGTGAATTGTCAATTAAACATAGTTGAAACTTAATTAACCCCCCGAACTCCAAGATTCCTTCAGCAAGTCCAGACATGCATTCGTCAATCTAATAAATAAATAAATAAATAAATAAATAAATAAATAAATAAATACCTTTACTATTAGTTTCATTGTAGGTCCTAAATATAAGATAAATAACTAAGTAAAAATTCAGGGGACTCATTTATAAAGATGAATGTAAAAGGACCCTAAATGTGGACATAAGATTGCTAAAAGTTTCTATCATTCATCCACATGAAAAAAAAAATTCCTAAATGTTTCCTGCTCGTGACCTGCTTAATAAACACAAATTATTTTAAAATCATGCACACATAAATACATGAGCAAAAATAAATTTTGTGGATAAAGAATGGCGTATAAGGTGCAACGCCAAAGCAAAAAAAAAAAATTTCTGAAATTTGTGAGCCAAAAAAAGTCTAATCAAACTCAGAAAACACATAATGTACCTATTTATCTTTTCTGTGGAATTTTATTCATTCATTCAGTGTTGCAATTATGTAACACACACATGACTAAAAGTACCGCATGAACTAGCATTAGGTTTGTACACAATACTTTTCAGTTTGTGTACATATACTGACTGTCTCATGTCAGTTTCAGGTTTTATAGACCCTGATTTGTGCATGACTTTTAACATAGGTACAAATCCATGGGATTTAAGATAAAATATGATCTTACAATTGTTTTATAAATGAGACCCCAGGACTTTAAAGAGTTAAGAACAAACAATCATGGCATAATATCAATGGCTGTAATGTTAATGCTATTACCTAAAAAAATAAATAAATCAAATATCCATAAATAATGGGAAATTCATTTTTACAAGATATTTTTTGTAAAAATTCTCCATTCTAGATCATTTCTGGAATGAGAAGAACCTGACCTTCTAGGCCTGTCACCAAGCGTCATCAGGAGAAGTTGGAGTCACACCACAGGAGACAGGAAATAAAGGTCAAACGCACAATGCATCTGCGCATAGATTGAGCCAAACAGACACCTGCCAAAACTGGACTCTTCGTTTAATATGTATATAATGTCTTTATTAATTAAGGTTTTATATTTACAGCTACTCTAATAAAGTCCTCTGTTTTTTTTCATTTTTTAAACAGATTAGAAGAAGGAACCCAACATAACAGGGTTCTAGAAATTTTAATGGAACATTTTAATATTGTTTCAGAATTTCTTTTAAACATTTTGGACAATTTTGTATTTGTTCATTCTGACTGAGGAAGCCCATATTGGACAGTTCTGTAATGGCTTTACACATCATAAATGTTAACATTTTCCCATGCAGGTGAAGACACGCACATAAACGGAAACACACAGCATTACACTACTGATCATCCTCTTTTTGAATCACTGGATTCAGCATTACACCAGACAGACAGCACACTGTGGATAGAGGAAAAGAGCTTTCGTTCCTCAGGAAAAAAGAGGGGTAAGGGAGTGAAGACACATGAGGAAGAATGGATAGATGAACAGATAAACAGATGAAGAGCTTGGACACAGTGTGGATGGATCCATGCTGGTCGGGCCCAGTTTGGGCCTCAGTGAAACACATTGATTTGTGCGTGCAAACCTCTACCTCTTACAAACGTTTCTGATATACACAAATAATAAAAGAAAGTGAATGAAAGCATGCCCTGGAGTAAGTCAGGCACTGTGTATGTGTGTAGTGCTCACTAACTTTGTGCTCCCTATTAGTTTTGTGCAATATGATATTGAGACTTGTGATGATTTGTGCAACATCCATGCAAATCAGTCACATGACTAAACACATTTAAGATGGCCTCTCTACTGTCTGGTTCTTTCTAGTGTTTAAAAGAGTTGATATTTAAATTGTTCTCAGGTGTATCACTGGTAGATCTGGTAGAGCGAGACAGTAGATCTGACCAATGACAAGCATAACCCTGTTCCTGGAGATCTGATATCCTGCAGTATATATAATCTAAAACACCAGAGCTCGTTCATTAAGCTTTTCAGGAGCATCATTTTTTTTTGGATTTTTATCCCATTTTCATCCAATTTGGTCAGTTTAACAATTCCCTCCCACTAGCTATCACATCACACCCTCACATCACATCACACCTATCAAGTGGAGAGGATGAAAACTAGCCCATGCTTCCTCTGAAATCTGTGAAGCCAGCCTGCATATCTTTTCAAACTGCTGCTAATGCTGTATCACAGAGTAACTGAAAACACAAAGGAAAAAACTAACTGTCACTTCAAAATACATGAGTTCACAGATCCCAAGGATTGGCTAGTGTCTCTCTGATTGAAATGCCCATCCCTCCTACCCTGAGAGCACAGCCAATTTTGCTCTCTTGGATTCTCTGTCACAGATGGCTGTGAAATTGTTGGGATTCGAACAAGAAATATCTTAATATTAGAACCAAATATATTAAGGTAGGGCTGAATTTACACTGTATAAAGTACACAATCTCATGGAACAGGGTCAGCCACTATGATGTGTATGAGATAAGAAGGGCCAACTTACCTCCTCTTCCTGGTGGTCCAGGGGGTCCCTGGATGCCTTTAGGCCCTTGAATGGACTGACCCGGAGGACCAGGGAGCCCTTGAGAACCAGGGCTGCCTGTTGCACCAGGGGATCCTATATCACCCTTTGGTCCAGGGAAACCAGGGCTGCCAGGCTGGCCAGGAAGGCCAGGGTCTCCTTTGTGACCTACATTATATCGTAAAGAAAGAGTTTTTATATGGTACAGATTATATCTCTAGGTTGGTTTAAATCTCTTGAGAGAGAGAAATCCAAATGATTGAATGAATGAATGAATAAATAAATAAATAAATAAATAAATAGTCCATTTGAAAAATATTTTTTTTTATTTTGTGTGATATGAAACACTTTACCTGGCATACCAGGAATGCCTGAAGGACCTGGGAGTCCATAACCTGGTATACCTATACAAATAAAACATAGAGAAATGCCTTAGACTATGCATTTGCTGTTGGGTATTCCAAATATCTTTACTGTTTGTGCATAAGCTATTTAACCAAAGATGTCATAAACAGAACACATGCATTAGCATTCAACCATACTTACCTGGCTCTCCCTTCAATCCTGCTGGTCCAGGAATACCATCACGACCAGCTTGACCCTTGTCTCCAGGTTCACCTGGCAAACCAGATTGGCCAGGGGTTCCTGGCCTTCCAGGTGATCCTGCTAGACCAGGGGCACCTGGCACGCCATCCAGACCCTTAGGACCAGTAGCGCCAGGTGCACCTAAAGTCAACAGGAGCATTCCAGTATTTAATTAAGTAATAAACGAAGCAATAAATCATCTGACTGATATATCAGGCCAATATTTGAGAATAGGTATATAGCCAAAGAAAACAGGCATTAAATGTTACCGCTCCTATCATACAGAATGTGATAATTTGTAGGATATTTGTGCCCTTGTGTTAGCAAGCTGCCGTGTTTTTCAGGTAGCTACGTGAGAAGCTACCTATAATTCAGGTAAAAATGGTAAAATACAACAATTAATTTTTATCTTCCATACTTAATTTAGTCTACAATAACATTTTACAAAGGGTTTAATATTTTAAGCCCTTTTACAAAACTTTAATATTAAATCCTAGTTCGCCCACTTTAGTTATGTACAATGTTAGCTCCAATCATTCTGGAAATTTGCAGATACTTTGCAAAACAAAAATAGTTACGCAAGCCCTGTTCTGTGGAACCTGTTTGTCAAAATAGCTTGACAAACTTTTGCGTTCATGCATAATTTTTAACGAATAATGGTGAATCCTTTCTAAAATGCAAACAAATTAGTCTGCAGCAAAAAATGCAATCCATATAAACGTAAAGTGTGATCTTTTAAATAGTCTTTTTATGTTTACATTACTGCACGCTTCAGCAATGTTTAACATTAATGAATGTAAATACTGTAATGTTAGATTTATTCTCATTTTATTTTAATTACAATCAAATATTTAATTACAATCAAATATTATTTGGACATTTGCTTCAGTGCTGCGCACATATCAGTTTTGTCATCTTTCTTGAAGTAGAGAGAAAAAAAAGGATCATAAGACAACCCAATGAAATAATTTTAGTAGACAAGACTTCTGACAGTGTTTGACTATTGACAGGAATAGATGTAATATAATTTGGCAGTACTGTACCTTGTAATCCTGGGAGGCCAGGATCACCCTTTGAGCCAGGGCCCCCAGGTATCCCTGGACTTCCTGGGGGCCCCTGTTGACCTTTCGGCCCTGCAGTTCCAGGGGCACCAGGGGAGCCAGGTTCACCCTGTTCAACAGGAGCCAGTTAAAGCATGCTCTGCTCATCTTAATCACTACTTATATGTGCCTCATATGCAAACTATCCAGCCAATTTGAAAGTGTTTAATTGTTTGGACACGCCGTCAATATACTGTTATTACCTTGGGTCCTGGACCTCCTGGTTGCCCAAATCCTGGTGTTCCAGGGTCTCCTTTTGGTCCTGGGAATCCTGGTGCTCCTGAAGGTCCAGTCTGTCCAGGTCGCCCAGGTTGGCCTGGACTTCCTTTAACTCCAGAAGGGCCTATCCCAAAAGATACTAAGTTAGTCTGGATTCACTATATCAGTAACATTGATGGAGAAACCTTTTAACTGTGCTTCATCAAACCTTACCAGGTAATCCCATCTCGCCCATGCTGCCTTTCTGTCCTGGAGCACCAGGGCCTCCTGGTGTTCCTGGAATTCCGGAATCTCCCTTGGGACCTACAAGGCAGTTATTTCCTTAAACATCTATACACTAATCTGGTCTCAAACAATGCAGAAGTATTAAAGTGCTTGACTTACCTGAGGGTCCAGATGGCCCAGGAAGTCCATCCTGTCCAGGGATACCTGGATCTCCTGGAAGGCCAGGAATACCTTTCGCTCCTGAAACTCCACTAATTCCTGCATAAGACACAGATGTCTCCTGTCAGTATAAAAACACTAACATCCTTACTCATGAAATTCCAGATGCCAGGATAATCAACTATGTACATGTAAATGCATCAAATTATTTGAAGGTGAACATTGTAGGATCTGTACACATACAGGAGGACAGGGGGCCTAATTATAATGCAGCTTTAGCATGTTGGCTTTTTACGATATTCCTTTTTTTGCAGGGCATCAATCATTTCTTACAATATTATTAGCAAGTGACACTTGCCTTGAGGTCCTGGTTCACCCTTCGTGCCTTTCACTGAGGCACCAGGAATGCTGATACCAGCCGGGCCTCTTAGACCTGGTTCACCTTTATCTCCCTTTCCTCCTTTCATACCTTGAATTCCTGGCAGTCCTGGCTGACCATTATCACCTATAAAAGGGCAGACAAGTATGTTGAACCAATGAACAGGAGTATGGCTTTTAATGATAGTCAGTCAAATAAGGCATACCTTTTGGTCCAGGAAATCCTGGAACACCAGGGCTGCCAGAATTACCAGCAGGTCCTGGAGCACCCATCACACCCATTTCTCCCTTTTGCCCTGCAGTTGTAGGTGACAGAAAATGAGGGTTCAGAGTTTAGTGTTATACTTCATTAGACAAAGTGGGTATCTATATGTTTTAGATGCAATCCATATATATACCAGCGAATCCAGGTAGTCCGTCTTGGCCAGGGTTACCAGGGTTCCCAGGAGGGCCAGGAGGACCAGGTGGTCCAGGCAATCCGGAGCTACCCTGGTCACCAGGCAAGCCTGGAATATCCAGTCCAGGGGAACCAGGGTCTCCTTTCTCACCATTCAAACCAGGGGAACCTGTACAGGAAATGCAATATTCTCACAAATGCAGACCACGAACACCAACAGCAGCTCATTCATTAACCAAAAGATATCACACACTCTGTATAAAGGCTGTACAAGTCTCAAACCTCAGGACACTTACCAGGATTGCCCATAGGTCCAGGAGGTCCCGCTGGTCCAGGTAGTCCAGGTAAACCAAAACCAGGGGGGCCTTGAGGGCCACGTGCACCCGAAGGACCAGGAAGACCAGGCTCACCTGTGAAAAAAGTGAGCTGTGTCTTACTGTATGTAAACCATTACATACTACAAGAAAAGCATTAAGCTGATGCTACTACAACTGGAATAACTTGTAGACTGTTTAGGACTGTACCTTTATAGCCAGGAGAACCATCAATACCAGGTCGACCGGGTGCACCCGGATTTCCAGGGAATCCAGGATCACCTTTAGGCCCGGAAAAACCCTTACTGCCAGGTAAACCTGGGGGCCCCTGAGGGCCAGGGATACCATAACCAGGTTCGCCCTGTGGATACACCCACATATGCACTCATTAGTGTCAGGTACTTCCCCCTCACGCCAAGCGCTTAAGCTGCCCGTAGTGTGACAGTGCACGCTTCTGTGTTGTCATATTTTGTTTACTTTGACACGTGTGTTTTGTTTTAGTTTATGTCCTGTCTCCACCCCGTCCTGTCACTGGTTGTCTCTCTCACATGTCCTTATTGCTCACACCTATTTCCGTTTGCCCTTTAGTTAGTTTGTGTATTTATAACCCTCATGTGTCTTTGTTCTTTGGAACAAAGATCTTCGGAAAGAATTCTTACTACAGAGCCAACTATATTTTGAAAGCCTGTGAACCCCATGCCCGAAGAGAATCAGTGGCTAATGTTCTTATTGTCCCTTCAGGTCACCACAGGGACCGTGGAAGCATGGCAGAATTTGTAGCTCTTCTGACAGTGATTTACCAGCCAGTGATTTACCAGCCAGCCTTCCCTACAGAGCTCCCTCCAGTGGCCAACGAGGCCTCCCCAGTTCTGCTCCTGCCTGAAGCCAAAGGCACAGCCTCCCAAGTTTTGCTCCTGCCCAAGACCCACAGTGCGGCCATCCAAGTCCTGCTCACACTTGAGGCCGACGGCACAGCCTCCCATGTCCTGCTCAAGCCTGAGGCCATTGGCGCGGCCTCCCATGCCATGCTCCTGCCTGAGTCGGAAGGCATGGCCTCCCACAACCTTCACATGCTAGAGGCCGAAGGTGCAGCTTCCCAAGTCCTGCTCCTGCCTGAGGCCAACGATGTAGCCTCCCAAGTTCTGCTCCTGCCTGAGACCAATGGCACAGCCTCCCAAGATCTGCTCCTGCCCAAGGCCAGCGGCATGGCCTTCCACGACGTGCTCACGCTAAAGGCCAAAGGCACGGCCTCCCAAGTCCTGCTCCCGCCTGAGGCTGACGAGGCAGCCTCCCCCGCAGAGCTCCCTCCAGAGGCCAACGTCTATTGCTTGGTCTTTGTTGCTTGTAGACTGCCTAACCTCTGCCTGTTTTCAGTTCACGAGTTGTATTCACGTTTTGGATTGTCTGCCTGATCTTTAATAATACGCTTAACTGAAATTGCATCAATCCCAACTCACCATTCATAACAGTTAGTATTTTTTTAGAATGTTCTCTAAAAATCAATTCTCTCTAAAAGTAGGGTTGCAGGATCAACTTACAGTGTTGTTATTATCTAAATCATTAGTACTGTCCTCTTAGCCACCAGAACTGCTTCTAATATGTACAACTCTAAATGTAAATATTTTGCTTCACTGTTTTGATATTTTTCTGTCCGTTTCACCTTAGGTCCACGGAGTCCAGGTACACCGGGTAGTCCATCCACACCAGGAGGTCCAGGCCTGCCAGGGCTGCCGGCACTTCCCGCAATACCTGGGAATCCTGAGAAATGTTTTCATTAGTGTTAACGGTGAAGTTTCTCTGTTATCATTTGTTACGTGTTTGCACATTTCTAGGTGAGATGCATCCTAACTGACTACAGCAGTGGTTTACTGGGATTTTAGGGTTTACCTTTAGGACCTGGTGGACCCGGTAAGCCTATACCCGGGAGACCAGGTTCTCCTTTTTGGCCAGGTAATCCTGGGAAACCAGGGGAACCAGGTTGGCCTGGGTCACCTGTACAGTTAGAAGATGGAATCTCATTAACACAGATAGTCAAACTCTGTAACATTATTGAAAGTATATTTGTTTGTGATATTTTTCTTAAACATGCAAAAACATCTTGGACTATTCTTAAATTCTCTATGTGTGAGCAATATATTAATTCAGTTTCATTAATAATCTTATAATACTGCTGGGTCAGTGCATATATTGAAAAAAAAAACTGCAATTACATTTGCATTTAATTTTAAACTTTGTCTAATGACAAATCTCACAAACAGCAACAGGTCCTTAATCAGAATGACTTTTTGAAACTATTTAGAAACACAAACCCGATTTCAAACCAAGCCAGTGTTATTCAAGGTTGAGGAAATGTCAGGCATGGGCAATATCCAATCTAATGAACTTTCTCTGTAATGCTCTACATTTTAACAGAATGAACTGATAAAAATCCAGAACCAGATTAAAGTTTGTTGAGTTGTACCATGCAGTTGTTCCTATTTAATAATAGATATTTAATAATAAAGTTTTACTACAAATTTATTATGGGATAATGTACTCCATAACTGTACAGTCGAAAGCCCACCCTTTGGCTGTGTCTCTGCATTATTAGATTTTGAATGTTAAAGTAAATTTTAATTTAAAATTTAAAATACTATATTTAACTGGTTCAAAGGTTCACTGGTCAAGGAGAGTGAAATTTCTACCTATTTACCTGGATTTCCTGGTAGACCGGGGTCTCCATCACGTCCTCTGGGTCCAGGTGCCCCTTTCTCAGAGACAGTCTGACCTGGTTCACCTTTCTGACCTACCAGATGACATCAAGGTTTAAAATTATGGAATTAAGATTATGCAATTGTGACAGTAAAGCAAGTTCAAATTGTGATGGTCAAATCCATCTTATTGACTGTGCCTTGTATGTGATCTTACCTGGAGGTCCAGGAGGCCCTTGCCTTCCTGACACACCCTGGAATCCTTTCTCTCCAGGAGGTCCCTGTGGGCCAAATCCAGGGGAACCAGGAGGGCCCCTGTCTCCAGGAGAACCTTGGAGACCAGGATCTCCAGGAATGCCACGTTCACCTTTAAGCATTAGGGAACCCTGGCAAGAACAAGCACAGAAACAATTTCTTAGGTACCACAAACATCTCCAGTCTAACCCGTGTCCAATATCAAACACAATTAGACACATCCAAGTACTGGCCTGCTGAAAATTTATATAGGCAAGTGCAAAGATACATTAACTTACAAATACACAGCAGTTTCTTCAGTGAATCTAAAAACTTAAAACTGTCCAAGACACTACACAAAACCCAGATTGTCTATCAGTAGATAATGCAATCTGCAAATATGTCTGTTCTCTGTATGCCTTACAATTACACCTGACACACACCAACATTTAGAAAACACTTTAAGAAACCATGTGTATTCCTTAAAGCTCACTGCTATCTGTTGAATTTGCACAAAAACAGTGTTGATTCAGTGACAATTTGTTACAGCAGCTACTCACAGGTGCGCCTTTGGGACCAGGCGGTCCAGGAGGTCCATTTCGACCAGGTGGTCCATCCCGGCCAGGCAGACCTGGAGGGCCAGGGAATCCTGTGTCTCCCTTGTCTCCCTTCATAGCATCAAGGGCAATTGCTTCACCAGGGTCACCCTTCTCTCCAGGTAGTCCAGGTGAACCTTGTGGTCCTTGTAAACCCTAGAAAAGGTTACAGAAAGGTTTATAATCTGTCCCAGCACTTTTGGACAATTGTAAGATCTGAATTGAAGACACTTACTGGTGGCCCCATAAAACCAGGGCCGCCTGGGGGTCCTCTCTCTCCTTTAAAACCAGGTAGCCCAGAACTGCCTGTGACAGAGATGCCAAAATGTCAAACTTAGAATCAAACTCATTAAAAAAAAAAAAAAACGGTAGCTAACTAAAAGTTGTATTAAAAGTGTATATGTACAGTATACGTGCGGAAAAAACCCTTTCGCATTATAATACAATATATAGTTCTGAAAACTGTTTTCTTGAACTGAAACATTATCTTTTGTACACATCTCAAGCTGTAGCATTTTAAAATTTGAGCCCACCCCCCAAAGTGAAAAAAGAGAAAATCCCTTTTAAAGATTCCATTCCAATTCCACTAAAATACACCAAACACACAGTTTGTCTACAAGTAATTGCTATGTATTTATTTAATTAGCACTTCATTTAACTTGTAATAAATAAACTAAAAAAATAATAAACATGTCCATGAAAAATATGTCCTCCTTATCTACCTAATGTGATCCCTGCAGAAACCCTAGGCAAATTTATAAATTAAATAAAACATTTCTATATCATTTTGGGGAAATACTGTATATTTATGTTTTATTGAGGTATCAAAGAATGATACAAGCAGAACAACCCAATTTCAGTCAAAACCAGATTTTTTGTCTTTTTTAACTGAAGGAATTCAGCCACTGCTATCCAAAACAGGATTTCCCATACTGAAAGATACTGTAATATTCTAATCAAATCATCTTTAAATATAAAAGAATTAAATCTCGTCATACCTAGAGAAATATCCAATTTGCTTCTAGGGGAATCCTATATGGTATTAAATTGGCTCATACATGAAAATTACCTTATTATAAAATGTACACCAGACTAAATTGGTACATTTATGGAATATCGTACACACTCATTTTACACAATGTGGAAGTTTGAAACTGAAATATAGTATGTAATATGGACTCTCAAACGAAATAAAAAAATAGAGCACTTAAACAAAATCTATGCTGTATTTCAAACGAAGCACATGACAAGGCTCATACCTGGGGGTCCTGGGGGTCCAGGTGGACCCTGTGGTCCTGGGATGAGATTACCACTTGAGAAACAATTCACACACGTGTCCCCCCTTTCACCTGCAAAACAAAAGACACATGAAATAAAGCTCATTTAAAGTTTGTATAAAGTGTGCAGCAAGCATTTTGTATCTTCTTCTTTATTAATATTAAGTAGGGTCCTGCCTTTCTGGCCTATCTCTCCTGGGAAACCAGGTTCCCCATTCAGGCCTGGAAGACCAGCAGGCCCTGGGAGGCAGTTTTCACCACCGGTGGATATTCCTGGAGGTCCTGGAGGTCCTGGAGGTCCTTGTAAACCTGGTGGTCCAGATCTGCCAGGAGAACCTGGAAGAGAAACTCCAGGCGATCCTTGATCTCCCTTCTGTCCTCTCTCTCCTTGATAACCGGGGGGGCCAGGTGGGCCTTGACTTCCGATTCCTGGGATATAATACAGCATTATGAACACACGCATATTCAAGGATACATACTGTACCTACTGCATTATGTTAAAATGAACAATGACTACACAGTACAGTACAGTACTCTTTTTGTAACTGACAAGAGATGTATTTTCTGCATATTAAGTGCCCTCACCTGGACGACCTGGCTGACCTGGTGGTCCTTGGACACCTGGGAATGACCATTAAACAGGTAAAGACTCATTAAAAAATTTATAATCATATATTTGTGTACATCAGAGAGATATGCACAAGTCATTTTTTTGCAAGGCCAAGTCAAGAGTCAAGACTCAAGTCTTTACTTAAGTAGTAGGTATTTTATTGCATTTGCATTTACTCATTAGGTTGACACTTTTATCCAAAGAGACTTATATTTGAGACAGGATAAAACTGAGCATTTGATAGATTAACTAAAGGACCCAACAGTGGTAGCTTGATCATGCTGATAATGAATAAAACTTCTTATAATGTTGCATTTAAAATAGACCAGTACCTTTTTTTCTGGCATTGCTCTTAAATGCCATTTTGAAATAAGCACAAAAAACACGGTAATAAATTACTATGCATGACAATCACAAAACTGGCAAACAAGAGTAAAGTAAATGGTGTCCCGCTCAGTCAAAAATGATATAAAATATTTTAATATGGGTGATATTCCCTGCTTTAGATATACTGTTTTCAAAGTTTTAGATACTTTGTTACTCCTTTTCATTTCCTAGAAAGTCTGACTTTTCACAAAGTTTGGACAAGTCCTTGTTTTTCCTGACAAAGATTCCAGAACCCATTTAGGAAGCATTGAGGAACCGTTATGTCTAAAACTTTGCATGAATTACAAAATTCTAGGAAGCCATACCAGGTAGTCCTGGTTCTCCTTTCCTCCCAGGGCCTCCAGGAAGCCCAGGATCTCCTTTAGGTCCTACTCGGCTCTCAGATGGGGATGTCACCTAAATGAGAAATTAATGAGACGAGATCTGTTGTATTTCCATTGACAAACAGAACACTAAAAAAAAAACCCAACGTTACAAACATTATATGACGTACCACGCCTGGAGGTCCAGGTAGTCCTCGCTCTCCTTTCTCACCCTATGAGCGAACGAGAGGTTAATTACTCTACCTTCTCTACAGAGAGACACTAAAATCACACTAACTAGAATATGACAAGCAGGACCTCATCACAAGTGTGAACCTTTACACTTCTCAGTCAACATTAAGACAAATAAATGTGTGGCTTTATGAAATCTTACTCTTTCTCCTGCTCTTCCTGGAAGTCCGGGTACACCAGGGTCTCCTGTGACACCCTGAGAGAAAGAGAGAGAGAGAGAGAGAGAGAGAGAGAGAGAGAGAGAAGCAGGCCAAACAGATATTTAACAGTCACATACCACAGTGTGTTCCCGTCACGGTGCACACATGCACACAGAAATCTCACCTGAAGTCCAGGAGGGCCAGGATCCCCATCTTTACCAGGTTTACCCTAAAGGAATAACAAGCATAAGTAACACTTAGTCAACCTGCTGTTAATATGATTGTACTGTCTTTCTCTCCGTGATTGTGGTTCGACCCTCACCCTCTTTCCAGATTCTCCTGGCTCTCCCTTCTCTCCCTTTGGACCGCCACTTGGGCCCTGTTAACCAAAAGCAGTCCTATTAGAGATTGGTAAATTGGAAATTACATAGTTACACAGTGCTCCACTATGTAACTATGTAATTTACCAAAATGACCAAAAGAGATAAGCACTTGCAGCCACAGTAAACTGAGGTTGTAAAAGCTAGACCTGTACACACAACCTACACATACATGTAATGTAATCTGGAGCATATAGCAGAAGTTTAAATACATACAGATGGTCCAGAAGGGCCAGGATATCCAGGGGGTCCAGGTGGTCCACGGTCACCCTAAAATAAAATGGGGAACAGAATTAACATTAACTTATACATTAGACAAATATAAATATGCCCAAAGTACTACCTGACTCACCAACTCACTCAGGATTTCAGTATTCTACTCCCTTCCAATTTAAATGCTAATACTTTATATTAGCTTATCATTACATAATAAATGAACAGAATGTATAATAAAACAGAACTGTACAAAACGGAATGACAACAATCTAAACCAAATTAAAGGAGTATTATTGATACCACCTAGAAGATGATGTGAAAAGTTACTGTGGCGCCATCTAGTGATCTAAAATAAGAATACATTTAATGCCTTACATGCAGCGCCATCCTACAGAGGAGACGGTTTCAGAAAATATTTTCAGTCAATAAAGAAAAATAGAGTTGTAGCTGTTCACTCCTCCTACCATTTACATCCTTAAAGATGGCAGACTCTTGGTCAATTTCTGGGTCACAGTCAGAGTTTTGGGAAGCATTCTTTATGTATTGTTATGATTCCAAGATCCTCTCGCAAACTGCATGTTTGCTCACAACAGTCACAAAACCCTCTGCAAACTTTTCCCTCTTCCCAATTCCTAGACTTCCGATTACGAATTCCTGTTTGCATTTTACAGCACCCTCCACCCTGAAATATGGTAGACTCACCAGCATCCACTGAAACCAGGTTCCGTCTTTTAAAGTTACTGAGCCTGTCTCATTGTCTTATTCTCTCTAGCGGTCCAAAAAAATATATAGGCCTGTGTACCGTTTTAGATGACATGTTAGCCGATGTAAGCCATATCAGAGAAAGAATTCTTGCAAGTGTTGCTGTTTTTACTGTAGCCTAGACATGAAGTTTAAATACTATATGTGGGCAGATCTATGATGACAGTGCTTATAATGCTATTATTTTCACCTAAATTGTGTTGCTTGTGCTAATGTAATCATGTCTGTAAGATTACAACTACAAATGATAATTGTGCTTCAGTGACAACAGTGACAGTGTTACTTTAAATGGGGATTTGAGATAGAATATGCTTGTACACGGTCAGAAACAGCCTGCCAAACTTGAGGCAAACCCTAAACAAAGCTTCAAGTCATTGTTGATGATGTCATTACCGGAAAACAACAATTGATCTTCATCTGGAAGTAAATTACCTTCTCTACCCATACGTCAAAGCTCCAGTACCCAGCATAACATCACTAGCTAACTCCCTGCTAAGCCTTACCTAGTGGCCTGTTTGCCAGTTGCATGACTGTTAAAGATTTTTACAGTACTTACCTGCTCCTTCTACTTTGTCTGCTTCAATTATTTTTAATAAAACCCACATCTGCACATGTGTTTTTCTGTTTGCACTTCATACTACTGTTTAAATGTCCACACTGGATATGACAGTAAAGTGGAGATCAGAATTACTGTACCTTTTCTCCTCGATGAATCACGCCGTCTGTTTCACCTATTAACTGGTCGACTTGCCCTGGAGGCCCAGGAGGCCCCTGCAACCCAGGTTCACCCTACACACACACACACACACACACACACACACACACACACATAGAGTGAGCTCACAAAAAGTGCTTATCAGAACCTATCGTAATTTGTTTAGATTTATATCAATGCTGTATTTTCACACTATGTGCTAGTGACTCTCGTTGCCATACCTTCTCTCCTTTTGGCCCTTGGAAGTTCAGCCCCATATTTCCCTAAGAAAAAACAGCGACACAGAAAAAATATTTTAATTGCCGCATCTTAGATTTTTTTTTTAATTCCCGACTATGCTTGAATTACACATTCTCATGGATTAGCATTAAAAACACAGCTTACCTTTGGCCCTGGTGGACCAGGGGTACCTGGTGGCCCCTGAATTTAAGAAAAAGAAGAAAAATACATTACATAGTGTGCATTTACAAGAGGCACAGTTAGAGAGTAAACATGATACAGTCAGTGGTTGGAAAAATAACAACATACATCGTAACCTCTTGGACCCGCAGGACCAGTAGAACCTGGCAACCCGGGCAGTCCTGGATCTCCCTACACAAACATACACACAAGTGGGTTTGTTACAGGATGTTCATTGGAGTTTATACAGAACCCTAATCTTCACAGTGATCCAGCAGAAAGTGACGTACTCTGGGGCCTGGCTGACCGATGCTTCCTGGGCCTCCTGGTGTTCCGTGAGTTCCTGTAGAGATGACCTCACCAGGCTCTCCCTGTCAAAGCAAAGAGAGAGAGAGAAAGAGAGAGAGAGAGAGTAACATTATAAAGCATACCCAGAGTATGAGTAGTACCAAAGGTAATAAACCCAGACCCAGCTATCTGGACATAATCTGTTCCTCTATTAATGGCAAGTTTCTGAAGGAGGCTATATCCCATTATTTTCAATTTCATAGAAAATCATTATTTAAAAAAAATGCACTGTATATTGCACTCCAAGTCCACCTAGTCTCACCTAAACAACCAAATATTTACCTTATCCATATACAGTATGTATATCCTTAGATCATTATGTATGCTCATTTTGATGATTTCAGTAACTTCATAAACGACTAGACCAGACCAAACAACATTACTGATTTTATCAAACAAAACTGATTATAAACAAACAAAATAATTAAAGTCACATTAAAAAAAAAGTTGGAAGGTCTGTTGTAGCTATTCTGTGCGTAGTACAGGAGTTTGTTCAGAAGAAACACTTGCCTTCTGTCCTGGCTCACCAGGTAGTCCCTAGGAAGGAGGAAGACACAAATAAAGAAACAAGAATTTCAGATCACATAATGGTTTAGGATAATGTCCACTACTGCCAACTCTCATGTCCAGAGTGTGGAGAGAGCACTTACCCGTGAACCATCTATACCTGGGAATCCTGGACTTCCTGGTAATCCTCGGTCACCCTGTGATCAAACGCACGACAAATAAACATAAGCTCCTATTCATTATACATCCATTCAGCATGTGTATTCAACAAACTGTCCAAACTGGTGTCAGGTCATCTCAATCTGCGAACTCCACTTCCCAGCAGACACCGCGGCCTACGAACATGGCCGCCACAGACTACATTCCCCAGAATTCACACACCCACCCACACACCCACACACACACACTGAGCCGCTCCCAATCACTAAGCTTCTAATTGAACACACCTGTGCTCAATCAGCCATGCACACGCGCGCGTGCACACACACACACTGACTCTTTAAGAGACTTGCATTCAGAACATGAATGCAATGTATATGCTCAGGTTTGTTATTTTGCACTTGACATTACCAAGCCTGTTATCATTGTTTGCTTATCTGGTTATGACTCTGATTCTAGTTCATAGTTTCAGATTTCTGCCTAGCCTGATTCAGTCTGACTGTTGCTGTTTCCTGAGACCGAATCTCCCTTTCGTCTTGGATTTGTTTACCTGTGTTTCAATAAAGCTGGTTTACCTGCAACTGCATCCGTCTTCGCCTCCATTACGTGACAACTGGAATATTCTAATTTGTAAAATAATGATACTACAACTATGATGATTATCTCCCAGGTTAAAAAAAAACGTTTTTAAAAATTATACATCACTACTTAATTCACGATGATATAATGATTACATCATCTTCATTAGGTTTAGCTAACAACAGCATATGGAAATGTGGCTACGGTGTGGATAATGTTTTTTTGGGGCAGTGACACTTACAATCCACAAAAGGGGGTTTAAGACTAAACAACGTTTGAGAATTGCTGATCTAAAATTGTATTTCATTGACAAAGTTTTTTTGGATTTGGAAGCATTAACCAAACTATTCCTCAACTAAACAATCAGAAGGCATCATTATTTCATAAGTATCATCTTATGTTGACCCCAACCCTGACCTTTAAACAAGAGTCAGTGTTCCCTGACTCTGCTGTCTAAAGCAGTTTCCATCTTAACTCCAGTGCTCAAACACATTCCGCATTAGCATTTATCAGGGCTGTTCCATTTGTGTTCCTGATACACACCTTTGTTCCGTTACAGCCTGCAATTCCTTTTGGACCTGGAGCCCCATCCAATCCCGGAAGACCCTGTCAATCAAGAATTGGAGGACACGCATAGTCAGAACTGCTGCTACTGACAGAGGACAGAAACTACACAGCCATCAGGTGTTATGTACTATATGAAATTATTTATTAATTAGTGCTGAAATGGTTTCTGATTTCTATATAATTAGAATCTATATAATTATATGAGTAGGTTAAACAAAATATACAAGGCAAGTTGCTGATGTTCCCAGATTGTCTCTTGTGGCCCAGAAGGGGTCGCTACTGCTTTTTTTAAGTTATTATATAATAACTATTGTATGTGTACACAATGATATGTTTAACATGAAATTATACACAGTGGAATTTTGTCTGCTTTACCAACAACAGATCCCGTGATTGTCCTAGGTATTGTCATACTGTATCTGTAAACATGCAGTTATATTTTTCTTTTCCATTTTTCTTTAATCTGTACACAAATTAGAACTGAAAGCGGAAGTTGTTTCGCTGTTGCCAGGGCACTTATCGCTTGTGCACTCCTGTGAGAAATGACTGGCCACCTGTTGCTTTTTTGCTTAATCGCATGAGATAGATGAGCATAGACAAAAATGGGAGCAGTGTACAGACTTGGAGCTTGGAG
Source organism: Pangasius djambal (assembly GCA_022985145.1). Lineage (NCBI taxonomy): Eukaryota > Metazoa > Chordata > Actinopteri > Siluriformes > Pangasiidae > Pangasius > Pangasius djambal. Next base: position 11,449,393 of record CM040978.1, read on the forward strand.
CAGACTTGGATGCATTGCCATTTGAACTTGAAACTATGGGTAAAAGACTCTTTTCTTATAGAACTCTTCAGTTACGAAAGGCTCTTCCAAGAAAAATAAAAAAAAAGTGGTGAAAGTTAAAGCTACTAAAACTTGATCTGAAAATGTTTTAACGGTTTGCTTTTTCCCTATGGTTCTGTTGTGTTATTTGCCTCTTTTAACTCTCACGTTCTGTCTTGTAAAGTCTCTCTGAATCGTACTCTTGCTGTTTCGTTCTCGTGCTTTATTGTTACTATTAATCATATCAAGAGTACTCACTGGAATTCCTGGTGTCCCTGCAAATCCAGGAAGTCCAGGAGGTCCCTGTAAAAAGACACTGTTAGCTCAATGAGCAGAAAACACAACTAGTTTTGACTTTTAGGAGAATCGCTGTCTAAGCAGTCTCACTCTTATTCCTTTAGGTCCAGACGTTCCTGGAGGTCCATCATCACCCTGGGGGAAAATGTGGATAAAAATAGAATCATATGTTTCATAGAAGAGAGATGATATTTTATCTAAATGAATAATGGTACATTCAAATTGTAGGCAAACTAAGTGTTTTCCCATGGACCCCTATTCATTTTCAATGAAAATGACAGAAAGCAGCACAGCAGAAACTATCCCCCAAAAACATAACCTCCAAAATAACTACACTGGTTTAACATTTTAATTTATTCAATTCTTGAACACTGAACATGCATTGAGTGTGATATATAAATACATGGATTAAAAAAGATGTATGTACATTCAGACGGACATACTGTAAGTACGTTTAGAAATTAACCTTTTTTCCCACCAGGGTTCAGAGCAAACCTACAACTCTGCATGCACTTCACTCTAGACAGCTAAACGTGATTGTTTTAGTAAAATGACTACAATGCGGCCAACACCTTTTGTTTTGCTGCAATGTGAATGCATCCTAAGGACTAGCAGTGTTAACACATAACTGATTAAATTATTTGACGCCTGACCTTCTCTCCACGAGGTCCAATTGGCCCTTCTGGTCCAGGGAATCCTGGTGCACCTGGATGACCTGATTGACCTGGGAAACCTCTTTCACCCTGCAAACACACATACACGGGACAGCAGTAGTGTCTCACTAGAAATGAAAGATTATCGCTTTCAAGACCATGATGGCAGATGTCTGTGTTGCCCAGGCTTGTATTTTGGTGTCTATTATTCCGTACCTGTGACCTAGCAACGCATTTATCACAAAACAACAAAGGCTGAAAAATACTGTCAAGATCAAAAAGGACACAATATCTATGATAAATTACATCTTGGAAAGGTCTTGTTTTTCTAAGCATGGATAGATGTTTATTATTATAAAGCAACGGAAAAAAGGCAGACTGCTTGTAAAAATGAAAAAAAAAAAAAAAAAGAAAGTGGGGAAAGTCCAGGCATGAAAGCAGTCATGTTGAGACATTAGAAAGTAAACCTCACACTATAGTGGCACTAAAAAACACCACGAAAAGAAAACATTGTCTTGGCACCATTTCAAAGATGAACTAAACTGCTCCATACCCTGTAGCTGTACAGGGAATGGATATGAGCTTAGCTCAGGCCTCAAGGGCCCTTGAAAAGAGCCATAATGACAATGTTTCCACACAGGTGACTGCCAGAACCTGCTTATGCAAAACAAAATTGCATAAATGGAAAAAGTAAGCAATGTGAAATGATAGTCTTGCACTTGATAGTGTCGTACAGCAATGAATCATTTGGCAAATAAATAACCAGTTAATTAATCAGTTAAAAGTGATTTTTTATGTGAAAGCTGTGGTTTTGTGTAAGTTGTGTTTTTAGCTATGTATTTCTCCTGTATTTTTAAGTGCTTCTGTATAAAAAATAAAAAAAACGTCAGTACCGATATCAGCTGATATTCAAGATTTCAATATCAGTATCGAAAAAGAAAAAAAAGTGGTATCACGCCATCTCTAATAAATATCACAAATAAATAATTTCATTGTTTAAAAATTAGTTAAAGCAACAGTGACAATGAATGATGAAGAAAAAGAAATGAACTGAATAGTAAGTAATAAGTAATTAATAATAAATAGTTTTACTGTAATGACCAAGTGAATTATAATTACATTTTTATTGCTACTTTTTTGACCCATAACATCGGTTACAGTTATGCACTAAGTAGTGGTCACTCAATAAACCATGATGGTAATCAGCAAGACCAATTCCTGCTGTCTGACTTGTCTCAGTTAGTAGATAGCTCACTTGCACATAAAATACAGACCAGAAAACAACGTTTATGCTCTAAGGCTTCACTTATGTTTTATATATAATGCATATTTGATTAGATATAATTGTGAAATTTCTTCTGATTTAATGATAATAATGATTTAATTACATATTTTCCTCCCTTTTTTGAGTGTTAAATATTTAACTTTTGCAGACATAAAGAAGTATAAGTAAACTCGGGGTTGTTTTTGCAGGCAATCTGTTAGCAAACCTATATAACCTGTGTGATTCTTGAAATGTCTTCAACTATAATGGCATGGCATTGTTGTCATCTCGCTACCACTACTGTACATATATGAAGATTACATCAGTTCAATCATTATTTTATCTGAATGTAGTTGTAGTCTAATCCTACCTAATCTGCAGATGGTTAGTAAGTTGTCACTTATGGCTCATTTTGGCAAATTATGCTCAATTCAAGAAGTACACATTAATAACATCCTCCAGCTGTGCAGTCAGCTAGTAATGAGTTTCTCAGTCATTTGACAAATTACTCAGACTGCATTCATTTAATTAAATAACAACAAACTGAGCACTAATTCATCATGTAGACGCTTACCTTCGCTCCTTTCACTCCACTGCAGTCACACTTGTATCCAGTCCCACAGCCATTACATGCCTGAGAGAGAGAGAGAGAGAGAGAGAGAGAGAGAGAGGTATAAGATAATATGTATTTGGAAGAAACATTGTAATTCCACAGACCCCTAATGATCTCAGCACACTTTTTTATTATAATCTATCTATTCAAATGTTAGGCAAATGAGGGAAACAGGACCATTATATTTATTTATACTGGTGCCATTAGAGAACTTTATTCCTTTAACTTTCCACCCACCGGTTACACTATGTTAAAATGTAGATTGGGAGAAAATGGGCAAAATAACCAACTCTACTTTTATTAAAACTGCAGTCAGATTCAGTCTTGATTATTTGTTTTTAAGCTACTTGCCTTTAGGTTAAACCCACTGATAGTAGCTGATCATCATAACATAAACAAATACTACTACTATATAAATAAATAAACTACTACTACTACTACAACTACTACTACTACTACTACTACTAATAATAATAATAATAATAGTAAAATCATGATATGTCACACACTTTCAGAAACTTGGTGCTAAAGACTATCATGAAGAGAAGCTTATTTCAGTTTGCAGATGACATGGAGAAATCAGTTAAATCTTTCCTTTAATCAGCTGTGAGCTATTCTGTAAAAAAAAGCCCAATCCTTTGAGTAATATATTTATTGTGCATAAATAATCTACCCTTAAAAATAGATTTTATTATCTATTTTACATATACAGGGAGAACAGCACTGTCAACCTTATTTTATCGTACTATTTATATCGATTTTATTAAGCCTATTGTCTTTTACTTTTATTTTATTAAATCTCCTGTCTTATTGCGCTATCGGTGTGAAAGGACTTTGAGTCGCCTTAGTGTACAAGGAGGATTGTGCCAGTGGTGCTTTGCAGAAAGCTACAGAATATGAAGAACCAGATGGCAGCACAAAGTGCTGATTCTTATATGGAGATTTTATTCCATAGCGAACTAATAAAACATATGCTTCTGTGGTGATATTATCAATTTATTATCTGGGTTCAAAAATACTGACACCATTATTTGGCCATCTCAAGTCAAGTCAAGTCAAGTAGATATTTCCTGTCATCACAGCTATATACAGTGTGCAGTACACAGTGAGATGAATTAATATTTCTTCTGGACCCAAGGTGCAAGATACATGCATGATGTACACAGTGCTGACAGAGCATAAATAAATGAAGCATGCAGGGAGGTGGTATGTGAAACAGTGGGGGGTGAGTACACAGAGGGGCAGAAGAGCATAAATACTCCTACACAGGGGGGCAGAAGAGCATAAATGCTCCTACACAGAGGGTAGGTCCATAAGGTCCAAAGCTGGGATTAGAATGAAACGGAGTATGAAGTATAAAGTCACAGTGCAGTAATGGTTGTGACAGCAACCCTAGAGGAATGCAGTTTCAGGGACAGTCAGTACAATCATAGTGTCAGTGTGATTTATGTGTGCGGTTTGACATAGTTAAATAAGGGTTCTTACCAATAGATGGCAGTATTTGACTGCTTAGCTCAAGAAGTATAAACGCATAAGTCCAGTAAAGAACAAAACAAACACACAGACACACACTCTCAACCTAAGCTGTTAGACAGATGATCAAACGGACTACTCGCTCTGCATAAAAGACGCTAGTTAGTAAAATCACATACATTAGAAAACTAAGTGCACTTTACCATAAAGAAACAGTGATAAAATCTTCGTATTGGATCAAGACTATGCATGCTAAATAATGTGTACTTTTTAATTTTTTTTATATTTTATATTTTTATATATTTTCCTTATGTGTTGTATGCTGTTGTGTGTTACACGGTATGCAAGAACCGGAAGCACCTGTAAGACAGAAACAAATTACCTGGCCAATAAAGCTGTTTCTGATCATTTAAAACCCATCTAAGAACAACATCCACCCACATTCTCACATGACATTGTCTCGAGTGTACGTGTGTGTTGGTGTGTTTTCGATTTGCTACAGTGAATGGTCTGGAACAGAGAGTTCACGTAGGAGTTGGACAGTTCAGACAACACTAAAGTCAGCTCTAAAGTCAAACACACTCTCTCTCATATGCCATGTATGTCTCTGTGTGTATGTCATGTACGTCTCTATGTACACAAGAGAGATTTTGAACTATATTAAGAGACAGGCAAATAGAGAGGAAAGAAATTGATTGAATGTATTTAATAAATGTAAAATTAATATGCACATCTAATGTGTAATGTGCTAAATGAGAGTCCAGAACACACCACTCTTATTCTGAATGGCATACAGTACAGTGTACATGATGTTTAATGTGCAACAGCCAAAGTGTTAATGATATCAACAGAATTCTCTACTAGTGAAGCACAAAAAAACAGACATCAGCATGGTACTGGGATTAAATGTTCAGTATTCATGTTGTTCAATATTTTCAAGTGACAGCATATATGTCTCCAATTCAAATATCAAACTAATACCAGCATTAAAATTTCTGTTAACTGTCAGCACTAAAATTTGAGAAGGTGAAAACTTCAAACAGAAAGTGGTAAGAAAATATCTTAGAGCAAGTAATGCTTAACTTCCAAACAACGAAAGCCTGCGTGAGCTCACATGCCAAACGAGTGGCTGTAACCTGAACAACACATTAACACCACCAGGGCTACAACTTCCACAGCCCCATTTCCTCTGAGCATGAGTGCAGTGCCTGTGCTTCTGCACAAATGCCACCGGTGTCACATTCACAGACAGAGGAAAAGTGATTTGACTGTATTCTCCCTCACTTGTAATTTGCTTTGGATACAGGCTTCTGCCACAGGAATAAATGTAAATGTAAAATGTAAAAGAAACTGCACTGACAGAAATGGCACAGGACACAAACCATGGAGTTAAATTCCAGACCATACATTATACCTAAAGATGTGCAGTTTATAATTAGACTCTTAAACCCTATCCAGCCGGGATTATATTCTCTTAGTGACGTCTGTACTGAAACATTTTACATGTTTCCACTGTGATAAAACTCTCGCATCAGGAAAGAAATTAAACGAACGAGGGACAAGGGAATTCATATAATGCTGTTTTTCCTGCGAACCCCAAGTGCCCCTTGTTGCAGAACAAAACGTTCACGGACTGGAGTCGGACCTGATCCAGCTCCTCCTACCTGAGTGGGGTCGAGCCAAAAAATAAGGGGTAGAGAAACCTCACAGTGCATTTCAGGCTAGATAAGTTTGTTTAATGTGTTGTTTTTTTGTAGTGTTGTGCAGTGATGCGTGTGTTAGGGTTAGGGGTTAAATTTAGGGTTAGGCTTATAGGAAGGGTTGGATCGGGTCCAGTCTCACCACATCGATGTTTGCTTCTGAACCTGGAAGCTTGTATCACACAAACATATGTTGTGTTTGACATATATAATTTATGTGTTTTAATATATGTTTTATATATATGTGTGTGTGTGTGCATGTGTGTGTATTTGAGTATATGTATTTTAATATATATAAAAAGTGTTTGAATATATAGAGTTGGATTATTTATGATTATATATTTGACAGGATATATTGTCAGATGATTAGTGGTACAGTGGGCTAGTAATATCCTAGTGAACTAGCTTGAATTGGTCACAGGTCAAAAGTAGAGTATATATATATATATATATATATATATATATATATATATATATATATATATATATATATGTAAAAACCATAATAATCATTACTTAACATTAACGTTAGCTTAACATACAGGTTCAACCAGGCAGGCATCATGTCATGCTCTAATAATTGACATATCAGATGTGACAGGTTCACACCATTTAGCTTATTTCTTATTGATCACACACGAGCTCATATGTAACATCTGTGTGAGTTGAGGAGTACCATGAGATATTTAATGCCCCCCAACACACACAAAGAGAGAAACAGCAGGCTATGAGCTCCCTGCCTCAGTTCCTGATGTAATTAAACATCTAGTGGATGAAGAGATGATCATGACAGCTCTTCTGTTCTACAGATCTCTGCTCAGTCCACACACCTCCAGACTTTATTGTTCTCTTTCCCGGCACTAAGAAAAACACTCCGCTTGATGTTGTAGCCTGTCTATTTGTCTAAATCCTCCTCTGTTTTTTTTTTGTGCCAATTTTAAAACCCTCTGTAGACCTCTGTGTCCTCATCAGATCAGCCAATCACTGCCCTGAAAAGAAAACTGCTTGGTCATTCAGCAGACAAAACACACACAAAGATTTAACAGCTGATAAATTAACTGGTTCTGTTCAACACATGCTCAGAACAAAGTCAGAAACAGTAGAGAGCCACCTAGTGGTCCATCAGAATGTTGCAGATGATGGGTCACACAAAGCTGAAAACTGTGTGTGTGTGTGTGTGTGTGTGTGTGTGTGTGTGTGTGTGTGTGTGTGTGTGTGTGTGTGTGTGAGAGAGAGAGAGAGAGAGAGAGAGAGAGAGAGAGTGTGTGTGTGTGTTTACGCAGACCCACATTATCTGTGGTCTGCTGCTTCTGTCTGCTCCCAGCATTCTTTGGCCCTCAGATTATGCTGCGTCAGTGGGCCGCTAATCCTCTGATCCACAAATACACATACAATCTCACACACATACAACCTCACTGTGCAATGGCCAGAGGCTTAAATGCCTAGAGAAAACAGGCAGCCAACAAGTGCAGCAGACAGTGGAGCAGGTGGCATGAACATAAGCCAGGCTGACATCCAGTTTAGGATGGAGAGGCCATTCTCTGATAACCCTCTGATAGCCAGGGCACAATGCATCTCTCTCACACACACTGCAATTGAATACCATTCTCTATCATCAAGTAACCTTGATCTGATCATAGCCCTGATGTCAAGCTGGTTAAGTGGTGACGTGAGCACTTTGCTGTGTGCGTGCGCGCGCGTGCACGTGCGAGCGTGCGCGTGTGTGTGTGCATGCAGTGATACAGTAATGTAAGGTATGTGTGTGTATGTTTATGCAAGCGATTAGAGACGCAAGACTGAAATTCCTCAGGCCTGATTATACACCTTCACCTTTATTCTTTTACACATACAGTTGAGTTCCAGCTTTAAAATACTCTTTAATCACTCATACACTGAATGAAAAGTTCAAAGTATAAAATAAGTCCTAGTTAATAAGTAGGTGAGACAATCACTACTTTCCACCTACACTCTGCTAGTGCATAAACTGGGAAAACCATAGACCGGCTTTGCTGCCGTCAGAATCAGTTCTGTTGTGGCACAAAAAAGAAATCAGTGATGTCGGAGGCTGGGGGTAGGTGGAGTCATTTTCTGCCATGACAATAAAATCAAGCAAATCAAATTATGACTTAAAATGTGAATAGTGAGGGAAATATAAAAATTATAGCTCGAATCTGGACGATCAAATTCGACTTCTATGTGCTAAAGCCTCTCTGGGTGGTTAAGGATGACCTTCCCCTTTCCCCTGTCAGTCAAGAGAATATTAGCCAATCATGTCTACGAGCTCCTGCACACATACACCAGGGCACTTATTGCTCTCCTCCAAGTGATCAGCTTTCCTGTGACACTGTATGAGTAGCATTTTGAAAAGATTTAGTGTCTTGGAGGAAGTATGTGTTATCCTTCCCCGGAGAACTAACTAGTTGGTAGGAAGCAGCAGAATGTGCAGTAAAGAGGGAGCTGCTTAAAAAATTACTCGGATCAATATCATATCTGAATCTGAACTATCACCATTTCTGGAAAAAAGAATCAGTGTAAAAAAAGGATAAGAGAGAAGCAGAGAGGGAGGATAGACATCGCCGTCATCCTAATAAATCTCATTAATATAAAACTAACGCACACTGTCTCTCAGTACTGGCTTCTGTGCTTCAAGATCAAAAATCTCACACAGCTTACCTTCTTCTCCAGGCCTAAACAGCTCAGACAGTGTGTTTTCCTGCCCCAAGCTTTGTTTTTCTACACTGCTGCCTCAGTGCTTTCATCGCTACATGACATTTTATGGTTTCAAGGTCTGTACAAATGAGGAAGAAATACAACATCCTAAATATTCAGCCTGTGCTATACTGTTGAGGAGTGATGACCCTGAAAACACCCCCTCCACTGGAGGGAAATGTTCTGGCTCCCACAATTCCCTTTCATTTCTGTTCCTGGAGAGCCAAGCCGGTGATGACTGGAGTAAAACGTGCACCAATGACCATGTATCTCGGTCACCCCTTACCTAATCTCTTTAAGGTGTTCATTGTCTACAAACGTTAAGTTCTGAGAACAATCTGAAAATTTTGCATAAGTTTTACTCTTGAGTTGTCTCGAGTAAGTATCTCTCAATCTGTGTTGTGGACACACAATATTCCAAAAGACACATAAAACCGAAATGCACATAAGCAATGTATATAGACTTTGTGCTGGTGATGCTGGAATTCGGTAAATATGAGGCAGCTACTTGTTTGCAGGTGAAACCAAGCCAGACATCTGTGTTTCTCTAAACACACATCACAGGGGAAACCTAAACTCTCTCACCACTGCCTGATAGTGACCTGCCATCTGTGTGTTTGTTTGTACTCAAGGTATGAGAGGACTGTCCAATTAACTGCAGCCAATTCTCGTTCCAGTCCAGTTCTCAAGCCATGTTGACCAAACGAGAAGCTCTACAGTCAAGGTCGGTTGCTCTCTCATTCCGATCTATCTTCTTTTTTCTCTAATCTAGCCTCTTTCTCAGCCTGTTTGGTTTAAAGTCTCCCACAGGCCTTGGTTAATGAGAAGTCAGGAAATGAGACAGAGTGAGAGTGAGGAAGAAAGAGAGAGGAACAGAGAGACACAGGGAAAGAAGAGAGGGAGAGATGAGTAGGGAAGTTATTCCCAATTCTAAAGCTTGTTGGTATACTTTAGATTGTCAGCTGCATGAGATTAAAAAAGCAAGAGGTAAAGCTTGTCTTTGGCTTGCATTCATTTGGCCAAATTTACTGTTCTAACTGTTTTTGATAAATGACACAATTTATCAAAAAAAATCTGGAGATAAGCACAGATAAACACGGTAAGACTCAGTATGGCACAGGTCAATGCTGAGATAATGATTATCAAACAGTATATTGTGCGTCTCTAGTATCAAGCACACACAGGAGTGTTTTACATTTCGCATCAGTGTAGAAGTCTTCAGTGGGATCTGAAGAGTAAAAGAGGCTGCAGTGTGCTCTGTACTCCACAGAGAGATCACCTTCATTAAATCATTTCACCCCTAAACATGGCCAAGACCCACATGTGGAATCACTCAGCACACACACACACACACAGCAAATATATTAAAATGTACAAACCAGTGGACTATACTAGGAGTGCATTAATTGTATACTAGTATAGAAAGCCTATATTAAACTTTGGATAAAATATAATCTTTGAAAATACTTTAAAAACGAAGCATTAGGCTTCTGCCTCATACAGAGGGTTCTTAGTAGAACCCTTTAGCAAACTTCAAACCCTTAACTAGCCACAAACCTCTTGAAGAAACTGTTTTCTAAGAGTGTGCACTTAAAGAAATCACTGACACTACTGTCAGCCTGCTCCTAACATCTTGGATCAAAATAAATAAATAAAAACTAGGACACCCAATCTGACTGAACAGTGAATCACAGGTTAAAAGGTTTTATGGAACTGCCAAGAAAACATCTTTATAAACTTATATTTTATAACAGTTTATTCTGTATTACTGGGACAAAACAAAATGATACAAAATTAACTATCTGATTAGTATTAAACAAGTGTCCCATCAAAGACCTGCATTTTCTCGTGGGAATTTTAAGATCTTAAGAATTTAGCTTTTTAGATTAAATAAGTGATGATAATGGTGTTTAAAAGCTACTTTCTTGCCAGTGTACAGAATGTTAGTGTGTAGTATAAGAGTGTCATGCAAATAAATAATTTTATATACATGATTATTGTCCTGATTTGTAAATTAATAAATGCTTGAATAACTCTAAGAAGAACTTTAACATTTAATGTCACTTTAATCACGGGAATCCATGTCAGTCAGTAAGAGACAATAACAAAACCAAAACACTGGGAGATAAAGTAACGTGAAATATGCACACTGCTGCCATGGCAGGAAAGTGAAACCACCTTGATGCCCGGAAAATAATTCTGACATTAAAGGCAAAAGCTATACCTGCATTTCAGAGGCTTTGTGAAGAAAAGAAGCCATTGCAATCCTTCTAACTGTTTAAATGTGAATATGAATCTATATATAGAAAATTGCATGAAATACACAATGAACGAAACTCCATCATAGCAGGAAAAGCAGTTGAGAAGAAGGCAGGAGGTCCACTGTTTACAGGTTAATGGAATAAACATTTACATCTCCGGGGGAGAGGGGGATCAGCATGATCAGCAATGCCTCTACACACTCCTGTACACACACACACACACACACACACACACTAGGTTTTCCGAAGAAAGGGAAGCCCCCTAGTCATGTCCTCTAATAGTAAAAGCAGATGAGAGTGAGAGAAAAAAAAACAACAGAATCCAGGGTACTGTAAGTGAGTGAAAGAGAAGAAGGAAGATGAGAAGGTGCAGAAGATGAACAAACAAATAGGAGATTAGAAAGAAAGTGTCTTACTGAATTTTATTGCTTTATGCTTATTCTGATCACTTGAATGTCTGTGTTTTGGACAGAACATCTACACTGAGCACATCTCAGATATGACAGCATATCAAAATATAGACCTGGACACCAACACCACCTTAAGAACAGTGACACTAGTACTCAAATAAGACCAGAGCCAGAAGAAAATCCTGATGAAAAATGGCTTAATAAAGCTTTATAACAAACGGAAATGCTCTCCAGTTGTTAAATAAATGATCTAAGAGCGTTTCAGCCATTTAGCCATGCAAAATCCCCACAGTTTCCTCTAGGGTTACCAGAGAGTTTCTAGCTGTCCAGTAACGACACTCAAACTACTTCTTTGAGGTTTCTGTTATAAACTAAACTGAGACAGACATTACAAGCTGTGGTATAAGAGAGGAAATGTTTGTTCACAGTGGAGCAGCTGTACTTGTCTCAGAAGAAATTTATGTAAACCACCTGAACCACTTTACTACCCAATGATCCATGCAAATAAACTCAGCCACTGGAATCTTTGAACTTTTTCCTCGTATTTCATTCGCCTTTCAAACCACTCATAAATATATAAATGGTGATGTCAAGTCCATGAACTTGTTATAGTGGTTATTAAATTTCTCTGAGAAGAGGTTTATTAAGTGAAGCATACTTGGTGATTATATCACGTAGTGAATTTTATATTCTCTTAACATGATTTGCTTGTGAAAAGCATGCAGACAAATGTACCGTGTTTAAGCATAGATTTAGGCACAAGACAGCTGCTGAAATTACTGTATGCACAAGCAACAAACATGTTTACACTTAAAATCTTCAGGAAGATCATGCTCGAGTTTGGAAATGCCTTCCATGTCTGAGGTCAGAAGGAACATCTGGATTGGACAAATATTTAGAGAGGACATTAAACAGTGTGCTGTACAGTGGTGATTAACATACCTAGGTTCAAAAAGAAAATATGCTTTGGAACTCAGGCTAAAGGAACAACGTATTCTACGTATTTGTAGACATCTGTTGTATGAAGTGCGATCAGACTTGATAACTACACATAAATACAGCAACCACACATAACCACCTGAGGGCAGTGCACTCAGTCTCGAGTGGCATATGCTTAGAGCACTTCCTGCTCTGCGGAAAGATTGTATTTCTGAATGAAAGCTGACTTCGGATCAGTCTTTACAGGGTATGACTGTGTTGTGAGCCACAGATCAGATTTTGTCTCCTGTGCATGTTGAAACCTGCAGGCCAATCCTGCACTTACTGCACTTTAAAGAAGCCTCGCATAGCAATGCTCAGATTAAACAAAAAAAAGGCTGCTCAGAGACCTCTTATGAAAGCCTAGTTATTTCTTTAAGTTTCTCATTTATGCTATAAATAAGTTAAGCATACAGCATATAGGTTGCTGTTGTAAGCATCAGACTCAGAAAAATAAATTAATATAAATGTTTTCCTCTAGATTTTTTTTTCTGAATATCATTGATAATATAATGTCATGGCTTTTCTTTTGTCTTCTTTTTTTAGGTCACATGTGGGAAAATTAATTTGTTGTTCCAGGACGAAGGAGGCTCAGCATTGGAATACCTCAGATGCCAAAGTACTGTGAGAAAAAGGCTTGACATGAAGGACACACAGCTGGGCTTGTGCGATTTGCCATAAATTCTAAGATGAAGCTGCATAGGAGCATGAAATGCTGAATACTTCAGAGTAGCTGACAAATGATGCTTGCCTGGGCTTGCTTGGATTTAGCCTTCTGAAAGTATAGATAATTATTTAAGATCACACTCTGCCACACTGTAGATATAGCATACAGGACAAGACACATGTGGACTATATCCACTATTTACAGGTAACAGAGTAGACATTTACTTGCTCTGCTGAGGACAGGAGGCATGATCAGCATTGCCACCCACTGATAACAGAAACAGTTGCTATAAATAAGGAAAGGAGGGAAGGGACAGGAAACAACTAAATCCAGTGAATGGCAGACAAAGCAAATAAGAAAGTTAACAAGGATGGAAGTACCAACCTGTTAGCCAATATTTTTATCAAAATTGATTAAGGAAAAAGGCACTTTGTGGTTATTTTGGTTTGGCTTTCGACTCAGTTGAGTGTTGAGTTGAGATATGAGTTTAATAAAAGGACAAAGGCATAGAAGAATCTTTACTATGATGCTTAATTAATACATGCAAACCACCAAGTAAGGAAAAAAAGAAAGAAAGATGGGGACAATACTTTAAGAAATGAGGGGCTTGCAACAGGTTATAGACAAATATATTATAGGATTGGGAACGATATAAACACAAAACATCTGTCTCGATCTACAAAACAGAGCAGATCAAGACAAGTGTGAAATGGCTACAGAAAGACAACACATTAATAGAATAAACACTAGATTTGCCTGATGAGGATGTGATTACTGCATGACGTGCTTGAAGACAGAATGAATGATTCTGAAAGAAGACACATTCCTGGAGGCCTCTTATTTAGCAAACCTTCTGGTGGGTAAGAGTTTCAAAGCTCACACTGCAAATCTGTTCAGAGAAACTACACTATACTCATTTATATAATTATATTACAAAGGACAGTACTACGATAATGATTATAATAGAACATAGCATGTAGTCACTCCATCTGCAGTTTGATTCAGTGAAGTTTAGAAGCAGTAAACCACACATCACTACTGGAATAAGTAATTACTACCTGGACTTAAAGCAGCCTAGACATCCAGACAACAGACAACAGATATTATAATGTGTGTGTAAAACACCGCTTGGCAGTGTAATATATTGTGATATGTGTTGCTCTTCCTGTGCAGCAGTAATGTCTCATAGACACTGAGCATTTGAAATCAGGGCGCAGCCCAGCTGACAGTATTATATTATCACCTGCTGTCCGCATTGTAAAACAGGACACAGCCAATATCCTCATGTCTGCACAGAATGCTTGACGAGCATGCGGTAGTGACCATGTGTAACAAAAATACATATCAGATACTACTAAAAATGACAATAACATGTACTCAGTGTGTTTCTCCGAGAAAATGATCCTCAACTAAGAATGGATCAGGAAAGGAAGAAAGAAACAGCTCAGAAGAGAGACAGAGAGAAGTATGGAGATAGGAAGAGAGAGAGAGAGAGAGATAAGGAAACAGATATCACATCTATACGAAAGATGTCTTGTCTGTTCCTGAAGCTTTGCTGAAACAGTGTTGATCTAGACATCTAGATCAAGGCCAAACGATACTTCTATCATTCATACATTCATTCAACTATGGCTTGTCATTTCTCGTTCTCCCCTGTCAGTTACAATAAATAAGAGCCTGGTCCTGGGATGCCGCGCTGTCAATCTTTCAATCAGAACGAACATGGACGCTTCATTAAAAATCAATTACAGAATATATCAAAAACTGATTTGTTCATTTGGAGCCATATTCAATCAGTTTATTTTCATCTAAAACTTTTTAGTGTAAAACTGACACTTATACAGAGATCAGTGAGACCAGCTATGTAAAACGAAATGCATTTGACATTTTTATGAGCTACAGTCTGCTCTTTAGGCTGAGGTTGAGTCTTAGTTCTGTAAGTAAATCTGTAAGTAACATGCTGCCCTGCTACTGCAGACCTTGTCCATTATAAATCTAAAAGAGAAAAATACACGTGAAAAATCTCATCAATTCTATCTGAACAATTCTGTCTTTATTCTTGCGGATCACACAGTTTTCGCACAACATTTGCTACCAAATATACAATAAAATCCCACCACCTGAAAGACCTAAGAGAGCATGTAGGTGTGGCCCAACCCCAGACCAGTGACCAGACTCTCAAAAGCCTGATTCAGCAAAAGACAACAGCGTCGCTATCATGTCCATCAGGAATGTTCAGGAGCGTCTCGTCATAACGAGCTGTTCTCACAAGCAGCCAGCTCAGCCTCTGTTCTGAGACACAGATACAGATGGCATCTATAAACCACAGGAACATGTTTCTGTTCTGTTGCCAGATCACTTCTTCATCCAGCTCACATAACCAAATCCACCAGTGAGACCTAGTGGTGGGCGGCGTAACAGTAAAACACCATGAGAAATTTGTCAGTTTCTAAGTACCGTTTCTACTAAGTCTGGGTCATATGATGAGATAATATCAATATGTCATAAAACGTTTTTTCTTAAACATGTGTAAATTACAATTTGTACCATGCATTTCATTTTCGGTCTGTTCATTTCATAGATATTCAAACTTTAAAATCTCTCTTTCTCTCTCTTTCCTCAGGCATATATTGTCTATATGGCCAAAAGTTTGCCACCTGACCATCATAACCATATGTGCTTTTTGAACATCCCATTCCAGATGTTATAATAACCCCCACTCTTCTAGGAAGGCTTTCCACTAGAATTTGGAGTGTGGCTGTGGGGATTTGTGTTAATTTCAGCTACAGAAGTATTAATGAGATCAGGCACTGATGTCAGGTGAAGAGGCCTGGGATGCAGTCGTCAATCCAATTCATCCCAAAGGTGTTCAGTGAGGTTGAGGTCAGCACTCTGTACAGGACACTCGATTTCTTACACTGCAACCTTGGCAAACCATGTCTTTATGGACCTCATTCTGTGCACAGGAGCATTGTCATTGCTGGAACAGGTTTTGGCCCCTTAGTTCCAGTGAAGGGAAATTTTAATGCTACAGCATACAAATACATTCTATACAATTGTGTGCTTCCAGCTTTGTGGCAACAGTATGGGGAAGACCTATATATGGCTGCGAAGGTCAGATGTCCAGTGGCCTCAGTGTATAATCAGAACATGCTATATTTGGCCATAGTGTACCCATTATATTCACCAATAGACTATGATCAGAGATGCACAGACATGTATCTGAACGCTGGCTGCAATGACCGTGATTACATCATTTTGACCCTGGGACACCTTGCTCCAGGGCAGATCCATCAGGCATAACTTAGACCTCATGTTCAACTATCACTTGGTAACACAGAGCAACTGTAGCTCGCTCAAATCCACATCATGAGCAGTATAAAGACAAGAATACAGCTAGGGTTAAATATGACTTCATTTGTAGTGATTCATATGGATCCATTAATAAGATATTAAGAACACGATGCATTTTTTGCACTACCTCAGATCTGGTCTGTGGCACAGCACCATATTATGATACATACTGTTACTGACCACTACTTAGAAAATTCTGGCTATATCGTGCACCTTTAATGAGACCCATTTCATTCTGATGACTTCATTCCTACCATAACTCCTGCTCTCTACCACCCTGACTGACTCAAGACATACGTTTTATGAACTTTCCTGTCCAGCTTTACATTGAGAAAATCCCACTTCTGACCTGCTGCTCTGTGTACTGTGTACTGTGAGCTTCACCTGAAGCACTTGCAGTGATTTCAGGCCCATGTGCCTGTGAAACAATTAGAGTGATAAAAGCTCTGTAAATGCATATACCAAGAAGACAAGGTTTCCATGTTAGAACTTCAAAAAGACTGGATAAAATAACAACAATATGATGATATATAATGGTATATGGCTGATAAAAGGCATTTCTGTAGGCAAGTAATTGTAACTGTTCTCTCTCCCTCTCTCTCTTTTTTATTTGTTTATACCCGGATGCTACAGGAGTGGGTCCAGAACATTCCTCAGACTGAGATCAAGAGATAGGTCCAGGTAAAAGACATGGCATCATACAGAAAAAAATCACAAAGTCAATACACAATTAAAAGTAAAAATGAAGCACACCTTTAAATAATGATAGCGTGAGAGTCTCTCTGTTTCAACCCTTCACATTCCACACACATGGTTTGATGACCTCTTAAGTGCGTAGATCAAATAGTGTGTGTGTGGTGGAACAAACCTCCCAGTCTCACACTCCCAGATTGTCAGCTTACATCCAAACCAAACTTAGGAAAAACAAATGGATCGTTTTGTGCATGTGTGTGTGGGGGGACGGGGGGACGGGGGGAGGGGGGGGGGGTTGCGGTTGTTAGTGGTGATGGGAGAGAGGAAGACTGAAGTAATTAGTTACCTAAACACTCAAGGACTATAAAAGATCACTGTGCACCTGCTAACTTTAAGTGGCATTCGCAGGCCATTCACAAACACACACACACACACACACACACACACACACACACACACCATTTAACGAATTCGTACACATTTGTGCCAGTTGGTGGCCATTAGACCCTCCACAGAACAGATTTGTTAATGTGGCTATTAAATTAGAGGCATTCATCAAACCATTAAAAAGATTTGACTATTTTTTTGTTCAAACAAAGTTAATACAAAGTTTTTGGGTCTCGCGGTACCTGTAATACTGTAATACAGTCAGTTATGAGAAACTATTAAGTAATACTTCCATAACATAATTTGCATTTACATTTTGTCACCATTCTGACTGTTGAAACAATGCTAATCTTAGCATACATTAAGTAAGTACATTATTTGGGCATCTATAAATGTTCCTGTAAATATTTGTTGTTATGATGGAAATTATAGAGAGTAGTGCAACAGAAAAGTGCTCACCATAGTTGTGAGTCACAAGTTCAAATCCACTGTCATCCATGACCGGGATTCCAAGAGAGCAAAGTTAGTCATGCTCTCTGGATAGGTTGGATGGCACTACTCTCCTGAGTCTCATTTAAAGCAACACTCTCTGGGTGGCAGGGATGGAATACTCTCTCTCCCCTCTCAATCACAGCAACACAAGATGATCATGGGCATCTGTGAGCTCATGTATGAAAAAGAAAGCCATTAGTCCTTTCTGCCGAAGGAGCAGAAGTTTGAAAAGATGTGATGGTTGGCTACATATGTCTTGGAGGAATCATAAGAACAAAGTAAAATGAAAAATAGGCTCTCCCTCTGCTCTCAATCACAGTTACACTGTGTTTCATGTACATGGAAGAAGGCAGATAGCACTTTCCTCCGAGTGTGTTACGCTCTCCTATGATGTAGCATGAGCATGTTATCGCAGAGCATCACACACACTCATTCACACCTAGGGGTAATTTAGAGTAGAATACACATACTGGCATTTTTTTGGAAAGTGGGGTGAAATAGGAGAACTCAAAGGAAACCCAATGGGCGGCAATGGGTATCTGCTGCCCTATTGTTGTTTTTATAGTGTGGCACTATAGGGCAGATTCCCATTGCAGCCCATTAGGTTTCCTTTGAGTTCTCCTGTTTCACCCCTAGGTGTGAATGAGTGTGTGTGATGCTCTGCGATAAAGTGGCATCCCCTCCAGCATGTATTCCTGCCTTGTGCCCGGTTTTTGCAAAACAGTCTGCACTAGATTCAGATTCACAATTTGGTCCTTAGCGCATAGTGTTTACACAATCATGGGCTACACTGTACCAAACACACAAATTCCATGTGAGATTAGGCTTAAGTGGAACGAGTGACATGTAGAGAAGTAATGTCATGGCAAGAATCAGCCGAGATTTCTAAGAACGAAGAACTGGTCCTCGCCAGCGGGATTTCTATTCAGAAAGCTGAACCCAACGTAACATAGTGAGTGCCGCAGTGAGAGACATCAGGACTTGTGTTTTGAAAGATGTAAAAATGGCTGTGACAAAGCAGTGTGATCCTACTCCTGCTTGTTGAGATGGAATTTACTGGAATATAGTGGAATATGCTCTCCAAGTGCCCTGCGATCAACTAGTGTCCCATACAGGGTGTGTCCCCACCTTATGTCCAGGGTTTCCAAGATCCACTGTAACCCTGACCAAGATAAAGCGGTTACTGAAGATGAATACATCCAGAAAATGAAAGAGGGCAAATATACCAGCCCTGGCCTTGTCGTCACCCCTGTCTGGGTGCATATCTCTATCTTGAATGGATGTTTTGGCTACGAACACAGATAGCTGATGGCGGGGACTCATTCCTCCCAGTCTGTGCTTTATTATTGTGGTCCTACACGTGACGGTGTGCTCTTACACAAACAAACAGATAAACAGCAAACTCCACTCCTGTACACACATGAGCTCATACTGTATGTATATGTAAAAAAAAATAAAAATAAAAATACATACTCACATTTAAGCATGTTTATACATGTTAGGAGTGGACGATGACAAAAAATATCACGGTACTCAAAGGCATTCCAATAATTAAAAGAATTTAAAAGCACTTTGACAGACTATGGCTTTAATGATATTTTATTCCCTGTCTACAAAAAGAAATAATTTAGCAGAGAATAAAGAAACATTAAACAATTCATATAAAAATATACTTTACATCAGATAAGCTCCGGTTACTGTACGAAATAAAGGAGTCGGTTATACATTAAGTGTATGCTGTAATTCCCAATAGACATACAAGCCTCTTATGGCATGTGCTGCGCACACACACACACACACACGCACACACCACACAAACGGCAGCACTGCTGAACAAAGGTAGTTACAAATTTCCTCATGTGTGACAGGTTCAAAGGAGACCCTCATGATGTGCATTACAGCAGAACACCTTCACCTGGCAAGCAACGATTTCAATCAACAGAGCGCTAAAACTCACACCCGGATGAACGTACCTCAAACCACAGGCTTTATAGAACTCAAGCCTTAAGAATCAATAGAAACACAGAGAAATAAAAAGACTGAGCTAAACAATGTTCGCTGCTGTCCAAACTTGCCCAAAATAAGAGGCCTTTTTCCCCTGAACTTTAGTACATGTGAAATTCCAGGTCATGTGCTGATGGACTGAAGATCCACTAGGTGGCACTGTCTCACAGAGACTGGGGGCTGAAATCTTGAGTGCACATTCCACACTGGACTGAGTTAAAAGGCTTTGGCATTCCAAAAAAAACAGGGGGTGCAGGTTCCCACACTGTGGGGTAATCCTCACTGGTTGAGAAGGTCGAGATTTCATCTCCGTAGCTGACTTAAACATGCAGCCCATTGTTTTCTGTGAAACATCTCTCTGAAATCATTTCCATCAGCCACTAAGAAAAGACAACCAGCTTTTGCGGCTTTGGTTGCCCTTACTTTTCCTGAACAGGCAAAATTCACTCTTAGCAGCAAAACATTTACTAGTTTACAATGACCACTTGCAATAACTCCATGTTCGTATGCAGAAATTTTATTTAATAAACAATGTCCTTCTCAACAGGACAGACCAGAGCACTTACTACTACAGTCTTACTTTCTGTTTAAATGCCTGGATCTCTGGTCTGTGTTATCCAGACATAAGTGCATTTTACAGTTCCATACTCAAACCTCCTGATCCACTTACATGCCTCTTTCAAACAGAGCTGCACAGAGCTGCACACAGCCTTGAGTAGCCCTGAGTAGCTCCTAGCATGAATACCTGGCACCACACACTGTCTTCCTGATAACACACACTGGCATCACTCAAAGACACACACACACATTGCCTATATATTGCCTAAAGACCTGTAGAAGTTAAGAGGTTGCACACACAATATGGCATGTGGTAAGTAAGGTACCTTCATTGCACCGACCTGTAGGGTAAGGGGGCGGAGACAGATCTAATGCCTTACCTGATTCCTCCCTGATGAAATGGGGCGGAACCCCAGAATTCAGTGAAAGAGCTCCTGGATTCCTTATAGGAGATCCAGTACATTCCTGCAGTCCATTAATGATGAGAGACAACACATGCAATCTGAGTCACTGCCTAGATCAGTGCACTACAGCTCCTATTGGAAAGTTTGGGCATGTAAGTCATGCCCACAGAACCACTAATTGCGAATCCATTCCTTTGATGATGAGCGTCTCACAGAACATGCCCTCACCTGTCAATCTTTGTTTTGGCTAATCTGACCACTGGACATCAGGTTGATCATTAATGACATCACTGAATAAAAGATCCACCAGCTGATCACAGATATTAACTGAATTAAAATAACAGTTTCATACCTTTCATTTTCAGGAAAATAGTAGGAGAACGTTATTTGTGTGTGTGTGTGTGTGTGTGTGTGTGTGTGTGTGTGTGTTTAATCTGGAGTAATCTGAAGCAGTGGGTCAGGTGCCTCGGCTTGATGGATGAAGAAAGTTTAATCAGTCTATGATCAGAGCATGACATGCCAGGGCGCATCATATTCAATTAAACATGATGTTGCAACACTATCATCTGGTATAACTGATGCAGGAACAGGTTTAAACCTCTCTACAAAACTGAAAGCGACTTTTTAAATGCATTACGACGCTAGTTTTTATTTCATTTTATTTTATTTTTTGTCCAGAAAAGATGCAATGTTTTGAAAATATTTTCCAACCCCAAACACGAAGTGATGACTAACACCATTCAGTTACTGATTTTGCAAATCTCCTCCTGCAAAACCGACTCAAATTTGGACCACATTGTCATCAGAAGCAAGACAGCAGCGACTCGGCGTGTTTGCACAAGTCGTGCCGTGCAGGAGAGATCTTTATAAAGTAGGATGCGCTGCGTTGCTCCGTACAGAGCAAACCCCAGAGCCGTCTTTCTCATTTCCCCGCGTAATAACATGCCAATGCTACTAGTTTGCCTAAGAGAGCGCCAAATAAATAAACACAATACTACACTTATACTTTTTCCCCCTATTATTTTCTATTATGAATGCTATGCATCCACTTTTTAAAGTAAGCGAACCACCTCTATTTATAAACTGCAGCCGAGACGCGCGTGCGTCGGGCTCTAGTCGCGCGCCATTCGCGGAAAAGCGACTGCAAGCGAACAAACTTGTGTTATAACGTCAGCGTGCGCGGTGATTCCTCTACAGAGCAGTGTACAGGTACTTACCGCACACTCAGACCGCCGAACCCCTGCGGACAGCGATATGAAGAGTAGCACGGCGACGAGGTTCTGCAGACTCTTTAACTTTTGATTCATTTTTAAAGAATCCACCCTTTCAGCATCGACAATTACGACCTCGAGCGCGTGTGGAACTTCTCATATTCCCCTGATAACCTCACTGTAATACGGAGTGTTGTTTTTTTTCCAACTAAAAAAAGGCGGATTCTTCTCAAGTCCCCAGTCTCTTCAGCGATAGGACCGTTGCCTACTGCGACCTTAACTTTTTCTCTGACGCCTTAACCTGCGGGGCCGGACTACTGTCGAATTACTCCGCCTTTAAACAAATAGTCCCTTGTCGATCCCCCGGGCTACTACAGCTCATTCTCTACGATAAACATCTGAAATATGTAAAACTATCGTGGAAATAAATTGAAGTTTAAATCCACTACTTTAACCAGGGTGAAGATTTCTTGTTAATATTTGTAGTGAAACAGATATAGATTGAATATTGTTAGACTATTGCTGGACAGACTAAAGTATTTAAAGCAGCTGAACTCAGCCCCTCTGTGGTTCTCCTTAACTGGGACTTTGTCATAAATGTAAACTGAGATATATTTTTATTATGTGTGATTTATTTGAATAGATAAGAAGGCATACATTAGTTGAATTAAACTGTGTAGATGAGTTAATTTTCTCATAGCTCATTACTGACCACTGATCTAATTTTTTTTCAGCATTTGTTTCAGCAACGATTCGCATTATTTATTATTTATTATTTATATTTATTATTGACAGTCCTTCTTACTGGACTAACCATCATCATCATCATCATCATCATCATCAGGACTATAATTATCCATCAAGATCTTACTAAAGCTAGTCTTATTTTATCTGGCTCAAATGTTTGGTTAATTTGCATTGGTACCTGTGTGCGAGAATAGTTTATGTAACGTCTGAATGAGCACTATAAACCGTAATATGGTGATAACAGAGGGCAGAAGTAAAAGTAGACAGAGATAACAGCAGTACTACTCCGCTGTGGAAGCGTGCAGGGATGTGAGGGCGGTGTGATTGACAGCCTGAAGCCCCGCCCCCGCGGCTGAGCAGCGCACGCAGCGCGGTGAGCGGTGTCTGAGTCGGGCAGCGACGCAGCGGATTTCAGCACACGAGTTCCGTGAGTTACGTTTTCTTCAAATTCGCAAAGAGCCGCTCCACCTTTAGGCTCTGCAGCATTAAGAGCTGTTCGGCTGTGAATCGGTTATCAGGCTGTATGTAGATTTATAAGCTTTCTGGTGTGTGTGTGTTGTGTTGTGTGTGTGTTGTGTGTGTGTGTGTGTGTTTTGTGCGTATTGGCTGCAGATGAACCGCGCAGCGCGCGCTGAGCGGATCTGAAGCCTCTGCTCGCCGGTGGACAGAGGAGACCCGAGACAGAAACCTTTTCTCCCAAATCACACAATGAAGCTTTGGTACGTACTCTGATTTTTAGCATCACATTAACGACATGTTGGTGAAGGTCTCCTGCGCAGGAAACAGCACTGATATGCGCGTAAGTTGTAGCTGATCACTAGATTCACCTACACACGTTTGTTCACTTTGCAGGTTTTGGGTTTTTACTGTTGTCTTGTCTCTGGACTCTACATACGCAGTAAGTGCGCTTTGTTTATCATCACTGAAACGTACATGAGTGGTACAAATAAATAAATAAATTATATATATATATATATATATATATATATATATATATATATGTGTGTGTGTGTGTGTGTGTGTGTGTGTGTATATCACTTGTCTCCACCAGCTTTCCAGAGGTGTTTTAAAACATTGTAAAAGTAAACAAAAAAAGACATTGTTTTCTATAGCTCCTATAACTCTACTCTTAATTTAAAGTTTGCTTTAACTGGAGCCTGTACATGGACTGCACAATGTATGCTATTGGTTGTTGATGGTTATTGGTCTTTGCATTACTGATATCATGCAAAAATCTACAAAAAATAAACTAAACAGGTTATTGTGTGCTACGAGCATCCTAGCCCTGGGGTTCAGTATCAGTGTTTCTGCGTGTGATTTGATAAATCACAGTATTCACGTGGTCCAACAAATGGAAATGATCTGTACTATGACACATTAAAGGGCGTATTTGTATTCTGTATTTTGTCAGTATCACACAACTTTGCTTTCAAGGCCTACAGTTCGCAATCCTATGTCATGATCCTGTGTCAATGATTATGTAAATTAGAAGATAATTCAAACTTAGCAATTATTAACTTCATTAGGTATTACTGAATAGTGTATAATATTCACATTCAACTTGTACTGAGGCTGACATTTTGTCCGTTTGCACTTTTCCAGAGGTTTCTTCAGCTTTTTTGCCAAAAATATAGTGCAAATACTTTTACTTTTAGGATAATATGAATGAATCATAGTTTAGACAGTGATTTCCCTTATTATTTCTTGATGTTGCTTCGTTAATTGGGGAATGCTATGTTGTAATTCTGAACAAAGGGTGCTATGAATTATCACTAATTTAAACTTCCTACTCATGAATATGTAAAACACTATCTGGGTTGGGCCACACCCAGTCACATAGTAGCTGACCACTCAAGATTACAAACTTATCATTTTAATCTTTGCTCTTTCTTTCTTTGCCTTGGCCAGGTAATAAGGGTATAAACAGACCATATTAGAGCTGCCATAATGTTACACCTTATTCTGTCATTTTTTTGTATTGTCGTTCCATCTATATACACATAGATGCACAGTGCATATGCATATATATACAGTGTGAGTCATTATAGGAGTGAGCTAAAATCACACGTTCTTAGGATCAAAACAGGGGATGTGCATACAGGTGTTGAAAGAGTGGTAATAATAAGACAGTGTGAATCAAGTGCAGTGTCCAAAACTACAATTAAAGTTTTAGTTGAAAGACAAGTGCAGCACAAAACAAATACACAATATGGTCTGGGTTAGAAAGAAAGGTTAAATCTCAATTAAGAATCCTAGTGGGTTCTTTGGATTTTTCCTTGTAACCCTTAAATGTAGGACCCTTTAACAGAGAGTTTCCCAAACTAACTGTACATGGGTACTTATCCCAAAAATCTGTAACATTAAGTTGTCTATTAATTTCATTTTAAGAATGTTTGTGAATCAACCATTCTTTCCCCAAACCCTTCTTAACTAAAAAAAATAACCAGACACATTTATTGGATCTTGCCTGCAGTTCTGCCACAAAAAGCCAGAGGCCGCTAATATTGATACAGTATAATTTAAAAATACACTTGTTCTAGCCCTGAGGTGAAATGATGATGATGATGATGATGATGATGGTGATTTTTCACATATTTATTAGTAATTGTTTTTATAGCCTATAATCCTTGTTATGCTCTTTATTCACACTGCTTATTAAGGATGTCTGTAGTCCTATTGTTCACTTATGACTTCCCCAGTACAAGACATTGATTATAGCAGTAAGATAGGTGAAAATCATTATGTTTTAACAGTGAAGTTGGTGGCCCTCCAATAATACGGTTAGAAATGAAAATCAGTTTAATTTCATCATAGTGTGGACTTTTCCTCCTGTCATTATAGTTCACAAAACATTTTTTTTTTCCCAACTGGACGGAGAAATGTAGACCCAAACCCAGAAATGAAATAATAACCCACCTTGGTCAGATGTAAAAAGAACTGACAGAAATTTTGCCCAGCTTCCTTGTACGCACCCCTGTAAAGGCATAACAATTCCTAGTCAGGAAGCTTGCATGAGACAAAAATCAGTTTGGATTTTAGGAAATTATGCCTGTTGCAGATTCGGTGCATAGAACACTCATCCCTATACACACTCCCATCTAATCCCAGTTACAGTAGGAAATGGTTCTTGGTGGTTCATGAATGGTTTTGGAGGTGATATGTAACTACCAAAGACATATTGTGACCAAGTGGTCTGAAAGTTCTTCTGATGTGTTTACCTGTGCTTTTCTGCAGACTGCCATAGAGCAAGGGATGAAAGTAGAGAATTTGCAGAACCCTATAGCACTAAATTTGCTAACACTTAGCCCTCACCCATCCAAATGTGACTGTGATTGTATATCCATCATAAGTAGCAGTATAGGTTATATAACTTTGTAATCTGAGTTTGCAATAAGAAGACAAAATACACTATATGTCCAAAGGTTTGTGGATACTTGACCTCCCCCCGGCTGTTATAATAGTCTCCTCTCTTCTGGGAAGGCTTTCTACTTGATTTTGGAGCGTGGCTCTGGGGGTTTGCCCATTCAGCCACAAAAGTGCCACATTAGTGAGGTCAGGCATTGATGTCGCGAGAGGAGGCCTGGCTGTTCATTGGAGTTTGAAGTCAGGGCTCTGCAGGCCACTCAAGTCCTTCCACACCAACTTTGACACACCATGTCTTCATGGACCTCGCTTTGTGCAGAGGAGCATTGTCATGTTTGGGCCCCTTAGTTCCACTGAAGGGAAATCTTAATGCTACAGCATGCAAAGACAACCTATATAGTTATGTGCTTCCAGGTATGTTTGGGGAAGAGCCACGTATGGGTGTGATGGTCAGGTGTCCACAAAGTTTTGGCCATATAGTTTACGTCTACGGATTCTTGATCTTCACCATCTATCCCCCATGAGGCTTGGATATAGGGTTTATTAGGGACTCATTCCTAGTAATGTCAGTAAGGTGCTTGGCTCACCTTTTCTAAAGTGTTGTGTATTACACATGCTAGATCAGTGCTGTACATTTCCAGGGCTATATCTCTGCGCATGTGTCTATGCTGCAAGATATGGATTTATTTGTTGAAGCTTATCATATGCATCTTGAAAATAGCAATGATGGCAAAAATCAACTTCTTTTCATTTGAGGAGGCCACACAGTGTAATCAAAGCACTGTATCACATGATAAGTTATCTTCTATATCTTATCTCTCCTAGCACTCTCTCTGTCTCTCCCTCACACACACCTGTTACGGTATATGTTCTCTGTTGTTCAGGCATAGTGAAAATTGTGTTGTTGTTGTTTGGGCATTTCATCTGTTGGAACTGCGCAGTTCTTCGTGTTTATGTCTGTGGCCTTTTATTCTTTTGTATTGGTCTAAAATGATTATATGCTCAAGAGATATTC
Source organism: Pangasius djambal (assembly GCA_022985145.1). Classification (NCBI taxonomy): domain Eukaryota; kingdom Metazoa; phylum Chordata; class Actinopteri; order Siluriformes; family Pangasiidae; genus Pangasius; species Pangasius djambal. Next base: position 11,476,685 of record CM040978.1, read on the forward strand.
AGACTCCTTTATACGGTCAGACGTTCTGCATATATGAGGAGATGCTCTCCACTTAAGTGTACTGCATGCTGCTGTGCAAATAGAGGAAGATGGTGATATAATATGACGATATAATACTGATATTATATTGACTGATTATCATAACATACTTTATTGATAGATCATCAGTATTTTTATAAGTTACTAAATATGATTGGAAGTAGCTGAAGCACTACTGTTTTGCTAAGTATTAGTGAGAATATAGACACTTAGAGTATGGGTACTTAGTGAATATATGGGTATTTTGTGAGAGTGTGGGCACTTAGTAAAAGTAGGGTTGCTTTGTGAGTGTATAGGAATAGCGTACATGATAGTATACATAGTGAGAGTATGGGTGCTTAGTTAGAGTACTTGTACTTAGTGAGATTGATAGTGAATATTAGTGAGAGTATGGACATTTAGTAAGATTATGGGTACTAAGTAAGAGTATGGGTACTTTGTAAAGTACTTAGTGAGTACTAGTGAGAATATGGGTACTAAGTAAGAGTACAGGTACTTAGTGAGAGTTTGGACACTTAGAAAGATTATGGGTACTAAGTAAGAGTTTGGGTACTTAGTAAGGTACTTAGTAAGTACTAGTGAGAGTATGGATACTTAGTGAGAGTATGGATACTTAGTGAGAGTATGGGAACTTACTGAGAGTATGGGTACTTACTGAGAGTATGGGAACTTAGTGACAGTATGGGTACTTAGTGAGAGTTTGGGAACTTAGTGAGAGTATGGGAATTTAGTGAGAGTATGGGTACTTACTGAGAGTATGGGAATTTAGTGAGAGTATGGGTACTTACTGAGAGTATGGGAATTTAGTGACAGTATGGGTACTTACTGAGAGTATGGGTACTTAGTGAGAGTATGGGTACTTACTGAGAGTATGGGAATTTAGTGACAGTATGGGTACTTACTGAGAGTATGGGAATTTAGTGACAGTATGGGTACTTACTGAGAGTATGGGTACTTAGTGAGAGTATGGGAACTTACTGAGAGTATGGGTACTTACTGAGAGTATGGGAACTTAGTGAGAGTATGGGAACTTACTGAGAGTATGGGTAATTAGTGAGAGTATGGGTACTTAGTGAGAGTATGGGTACTTATTTAATTGCTTACCTCTGATTTTTTTTCTTACTACTTTTTTGCTCCAGCACTTAAAAACAAATTACACGCTGGAAATCTGAAGAACGCTCCTGAATAACACTTACATGCACACACACATACAACTAGACTGTGCAGTGTGTGAGTGCACTGCTGAGAAAGCCATGTTTGTGGTAAGAGAGGAGAGATAAATGAGAATCTACAGTAAACAAGGGCACACTGACCATCCCTTATCACAAACACACTTCACACTTTCCCAAAGCTATCAGTCCCTCAGAACCAAGATGTTTAGATATTTATGTGTATGAACTGTTTAAGCAGTCAGGTCTTATCTCTGGAGACTCCCCTCCCTCTCCACATGCAGCAGAAAAATTCCAGGGCTGCCTGGCAGAACTTGTCGAGAGATTTTCTCTCTTGCTGCAGGTGTCACTTTCCTAGAACATTCCTGCAGGTTAAACTGAGGCTTACTGATGCCTGTGTTATTTGTTAGCGCCCCTCCTTGATATATCTCTGCCCTGAGGGTGCAGGTTCTGTTTGAGGCTATTCTAAACTCCTGCCATCAGCCAACACTTCTAACACCTTTATAGCTCGCTGACTAAATTGGTATAGGTGGGTCGTTGTTTGCTCTTTCTGTTAAAGGTTGTAAATGCAGAAGTCACTTTTTTCTGAGCTTTTAATATAGCAGTGAAAACAAATCAGAATGGATGAAATCCCTCTCACTCTCCTCCTGTTTCCTTTCCTCAGTCAGATCTTTAGGTGATCACACAGATCTTTATTCTCAACCTTTCATTAACTCACTACTTCTCTCATCCGTTATCTATCTTGTTTTTTCATGACTAGCATAGACCACCGAGATGGCTGACTGTGTCTCCTCAATCTATTTCTAGTACTTCTATTACCAAGATTTTCCCTTCTATCTGTCTGCCTCTCATTTCTCTGTCTCTCCTTCTGTCTTTATCGTGCGATACGAGTAATTATAACAAGGAATGAGGTGATAGTTTAACCCCATGAAAACACATCACCTCTTGAGAAGGGTTTCCTCCATAAATGGCCACGTCCTTGCAGAGTGAACATGCAGGACTAGATAAAGCCATAACTGTTTAAAGAGGACGTTTTATGGCCTGTCCTGATTTTATAGACCACTCTGATTTTGTTGATTCTAACGAAGTAGGTTCAGATACAGCAAAAATCTCAAGCTTAAAGAATGCTTTTTTTTTTTTTAAAGAAAGATAAAAAGTTTAGAATGCCTCTGATAGACTCATTTAGATCATTTCAGTTGTTAAGTAGCTTATATTTTTAGAAGCTAAAAATATAATAATAATAATAAACTTCATATCTAATGGGTACACATAATATTAGCATATAATTGTTAAAAAAGATGTATTTTCATCATTAATAATTTAGAAACTTGGCAACACATTTATTGTGCCCTTCGAAGAGCAACACCAGCTTTTACATAACTTGTTATATTTCCAGTTGCCATTATTTTTTATTACAGTGTCCATGAAAAAGGAATGAATAACAATCATTACCAGGACCAGGAAGTTGTACCATTTAAGGCTACAGCTGACTCAAATGTGGATGTGGTTCAGCAGACATATTTAATGTTTTCATGGTTAGTCTGCAAAACTAAAATGTTAAAGATTTCCCAATTTTGTGCATTTTTATATATTGGCATTGGCAAATATATTTGCATAACAAATAATGGTGATCACCATAAGACTGGAATTCTCATATTAGTTATTTACTTATTCAGTTTTCCAGTCTCTCTTTTAATCTCTCTCTCTCTCTCTCTCTCTCTCTCCCTCTCTCCCTCTCTCTCTCTCTCTTTCTCCCTTTCCCTCTCTCTCTCTCTTTAATTTTTCTCTCGAGCTTTCTTTATTGCCTGTGGTGGTTCTTCTGCTTATATTATTGCATTTATTTATATTTGGTCCCCATTTGTAAGATTCAGTATTTTTTCCACTTGGACTCTAATCAGGCATTTTTACTGTACATACCTTAAATGTAATTATTTAGGAGATAAATAGAATGTTGGATGAGATGTTGTCTGTTTTTCTGATTCAGACTTGAGAGCTTCTGAGAGCTTTTGAGTCTCTCCCCCACCTCATTGTTGAGGTAAACAAAAAGTCAAAGGTCAAATCAAACAAAGGAGACAGACTGGGAAATAAAGATAGAGAAAATAGCAGTGATGAAAGTCTTTTCTTCTTTACCAGTTGATTTATTTCACTTTTTAAACGTTCTTTTTTGTGGAGAAGATGAGGAAAGAACAGAGGGTTCCCAAAAGGGGATAATTAAAGCATGCAAGTAAAACCTTACTTTGCTGGTCCAAAACATATGAGTGAATCAACAATTCACATATTTGTCCAAATTTTTCTAATGGGTTTTCACCACAAACTGAGAAGAGAGAGTTACCATGGTTGACATGTGAGGGCAAACAGAGGATTATGGCAGAGAGCAGAAAAAAAATGGTTGCCTTTTATTTATTTTTTTTTAGGTCTTATTTAAAAAGACACATTCCACAGGGTAAGATACAGTGACATTTATCTTTTCACAAAAGTGCTGTATGTACATGCCTGTTTCCCCCTTTTAAAATGTCATCTGTCAAACAGAGCTTCTGCTATCACTGCTTACATGGATTAATGCCTTTTCTTCCTCTCATTCAATCTTTTCATTGAATTCATTCCTTTACCTCCTCTGTTTGCCTTTGTCTAATGTTGTCCATTCCTTCGTCCACCACTCCCATTTTCAATCACCACTTTACCCAGAATTCACTCTTTTCTGAAGTTCATTTGTGCAACATCTGCACTCTCTCTCTCTCTCTCTCTCTCTCTCTCTCTATCTATCTATCTATCTATCTATCTATATTAGAAAGGTGGTGCAGGCAGAAATTGGAAAAGCATTCAGGTGAACTGTTTCCTCAGTGGGTTTTTTCTTTACACTTGCTGTCGTTTTCTCCCATGTATGACACACGAGTTTGTTTTATATGTTTATCACTTGCCTGGCAGTGAATGTGAAGAGACGTTATGCACATTATGTTATGAAAATGGAAACTACTGATCTTTTAAAACATTCATATCATTGATATTGATCATGTTTCATCTTTTAGTGCTTTCGTCTGCTTTAGAAAAACTCAATTTTTCTCAACTCAAGAGACTCAATTCATATAACACACAAATTGTGCTTAGAGATCCCTTTCCATGTAAAAAAAAAAAAAAAAAACATCAATAGAGACCCTTATGATCATTGCACAGAAACAGTTTATGAACATAATCCGATGGTCCATGAAACTACCATCATATTTATTCATTAGAGCATTTTATTTTATGCCATTTACACCCACTGAATTAGGCTTCTAACTATAATGCCTGAATAGTTACTATAATAACTATAACAGCTTCAGTAGTAGTTGAGGGTGATATCCACCGTTATGTCAGTTAAAATAATAATAATAAACATCTAGATGCCCAGGCTAAATGTCACAAACCTCACTTTGAGAACCACAGGTTTATAAAAACTGGCAGTTATTCAGTAATCTATAAATATACAGTATATTCCAATAAGAATTTATAAACAGTTCAGGACGGTAATAACAGCTTTTTAATCTATTATTATACTGATATTTGTCAATAAAGCAAAGTGAAATTTCACTGAAGTCCGTAAAATTTAACCACTGCTCTGTCTGTGCTCTCTTCACTACAGAACAGGGTTGTTCAGGTGTGGGGAATGAAGGCAGTAAGGAATTTTCCCCTGCAGCTTTCAGGCCCTACAGATACACATTCCCGTGATGGCATTTGCATGATGGCATTCTGAGATGTGTAACAGGGCAGGCCTCAGCTAAGTCTGCAACCTTCTGCAAACTGGCTGAACCTCACCTGTTTATTCCCGCCTCCATCTCACCACCATGTCTGAACCCTTAAATGTATGAGTGCTTCAGCAAGTGTTCTTACATACAGACAGGGATTAAGATTAAAAGAAAAAAAACAACAAGGTGTTGGGGTACCACAAGTGGCCAAAACAGCTTCAGTGCTCCTTTGCATAGATTGGAATCGGTAAAGATATAAAGATGTTCCTATATAGTAAGGATAGTAAAGAACTAGTAATACAGTATATAGTAAGGTGTAGTAAGGAGTCACCGGAGCAACTTCAGTACACATTTGCACAGATTCTACACTCTGGAAGTTTACTGGAGGGATGAACACTGTTCTACCAAAAGACATTCCCTCAGTTGGTGTTGTAATGATGGTGATGGAGAGCACTGTCCAAAATGTCAGTCCAAAATCTCCTGTAAGTGTTCATTTGGGTTGAGGTTTGGTGCCCGTGAATGATATAGCATATGATCTATTTCATTGTCATACTCACCAGACCATTCTGGGTTCTGCCATCCAGGAAGAGCCCATCAGGATAGACATGTTTTCTTTGATTACTCATCCATACTTATTAGTATTACTATCTAAGACAAATCTATCCACTATGTGCCCTGAGATATTGTATGTCCAGGACTAACTGCTAAATTTGGTTAACCACTTACCTAACTGAAATCATAAACTATGTTAGCAAAGCAAGTTAAGCATTTAAGTGTTCAAATAGGGAATGCACACATCCTTGTTGCTCTGTTTTACTAATACTCTTGTGTGGCCTTGCTGTCACTTTCATTTGTCCCATTTTTCTTGCCCACCTTGTTTGGAGAGGAATATTCTTACATTACCAGACATACTTTATACTTTTTCTTTCTTCCTCTGTGCTTCCTTTTTTGTTAAATACTGCAGGTAGAATACTTCACAGCCTCTCTGACCTTTAAGCCACCTCTCTTAGCTATAAATACCACAACAGCTTTACATGCCCCACTCACCTGTTTCCCAGTTCCCTTCTGGGCATGTGAGAAAGAAACGATTATAATATTCATAAATCAAGCTATGAATATGATGTCATGGACTACAGTGAGACGTGCAGAGAGAAAGAATAAGCAACGGGAAGTAAATCACTAAAAACGAATCTAACCTACATTATGCCGTTTCAGTAAATTCTAAAAAAGCAAAGGTTGAAAATATGTGTCATCGCTAGCATCATGGCCAGATGTTTTTCAGCTTTTCGGATTAAGCCCTCAATGCAATTAGGCCATTTTCTCCTATGAGTTTTACAGATAGTTAAATGTAGTGTCTGTTTTCTCCTAAAAGCCATCTCTAATCCTGCTTTGAGTCACTAGAAGCTCTGTTCCAGTTCGAGTACAGGTCAGTTGGCTAAAACAATCCACAGCTGGTTCATACAGCTGAGGACATCTTGGACCACCTCTCTTTTTCACTATCAGTCTGTTCATCATGCTCCTCCTGTGTTCTTGTGCCTCTCTTTGATGTTATCACCAGAATCTCTCCACAGATTGAGTTATGGGCCTCAGGTAGAGGTTCTGAGGTGTTTTCTCAGCCCTGGGCCTCCTTCTTGTCTCAGCAAAGATGATATCGTGCATGGCTCTGGCAGGTTCTTCCCAGTTTTTCTTCTTCCCACATCTTTGCACAACGTTTCAAAAAACCCAGCGTTTTTTAATGTGTTAATTTGTTAATGCCTTAACTTTGTCTAAACGGTCTTACTTGTCAAAAACTATTTGAGACAAGAGGTTTTTGGAGCTAAAATTGTTTATCAACCTTGCAGTACTGGAGCAAGAAGCTTAGACAAAACATGTGTTTGTCCACCAGGATTTCCTAAAAAGGAATGTTTCCATAAAAATGTCCCTGTCACCTGTATTTATGCTTGGAGAGGCAGGTCCCACTTGAGTTGTATTCCTCTTTTTGTAGTAAGGGAAGTCACTGTTTGGTTTGCTGGATGTTTATAAGGAAATGTATACTGTACGCTTGCGAATTTATAAACTTAATGTCTTGTTTAAATCCTGTGTTTTGAGATGTGCTTTTGTAGCTAAGCTGCGTATACAGCAAATTGACTGAAGTCAAGATTTGCAGTGTATCTCAATATACTTGGCTTACCATGAAAAACATGACATATATATAAAAAAAACACATGAGATCATTGTATGTGTCCTCGGCCCGTTGTGCATTTCAGATGCAGAAAAAATAGGTATTTTGTGTAATGTAGTCAGGACAGATAAGATTGCTCATTACGTTAATATATTACAGTAAAATGAATGCTGCAATTTTAAAGTGCATCAGAATTTCAAAGCCCTTTCGAACCTGACAATGAATAGACGTCTATCGAAGGTCTTCTTTATACTGAAGCAAGTGTGTAAAAACTTTATTAGCATGGCGATGTTTACTATGCTTCACACAAAGTCTTTAATTGTTTCTTCAACATTCAAATAGGTTCCCTGTCTAGTATATAATAGAGAAATGAGACAATAACAGCTGTCAGTAGTGCTTTTTCTTTTAGTGACTGCACCTGTGAGGACAAGGTCAACTCTTGGTCAGAGGGCACATGGCTTCAGCTCACTGGTTGGTTGTTAAGGTTCTCCTAAACACTGAATGTGTGTTCATCTACTTTTCAGTCCTGTTTCCCTGAATGAGACAAAATTTATGAGAAATTATCTCGACTTGGGGGGCATTGGGAGGCCTTTCGTTAAACAAAAACCTGTCTGAACCATCTAGTGTTACATGTTAACTGTTAAATGGTCCATTGAGCTGCTTCAGAAGTGGCAGATCTCACCACAACACAATTCCCCAAAGCCCCGGCAGACTTCCAGGCTCCTTCTGGTGTAAACTCTCAACTCCTTATCATAATATATAGTTTTTTCCATAATATCAAAAAGCAGTGCAGCACTTTGGTGTTGTGTCTAAATGTTCCCCTGGGCTCTGGTCCATGATTCTCTCTTTTTTTTTTTTGTTGGATTTTAATGGCTCCCTGGTTGGACTTTGAAGTCACAGTTTCTCTATACAGCTGAATGGTTGTTTCCTGTAGTGGTGACTATGGGAGTCTGTTTCGGCATGTGGCCCGTTGAGCTCCATTTCCTGAAGTCACTGTGAGACACCGCAGAACCCACATTTGTGCTTCGGCACGAGCAAACACCAGAGAGAGGATGTTTCTGATCCACGTCACTGTCATATCTGTATATACAAATGAAACAGACAGCCAAGTGCAAATGCAGCTGAAATGAAAATGTAGTTTTAAACGCTCTTCTTAAAAGAGATTCACAGCCCACAGAGAATGTCGTGGAGAATGTACTGTCAAGTGTGGACGGAACAGACTCACAGCTTAACATCTGTGTAAATACAAATCTGGTATTATGTTCTCTTATCCAAGTTTTCCCTAAGTAGATAGACAGGAGAGAGAGACACAAGAGAAAACTCTAGACAGATAGAAAGCAAAAGCTTGAGTCAATAACTTTCAGCCATGAAGTTCTGAGATATGGCTTAGTAGCGGGGGGGGGGGGACAACTTTCTCCTGTTCCTTCTTCTTCCTAAACTGATGCATTTATCACTTTCTTTCATGGTGTTGGTGTTTTTGTTTTGCTACATTTATGTTATGGTCTTTTAACATACCGTAACAAAAACAACCTCTCTGCATCTTCTAGTGTTTGCAAGTTATAGCATGAGCAGTAAAGTAACAGTGAGGACTGTGGAGCTAACCTGTAGTTCTACAGGCCAAACGTTTGCATACACCTAGGCTAAAGACTTCAAACTCAAATTTTCACATCTCCACATTTCATGTTACCGTTCTTTTGGCAAGTCAGTTAGCGTATCTACTTGTTCACTAATATTTCAGTATAAAGAAGAGCTTCGATAGACATCCATTTATTGTCCAGTTCAAAAGGGTTTTGAAATACTGATGCACTTTAAAATTACAGCATTCATTTTACTGTAATATATTAATGTAATGAGCAATCTTATCTGATCATGCAGTGTGTATATAGGAAAGAGGATGAGGCTTTTCTTTCAAAGAACACTATCTCAGTTGTGAAGCATGGGGGTGGAAGCATCATGTTGTGGGGGTGTTTTGCTGGAAATAGGGACTGTTGCACTTCAGAAAATAGATGGCATTATGAGAAAGGGGATTATTTAGAAATATTGAAGCAACACCTCAAGACATTAGCCAGAAATTTAACACTTTGCAGCAGGGTAATGATCTTAAGCATAGTTTTGATCTTGAGTTTATCCGTGTGATCCAAAACAAAAGACACAAAAAAAAATGGCGGTAAATATTTTAACAACTGATTTTATACTTTAGTGCCTTTTAGAAGCAAGTGAGAAGGGAGAACACAAACAGGCACACATGTCTGGAACTTTTTTGTTATTTTTGAATTTCTCTACACCTCCTGCTATTTATTTAGAGAAAACTACATCTCTACTTAGCACTGTTCCTATATATAAAACCTTTCAAGCTACGTACACTGAGTTTAGAGCCTTCCCTAAAGTTGAGAAAGTGAATGGGTTAAACCTTACTAAAGAGATTTAAAACTATAGTTTTAATCTCCCTGACTCTCTGGATATGTCTCTTCTTCTCATGTCTTTTAACATATTTTCCGTCCAGGAGAAAACTTTTGGTTAAAAAAAAAAACAAACAAACAAAGAAAAATGACAAGCTTTATATTGGTACGTGTATAGCAACTCTTAATGATACCTATATAGCTTTAACGAAATGGCTTAAAGACAAAAAGTGTTGGTCGTCATAAAGCCCTGACCTGACCTGAATCCCGCAGAAAACTTGTGGATTAAACTGAAAAAGTATGTCTGAGCAAGGAGGCCCATAATCCTGACTGAGTTACAGTAGCACTGTCAGGAGGAATGATTGTGAGAAACCCAGAAAAAATGATTGTGAGAAACTTGTGGAAAGATACCCAAAGCACACTTTTCTTTAGGATTATTTTATATACCAACCAGTTTCCATCTTTACAGCTGGTATATATACATATAATACATGAAATATTACATATTTAGAGTACAGGGACAGTTAAACGTACAATGTAATGATAAAATAATTGTGTAAAGTCTAGTTTAAGATTACACAGTACGGACTGGTTTTTAGAATATGCCAAATGGCTTATCTTGACAAGAACCTCATGGACTAAAATTGTGCTTGAATAAAAACTAACATGCCAGTTTTAGATTGCATGGATAAAATAAAGCCTGTGCAATCCTAGACCTCATTGTAACAGTGGTTTTATATGCAGTTGGTATTAAATTATCTCTGCCCCGTATAAATGGCACATATCATAATACATTTTAGCTGTGAAAGTATGTCTTGGCAAGTGAAACAGATTTTTTTAGGAAACATATAAAAGAAAATCAGTATAAATATATCTACTGGTATAAATCCGTTATCCGACAACCCTCAGTATTAATGGGCTGAAGGTCGAAGACCAAATATATAAGGCGATTACTCTGTTTATATTTCGCAGAACGAGAATATCAGTTTCCAAGACATGTTATAACATTCACATGACTGCTGAGATTGAGTCTAATTCTTTGGATTCAGCTGTGCATCGGCCAACTCACAAAAGCAGTGGTCTCACCGCATTCTCTTTCTATGGTCTTAGTCATCGTCTTCCCTGGCACAGGCCTGTGATATTGCCGTGGCTTTCAAGTGCTGCCTTCACACCGTCCAGCCAGGTTCTTCTGTGCATACACTGACCATGTCTGAGGAGACACTGGAAGAGGGAAATGGTGGCCCCAATGTGCCTTAATGTACTTATGTAAGTTAAAAGAGAAATGAAAGAGTTAATCTGGATTTTAGTGCTTTGCCACTGTGGCATTCTCGTATGGAATGGATACAGTGTGAGGTAGGATGTAAATGATAAATTAGTGGTCTCCTCACTAATTGTACTTCGTCTTTATGTAAACTGTGGGCAGCTACAAGGACTGGAAGGACACATTCAGTACAGTTTGCAGTATTTTGAATGGTCAGCAAAGCTTTCCGTTAAATACTCAATCTCTTGCTCTAGCTTCTCGTGCACTGAAAAAGTCCCTAAAAGGTCTGGGACTTACTTCTCATGTGACACGTGCATTATGCATATTATTATTAAATTAAGCTTCTCTGAGATACAAAAAGTGAAAGTAGGAATTAAGATTTCATAAACATACTACTATAGGCTGTGAATCTGTTAATAATTACTGTAATACTGTTATTACAGGAACCTGCCATATGAAAATAAACACCCTAACAAACCACATTTTTAATGTGTTGTGTACCAACCTCTTAGGTTCAGTGGTCATGTGTCAACATACCATATCATAAACATCATCATACAAACCAACAAACTGACTAACTAGCACAATAACAACAAGAACAGTAAAAAAAAGAAGATGAATTGTTCTTGTTTTCAAATTAATGCAGTCCAATCTTTAGCCAAGACACATCACAAATTAACTGGTGTGTTTAATATTTCTCAAGGCATACAGCAACTGAAGAGTGCAGCAATAATCACAAAAATGCCATTTTTATCTATTTAATGAAGTCTTATTTTCTTCGAAAAAGAGTTTTCACAGGGTTTCTTTCAATAATTAACAGTTGTACCTTTCAAAAGAGGTTCTACTTGGAACCTTTTCTAAAATGCAAACTGTCTGTCATAGATTCACCCAGATTCCCTTTGGGGTGCTAGATGGCACTTTGAGTGTACATGCTACTGTCATCAGACTATGGAATGATTCATGTGTCCACTCAAAATGTGTAGCTCGAGTGACACTTTGTGAGTGCTATAAGAATAAATTGCATAGGAACAAGACTGGAGAGATCGTTATCGGCTTTCTGCAAACTCCAATCAGATCACTTACATGCCAGAGGAAGGGTTATGAAGAATGAGCCTAAGGTGTTGGGGAAGGGCTTTAATTCTTGGAAGGCAGTTTGATGCTGTTGGGATGGGGGTTGAAAGGTGATGTTTGGGGATCAGATCTTGACTGAAGTCATAGTGTCTGTGGGGAGATGAGACATGTGGGGCCCTGGAACAAGGGAGGAATGTGGGAGAGGACTAAACAGAGATCTAGTGTGAGGTGCAGGAATGTGGTTAGGGGCCAGGGCTCGTGTTCTTCAGGTATACTGGTGCTGATAATGCCAAGACGTGTTCACAGAGGTTTAAATGTTTGCCTTTCTAGACCCAGGACCCAACCCCAACCCCACCCCCCAACCCCCAGCACACATCCTCGATCTATTCATTTCTCTCACTCGACCATCCATCTAGTACTTTTAACTCATCCCATTTATTTTGCCAAAAAGATCTTGAAGATTGCCATGCCTTACTGGCTCCAAGCATATCAGTTGCTGACAGTTATCAGGTAAGTTCAGGACCAAGTTGTTTGTAAAAGCTGATGTTGCATAAGTTTGTGGCAGTATGCAGTTTTAAGCGCACACAAACACACAATAATCCTGGTAAAGAATTGTAAAGGGCATATATATGGAATTTCCCTCTGAGCAGATCATAGCACCCACAGTGGAGCTTGAACCACCAGTATAAACTGAACCATAATTAGACAGCAGAGTTTTTAATGATGATGCTTCTCATACTGAAGACAGGTATGAGACAAAAAATGGCAGTAAATATTTCAGCAACTAATTTTATATTTTAATGCTTGTCGCAAGTGGGTGAGGAGGGAGAACATACATATGCACACACGTCTAGATGTTTTTGAGTTATTTTTGAACTGCTCTACACCTCCTGCTATCTATTTAGAGACGACTACATCTCCACTTAGCACTGCTCCTATATAAAACCTATCAAGCTACGTAAACTGAGTTTAGAGCCTGCCCTAAAGTTGAGAAAGTGTAGCAAATCTGAGTTGATATCTTAATTAGGTACACCAACATTTTTGCATACCTAAAGTTACTGTGTTTAGGAGAGTTTGATATTGGATATAATGCTTCCATTAGTTGGTCAGTTGCTATCAAATTATTGTACGTTATGTTACTAAGTCTTTTTTTTTTTTTTTGCATCGCTTTATCAACAAAATATTTGTTGCTAGCGAGCAGGCCTAACTGAGTGAGTGTATCATTGTGTAGCTATGCTGGATGTGCAGACACTGGGATAAATATACTGACCTTAAAATATACAGTATTTTAAGGTCTCTACTCTCCAGTGCATGACTCAGAGCCTGAACATGACACTTCTGCTCCATCGGAGCAGGTTCTGCCATTTGTGTTTGAGAAAATTCAGATTAATTATAGAACTGTCTGTTAAATAATCTCAGCAGCGACCTTATATACTCTCAGGTTTATTGGTACTGTTGTGCAGCCTCTGGCTGTGACAAGATTAAATCATGTGTGGATTTTCACATTTCAGATATACTACTTAAAGTGATTCTGCGGCAAAGAGCGAAAAATGGAGATATCACTGGAAACACTAATGCGTGGCACATTTCTTGAACCAGCAAGAAATAAATAGACAGCCATCCAGAAATATGTACAGAATGCCATTTTTTTTAAAGTAAGGAATGACTGACACACACGCACACACACACACACACACACACACAAACATGCGCACATTAACACAGACTGATAGGCTGCTGAGTGATGATGAATTGTCTCATAGAAGATTGTGTGCTTTAGGGTTGTGCCCCAGCACATTTCTTTGCATACCTGAGATGCATCAGCATATAGCGAGGCCCCTAACAATTCTAACACATCAGATACCTCACAACACCACAGACATCTATACATCAAGACTAAACAATTTTCTCATTATATCGCTTAAAGCATACCCACATTGCTTAGAACAGACCAGCATGCTTCAAAGAGACCTCAGCAATAAGGTCCTCCACAGAGTAAGGCTTCATTATATGCCATTCTGAAGTTCACATGTAGTAAACAAATGCGTCGTCAATACTCAGCTTAGAGCACTGTGTTGATCATATAACTCTGAACAGGATTCTGTGCCATGGCGTGATGGTGCTTGTTCCCTAACCCCTGATTCCCATCTAAAATCTACACACTTGGTTCAGCATCTCTTTCAATGTCTTCATTAGCAGCACACTGGCTCAGAAGTAACAAATCCACTGGCTTATAACATGCACTGTGCATAGTGTAAGCTGCTTAAATCTGACAGAGTGGTTCCACTCGCTTTATCCATGTAACCAGGGCAAATAGATGAATACCCAAAGTGCACATAACCAAGCCATGGATCCTTCTTAAATGGGTGCTTTGGCACCCAAGCAAAGAGGAGCAATTTAAAACGGTTCATAGCTAATCATATCACATTTGCACATTTGCCTGATGGATATTTGATCTGATAACATTAGCCTGTTCTCTTCTGTTTCTAAGAGAATAATGCTTTCTTCTTCTTCTTCTATTTCTTTTTCAATGAGTCCTAATGTGAGTGTTGAAAATAGAGGACCAGCTGAATGTTATAGGAGCATCAGAGAGCTTTGAAAAATATTTTTGATCAATGCTTTTTAATTTGTTTTGGTTCTCCTAGATCGTCATTGTGGTATTTGTACATGTTCTGGCCATGGAAGACATTAAATAACTTAGTACAACAACCTAGAGCCAGCTGTTATGCTGGCTTATCAGCAAGAAAAGAAAACATCTCCAAATCCCTTTTATAGTCATTATGTTCGTTATGAATTCCCACGGTAATTGCATATGCCAAATTAGCACAAAATATAGCATATCGAGGAAGAATTTTTCTACTGATGATTTTAGTTCGTGCTTCAGGATAGGTGCTTTCCTGAGAACTAGGAAGTATTGGGGTGGACTTGGTGCCATACTGAACTCTGATTGGTCAAACACATGCTTCATACCTAACGAGCAATTAATAACATTGTTTTAGGTGTCATGGTACAACTGGCCAATGGAGAGTCAAAAAACGTGAGTGTTGTGTACATGTTCCCAATGGTACACTGCTCATGGCCAGCTGTGAAAAAGGTTGCATGATATCTGTATGTTTTGTATATGTATAACTGGTTTAAAAATCATTGATGTAAACCTCATATGTGCACAATGCTTTATCTATTGCACGCACTTTTTTTTTATTTTATGTAATGATAATAGCCTAGCATCTCAGTGCAGAAACAAACTCGTGGCTCTTCTTCTCATTCAGTAGAGGATTAGCACAGGATAAAGCCAACTCTGATAAACACATCGTCTACACATCTGCAAAACGACATTCACTGACCTACATTCCGTAAACCTCTGTCTGGTTTAAGTACATCACTTTCCTATTAATTGTATTAGCTGAATGATTCATAGTAGTTTCTAAATAATATTCTTTTAGACGAGTAACAGGTCTTTAAGGGTTAAAAATGTGCTACATCGCTTCCAAGGGCTTCGGTTATTTATAGTGTACCTTTAACATTTTATTTTGAGCCTTATGTGTATGCATTCTTTGTTGTCAAGGCCATCTTGCAGGCAGCGAGTGAGCAGCCGTGTGTCCCAGTAGGCAGCCATATTTCTCACCTTGGCGTTAACCCTTTAAACTCCAAGGATCTGTTGTCAGGTCCTGACTTATTTTTTACCTTTCCTGTTAGTAGTTTACTGACTCGTAGCCGTATTTCATCACATGCTTATCACGTTTGACGTAGCAGGTTTTCACAAGAATTCAGTATCCCTCAGTTGTCCTGAATTAATGAAACCTAAAACTGTTAACAGAAGTAATAAGGGCAGATTAAATCTGTTTATGGTACCGCCTTGTGTACAAAGTAAAGACCTATTTACCATGATGCCCATAGACACTGTCTTCCCCTAGCTAATGGAATGCCTTCTGATACTGGAGGTAATGTTAAAGATGATATCTTAACTTGACATCTAATTATTGGAAACTTTAATGTTACTAGTTCATTCATCAATCTTTTTTATTCTAATCTGATTTTACTATTTTAGTTTATCTGATTGCTTGACAAAGATAAAGCAGATTGCTGATTGGCCATTGTGTATCATATCTTATAGCAGCAGATGCGTGGCATGTGAGTTGAGACCTATTCAGGTGTCAAGGTTATTCAACACTTCACACCAAGCATGAAGGGAAGGTTTCCATGTGACTAACATGTGCGCACTCTGTTTTGCAAGCGCTTTTAGGGGTTCTTTGCCGTTTAAAGCGTTTGCTTGTATGATTGTCCTTCAATGAGGTGTCCTTGTCAGAAAAATGAGCAACGTTTTGAAAAGCCAGTAATATTGCCCAATACAAGACTACATTAGTGACAGTTCATAGTTAACCTGCATCACTGAATAGGTAAAATTCCAGGCCAGCAACTTTTGACTTTGCAAGCTATTCCCAGAACACACGCTGTCTTTCACACGCACAGATCCTATTCATGACATTGCAACCAGGAGCCCATGTTGGGTGGCACCTTACAAATCCATGTACATTTTATTCCAAATCCACCTGTAAGCCTGTGTAAGAAAGAGGCAAAAAACAAAATCCTGCAGGGAGAGAAATAATGAGCTCCCTCCAACACTTGAGCACTCTAGGGCCTTTAGTCAAGCAAGGGCAGATCTATTAAATATCAACAGCCCTGGATATTTATAAAACACTTATATGTTTAGACTTGATGTGGAATGAGTAGAGAAGATTGAAAACAAACAGCAGAGGAAGGACAATGCTTTAATCCCAATTAATAGTACAGAACAAAAGGTTTGTACTGAACTTTAAATGAATAGCTGTTACTATTACTTAGGTTACGCTTGTGGAAAAAAGTTTGCATCCCCAATGATTTTAATAATGATTTTTTCATCAGACCGGGCCACCTTCTTCCGTTGCTCCATGGTCCAGTTCTGATGTTCACATGCCCATTATAGGCACTTTCAGAGGTGGACAGGGGTCAGCATGGGCACTCGGACCGGTCTGCAGCTACGCAGCCCCACATGCAGCAAGCTTCAATGCACTGTGTGTTCTGACACCTTTCTGTCATAGCCAGCATTAACTTTTTCAGCAGTTTGTGCTACAGTAGCTCTTCTGTGGGATTGGACCAGATGGACTAGCCTTCGCTCCCAATGTACATCAGTGACCCTGTCGCTGGTTCACTGGTTGTCGTACCTTGGACCACTTTTGGAAGGTACTAACCATGACATACCGGGAACACCACCATTTTAACCTACCATTTTAGAGATGCACTTATGCAGCCATCTAGCCATAACACTTAGGCGCTTGTCAAAGTCCCTCAGATCCGTACGCTTGCCCATTTTTCCTGCTTCCAACATGTGGGAACACATCAACTTCGAGAACTGACTGTTCACTTGCTGCCTAATATATCCCACCCCTTGACAGGTGCCATTGTAACAAGATAGTCAATGTCATTCACTTCACTGGCAACTTTATTTGTGTGTTCTCAAAGCAGCGGAGATGATTTTGATTTGATTTTAAGAAATTACAATTATTTTCCATTTATATAATGGAGTAGGAGAACTGAGAGTCTCCATTTTTAATTTTAAGATAACGTTGCAAGTAACACTAACACTTTCTTGTGTTAGTATGTATGTTTTATAACATACATGCTATAAAATTACAGAATAATTATAAAATGACATTTTGGATAATTCTACACACATCTTTATAAATGATATATTTCAAGCTGTTGTTCAGTGCCTTGTTGCTGATCAGTAGAAGACGACAGTTGGAGTGTGAGTTTTCTTTTTAGGTGGGCTGTAATGATTACTTTCATTAGCTGCCATCTCAGAGTGCATAGTCCTATCCTTGTATCTACACACACACACATTTTTTTAAAAAGGCAAAGAATGGTAATTGTGTTGAGAGACTCCCATCGTAAATCAGCTGTTGTCTGGCAAGGTGCATTTAACAGCCCGGCAGTCTTCAGGGGGAAAGCATGTTACACCCGAAGTACAAATTCTGCAAGTTCTGCAATTTTCTCTAGATTTGAATGAAAGCTTCAGTTACTTTCTTTTAGTGCAGGTTTTTTTTTCATATAATTGTAGAGCAGTTTAGAATGTAACTGCATTAACTAATCTAATTTGTACGGTTTGTATGAACGTAGTATCAGTTGATATTAACTCAGTACCTGAACACTTCTAGGTAACAAACTGTGTAAAAATGCTGATGCTGTTTGGTAACATAAGGACTGCAAATATGCAGAGGAAGGACTCCATTAATAATCTCTCTTTAACCATGAGCGGGAATCAGCCTAGTCATGAATTTCTCTTAATACAGTTTAACATGTTCACCCTTCACATTATATGTTTGCCTAACCCTAGCTGAGTGGAATGTTCTCTGCAATTCCACATTGATTACCGTGGTACATTTGAAGCCCGGTGAGAGCAAAACCAGAAGGGCATAAGTGATATTTTGGGCTAAATATAGATGTGCATACCAAGAAAAGTTCTTCATGAATCTAGTACCAGTGTAGTGCCAAGAGATAAAATACAAATCTTCAGAAAGTTTTAATTGAAAATTTAACAGACCTAACAGCTGGGACAAAATATGGTCAAAATGGCAGTTACATTCTTGCTATGTGTGTGAAATCAGAAGGCATTTTAATCACTGCTCCTTGCAGTTGCAAGAAGGATTAGGAGATTTCCAAGCTGCTAATTAAAGCCACTGTAACTGCGCATATGCAAGCAAGCCAGATTGAACCAGCTGGGTCTGTGTTCCTGTGCATTTTACATATTTCTGGTCAAATGCAACTCTGCTACCTCTCGTTCATATTTTTCCCAGTTAATGGAGAGATATCATGGTGTAGGGCTGCTTGTCCGGTGGAAGTGATTTCCAAAATGCAAAACGTTCAGAACAACCTTGACAATTTTTTTTATATCATCTAAAGTAGAGCCATTATGTCTTAATGAGAATATATTTGTTAAGATGATCATTATTCTGATTCTGCTGTTTAGACACTGTAGTGTACCTCCTCTTTCCAGCTTCACCTTTCTCGGTGGAATGGCTGTTTTCAGCCCCAGCTGATTTACCAGAACAAAAGCAAAGCTACGATTAGGCTTTTAGTAGGTCTCTGAGGGGGTAAAATGGAGGGAGGGGATGAAATTTGGGCGTGTCTGTGTGTGGTCTTCCTACAACATCTTTGTCCATATGTAAGTTGGCAGTGTGAGATTACAGATGGCTCTATATAGTGGCTCCCTAACTGACCTCCCATGGTGCCTCGTTACAGAAGGGCTCATTCTAATGTATAGATTTTTTTTTTTCCATAGCTAAGGAAAGCATCAAATTATCATTGTAAAGGCCTCATAGGGAGTGGGTGTGGTGTGACGGCAGTGGAGTTTCACTGTCTCCTCTTAGCTGTGTACCATGACACATTTTGGCCTTGTTCCTTTCATCCTTCATGCTCCCTAACTGGGCTTTCTCCAGAGGTCAAAGGTCAACCCATGGCTTGGATGGCCAGATAATTTGCCTTTCTCTTACTCAGCCTTTTGGCCTCTTCTATTTTTTCTGTGCTTTTGTTCTCTCAGATCATTCCATCTCTATAATTACTCTCCAGATCTCTTACTATAATTTATAAAGGGCTGTGGCAATCATGCATTCATGTACAAAGTAACTGATGACATTAAATCTATTTTGTACCAGTTGCTTAATTTTATTAATATTGGACAAGAATCCATGGTTCTATAGTTGCCCTTCTTGGCATTTGTTAGTGAAGCCACAGCAAAATGATATATCATGATATACTATACCGTGTATCATAAAGATGTCTGAAGATGTCTCATGATGTATTGTGATATATTTTTGCCATATCACCAAACCTTCAGAGATGGCTTGATTTATGCTTTCTAAGAGTCTCTGTCACAGAGATCACGCTATTGTATATGTGAAGAAAAAGGGCATAAAATGAACAGATTTAAGCAAGAAAGAGCCAAAGGATACTAGTCACAAATCATGACCTTTTTACGAGCCACCATGAGCTACTATTCATGAGCAAAGCCTTTGTCTCACTCCTGTTCTCACCCATAGCCACTGTGTCTTTACGCTCTGTCACATATACCTTTTTCATCATGTTTGTAGTTTGTATTTCAGGGATGTGATGATGGGTGTGTATAAAGTGAGATTTAAAAGGAGGTTTCAGTCTGATCCTGCTCATTATTAACTAAGCCGTTGTAGCTAATCCACTTAATAATATATGTAGAGCAGTACTAAGTGGCAGAGTTGCCACGGAAACAGCCTATCTGATCTCTTAGGAATGTCAGTGTGTGAGCATGTGTATCTGAGAGAAATGTGAAATAAGAGAAGAGCATATGTAGCTGTATAGAAAGAGAGAAAGCAACCACTGAAGGAAGGTTGGAAAAGTACATTTTTTCTATCTATGCCAGACATCTGCTATGATGGACTGGAGAATCTCTGACTGTTATGTATGTTTGCTGTAATCTGGGCCATCTTTAAGTAATTGGGGTCAATTAGTTTTTAACTTTCTAAACTGTAGTTTGACCTACTTATGTCTGTCTGTAGCTGTGGTGGATCAAGTCTTTCTTATCCAACAAGGATAGAAGCTTGTACACTTCAAATTCTGTGCCGTAAAGTGCCCCTGCCCTAAAAACCTGCTTTTTGTTAATGGTTTTTAACACATTTTAAATGGCTGATTCCCATTATGTACAGTCATGGGAAAAGGAAAGTATATCCTCCTTCAATTCTGCATTTTCACTTATCAGGACCTAAATAACAATTGTGTGGTCCTCACCAACTTCTATAAACAAACAAATAACCTCAGTTGACAACATAAAACACAACAGATTTCAATATATAGTCATTCTTTCTCAAAAAGTAAACCAACATTCAGAAACCAGGTGGGAATAAATAAGTACACCCTATCATGCAGTTACATGTAGAACCACCTTTAGCAACAAACCTTTTTCTTCTTTAGCCATTCAGATGTCAACTTTTTCCTAGCCACCTTTTCATGAAAGCCATAACTGTTCAGTCTTTTTCTGATTATGCTTTCATGAACATAAACATTTAATGTGCTTGCAGAGGCCTATAGATCACATGATGTAGCTCTTGGGTTTTTCCTTTATATCTTTGAGCATTAAATGGTCTGACCTCGGACTGAATTTGCTGGGATACCCACTCCTGGGAAGATTGGCTACTGTCTTGAAGGCTGTCCAATTGTAAACAGTCCTTCTCACTGTAGAATGGTGAATTTTAATTTATTTGGAGATGGCCTTATAACCCTTCACAGATTGACGAGCAGCAACAATTGCTTCTCTGAGGCCAGGCCTCATGCCTTTTCTTCTTGGCTTGATGTAGACACATACCTCAGTGCTCCAGAACATCAAACTGCTAAATGATCTGCTTTTATAGAGGTAGTCACACTTCCTATTGATTAACTAATCTTGTTAATCTCATTAGTAACACCTGGCTGCTAATTACTCTCTTAATGACTGTGGAAGTAGAAAGACTGTACTTATTTTTTAACCACCTGGTTTTTAAATGTTGGTTTACTTTTTGGGGGAAAAATGACTGTACTGTACATACTGAAATCTGTTGTGTTTTTTTGTTTGTACATAGGACCACACAATTGATACTTAGTCCCTGATAAATAAATCACAGAATTGAAGGAGGGTGTAATTTCTTTAACCCATGACTGTAGACTGGTGTTTATGTAAAAGCTGTTAATACAGCATGGCACATTCTGGACACAGTTTATTATCAGCTGTAAGACATCTAGGCTACAGAAACTTACAGTCTTACAGTAACTGGTTCACCAAACAAGCACACTTGCCTCTTATAAAGCACTCATTTAGAGTCCCTTTAGAATCTGAGAGTAGACAAGTCCATAAATTCAAATAATTAATTCCTTAAATACAAAGATTTAGATAAACTGTAATAAAACATAAAAAGTATTTTAAAAAGACTTTAGACTGGCAATGTTTAAGATTAACATATTTATATGGTTTGATATTCAGTGGATCAGCTTGTAGTCTGGATTAATTAATGTGTCATTATGTCAGTATTAACTGTTTGAGGTTTGTTAATTGGAGAACATTATGAGATGTTAAGGTAACATTAAAGTTATGTCAAAGCTCATGTCCACAGTGATTTTCTGAGCTGCTCAGATATTATATCGTCCCATCTTTTCTTGGTCCTTGACGATCTCTCAGAGAGCTCCTGGTGTATGGCTAGCTTAATGAATGTTAAATGAGAAGGAGCTACTTCCTCTGTCTTATATCTGCTCTTCCCCCCTCTTTGTCTCTGTTCTTCTTGTTGCCATGCAGGTATTAGCAAAGACCACGCTGAGCCTTTAATCTCATTGAACGAGATAAGTTTCTCTTTGTTGAAATGTTTCATCCTCCCAATAGATACATGCAATAACACACATTTGAGGTTATCTTCCTTTTAAATCATCTACCTGCAGGCTATGTAGACGTTTCATTGTGTCAAACACGTTGCCTCCCACTTAAAGGATTTATACTCACTTCAGTAATCTTGTTTTCATTTCCTCCCTTTTTCCAGTCCCTATTATTCAGACAGAGTGCACATCCAAAGTTGGCTGGTTTCTGCACAAACAGAGGAAAACTTAACTTGCATTGAACTGGTACTTTAGTACAGGGTCACACATCACTTTCTTTTTACTAAAGAAGAGATGAGGAAACACAAGCAATGCATAAATGTAATGAAGGAGCAATAGAAACACTGAGAATAGATTGCACAGGTGTGAAGGAGCATAAAAAGAGGACAATCAAGTAATAGGTTTACTGACTGTCATTCATAAACCTTCATAAAAACCAAGGCTGCCCTAACCTGCAAAAAGGCAGTACATAATGTACACTTTAGTAGTGCAGTTTAGGGCTCACTGTACTCTTTAAGGATCACTGAGTAATTTGATGAGTATGCTATGGCCTTCACAGTCAGCAGATCTAAACCCAACTGAACACCTATAGAAGATTTTGGACCAGTGTATGAGACAGAGATCTCCACTACCATCATCAAAACAATAACTGAGAGAATATCTTTTAGAAGAACAGTATTCTTTCCTCCTATTACAGTTCCAGAGATTTGAAGGTGACTTGTGATGGACCAACACTTTACTAATACACTTTATGTTGTTTTTTCCTTTAATTTGTCACCTATCTGTATTTGTACAGGCTTCCAATGAGTAAACCTTTGAACACCATGACGTGAGCGTTTTCTGTCACTGGATAGTCACTGGATTAGTGGAATTACTGGAAGTTATTTAAGAGTTTTGTTGTAATGTCAGTCAAACCTCTTTCTGGGGAAGTAGATGCTTCTTGACCACATTTAATGCCGAAAAGTACCAGCTTCGAGTTCTTCACTCTTACTTTTTGGGTAATTCTGGCAGTAATTTAAAGCTGTTAACTTGCATGTCATGAAGACAAGCATGTTTTTTTCACCCAGTCTTCAAATTATCTTTCTTTTATTCTGCATGGCCTGTGGGTAGCCAAAAAAGACAAATGGGTTCACACACACACTGGAATCCCGGAGACCTGCACAGCAGGAATGCATGGCCTTATTGAGAAGATCTCAGAAAAGGTTTTGTCCTGATCCAGGATCAGCCGTATTTAGCCATTACTGATAAAGCTCTCATTGCTCTCAAGCTGATTATTTTACATTATAAAATGTCAGTTTTTACCAAAGAATGAGGGCAAAACCAGATTACAGCTGCAGAATTGATATATGCTAGCTAGGCTGATGTACACTGCAGTGACATTTACACCAGGACACTGGATTTGAAATGAAACAATGAGTGTTTTTTTAACACTTAAAACTCAATGGCATCCTGTACATCCATTCATTTGATGAAGAATCAGCTTCTTCATTTCTGATTTGCTCCATCTTCTGGACTTTTATCTTCTTCTATGGCTCTAGTGTTTTCATCCTGATTGTGCTAATGTTTTAAATCAGCTGCCTCAAAGGGCATCAGCATGTCATAGGATAAATACTCATCAACATGACACCCTATTCTATTCACACATGAGCACCAGGTCGTGTCAGTCTTCCAGGGATTCCGATTCTGGCTTGTATTTACACTTAGCTCTTTCCCAGTTAATTCAATCAATTTTCTACATAAAATTGAATGTCTGAAAGGGACAGAACAATAGTTTCAACATGTAACATGGTAATGGTATTCATGTCTGTGTTGGGTCAGATTAGAAACCCATCCATTGACTTCACTGTATGGTCATGTAAGTAGAGCTCCTGGCAGGTACCGCTGTAGGAACAGAAATATGCTGGAAGGGCTGTGGTCTGGACACTTTGTGGTTTTGAGGGAGCGATAAGTGGTTTGTTGCTCGGGGGGGGGGGGGGGGGGGGGGGCAAAAAGAGAAAGTGATGAATCATATACCACTCAGAGAGAACATATAGAGCAAAAACAAGGTGAAAAGAAGACGAACTAGACATATTCATTAATGTCCACATCCATTGCATGTTTGCTTTCTCTCCTTTTCTTCACTTACCTTTCTGATCTCCTTTCTCCTCAAGCATCTATCGCCATAAATCATTGCTCTTTCTTTCACCTGAGCGGCACTCTATAGTCAGGAGCACAAGTGTATTCCACAGCAGTCAGGCACTTCAGACCTCACATGCTCACAGGCCTTGTGTCCATGGCCCCACCCACCACTTCAGACTACGCCAATCAACCAGTGAGCCATATCATTGAGCCGTGACTCAGAAGCAGACCACACATACCAAAAAGAGACATGTCTGCTCATACCTGATGTCCCACCCACCTTGTCACTCATTCTTCCATGTACTCACTGTATGTTCCTGTTAAATGCCTCCTTGCACTACAAAAAGTAGTACACCAATTAAAGAGATCTTCATCTAAGCATGATATTTCACAGGAAGTATTTGCTCTTTTCTTTTTGTGAATGTGGTAAAGTAAAGGATAACTGGTGAAGTAGAGGAAAGACATTTTGAGGCAAATACCTAGTCCAGAAAAAAAAAATCCCAAGGAAGTTTACCTGTAGACCTGCTGTAGACCTTTTCTGATAAAAAAATATTGTACAAGTGTGAGAGTGCATGTGTTTATTCATTTGTGGACAGAGATTTTGTATGTTAAGTCCCTGAAAATCACATGTGGACAAGAGGCTCTTTCTCAAAACAGCCAAATTTCTTCCAAATGCTACATGTGTACCTCACGATTTTGTCTTCTTTGAGGTCATGCTTAACTGTTATTATAAAGTTGACTTGTGTTAATGTGATGCACCCCTGGTTTCAAAAAGAAATGGCTCATTTCAGGAGCTGTAGGCAAATCATAAACAGGAGAGGATCACACAGGTTTTCAGCGATAGTATAGGCAGGTCACTAAACAGAGGTATATACACATTCACTCACCAGCCACTTACTTTACACCTGTAAAGTGAACACCTGCATACCTGTTCACTGCATGTATAAAATCAGATCCAGGTCAAGATCTTCAGTTAATGTTCTTATCAAACATGAGAACATGGTGATCGCCGGGACTTTAACCGTGTCATGGTTATTGGTGCCAGATCGGCTGATTTGAGTATTTTAGAACTGTGGATCTCCTGGGATTTTCACACACAACAGTCTGTAGAGTTCACACAGAATGGTGTTTAAAAGCTAAAAACATTCACTGAGCATTCCCTGGTTCTGCGAGTGGAAATGTCTTGTTGATGAGAGAGGTTAGAAGAGAATTGCCAGACTGATTTAAGCCGACAGGAAGATACAGTAACTCAAATAACCACTATTTACAAACCGAAGTGAGCAGAAAGGTACTGGCTGTTTCGGATGTTTCTTACAATACTGTTTAAGAAATAGGAGTGATGAAAGGCCAAAATGTTGGTGTCAGGATAACACCTGGCTGACTTCCTGATGAGATCCATCTCTCTTTCCCCTGATGCCATGACCTTTCCAAACAGGTGGTAGTTTTTGACTCTCAGGCATCGATCTGCTCAGGTATGTGTGAGAAGGGGCTCAAATTGAGAGAGGATGCAAGGGAATGCTGTACACCCTAAAAAACAAATAACAGAAATCAATCCCAATGTAAAGCCAAATCTTCCTTGGATTAGTGGTGTTATGCAATATCAGTATTATCAATGTACAGTATTTATTCAAACTCGTTGCTGCGCAGTGTCTAGGTTGCCAGATTGAACGGACAGTTACAAAATTGAAAAAAATGTAATTGTTTCCAGACCACTCGAATTCATCTGACTATCTGACAACTCAAGTAGAAATACACCCTTTTAATTGCTGTATACTTTAGAGCCCTGGTATCTTTCCTGTAGAATGCAGCACTGGAATTTTACCTCATCGTTGACACCAGTGTATAAGGTAGTCTGAAAAATGTTTGTATGCGCTACGTTATAGCCATGTCAGTGTACATTGCATATACAATCTGTCAGTGTTATGT
Organism: Pangasius djambal; assembly: GCA_022985145.1. Classification (NCBI taxonomy): domain Eukaryota; kingdom Metazoa; phylum Chordata; class Actinopteri; order Siluriformes; family Pangasiidae; genus Pangasius; species Pangasius djambal. Next base: position 11,502,955 of record CM040978.1, read on the forward strand.
TTAGTTTTTCCCAGGATACAGAGTTCTGTTTGTTTGGGTTTTTTTTCCCTCTGTGTACATGACATAGATGAATCAATCAAACAGTATTTTACTTTATTCTTCAGTCTGTCAATGAAAGTTATGTTTTGGGATATATTGGAACATTGAGCTGATCCTTTTCACATGGCAGAGACAAGTCAAGCCTTTGCTTCAGGTAATCTGTATAAACTTGCTTTTGAGAAGAAAGATTGTGACAAGTTGGGGGGGGGGGGGGTGGCGGACGACTGTAATATCTGAAAAACTGACTGGCGGGATCAGCCTGACATTTTTGTAATAAGGAAAGCTATGCCTATGTAGCTCAAGGCCATAGAAAATCTGTTTCAGTTCATACACCTCAAGGCCGCAAATTTCCTGTGAACAGATTCTTTGTCACATACCCTGCACTTTACCTGAGATTTATTTCTTATTTTACGTGCGATCAGTTTTCTGAACAAAGTGTCAGCAAAAGTGTGTTTTTCTCTATTTTTCTACCAGCCTCTCTTCTTTTATAAAGCTGCATATTGCTCTGTTTTTGTGATAGTTAGGTTTTTTTCTCCTCTTCATACTAAAAGATTAGTTGTAAAATCCTAGCGGTAGACTTAAGGAGTAAATGTTTAAATCTCCCTCATCCTTTCTGTCTTTTGGTGCCACCATATATCATAATTAAGCTCCTGCGTTACATCCGTCCTGCCCCCATAATTCTCACAAGGCCCTTTTAACTACAACAGCTAAGCGGAAAAATAAAACAGTCGCCTTGAGAAGCACGGGATGCCAGTAATGTTAACATCAAACACACCCAAGGTTTTCAGGAGAGATCTTTTTTGTCTTCTGTAGTATTGCTTCCTTTTCTTCTCTCCTTTTCCTTCCCTCTCTATATACCCCTCCTCCTTTCTTCTTTTTCCTCCCCACCCCACCTCTCCTCCCTATTCAGTGCCTTGGGCGTATCTCACTGCCTGTCATCAAAGGCAGACTGGCTTAATGGTGTGTAGGTAACTCTGTTGTTAGGCATTCACCCTGCCCAGGACAAAAAAAAGGAGAAGAGGAGTTCCCTAACAAAGGCCATGTCAGACAGGGAGATCTTTTAGCCAGACCACAGCCCTTTGGCGGCCTCTATGAAAGGGGACATTGTTCAGAGGGACACAGAGGGATGAGGACAAGGGGGAAGGGAGAGATGCATGGATAGGGTTTTTTTCTTACTCTGTTTTAGGGAGTGAAGGAAGGAAGGTTAATAAAATCAGAGCAGCTAGATGAGGGCCACCTGTTGAGATAGGGAGACCCTCGTGCTCAGTGGTGTGTGTGTCTGTCTGTCTGTCTGTGTGTTTGTATATCTGTTGTTAAGATTAGAGTATTCGCATGGAAGTGTCTAGATGGGCATGTTTTTATAACTTGGTGGAGACCCACAAGTTTAGGAATATCTGACAGTATCTGGTCCAGATGAGGAAAACTGCAGTTTCTATTACTTTTGGTGACTGAGGTTAAGGTTAGGATTAGATTTAGGTGTAGGCATAGCGTGTGTGTGTGTGTGTGTGTGTGTGTGTGTGTCTGTGCGTGCATGTGTGATTGTCAAGGTTTGGAATTTCTCCTCTATTTGTGAGAACACAGGAAAGAACTTTTTTTCCTATTTTACCACCACCCACCACATCACCCCCTATAGAAACACAGGCAAGTGGCAGCATGCTTTCTTCCTAGAACACACACGTACAAATCTACGTGTAAGAATCTGGGGCGGTAGCGTCTCATGTTGTCTGGAGTTACTCCCTAAATTGTCTTGAGTTCAACTGAGAGCAGGGTGCGCTAACCACAGCTGAGTCAGCTCAGCTAACATAGGTCACCTGAAGCTGAGATAGTAAGGGCATGTGTTAGTGTCTACTTGGCAAGCTGTCTATTTGTATTAGTCTAGGAGATGAGGAATTTGTCGACTTATCCACATGCAGGGTATGCACAAACACACAACTGGTCTTGCACCAACCCACAATCTAAACACATACTGTATCTGCAGTATTTGTACACATAGTTATACTGTAAAGGATGCACACAGAGTCTATGTACATTCACTCTCAAACTTTCACTCCATATGTTACAATGAGTCAAATCTGAGTCCTCCCTCAGTCTCACCCTTGGCATGGTTTACCTGCCAATAACAGAAGAGTGAGACATCCTCCTTCTATTAATAGCAAATGTGGCAGCTCGGTCAACACACAGAGAGGTGGTGGTGAGAAGACAAGACCTGGAAAAGCTCACAGAAGGCAAACTACACCAGTGGCATGTGGTCAAACCTCAACACCCACATTTGTCCTGAAGCATTAGGTAGGAACTCAAAACTAGTTTAACTTTCTAACATTGTCATGGAAAGAAAATACAAATAACAAGAACATGATACAAGAACAAATATAAAGAGCATGAAAGGAAGTCCAAACTGGTGCTACAAATCCTTTCAAACATATAAGAACAAATCTAGTCACTTCAGTACAACACTGCTTTCTTGCTCTTTACTACAGATAGCAAAAATATATTAATATTGCTATACCAATTGAACGAGGACATCCACAGACCTTATCAGTTATCATCACATAACCCAATTATAAGCAAGTTTTAACGGGAAAGATGGGAAAGCTTTTTGTTCATGATGCAAAAAGGCAGGAAACATTTATTTGCTAATATCCAATCACACAATACACTGTAGGCTTCTCAACATAAGTCTCTCTTCTCAATGTAAGAAAGCGCTCTCTCTCTCTCTCTCTCTCTATATATATATATATATATATATATATATATATATATATATATACATACAGTGTATTAGGCTAATAATGATAGGTTATAATGCCTGCACATAAGCAGGAATCACCATATGTCTTAAAAATAAAAATTGAAGATTGAAGATTTATAAAGACTTTTAGCATAGTGTTCAGAGTTCAGAGTGTATATATATATATATATATATATATATATATATATATATATATATATATATATATGTGTGTGTGTGTGTGTGTGTGTGCGTGTGTGTGTGTGTGTGTGTGTGTGTGTGTGTTACTCATTGTGTATTTTGCTTTTGCATGTACAAAGGGTAGGAGAACATAATACAAAAAGGCTGTCAGGTGAGAGGATTGTGGTTACTGTATATATGAGATGATACAATATTATACAAAGCAGTTTCTGTGCTGCAGTGCACTTGGTCATTCGTTGGCTAGTATTGTAATACCTGGAGGTAAGCAAAATGTAAAATCCTTAATCCTCTGAGGTTTGTGCTTTATTCGTTTATCATTGGAGTGCTGACAAACATGTTCCTGCTGTTGTTCATTAATTTTCACCTTGACCACAAAATAAAATTCCACTACCGGTTGGAACAAAGGCTTCCAGAAAAGATGTGCTGCAAAGTACTGTTGATCTACAAACATGCACAGCAAGTGAGGGATTCTTCCCAGAATCTCCTATTTAAAGACATTTTTAATAGTGAAAAAGTTAATAATACTTTACAATAGGACCTTAATCCTAAAAGTGGTCTCTATCTCTCAGGCAGTTTGCTTTCTAGATACAGAGTTCATAACCAAATGCTTTGATATAAGCATCAGTAAAAGGATGTAGTGGGTGCTTATTTAACTTGCTCGAACACCATGTGTGTGTTCAACATTTAAAAATGTTTGTGTCCAACATTTTTTAAAAGTCATCATAGGGTCAAAAGGGGACACCTGGCAACCTTGCCACTACGGATGTTTGTCCCATTTGGAGGGGGTTTAACTCCCCCCCGGCTCCTCTCCTCACTTCAAACAGCGTTATTAGCGCTATGCTACTTAGCTCTGGTAATAACAGCCTGTAGAGGAGAAGACGTCGCTTCACCTTTCATCAGCGAGATGGAACTTAAGTAGGTAATGTCCACAGCGGCAGCCACGACACTGCTCTTATATGACACGAGATCTCCTCAGTTTCAGACCAGAAACTGTCATCCATGTTGGACTGAATCCAAAGCAGTGAGCAAATAATTTGATATTGTTTGCCATCTAGAATCAGCTTTAGACCTGTTAACAACATATAACTGGTCCAAAAATTACAGAATAAGCAATTATCTTCCAAGTAATCACCAAATATTGAAGTTACATAGAATATATTGGAAGCCTCTGAAATGGGAAAATTCTAAATAAAAAGTAATAATATAATACTTACATGATTAAACAATTTCACTAATTATACTGTTTTAATTAATTAAATGTTATTTACAGACCAGTGAATATTTATCAGACATTTTACATCAAAATGTGGCTTATCTCATTTAATCTTTTATGAGAATCAAAGCTTTATGCCTCAGTATCCTAAAATCATAAAAAATTCCCAGAACCTTTTAATTAATAATTCTGAGGTCTCTAAATATAGACATAAATACTTTCAGATTAAATTTGAAATGTAGTACTTTATCCATATAATAAACACATTATTCCATTTCAAATGCAATATGCCAGAGTACAAAACAGCAAACAATGTGTAATGCCAGCTGTAAATACTGGCATTAGTCATCACTAAATACAGAGAAACTATATTGTAATCAAGCTATCTTGTATCTGTGTAATCACTATGTATCTATAGCTAATGAGGTGTAAATGTGGACAGCCAATGTTTGGCCAAAATCTGGCAGTATTTATGACTCTTTCTAAGCTCTGTATGTTGTTCCTGTTCCTGCGTCATTAACCTCACATATTGAAAATCTCATGAGATAAGGTGTTAAATTGTCGACTGTCACTTCCGATTGTGTCTAAATGCAGGAGATAAGTAACTTTGTGTGTTGACAGAGATATTAGCAGTAGCTAGAAAGTGCAAAGACATTCATGCCATATCCTAAGTTTGGAAATGCAAGATTGAAAGATTCAGTGTGATTTCCTGTTTGACTATGTGGGCTTTATTATGTGGCCTGATGTGTGTATCTGCTTTAGACCATAGGTAAAGAAAGATGAGGAAATGCCATTGGCATGTGGATTGGCACAGCTCAGGGCATCAGAAATTATTAGTGTGGGGTGAGAGAGTGCAACAAATAGTACTCAGGATCAAATAACATCCCAGTCCATATCCTTCATGCTGGTTTGTCTGTATTTTGGCATGGACCTACATTAATAACACTTTATTCTGTGCTTGATTAGTCATTCCAGATCTCCAGAATTTATTACAGTGCATCTGTATGGCAATAGATTGACCCATATGTCTCCAGTATTCCCTATGAGTGACTGTAGTGTATAAGACTGGCCTCCTGCGTTGACAGGAAGGGAAGGGGAACAGGAAGCTTGTATTCTGACACTAGTGTCTGTGAGTCTGTGATCTCTGGGTAGCAGAGCTAAAGTTAGAACATCAACATAGTCGAGAGCCCAGAATGATCCAGGATCCTTAGCTTGATTGCAGTGAGGTTATTACTGATCGCTTTCCTGGCTGCTGGCTCCACGTCTGTGCATGCTCTATTCTTGGAGCAGTATGGATACATTTACAAAAATGAATTATGTACGTATCTTTCACTGGTTTTGGATTAACAGTTGTTTTCTACAAACAGATTAACTGGACGCCGTGTTTGTGAACAGACTTTAACAGAATTTAATCTTTGATTTACTCAGAACAATGAAACAGACTTGGCCATAAGTAAACTACTGCACTGTCAATACAAGCGCATGCACCCACCCACACACACACACACACACACATACACACACACAAAGTATTGGGCATGCCAGAGCATTAGCCTGAGGTATGCAGGTGCTTGGGCTTGCCAGATTTGAGTAGGCAATGAAGAGTTAGGCTGTGGCAGCCTCCCCTTCCATCTTAGAGACTCAAATCCTTTCTTTTAATGTTACCTTGCTTTGCCATGTACCTGCACAGCTACAGATGTGTACAGATGCGTATGTGTCACAGCACTAGACTAGTGTTGTTAATAGCAGTGGGTGTGTGTGTCTGCATGCATGTTACAACAATTATTAACTGAGGCTCAGTGCTAGATATTTTTTTTTTTTAAAGCATTGGCTGAATCTTCACCCCTTGACGAAATGCTACAACTGGGTGGAGAAAACTGTTTTCCGCAGTAATATTTCTTAACATGTCTTAATAAGTTTGACTGCCTAAGAAAATTACTACGAAAATGGTCTTTTATCACATCATAAAAAAATGGCAGGATTTAAAAATTCCTGCCTTTCTTGTTCACTTGACTACTAGTTAGCTAGTCACTTGTAAAGTAGCACATTTGTATATTCTCACTGATGTCAGAACTGCAAGTTTTTTGGGGTTTTTTTTTATCAGTAACGGTAAGTGGCTGCTGTTGAGGATGGCTCCACATGGATAGCCTAAAGCTCACCGTGAGATTACTATGGATGGTATCACACAGACTCCCTAAAGATGGCTGTGGATGTTCTTCTTTAGATACGCTAAAGACTGCAATTGCTAAGAACAGTTTACACTCAAGTCTCCATCATTGAACAGTTAATAACTTTGGTTTGATATGATAGTCTTAATGTTAAAACTCCAGAAGGGAAATTATTTATCTGGTCACCCAGAAGAGGATGGGTTTCCCTTTTGAGTCCGGTTCTCTCAAAGTTTCTTCCTCTTGTCTCCTCAGGGAGTTTTTCCTTGCCATTGTCAACTAAGTTAGCTAGCTCCCTTAAAATGCAGGTTCTATGGATAGAAAATTGTGGTTATATATATTAATATTATTAATATACCTATCAGATGTAATTGGTTAAAGCTGGTTAACCTATTTTTCTGATCTGCTTTTCTGATCTGTTTAATCATAATAATTGCAAAAGGATTTAAAAATCATATTTTATTGCAGAGGTTCTTGATACTACGTATTGTTTTATTGCTCTTTACTGTCCTACCCTGTGAATATCCTCATCCCTTCAATTTCTGAATAAATGCTAATACTAAGTCTTTTCTTAAATCGGTGATTAGAATTGGAGGGCTGGCCATTACAAGCCTCGACCTACGGACACATTCCTTGAAAGCAGAAGTGAATTTGCAAGTAAACACAAGCCTATTGGTTATATTTACACCACTTCAAATGGTTACATCTTCTGACAGTGTTTAGTTCCTGTTTACAAACGCACAGTCTGTAGAGCAAAGACTTATCTATACATTATCTTGGGATGTGGGAACCAGCGGTCAAATGCTAGCAGCTGGCTGACTTCGGGGTGTGTACTAGTTTAACTCAGTTTGAGAGACACAAATGCACAACGTTGCTTTGCCTATGGGTGGTCTCGTTTACAACATGCCGCGCGCAGAGGGCCGATGGAGGGTGGTGGAGAGGGTGAGAATGCTGGGTCAGCTTGGGGTAAACTGTGGACGATGGAGTGTTCAAACACAGCTGTGACAGAGGGCCACATGCAGGAAGGAAGGCGATAGCTGTATGGGAACGAGTGGAGCTGAAAGGGTAACCGAATGTAACCTTTTGATGGTTAGCTGTAGACCAGGGGTGAAGGAGGGCTAAGCAGACGTGTCACTTTCTTCAGTTATGTTTTATATAAAAGTGTGTGAGCCTCTACATGTGTATTCTGAGAAGTATAGCAGAAGAAATAAGAATGTTCCATTCTTTGTTTTGTATGTTTCATTTATCTCATCCCAGGTAATAATGAGATTAACTGCAGTTTGTTGCAGTTAATTGCAGTTGAAGCTCATACATAGATATCTGAAATGGGGCTTCTTTCAATTTCTCTCACTGTTGCATTCAGTCTTGCATTTTTAAGCACCAGTCAAGTCAAGGACGAATAGGCAGCTGACCACATCGCACACACTTTGTGTATTTGCTTAGCCCTTTTTGCGATTAACATAAAATGCTCTAAGCTCTCTCGCACTCTCTTTTGCACTTTTCCCTCAATCTCCCTCCCTCTTTTTCTTTGCCTGTTTTCTGTTCAGTCACTCAGAGATGGATGACATTGATGGAGGTCAGGAGTGGAAGGGGAAGAGATGTGAGCAAGCACTTAGCAAGATAAATATTAATCAAAGATGAAACGGAAACATGAGGTCAACATCTGCGCGTGTGTCAGGTTGTGTTTGTTCACACGCACACAACTGAGGTGGACGGGGTCATTTCCAGACCATATGGTGAAGGATCTGCCTTTCTTGGGGCAGTATCAGAGCAAGAGCTAATGAAATTCTTGTAAGATTGTTACAGCATCTGTACAATCATACTTGTGACTGTCAGAGATGGACTGGTTTTCTCAGCAGCCTTTCCAGAATGACTAGAAATGGGTAATTCTTGAATTATAGAGTCACTCTGTCATGGTGATGGCACAAATTTTTTCAATTCTAGTATTTATTTATCTTTCTTAGACATTCTATTAACTATGTGAATTATACAGGGAGTCCCAAAGGTCATCAAAGGAGAAAAATTGGCAAAACAAAGCTTTTATTTGTAGAACTTTTTTAATATGTCCACCATTTTCCTCAATACAGAAATTCTTATGAATAGAAGTACTTGGATTTGTTCAGATACATCATGATCTGTAAAAATATAAAAATATACATTAACCTTATGATGCTGAAGGTATGGGACACCCTGTACAATGTTCTGTGTGTAATAATGTTTAAACTGTCTGATTCACATTTAGTAGACAGATTGAGGTTTTCTTATTTTGTTCCTATTTGTTACGCATAAAATAAATGAGTCCATTTTATTTCATTAGTAGTTGAGTGAGCCTATTTATATTGAAGCTGGGTGATAATAGTGTACAGTGACAAAAAGTGGTTGCAAGAAATGGAGCAGAGCTTTTAAGCCTCTACTTGACGTGAGGAAATTGCCATTTTATATTTGCATTTAGAGAGGTTCCTGGCAGGCAGCAATGTAAACACAATTTTGGCCAAAAGCAGATTTGAATGTACTACTGTGCTGGCAGATTTCAAATACCATGCCCCCTTGCTCCACCCACACGCACCGAGCCCTGTTCATTTCTGACCATATAATGAACCGAGTGAACATATTAAACTTGGCTAATGTTCAACCAAGTTAACAATACACCTGTGTCACACATATGTCTGCATGAAAATACTAGTTCTGAGAATTTTCCGTATTTCTGCAGGACATGACCGCTACTCAAGAAGCAGATTGTTATAAACTTTATTATAAACATCTAAGGAAGTATTTAAGTGTATTAGGCACTCTTATCAGTACAAATAGATTACTGTTTCCATGTTGAGCTTATGGTTGTGTGTCTACCGTTGTGCTGTTGACATGCTCATAGTACCCAGTCCCCTCTACACAGTTTTTGCGTGATGCCTGTACTCATGGGAACAGTCTTGTCTTGTGGCTTGCCTGGGAATTCCTCGGATTTTTAATATGCTACAGGCCACTTATTTAAAACTTATGTACTGGACATCTGATGAACCACATCTTTTGGTAGTGCATGTTTTAATAAATATAACCACTTTGGAAAACAAAATTGAATGAGGGAGAAGACTGGCCACACCTGGAATTACAGCTAGAGAGAGAATATTCCAGATGTAATTTGTACATATAGTATAAGGCCAGTGGTGAATAGGCTTATAATAGCATATACACACGCATACCCACTTTCACTGTACTGAACATGTACCTACAGGTATTTGGGGGGAAACCTATAATGGTGTTTTGCAGGGTGTGGAAACTGATCTTCTCCCTTTTGTGTGTTTTTGTGTGGAAAGATTTCTCCAAGATTTCTTCTTCAAGTTCCACTTTTTGTTCTGTTCTCAAAAGCACTTCCTCAGAAAACCCAGTGCAGGAATGTTAAGGTGTGGCATTATGATGATAGCGCCTTATTGGGAGATTTTTTCCTCTTGTACAAGAAGAAAACCACATGCACATATACGATGTCCACCCTTCAACAGGTGGGTTAATCACACTGAAAAGAAAGTGACAAAAGGGCCTCTGAAGGGTTGAGATCATTCAAGGAAAACTGGAGGAGTGTAGAATTATCCCTCTGTCCTTTCCGACCCCCACACCCCCACTTGAATGCCTTTTCTCCTGAACACTGAGGAAAAGTTCAGATTCTATGAGATTCTAGCTCACCTTCCAAATATGCGCCAACATGCTGCTGACAGCCAAGCGTTCCTCGATGCCTTCTGTTCTTATTGATTTAACTCTTTCTTCACCGCAGCTAGTCTTCATGTATGTTGCTGTGGCGTCTGATGAAAATATATTACATTGGCAGTGTAGCTATCTTATGATTGTTCCTGTTTTTCCTGGTCTTCAAACCAGTTAACATTCAGAAGACATTTATACTGTTCTCTCCCTCTTTTTCTGCCTCCCTCTTTTGCTCTCTTTTGGCCTGCTTCTGTCAGGCCGATTATCACTACACATCAGATCAGAGGGAAGAATGAATCTTTCTACCCACTTTTGCGCTTGTTCTCTTTTTCTTTCCTTTCTCATTCTCTCAGACATTGTATCTGTTCATCTGTGTCTCAGCCAAAAATACTCTTTACTATAAGCGCCAAAGGTTTGAAAGTTTGGGGACATGTTCCCTCACCTTTACAAAAGCATACACACGCATAAACACACATGTCCTTTGCATTGTGGGATGATCCAGGTCTTACTTGTGCTCTTAGTAGTGTGGAGTTGTATTTCATCTGACTCCATTCACCCAAAGGTTCAATAGCAATTTTCTCTTTCTCTCCCTGGGTCATATCATCCCATCCCACACCCTTTCATCCCTTAATCACATTGAAACGCTCCCTGGCGACCTCCGACCTTTGTGCCCAGGGCAGGTCCCTGCTAAGCACCCTCATACGACTGCACCTACTGTTTGAGCTCTGTTAACATTCCTGGGCCTGTGCTTACCAGGCTTCTCACTGTGTAGGGGATTCTTTCTGTCCTTATAATTCTTTCTTGATGTCACATGAAAGGCCAAATGCTGATTTTAGACCCTCACTCTCACTAACATACAAACACTGGTAGTAACTGAGTATCTTCTCTAAATGACGACACTCAGAGTATAGCCAGTGTTACTGATTTGCTGAATAACCTGTCTAATTATTAAACATGTGCTTGTACTAATTGTTAGGAACTGTTGGCAGGTCTAGACTCTACACATTCTTCACTCTCATAACTACACATCTTTCCTATAAGTTACACACTAGCTAATAAATAGTATGCTTTTAAAAAAAAATTGACTAATAGTCTGGGAATTTGGGGGGGAGTGTTTCTGGTGTCTGAAAATATTTATGCAGACCTGGATGTCAGTAACTGTAAACTGAGCCAAAATAAATAAGTGGCAGACAGGTGGATATGTGTGTTTATGCGCACAAGGAGTGTAATTAGTGAATAGTAATTAGTATAAATTTCAGCATGGCACAAGCACACTATAGGCCTCATCACTCAGAGGATATATGTGGGAGTGTGTACTCTGCAGCACAGACTATTAATGTCTAGTAATTACTATACATATTTATGCAGTTTTCATGTTGTAATTACTATGAATTATTCAGTAATTACGGAGAAAGTAGTTTTGACTTGGTGGGAACATCCAGCTGGTCCCCATGAGTAAAATTGCACTTTTTATTTAGTAAAAAAAGCCTAAAAGTTGCTGGGGTTTTGGTTAAGGCAGGGATAGGTGTAGGCATAACATTGTTTCCTAAAATAACACACAAGTTAAATGTATGGTTGTCTATTTGTATTAATGTGTCTAATATGTCATGTGTATTATTTCTTCTCCAGTGGACCTGTAACATCGTTTGTCTCACTCATTTGAATATTGTACAGTAAGCGTTAAATGACTAGTAATAATTAATTACTGCAGTATCGATATTTTGTGGTGGTTCTGATGTCTATCAGTCCTGTCTAAGTAATCAGAACTACTTTCTCAAAACCACTTTTAATACTACTTATGAACTAACTAGAATTATCAATAATTTTTTTCCATTTAAAAATCTTCACTATTCATTTTAATCACATTAGGTCTATGGCAATCTCATTGGTTCACTATAGGCAAAATTATGTGATTGTGTGTTGTTACATTACCTGGAGGAATATAAACTTTAGAGCGGTTTCTGTTACCTCCCTATTCACGTACCTCGGTGCTTGAATAAGAAGCCACAGGGCGTTGGAATTCATTTCTCTTTCTTTGTGCGTGTCTCTCTTTCTAGGGGTCGAAGACTGATGAACCATGTGCAGGGCGTGACTGTAGTGGAAGATGTCCCTGTCCTCTGATAAAAGGTAGCAGGGTGAGTACCACTCACACTTACACACAGGGTTTTGTGGATATGGTGAAGCATCATATGAAACAACTGGATATTCGGCACACGAGCATATTCGAATGTCCATTCAACTACCGTGAATAATGCTGGAATCTGTTGTTGTGAGCTAAGCATTGGCAATATTTCCAATTAAAAAATGTGTATTGTGACACACACAGACACTTTACATAAAAAAGGAAAGTAGATGATTACTATTTCACTACTTCTTTATATTCGTATTTCAGTTATGTTCCTCACTTGGTCAATGCAGTCTAGCTAGAATAATGTTCAATTCTGTTGTGTTTGTATAATCTAAAAGTTGATTAGAGTTATCACTTACATTAGTAATTGATTATATTCTACCTTTTCATGTTAACATCAGGTTTTATAAAACCCACACATTCTGTCTCATTCTGGTAAACACATGTTCCTGGGCAAACATTGTCACTATACATCTTTAAACATAGTTGGTCATTAACTTATTCTTTTTACAACGAAAAGTATTTGAATAGATTTTTTCCCCTATACTGTAGATATGCAAAACATGCTGCTTAATTTGTGAAGAGCATGTTCATTTTATAAATTATCTAATGCCTACTGCATTTTTCTAAGTCCTCAATGGAATAGTGAACTTGCTTTAGATCTTTCTCAGCATACAGTTCTGAAACAGAGTTGGACGAAAAGAGAATCCCAGTCTCATAGATAAACAAACATTCACATAAAACTTTTGTACAAAACACGTTGTATATGATATCAGTGTTTTGTCACAAAGCACATTTTCACTCGACTGCTCTGCAGATCATGTTCTGCGCAACACAACCATGCTCACATCACCGGTACACTATCTGAATAAGATTGTTCTTTAAGTTAGCAGCTCATTCCTCATTCATTACAGATGTGTCAAGTAGAAATTGCAGTCTTTATGCAATCATTTATGTTCTGAAGCATATTTGAAATGTTTAAAGTGCCAAGGTCATGTAGAAGGTTTGGGATAGCCTACACAATCCTGCACAATCACAATATGACAACACCCATAAACCTTGTCACCTCCCAGCCAATCAGAAAAGCAGAGATTTTCAGCACTAAACAAATAGCATCATGTATTTAAAATCACAATAGCTACCTAGCTACATATATGTACACATATGTGTACGTATATACTTTCAGTGCCAACATCCTGCATATATATAGTAGGGTGCTGCAAATAAAATTGTATGTGTATGAGTGTGTGTGTTATTGACACGTTTGAGTAGTGGCAGCTGTTGTCAACACTGGTGGTCCTGAACAGGTGAGTAAATGTCACAAATGTACTCTCTGCCGCATATCTCTTTTCTCCCGACTCCTAAAACTACAACAAAAAGTCTGATTAAAAAAAAAAAAAAAAAAAAACCTTTTCTAGTTTTCTTTGTTTAAGAAAGCAGTTCCATGGTTTATGTGATACAAATGCTAGTGCAATGTTACTGCTAATCTTCACTTTAAATTAAAAGGTATGCGTATGCCTATTTTTCAAAGGGAGAATATTGCATCTAACATGTATATATCTTCATCAAAACTGAAATTAGTGTAGGTGTATTTGAAACTCTGCATGTCTTCCCCATCCTCACTATTGTTCTGAACAAAGTTAGAGTTTGTAGAAAAATGCATGACTCATGGCAGATTTATGTTTTCAAATTGATTTGCTCCATGCCATTCATTAGCAAAATTCAGTGCTGTCTGCATACCAGACACTGTTCTCAGGTCAGAGTTATAGCCCTCGTTGTTGTTCCATTCACACCTACCAGCTGAAAGATGGATTTTATTGGAATCAAAGCATGCATGGATCTCACCATCCACACATAAGAACTGTGCTCTGACACAATATTTATGGTGTTGTTTATAGCTTCACAGGGCCAATAATAGGCATCACTGTGTGATAATTATAGCGTTGCCATTTGGAGATCTTATACATCTACTTAAAAAAAAAAAAAAGAAAAAAAAATTTGAACTGAGAATATGGCTCATGTTGTGATACAGCTGGACCACCTAGATTTAAGTCTTACCTTCTCGAGAAGTGGTATGTGTATTTGCTGTCTCGGCGCTATGTCTAATTCAAATTGTAATCTAACATGTCCAGTCCATCTGAGCCAATGATAAATTAAATCTGAATTCTGAGGAACTCTCCCAACAAATCATTTTGTGAGATTTGGCAGGATGATTAACAGTGTTAGGTTGTGTCAGAAAACCTGACCTACCTAATAACTGCTTCTTACTTCAGCTTCGGTGCTTTTACAGAACACTACTTGGAGGAGTTGAATGTTATGTGGAGGTAATATGCAGTCATGGTAAGGGCAGTGTAAAGTGGATGTGTAAAATGGCGGTCTTGTAAAGTGTCTGGTGCAGTATGTAGTGTAAGTACAGGCTGTGGGCAGACATGTCTAATTGTTGTTTAACATCAGATCACCGTGGAAGATGCGTTAAGTAGAGCCTTGGCACACACAGACACACATTTATACAAACACACGAGCATACACACACACACACACACACACACACACACACACACACACATACACTGTTAACATTATGAACACTATGAGCATAACCTTGCTTCTTCTTTAGTAATGTCATGTACAAATACTGTACACTTATCAGTGATGAGGCCCCTCTCTGGCTAGTAACCGATAAATCACGTACAGATGCTGGTTTACAAACAGACCTACAGTAATCAAGTTTCCTCAGATGAAAATCCTAACCTGAGCACAGTTTCAGTTCAGGATAAAGCTGTGTTCAGAACCCCAGAAAACCCTAGACTGTTTTGCTACTTACTCACCATTGCTTTCTGATAATAAAAAAATTGAATAAAATAATTCTTGGCCACAGAAGCCAGGACAAATGTTCTTCCACTATAAAGCACACTTCAGCCTCATTAGGTGCCTAGCAGTCGAATCACCAACCTGAAAATCAGCGAAAGCCAGCATGAGGTGATAGGAAGTGAATGAACCCCAAAACGTGCAGTCATCCAAACTAAAAATGTTTGTAGGAGAAGGAAGGAGAGAGAGAGAGAGAGAGAGAGAGAGAGAGCGGGAGAGAGAGAACAGGAGAGATTGAGAGACAAAGCATGAGAAAGAGAGAGAGGTAGACAGGAAAAGAATGACAGAGAGATGGGGGGGAGGGGGGGGGGGGGGGGGGGGGGGGGGGGGGGGGGGGGGGGGGGGGGGGGGGGGGGGTATGTGTGGCCTAAATGAAATACAGACTACTGCCCCAGAGGTTTACCCTACAGTGTCGCGTGATACCTAGTTTTTCTTAAAGCTTTTTTTTTTTTTAAACCTGTGTCCACTAATCTCAAAATACTCCCTCAAGACAAGCATGGTCATGACAAGCATGCTTGAGAGCGTGCACTCTGCTTAGACAGTGTTCCAACACAAACAGATGCCCATATTGGACTCATTTGGACCAGCAAGATCCATTTCCAGTGAGGTCAAAGGTGACAGAAGGCTGACAGCATGGTTTGTGTTAGGGCACACACACAAAAAAAAACGTTATCTTTCATGTGTCGCAGAGGAGTTTGGAAGAACATATGGAGGGCCTCAGAGCCATGTGAGTCTCCTCCATCCCCTGTCACTGTGAGGCACTTCTAAGAATTCAGCAAATGTTTGCCATGATTTAAAGGTATATGAATGAGGCCTGGATTAGCCTTCAAATCCGTCATCACTGCCAAACGTTTTGAACAATCTAGTGGGCTTTACAGTGTCAGGCTTATACTGTCAAGTCTTATACAAGTTGAATTGATACTAAACAGATGTCCCTCAAGTTTCTTTGAATAATACTGTTAGGCAGTAGGTTTATGGATTGGAGTGCAAGGGTCTGCTCAGAAGTGCACTGATCTTATTTGTTGATCTACATAACAATTTATTGGTTACTGGAGTGTAGATAGCTTTTACATGTAACCCTGTGTTGTTAGCCGTTAAGCCTGGCGTCACTTTATGTACAAGTACAGAATATTATTAGAGTTGCTCAAGATTCCATAATTAAGGCTGATAGTTTGATAGTCTTTTCATGAGGCCTCTAGGACAAATGGTCCAGTCAGTGAACTGTTAAAACAAGGATATATTTATCATAAACATTATAGTTATAAACCTTTTCCATTAAGCATTGTAAAGACAGGCATTTCATATTAGGTGATTACATGGTTTCTCAGTTTTAGAAAGAGACACTGCCACACACTGGGCACTGATGGACTTACAAGTGCACCAAGGATTATGTGAAGGTATGAGACAAGAACATCAGAAGATTTAAACAGCAATGCTTTACACATTTGCTGCTGAAGCAATTTGTAAATTGAGCTATTTTGTGTGTTTTTCCTAAATGGACATAATGATATTATTACTCATTATATAAAAATTTTGCCTAAAACTAAGGGTTAGCTGTTCATTCTCACACTCTCTCTTTCTGTATGTTTTTTTTTTTTTTGTATATTAAGCACAGTTTTCAAACCTAGAAATTAACTTAATATCTTGTATAATTTATTGATTTAATACTATTAACTTTAGCAACAAGCTTATTATTACCTGTTACCTATTATAGTACATTTATTTACTTATAAATACTTATAAATTGTATTACATATACTTATAAGGAAAGTAAAATAGTATATAACAAAAGAGTATAGGAAGTGACAGACCAGTTCAGCGTAATAGGCAGCTAGTTAATTTTGTCATGGTAGCTGGCTAACATTAGGCTAGATTCATCTTAAATTCACCAATATTAGCTTTAATTAGCTATATATACTGTATGTGTGTGTGTGTGTGTGTGTGTGTGTGTGTGTGTGCACAACTCCAATCAGTTGATTGATTTTATTGTGTGGACTAATTCAACAAGTAAGCACCAAGCAAGAATAAAACTAATTTTGTGCAATTCACAGTTAACATAATGTGCCAACCAGTGGCCAGTTACTTTGATTGGGGCTTGCTAATGTCTAACTAAAGCTAAAGCTGTTATCTCGCATTTACGTTCAGCTACATTTTAATAGGGGCAGTTTAAGGTAGAGAGGGCATGTCAATTAATTCCGTAGTAAAACTAGTCAAACTGAACCCACGGGTTGGCTCTAAGTGCTACTCATGTACCTATATGTTTATGTATGATAATTTATTTATTGTTCATGAATATATAAAATTAAGTTAATGTATTCTAACTAACTAGCAGCTCTCTGTGGGAACACCCTGAAAAGATGTGATCAGTCCATTAATTTAAGCAGAATAATTTTCAGAAAGAACTCACTGAGACACACACACACACACACACACACACACACACTCTCACTGTTGTTGAATTTATTAACAAAACACATAGGAATCCAGATCTCTAAACTAAACACAGCTGGACTGTCCATTCTTCCCACACATAGGACTGGAACAGTTATCTGCACGTTAATGCTATTTCACATGACCTTCTTTCATCTGGTTTGCAGCTATCCTTGTAGTAAGCATGTGTGCTAAAGTACACTATGGCACTTGGAGTCAAATACTATGAAGAATCAAAGCAGCTCAACCACAAAGACAAGACGTTCACTCTCTAAAAGGCATTAAATGCTTGTAATTAAGATGGTATCCTCAAGGGTATATCTATTGTACTTTTAGTTATAGGACGTTGAGGATGTGATATTCCTTTAAATCTCTATTAAAGTGCATAATTGGACATAAGGGCCACTAATATCCCTTTGAAGATATGTTTACATTGTTTCTTGGATTTACCTGTACATCATTTTTATGATGGTATTATGATAGTGACGTGTAGCCAAGCATGGTGACCCATACTCGGGATTTGTGCTCTGCATTTAACCCATCCAAGTGCACACACACAGTAGTGAACACACACACACACACACAAACACACAAAGCACCCGGAGCAGTGGGCAGCCTTTTTTGCAGCGGGGGAGCAGTTGGGGGTTCGGTGCCTTGCTCAAGGGTCTCACCTCAGTCGTGGACCTGACACTCAAACCTACAGCCTTCAGGTTCGCCTTCGGGTTACAATTCCGTCTCTCTAACCATTAGGCCATGACTGCCAGGCAGGACAGTGGATGTTTCCTTGATGCTTGTGCTTCAGTCAGCCAGAAACTGAATTATCAAAGACAAAGCCAATCACACTCCGATTAAACGTGCTCTCATGTGGCGCTGAATGCATCTTTGCATTGTGCCCATCTCAGCTCCCACTGAGCACATGGTGTGACAGTTAAAATCATCCCCTGGGCCTCGTTGCCCAAGAACAATGGGTCCCACCAAATCCTCAGGCGAGCCAGACTAAGTTGTGTGATCTGAAGGGAATCTGTCTGCTCATGGATTCTCTTGGCTGTACTGGCAGGAAGTGAGGTGCATGTTGGGTAACCAGGTCGGTAAGGCCAGTGGCTTAAGCAGACAGAAAGGGTTCTATTGTGTGCATTGTAAGGAGGAGGATTTGCCCCACAAATTAGGCAGTCTAGTGCACAGTAATGTGGCTGGATGTTTTTATTTTTATTTTTTTTATCATGTCTGCATAAAATTGGGACCTTTTTACAACTGCGAATCCAAGGTTGACCCATTTACGGGGAGGCATGCTCACAAGGCTCAGAAATTCAGAGTATACTCACATGTAATTTAGTGTTGAATGTGTGAAATGAGTAAACTAGTATTTCAGCCATACCCAGGCATTGATGATTAGGTTATCTTGTGTAAAAGAAAAAAGTTGCAAAGAATATAGATTAGCTTGAAGGTAGTTTGCAGTGTTTGGTAGCCTTTATGTTGAGCTAGTTTAATTAGTCTGACATGATGTGACTTTTAGGAAAGTAAATAATCTTTCTTGGCCTCAATTACTTTATGCATATGGATTTCTTTTGCATGTCTGTGCCACAAAAAAATATATAATTTCTTCAGACTAAAGTTACATAAGGGTCAATAAATAATCCTTAGCACTGGTTGTTCATCAATGTCTTGGTATGACTAGCCTTTGTATGCTAGTTCTTGCAGTACCTCTGAGGTATGTCTCCTCCCATAGCTTAAATATTAATGCCTGATTGACAGTCTTCTTCCACCTGATGATTATGTAGGACCAACTGGGTAACCAGTGGTTCTTCTCTGTGTTCATTACTGTCACAGAGAGGATTTGCTTACAGGGTTACAAATATACCAGAAGCAAACATATCATCACAGTACACTGAATTTGGATATGGACATATAACCATGTGTTAATTTGGGGGTGGAGCTCAGGGTAGTGAAGTTATGTTTGGTTTATGTGAACAGTACTGTAAATTAGATGGAATGGTAACCACCCCCTTCTCCTAAATCTCAATTTATATGCATGTTGAAGTGTTCAACAGTTACACAACAGTAAATCAGTAACAATTACATTTTCACAATTTCTAATTTTACCACAGAGTGTAGTATGTTTGCCATTGTGTTTCAAAGTATGCTGTGGATAGCAGCATTGTGTTCAGGTATGTCTACCAGAGATAAGAGTTAGACACACTAGGGACCAGAAAAATGGTAACTAAGCCATGTACTCCATCTTGTGACATGGTGTTGTTTGCCATTACTTGGCATCTCAACTTTGTTTGCTCAAGTTATCCATCTCCCAAACCACAAATATTAAGATATAAAGACAAAATAAGTAAATAGGTATAGGCTCTATTCCAATATCCAAACTCTTTACTGATTATTTTTAATAAATGAAACATGGTGAGCCACCACAAGCTTAATCCATTTTAGATCTCGGACGCTAAAGAGGAGAACAGCTTTACTATTGTTTTATTGAAATTAGATATGAATTTTGCATGGAAAATTTAATTGGTACCAGACGTCTGGGATGCCAGTTGCTTGGGGCAATAATTTTTCATTAAAATTAACTTAACTTTGCAAAAGAGAGGGTTTTCTTATATACACTGTATTTTATATAGCTCATTAGATAGCTCAAATGGGCTTTACATAAATGATCAAATAAAATAAAATAACAAATATGGACTTTGGAATCATAACATTAAATATAAATGACAAAAGACTGAAATAGCAGTATATCAGATTACAGACTTTGCCATCATACTTAATGAGCTAAATACCTTAAGAGTGAATATTTGACACAGTGCATTTACCTTGTCCTGTTTAGTCTGGGCTTCTGTTTAATTTATAACAAACCCCCTAGCTCTAAACTTTCCTCCCATTAGGACAATCGTGACATCAAAGCTGGGATAGATCTTGCAAAATATGTTTGTAAGTTACTAGAGCTCATAAGAAAAAAAAATCTGGTAATTCTGGAAGAAGACTGATGTACAGTAGGTAATTTACTCTGACTGATTCCCGAAGAATATGTGATGAAAGTTGTTCCTTATGGGGGGATACATCCTGTAATGACATAGGTATGCAGTCAGAAAATGGAGCTTTAACATTTACCACAGGCAAGAATCAAAGGTGCTGAAAGCTCCATAAACCATGGTGCTGGGATAAAACACGGTAACTTTCATAGTGCTACAGGGACGGAAGACTTTGCACTGTATGTATATGTGCATATGTGTGTACGTATGCGTAACGGAAAGTGTGCGCATCTGTGTATATACAGTGTGTGGTACAGTGTTTTTTTTTAGATGTGAAGTGCCTCATTTACTTTGCTTTGTAACTTGCTCATGTTTAACAAGCCAAACATTCTCCAGTCTTTAACACTAAAACAGCCTTAGTATACAGTATGTGGATTACTGTGGCGATGACCACCAAGCAACACACTCATTAATAACACCGTGTTCTTTTTTCCATGACTAGTGAATGAGTTTCCAGGGAAAAGGTCAGACTTTGTCCTGCTGTTTTTTTTTGTTTTTGTTTTTGTTTTAACTTTTATTACAGCTCATTAAAAAGACACTGTATATTTAGGAAAATGTAGGGGTCTGGCTGAAGATGGAGCTTTTCTACAGTCTTTTCCTCTTTAAAGAGCACACAAGCGCTGTAACTACGGGAAGTTTCAGTATCATCAGTTGAATGATATAAAGACTGACCATGTGCCTAAACTCTGCGATGGAATGGCATCGCATCCACGGTGTATTTCTGCCATGCACCCAGTGATATCAGGATAGGGCAGTGGATCTCCCACAACCCTTATCAGGATAAAGTGCTTGCTGAAAGAAATCTGTAGAGTACAGTGTCCTGGCTTTACATCCTTCACTTTACAACAGTGACTTAAAGCTACAGATGCTTTCAGAACAGATCCTGTGCTGGATTCCACCAGGTTCTCTGATTTCCTCCCACCTTTCAAAAACATGCTGGCAATATGTTAAAATTTAAAAACTGTATGGGGTGTGATTGTGTGTATAGAAAGCAGGAGTCCAGTTTTACAGGCTTATAGATCACCATTAACGAGTGTTCTCTCTGCACTGATTCACAGTTAATTGATTCATGGTCAGATTCTGTGTGTACACATACTTGTGATACATTTGCACAATTGGTCTATCAATTAAAATTTACTTTGGCTTAAAATTTGCCTTTGACTGTATTTGATATTAATAAGTCTGTTGTTTTATCTTATCACAGTCAGAGTGAACAATAGCATTTGGCTATTTTTGCCGATTTTTAGTTAGAATGTATACTTTCTAGGCTACCCAGGATTCATATATTTCCAGTTTGTCTTCACACAAGAATATTTTTACACCTCTCTAACACACAGTTATGCCAAATCCCAAATCACTTATTCAGTACATATGCTTACTACACTGTGTATAACATGGAGTTGTAAAGCCTAAAAAAGTGCAGTATATATATGCTGTAGAACACCATTGGAGTTTTAACCACAGAAAAAAAATAGGAATCCAGTAATAATCAATAAATTGTCATCTACTTAAATGATATGTACAGTAGACATTTGTTTGTTTTATATTTCAATAGAATTGGATATGTTATTTCACATTAATAATGTTAAGATAAAAGAGTGATTTGGGCAAAAAAATTTAAGATATTTCAAGTGACTTGTGTTAGCAACCAAATGTGGAATAGGCAAAATAGGCAAAATAGTAGGATCTCACACATTCACATATGGATTGATTATGAAAAATGATGAAACATTGAATAGTAATATTAGTTCTGATGGCCCACATACTGGAAGTCATATTTATCACATCATCAACATTTTTTATAATGAACCTAGCAAGGTGAAAGAGAGCGCACACATTTGGGCACTGGATCTCATTTTTGGAGTCAGGCTATGAGGTGGTAATTGTGGGTAATGGAGGGTCTCAGTGGATAGCTGTGACCAGGCTTCCTCTTCACTCCTGAGCTATGTGTCTGGAGTCTCAACTCGGCCCTCACTGGAACCAGGTGGCCCTTCAAATTACACCTAACTCTGCCTCTCCCTAGCAGCCATTAATTGTAGGGTCTGAAACTCGTTAAGTCTCTGTGTGTGTAATACACACATTCCCATAAAGACACAGGCAGACATGAGTGAAGGATATCTTCTGGACCATCATCTACACCTACACTCCCCCTCATACACACACTCTCCCTGCCTTATCGTGGCCTTAAAAATGAGCTAACGATCAGCTGTCAGTCTCTTTCATTTGCCTACTGCTCAAAGAGTGACTCCCAACAGCAGTAAATAACCTTTCTTTTAGTGCCTGCCAGTGGTGCTTTGAGCACGAGGTGTTGACTGCAAAATTAAAATGCTGGATGGTGTCGCCCCTGTATGGCAGATAGTCAGTATTGCAGGTGATATCTCCATTTAAAAAAAAGTCAGTTCAGCACTTGAGGCCATGTTTAGGAAATTGGAAAGCTGATTTTTAAATAAATAAATATATATATATGTGTGTGTGTGTGTGTGTGTGTGTAATTAAATAGAAATATAATTGCTCACACTGAATGTCAGGCTTGGTCAAGTTGTTGGATAGTTACATTCCATAGCGAAACAGACAAGTTTAATCAGTTTAGTTTGTAATCAGATACCGACTGTCAAAATGTCCACGACGCTCCTGCACCACGGTCTAAAAGGAATTTTTAAACCCAACTTTCTCCATTTTTAGACTTTAAAATGCTTTTTTCTGCAAAAAAGAAACACACTGTGTTTCACTGCAGTTCAACAACATCCTGAAGTTTTCAGAACTTAGGAAATTTCTAAATATCACCATGTGAAGGGTTTTTCTCACATCACACATTTATTCTCATTATCTGTTAAAGATATCTTAGACTTTAGACTGACTGTCAAATTACAACTGTCCACTGTGAATCAAAATATAATTGATCCAAAAATTCTAAGTTTTTGAATCTCGTCCTTTACGATGGCAGCAGGTATAGCGTGATAAGCATGACATTTTCCACAGTAATTATACTTGGAGATGACTGGTCATGACTGGCAATGAGACAGACAGACGTAAGGTACATAGAACAAGAGCCAGTTAGAGTTACATGACACACTTTTATCTTTGGGGCCATCATAACGACATAATTATTTTAGCGATGTCTGGAAGACTCTTAAATCCAGGTGCTCAGATGTGACCTCTAGAGCACACACATGACCTCCCGCATTCCTGTTACTGATAGCCATTGCACACATTTACACCCACTGTCAGTAGTGTGTGTAGCTGGGTGTGAAAGTGAGAAAGAAATTTTTTAATAGATTTTAAAACACAGTATATATACCATTTAAAAGATGTAAGTAAGGCCACACTGAATATTTGTATTACATCCTGAAACAGGATTCTACACACTTTTGTTTGAAACAGTGTTGAGACAGAATGTCTGTGTTAATGCCACAAAAAAACAGGACATTAAATGATGTCCTTAGCGTCTACTGGTTTTTTTTTTGTGTGTTTTTTTTTACAGTAATTGGCAGTTGATGTAGTATGTACAATATTCAGATTGTTTTGCCTTTGCCACACATACTTGAATGACCTCTGTCCTTATGTGTCTCTTTCTTATTTTATCTCAGGGTCAGCCTGGGCCTTTAGGACCACCTGGCCCCACTGGACCCGATGGCTTTATTGGGGCCCCAGGGCCTGTGGGACCTAAAGGAGAAAGAGGCCATGGTGGTCACTCAGGACCGTCTGGACCCAAAGGGGACAAGGTGAAATTACAGTAATAATAAAGTAATGATACAGTAATACACACGGGTACCGACTTGCTGACATTTTTTATATCCTTATATCTTACATCCATATATCGTTATCATACACAGTGCGATAAGTTGAGTACAGGTGTTGTATGTACAAGTCTGTTCAGTATGAGTTTTTTGTCACTGTTTTCAACAGGGTCCAGTGGGTGTTCCTGGTTTTCCAGGTGTCAACGGTATTCCTGTAAGTAACAAGTTCTCACATTTAATCAAATTAGCTAAATATCAGAAAAATAAAAAATAAAAAATCGCTAGCTTCTTAGTGACTTGGGTAGTTTTGCACTGCTGACCTGGAATTTGGAAAGCAGTTTGCTCTATTTCAATGTCACAAAACTAATGTGATGGCTGTTGAGTAACCACCTTCTTTCATCAGACTCTACTACACTGATAATCCTCATTAGTGATATTTCTTCATTGTGGCAGCAGTTCTAGGGTCTAACGTTCGGTTTAATGTAATGTTGAAACAGGGTTACTCAGGCCAGGAGGGACCACCGGGACTGCCAGGAGCAGACGGCTGTAATGGCACACAAGGTGACCCTGGTTTCCCTGCCAGCTTCCCTGGGAGACCTGGCAACCCTGGACCTCCGGTAAGTGTGTAGAACAGTAAGCAGGAAGGGCTTACTGTTGTTATTTAGAGCCACAAATGGACAAAAATACATGAAACTGTATTACAAAATACCATCATAAAGTGTACAGTATTTTGTACATTTTTTAAAGTGGATAATAGCTCACAAGTACCATTTCAGTTAATAAGGTAATGCTAATAAGGAATTCATAATAAATTATTTCTAACACTAACTTTAGGGTTGCTTCAGAAAACACACTGATGGTTGACACTAAAGAGTAAAAAAATGTTATTGAAGAACACGTGTAGCAATAATTAAATATTCAGTAGTGACAGTCATGGTTTTGCAACATGCTGGATAGAAACGAATCACATAGAAATGAATCAACACATTACTACGCCTCCATTTCCCCCCTGACGGGTCACTAAGCTGTTCATGAAAAGAATGCATTGCTGGTGATATGTTTTAATGTACAACAAAGAGTTTCTAGTCATAGAGCAATTTTTCTACTATTCTATAACTCTTTCAAATATTAACTGGTTTATGGTTTATTAAACTATTGGTATATTAAACTATATAACATCACATGAGAGTCTTGATGTGTTTTGTCTTTGTATTAGGGGTTACGTGGTGTCAAAGGGCAAAAAGGAGAACCACGGTTCATTTCTACAACCTCGGTAACTCAGCACCTTACTGTGCACTTCATATTTTACTGATACTCTGTTAATGTAATAGTTCATTAAACTTAATGAACTCGGCCTTTTGTGTTAATTATTTTGATCACAGACCAGTGACACTCACACACACACACACACACACACACAAAACATAGACACTGTCCCCGCAGACTAAGGTTACACAATTTTGTGTTGTAAAGAGCAGAAACCAAAGCTATCATTTTATTACCTGATATGATGACACTTATGTATTCTCTTCTTTCCATCAGTGAGCAAACAGTGCTCTTGTAAGTTAATTTTGGGGATATATTTGATTAGCTAGAGCACACGGTTCCAGAGTATACTAGAGAATCAGCTTCATCTTTGTTCTGTCTTATATTTACAACTATCTCTGTCTATCCTTCCTTCTCTTTTTGTCTGTTTCTCTCTATCTCTTTAGGTTCCTTTTGGTCCTCCTGGGGAACGCGTAAGATTTTGATTACATATGCTGACATTTAATATAAATACCAATTTTTTTTTATTGTTTAGTCATCTTAGCAGTTTCTAGTTTAGTTATCCAACAGGTCTCCATATAAATTTTGATCTTTTGCTGTATTAAATAGCAGGATTACAGGAAAGGATAAGTCAACACCTTACTGGGCTTCAAGGTTGCTCACACACCCCAGAATTTACAGCATAACTCATCTTTCCTTTATATGCAATATTTTACTGTCACCTGGAAGCCATTCATATGGTAGTGCTTAGTTTACTGAACACAGAAAGGAACCTAAACATCAACAATGAATGCAAGAAAATAAAGCACAATAAGGAAAGTGACACCAAATCTCAACTGACTGTGTCAGGGACCAAGGAGACCACTCACATCTCTCCAACATGGTTTGTCTTGTAGGGTTTTCCTGGTCCAGTTGGTGCCCCGGGTCCCATCGGCCCCATCGGTTTGCCTGGTTACCCTGTATGTATCCTACTTCAAAGTGTGTGTTTGTTATATACCATGCGTGCTCATGCCACGTCCTAGCAAAAAAGGAGGTCCTATGCAGTAATATCTACCAACACATCCTTTTCTTTCTCTCTCTTTAGGGACGTCCTGGTCCTCCAGGTCCCCCTGGGCCAACAGTAAGTTGCAAGCTCGCATGTACAGCAGCATTTTAAGATTTATGTGGGGGAATATGAGATTTCTGATGATAAATCTCGTCTAAATTACAGAAAGCAAATTTTAAATAAAATTACAGAAATCAGGGCCTTGACATTTGTTATATAGTGTTCAGCATTTTCATAGTTTTATCTTGTCTGAATAGCTTCTCAAGAAGCATTTGCAAATACAGCTTTGAGATGCTGTAAGTAGCAGGCAACATATTTAAGTACTGCAGAATATTTCTGATGCATACTGTTATTAAATACTAAATTAATTAAATTTAGTTAATTAAATACTACTCTCTTTAGGGTTTCATGGATGTTAGATTGTGGAATAGATGTGGCCTCTAAAACAATTTGATCCACAGAATTGTTAACATTTCTGCTTTATTTTCTAGGGAAACCCTGGTCAGGGTTATGAAGGAGAGAGAGGAGAGAAGGTATTTCAGTTATTCTAGTCTTAATTCAGTCAATTCACCTCAATTCACCAAAAAACCCAGTTCTACATTTTCATGTAAAACCACTGCATTTCTGTATTTCATAAGCTAAATACATGTTTCTCAGTCATTTGATATATGACATATACTATATATAGATAGATAGATAGATAGATAGATAGATAGATAGATCTGTGTAATTGTGTGTTGAAAATAGATGCAAGCATTTCATATATACCAGATGGCCTGATTTGACAAGTGAGTACAGGCAGTTAGTTAGGTCTTGGCCTTGGTTATGACATGCAGAACTTTTATAAACGAGCTCCGTGTTAAAATGGCACCTGACTACAAAAACGGAGTCAGCTTTTTCATGTCATCACCTGAAGAAAACATTCATTAGTCAGTTGGTGTATTTATGCCCATTTGGTGTTTAATTTGTTCACTTAACCCCTAAATGCATATCTTGGGTTGTTAGTTACTTGTGATCTATGTATCATCTCTACCTTCTGCAAGGTCTCTACCTCCCTGAGATTCTTCATAGATCAAAATCATTGTCTGATTTCTGAGGTGACTGACGAAACAGTGAAGCTGAATTAGTTGGCAAAAAGCACGTAATGATTAGCTAAATCTGTTTGACAGCATCTAGTGACAAAAAATCTAAATATAAAAAACACATTATTTGTCAAATTTTTCATGGTTAATTAAATATTTTGTCAGTTTTACACTGACATGACAGATCGATATGTGTTATGTGTGGTATGCCAGGTTAACATTGACCCAAGTGCCAAGCATTTAAGGGTTAAGGGATAATTAGAGCCAATAATAGTGTGAAAGTGAATAAAGGCATTGAATCGCTAAGAGGCAACATTAACATTTTTTCCTCATGTAACTTTTTTTTTTATTTTATTATGTTTCTAAGCTAAGACACCATCATTTTACCTATTAAATCTCTTGCATGCTGGAATGGAACCATTTTCCTCTCTGAACCTCTCCCACCATACACTAATCCACCTTTATTTTGTTTGTCAGTCTCTTATCTAAATCATGTTTCCTTATTTCTATGCAACTACATGACAGTATAGTTGGCACTATGCTTAACAGAGAATTAAGAGTATGAGTAACACTTTCTATGAATGCCGTTTGAAGTTTATGTACTGAATACGATTGGTGCACTGATAGTAATGTGTAGATGGCACAGAGCATTATAGCCCTTTATTTATATAAAGCATTATAGCTTTTGAAAAGGAGATTTTGAGGATTTTCTTTAAGGTTATGATTGAAGCCAGGGCTAGGATTAGTGTACCACAATCTTTCTAAGATTAATCCTTCTTACCTTCTAATTATAGGTAGCTTTATTGGTTATTACCAAAATCAAGTGATTGGTAATCATAGGAAGTATTACTGAAAACTCTTAAGTGTTATATGTAATGCATGCAGTGAATGGTGTTTTTGTTCCAGATCTATGGCAGTTCAGAGATTCCATTAAAACATGATGTTACAATACTGTAGGTTTAAAATATATAATATAAAAATGTTTCGCATTTTAAATGGAATCCTTGAGCTGTCATATTGGTTGATATTTTGAGTGGACTGTACTTACAGTCACTGGCTCAGGCATAAGAGTGCGACACAGTCACAACCTTAATACATAGGAAAGTTGTGTGTGTTTGGGTTATCAGTGTGTTTCACTTTTACACCTTAGTACAAAATCTCACTGTGCTGGTGCTGGTTTCACCTGCTCCCACTTCTTGTGTGACTTCTTTTTCCTTTCGATCTATTGAATGAAAAATGTTTTGGCCCTGTGGCAGCATGCGAGTTGAAGTTTCTGACCCCTTTGTTTTCATATAAGAATGAACACTAACCATCTTTGGACAAAATATCATGCATGCTTTCATTACGCAACTTGAAAATACTCCAAATGAACCATGAATGAGGAATAGGCTAGGTTTATTTAAGTGTGTTAAACTGTGATCTTGGATTAACAGGACTGAAGATATTATGATTGTGTGCCAAAATGGTGACAAAAAAAATCAATAATAGATTTTGGCCCATACTAACTGAGATCAGGAGTATACATTTATAAAAGAGCCCTTTATTTATGTCTCCTGTTTCTTTTTTTCTATTAATTGCTTAATTTTGTTGTTTCTCACTCCTTCTTCCTAGAGCTATCGTCTCACATCCCTCACATCCTGCCTTTTTAAAAACTTTTCTTTGTCTCTCTCTCTCTCTGTATGTTTTGCCTTTTCAATAACTTTTTCTCTCTCTCTCACTCTTAATTTTTTTTCTTTCTTTTTTCTCTCTTTTCGTATTGACTCTTGCTGTTTATCCATAACAGTATTTTCAGTCACCCTTTCTCTTCCTCAGCTTGTCACTTTCTTTCTATTTCTTTCTCTTCACCCTCTCCTTCACACACTCTCGGGCTCTAATGTGTACCCTGTGTGTGTTGTGGATCTCAGGGCGATGCGGGTCTGCCGGGACTCAGGGGTGCGCCAGCTGCTCTGTTAGGCTCACCAGCTATAAGCACAATCAACAAAGGAGAGAAGGTAACACACAGGGGACAGTGATACCAGCCCAGGGAGGGGCCCTGCCAGGGTGAGAGTGATGCATGATGGGAGAAAAGAGGGCCAGAGCAGCAACTGAATCCTCAGAAAAACATTTTAGAACCTGACAGCCTTCTGCCGTGGTGTCCGACCAGTCGGTCACTGAGCTACAGTTCAATGATTGGATATAGATTAACATTAACGTAGTGCAGATTGTTTAAGAAATACAGTTCATCAGTCAAAGCCTCTGTTACTCTCCCTGTCTCCTTGAAACTCCCTCTCATCCTGCCCTCCCCACCACCCCACGAGGGGTCACAGCTTTTAAAACTCCGCTTCATACCCACATCCCTCAAACCCTCACCACAAAACCAACTTGCCTCGTCGTCTCCGCCTCCGTCCAGCCATCCATCCGTCCTGTCCTGTATAAAAACTCTCTCTTCCTTGGTTACCGCATCCAGGGATACGTGGGCCTGCCCGGTGACCCAGGCCGCCCACTGGTCAATGGAGTTGTGGAGTTTGTTGGAGTTCCAAAAGGAGACAAAGGAACTCAGGTTTGTGCAATGATGCTGCTCAGACAGATCAAGTGGACAAGGATGTGATCAAGCCAGGGAACAGCCTCGTCCAACAGTCCCGTCTACTTCTGCAGTCATTTTCCCCCATCACTCATCACACTAAACCTTCTCTGAGGCTTAACACTAGCTCACTTCACTCATTAATTACTGATGTTCTTGTCAAAGATGTTATCATATTTGTTTCTGTTCTTTCATTAGCTATAGGGTTAACAGTTTTTTTCAGTTATGACGTTCTTTTGAAGATTTTGTGGGGATTTTAATCATCATACATGTTTATTTTCAAATTGCACTCTAGAATATTTCAATCCTGTCTAGCTGAGTCATTTACTTATAAAAAAAAAATCATAGTAAATCATGTAATAGTTTTCAGAATACTTGTATTTTTTATTAGTTTTGGCATATGGGCTGATCACTTTATTCATACGCTTACACCCCTGTTCCTTCTCACTACTTGTATCTCTGTCTGTTGATCAGGGTGATATTGGCTATGCTGGTGTTCCAGGGCTCCCAGGACCACAAGGACCCCCAGTAAGTGACTGATTACAGTCTACATTTTCTTTGTTTAAGTTCTGTGATCTGGCTATGATAACTTGCTTGTTTTCCATTGTTATTTAAGATTACAGTGATTTACAACTTATGTGTAACACGAAATGGTCAATAATATACATATACATATTATGTAACTTTTATTTACTATTTTATAAATTTTGCACATATCTGGGAAGCTCAATGCCTTGTTTGAAAAAAAGGTTTGGTACTGATGACAGCATGACACATCCTACACACCAAACCACTCACTCTCCTCATTTCCAGGGCCCATATGGCTACAAGGGGGAATATGGAGAGAAGGGAATTCCTGGATTACCTGGTGTGAGGGTAAGAGTTCTAGTGTCTCTAGGTAATAATGTATCATAACTGCTAATGTCTGATATCTTGAATCATAGGTAAATGCACAGTTGGTTGAGTATCTACTGTCAGCTTTATTATTTCATTTTGTAGGGTCCTCCTGGTTTTAATGGTCCACTTGGAGAAGATGGCCTAAAAGTAAGTCTTAAAAATGCCTACACTTCAACTGTGTCATTGATACTTCGCCAGTGGAAAATAATCATTGCTATTTTTATCATAGGGGTATCCTGGGAGCCCTGGTCTCTATGGATTTGCAGGCATTCCTGGCCCTAAAGTGAGTATGAAGTTAGGCGTAGTTGAGGTTAGAGAATGATAAAACCTACAAAAAATTTTAAAGTAATTAAAAAGAGTTTTTTTTTTTCATGACTTCAGGCAAACTAAGCTAAAGACATAAAGTCTTTCTTTTGGGAAGGGCAATTTTGGGTTGTTTTAAACTGTGCAGTTCATAATGTTTAAATGAACAGTGTAAGAATGAATAAAACATTTGGCTACTTGGATGTGCAGAGCCTATGTAAGTGTGGCATACCAAGGTTAAAGACTGTCTCTTGGGTCATTTCTTTGTAGGGTTATAGGGGAGAACCAGGACCACCAGGGCGAATCTTTGCTGGTGAACAAGAATTAGTTTTACAAGGTAACTGCTATTCCTCGCTAACACTCATATTCATGCATTAACCTTCTCATACACTCAGACGCAGTAATACACATTAATAAGGCATCTCTCCTGCATTCCTGTACAGGTCCTCCTGGTGATCCTGGTTTTGATGGCCTTCCAGGCCCGGTTGGAGATGCAGGTTTACCAGGACCTCCTGGACTGCCAGGTGACCCTGGATCATCATTCTTCCAACCAGGTGACAGTGATACACCACGATGCCATGGCCAGAGAGTTAGTTAAACTAAATACGGAGGTCCAGTCACATGTAGACATTATCATGTATCCCTTTCATTTCACGCTGTTGTACTTGCTGTAAATTTCTGTCTTCCTTCAGGTATTCCAGGTCTTCCTGGCTTCCCTGGTTCTACTGGACCTAAGGGAGAGAAGGGAGACCCAGGTCTTCCAAGCTTCAGCCCTTCTGGTTTGCCTGGAGACAGAGGTTTACCTGGACCTCCGGGTCTACCTGGACCTCCAGGTGTAACTCAACCAAGTAAGTTTTTTTTTTTTTTTTTTTTTTTTGCAGTGACTTGTTTGACCGATAGGATTTCCTTTTCCAGTTTTTGAAGCAGAGTTTTTAAGCAGCACTAGGCAAATTCTATGTCAGCTATAAAGTCTAATGTATCTCATTTTAATGTGTTTAGCTGTGTTTTAGGGATGGAGTATACACTATAAATTATAAAATTATTAAATATGCCATACATTTTAATTTACCTTCTAAATGTGAATTATGAATTATGCCATTCTGTAAATGTTCAGATCAGTTGTGTTAGTTTAGATTTAAATGTCTACAAGCATGGTTGATGACCATTGCTATGAAGAATAAAGAATCTCAGAATTTTAGGTGTGAAAATGGCAATAATATTACACACACTGATTGTTTTTTCCCTGTTGGTAAAGATGAATTGGTTGGCCCATGCTTGGTGGTGACTAAAGGTCAAATAATACAAGGTAGTCTGTATTTAATGGGCAGGTTGCATATCGATAATGCAAAAACCCACCTTAATAAAACATTGTTACTCAGTATGACCAAAAGGTGTATATATGACCAGCTATAAAATATACAGATGATGTCATAACCAGTCTATATCCTTACTCACAAAACATGCTTCATTGAGTGTGTGCCTCATGCATGAAACCAGAAATAGAGAGGACATGTTTGTTAAAGCATGGTTTGATATTTTTAAGACATACAGATTTCCATCTCTGAGTCAAGGGAAAGAGGTACTTTCATTGGATAGGTCTACATAAATCTTCCTTTATATATTTACCTTACAACTATGGTGTTGCTAACTAACCATTCCTACATATCTCCAACATATCAACATATTCCTTCATAACTGAAGAAAATGAACATTTGAAATACTTATTTAATTTCTATACAGACATTTGATATCAAGTGCAAAAGACATAATGATTATGACATAAAGTTTAACACATGGGATAATTTGTTATTTTGCCAAATCAACTGATGTTGCATTGCCACTTGTCAGCTCTGTTTCCTGGGGACCTGACTGGACCACCAGGTGTAAAAGGCAGCGTAGGTCAGCAGGGACAAAAAGGCTTTAAAGGAGCCAAAGGTAAGGAATCTTGTACTTAACAAGTCCACAGATATGCTTGGAGAAGGACCGGGACTGAATCTGATGTCCTGGATATACATATTTACATGGGTTAAATTGTAGGTTGTCACTTGTTTTGTAGGTGAAACTGGACTTTGTGATTGCTTTGGTGAAGACACCTCTGGCAGAACAGGTCCTCAAGGATTTCAAGGGCTCCCTGGTTTCATGGGGCTCAGTGGGCGGAAAGGAGAAGTTGGTGACTCAGGACCTCCAGGACTCCGTGGACCACAGGGGCCAAGTGTAAGTGACATGACGCAATAACTGCTATTAAAGTTCCTTGCATACTCTTGGTAGAATATCATAAGGCCTAGTTCAAAGTCACGTTAGAAAAAAGTTGCTGCAAATGTGAGCCGCTCTTCAGAATTGCTACCATTCATGCCTAATGTTGCAACATTGTGCTTATTTTAAGGGTCGTCCTGGGGTGCGTGGCTTTACTGGGACTAAAGGAGAGAAAGGAAACACTTATTATGCTGTTAGACGAGGTCAGAAGGGTGACATTGGCCAGCAAGGGCCCGCTGGTCCTACAGGAGACACTGCACAACCTGGAAGAAATGGAGCCCCTGGTTTTCCTGGAGCACCAGGACCACCGGTTAGTAGATAGTGTAGTAATCAGTCAAGTATCCAAACAGCTCTTGACTAAAATAATCAGCATCTTGTAACATAGATATATTGCCAGTTAGACACAAAATTTGTGTCTTTACTTTCTTTTGATCTCTCCCTGTAGGGAGATCCTGGTTTTGGGGTGACTGGAGACAGAGGCTATCCTGGATCTCCTGGTTTGAAGGGTCGCCCTGGTGCAGCCGGTGAGCCTGGCATTGGCTACCCAGGCGCCGCTGGCGTTAGAGGGTTTCCAGGCGACCCTGGTATCAGTGGGCTTCCAGGGCAGCCAGGGCCTCCAGGACCACCAGGTAAGTTCTAGATTAACCAGATGGATGGATTTGCCTACAAAGTGAGCAGAAAACGCATGTCTTTGTATCATTGTGAATGTGGATACAGATACAAAGTATATACTATGTATACATGTGATAAATTCATATACATATGTATACATGTATACATGTGCACATGCATGTCCATGTGTACATAACAAAGGACTCTGTGTTTTTTTTTTCTCATAAATGGATTCTGTTTGTCCATACGCTAAATAATGAAACTCTCACACAAATTGTACTCTATATAATTCACCAGGAAGTGGTGAAGAGTACAGAAAAACTATCTCTTAATATAGAATTCTGTCCTAAAATAGATGCCTACTCTCTAATTCAAGTAAACATAAAACAATAACTACATGAATCTTACTCAAATTATATAAAAATATCAAAATGTGACAAATATATTTTTTTAAATGTAAGAATTTGTTTAGAATAAAGTAAAAGAACATCATCAAAGCTGTAATGTATAATAAATAACAAAAAAAAAGTTTGACAAGGTAACAAGGAAAACAAACAAATAAATAAATAAATAAATAAATAAGCACAAAATATTGCAAGCACCAGAACACTGCAGATCTTGTGTGGACTAGACTATATAAGATTACCTGAAGTGTTAATAAACTGGTTTAGCATAATACAATATTCTAATTATTAATATATCTTAATTGTTATTTTAAAAAGTAGCGTATAATAATATGACTTAAGAGTGTAACACAATGCCATTATCTATACTGGCAGGTTTATTTTGTTTTGGAAATACTGAAAAAACAAAAGAAAAACTGCTGGAAAAAGAAGACAAATTATCACAGCTAATTATCACAGCAAATAGCAATTTGCAGAACGTAACTTCATCTCCGGAACCAGACACCCTGTGGAACTTTATGGCAAACTTTATCTAAGGTGACTGAGTAGGCAAACTCTCAAAGCAGTGATGTTTTGAAAATCTTGAATTTTTTTTGACACGAATAGCCATCTAATATTAGTTTACCGGATTTACTTTCGGTTTATGCTTTACTTTATGGGTTTTAAGTTTGTTACATTTCAGAAAGATCAGAAAAGTTACAATTATAGGGCCAAAATTTTGTGGACACCTGACCATGACACCCATATGTTCTTTTTGAACATCCCATTCCAGATTTTTGTCCCCCCTTTGCTGTTATAATAACCTACACTCTGCGAAGGCTTTCCACTAGATTGTGGAGCATGGTTGTGTGGATTTACCCATGCAGCCACAAGAGCATTAGTGAAGTCAGGCACTGATGTCGGGTGAGGAGGCCTGGGGTGCAGTCGGCGATCCAATTCATCCCAAAGTTGGTCAGTAAAGTTGAGGTCAGGGCTCTGTGCAGAGCACTCAAGTTCTTCCGCTCTAACCTTGGTAAACCATGTCTTCATGGACCTCTCTTTGGTCCATGTTTGGAACCGGTTTGGGCACTACTCCCTAGTTTCAGTGAATGGAAATTGTAATGCTAGAGCATACAAGGGCATTCTATACAGTTGTGTTCCAACTTTGTGGCAACAGTTTGGGGTGTGATGGTCAGGTGTCCACACACTTTTGACCATATAGTGATGCTATCAGAATCTACTTTAAAGCTGGGACATAATGCTTCTGCAAAAAAGGATCCTTAAAGGAGCATTTCATTATAATCATGTATGAATTTTCAAGAAGATTCTCTTTTAATAAAGATAGAGAACATTAATTTAAGAAAGAATAAAAGCAGTACTGAATGATGAAAAAACCTGAAATATGCACCACTGTTAACCTGTTTGCCCCAAAAAAAACAAAAGATGAAAAATGAGTCTACCTTTCTTATTCATCAACATTTTGAGTTAGTTTCCTGTTTTCTTATGCATTTTTTTTTAGTTGTAGTTTGGATGAGAAGGTTCCTCAAGTCGTTCTCTAAGCTCCACATTAAATTAAAAACCTTCCGATTGCACAACTTTTTCTGGTTTGTCCTGCAGTATCCTGATGCCCACACCTATTCTGAAGCATTCTGGCAACTTCATTAAAAAAAAAAAAAAACTTCCTACAGTTCTGCATTCATATTTGTTTTGGATGCATTGTCTGTTCAATCTAAATAATATATTCATATGTGGTTACACTCGTAATATGACTAATACCATATATATAGTACAAAAGTACAGGTAAGGAGTAAAAGTACAGATTGGCAAAACAGAATTAAGAAGTCTAATGAAGTGCTTTGAAAAATGAATAAATTAAAAGAGTGGAGATGGCTGTGATTTTGTTTTTACTAGTTCCTCTTGGATGATGTCTCATTCAAATAAAAAAAAGCATTTTACTCTTAGCAAATTCTATGCTGCTTTACAGATAAATCCAAATCACTTAGGTATCAATGTGTTAAAAAAAAAAAAAGATTGAAAAAAAAAATGTTTTGGCCAAAAAATAAAATGACTGGGGGGAAAAGGCTAAAATAATAATCAGCAACTGCTTTGAAATTCATTACATACATGTAAATGTATGTGTTTCTGTGTATGTCTGTGTCGTTGTACATGTGTATGTGCAGATTTCTTTTCTCACTCTGCTTGTGCTAACATATTTTCCTACTTGGTTGATCCATTCTCTGAGAAATTGAGAGTTTGGGAGGACTAGCGTCAAGAAAAGTAACATCTAACTTTCAACTAAAATTTCCCTCACACTCTCAATCTCTCTCTGAATTGGAACTGTACAGAAATGTGACTTTGCTATGCTTTAACAGAACATGCCTGGTTTACTTGGATAAGCTTTTTTTTTAATTCCCTGCTAAGGATATAATCTTCTTCATGCTTATGCCTTAAAATGATTTGATGATGCTCCCTGAGTGAAGTGATTGATGGACTGATTAACTGACTGCATCTCTTGCCATTTCTCTTACCCTTGCATGTTGTCTGACTAGGTGACAGCTGTGGGCAGGCGGGGCTTAATGAAGCCTCTTTCGCAAAGGGAGGTGAGGAGCCCAGAGCTGTAGCCAGTAGAAAGTTGTTCAGGTTGATTGAACCAGACATCTCAAGCCTGGCCTTCACTGGCACCACTGACTTTACAATATGCTTAAGTTGTCTGCTCCAATCAGCTCTTGCCCTTTATTGGTGTGGTGTCCAATGGAATAGCAGGGGCACCTGTTGGATATTCTGGAGTAAGCTGGAGCCACAGCCAGTGGACAGGAAATACAGCTGGTGGGGTAAAGAAAAGGTACAGACAGGGCGTATCAATCATGGATGACAGTGTAGGTTTTCGCTGCCTGCTACGCTTAACTCAATATGTTTGCTGTGCCCTCGCTGCTTTGTGTCTTCAGCTTACGCCAGTGCATACAACAAGTGCACACAATGACAGTGCATTAGCTCTTATTGCCCAATCAGCTAACAAAGCCTGGTGCATGTGATCAACCCTGCTACGCTGTGCACTGCAGGGGTATATAATAAGATTGCAGGTATCTTAATATCCCACATCATTTCACTAAAATAGATAATATTGTAAGTTTTTACATTTAATTTATTTTATTGACATGGCCATATGGAGTTAGTAATAAAAGCTGATGGATTCAGAAATTGTTGAATAAATATCAGATCAAATGTTTATGTAGAGGTGTCAGCAGAGGATAATCTCAACAAGAATTATCACACAAGAAAGTGCTGTGAATGATTAAAAATGATTTTTATTTAATCGGGAATAATTTCATCTTTTGCCAAAAACCTCCTGTAGTTTTGTGTATGTGTATATACAGTAAGTGATTTGTGACACGTAAGTAAGATAAGTGACAAAGATTTTTCTGTTCTTCTTTTTTTTTCGGGTATATTGATCACAGTATTTAAAATGTTTATCACGATAATTTTTTTAATGATACTAAGTTGCACTAAACCATAGCAGTTTAAAAAATATTTAACTTTAACTGGACTTAACATTTTCATATCCTGTCAGAACTTTGTTCTTGATGTGGATTTACAAATGATTTCATTTTAAATTTCTTTCCTTTGCCTTTTCTAAAGGTAATGAATTTCAGTCAGTTACAGTGCTGTTTAAAGTAGTCACTTCAGAAACAGTTGGTGCACCGTGTTGATGATTCGAGCATGTAACTGATGATCATATGAATCTCCACAGGACTGTCACTGCCCTGCATAATTCCAGGAGAACCTGGGAATCCAGGTTTCCCCGGACTGCCTGGTGTGCCAGGTAATTCTTTCCATCATGATTTCCAATTGATCAAAAAGATGAAGAAAAAAATTGTCTGGTAATTAGTTGCTGTCATACCCAGTTATTGTAAGTAAATGTGTGTGTGGTTAGGCCTGAAAGGAAAGCAGGGTCCACCAGGACTAAGTGGAAGGTCAGGTTTTGATGGGTCGAAAGGTGAGAGAGGAGAACCAGGCAGCGGAGGTCAACCCGGAGCACAAGGTATGATCCCAGTCAACATTTTGAACAGTCAGGAAAAGAACTGTTTAATACATGTCAACCCTCTTCAGGCCAAAACACTGATGCATCAATATTCCCACAGAAGATGGAACAGAATTAAAAAAAATATATACAAAATTACAGCCTGTAACACATGATAATAATAAATGTGCAGTTTATAATAATCAGACTTATGCTTTACAGTTTCTGGCTGAGAAATTAGCTCTGCCCCTAGCCAGAACAGAGCACCTCACGCTGTAAAAAAAAATGCTATAAATTTAACATATTTATTTTATAGAAATAAATAAAAAAGTTTTATTATTTTACATGATTGTACTGTAAAAGATTAGGCAGTTAGAGCAGTACATTAAAATACCAGAAAATGCACTGCATAATGGAATATCTAATGTTTTTGGCAGGGGTGAGAATGGTAAAACTCTGCAAATTAGTGGATTATTTTTGTGCCATTTATTTTAGTGGCTATTTTAGGCAAATACAATCCTGTTTGAGTGCAACTTTATATGCTACTAAAAATGTTTGTTTAGTAAAGAACTAAAATGTATCTTTTAGTGTGAGCTATTTCAGTGGTGGTTGAATCAATGCACTCTAGTTGAGGCAGTTTTGGTGGCTCATTGGTTAAGGCTTTGAGTTACAGATCAGAAGGCATCTGTTCAAATCCCACCACAGCCAGGATGCCATGGTTGGGTGCTTAGAAAAGATCCTTAATCTTGTGCTCAGTTTTATCCTGCCTCAACTCTAAGTTGCATTTTTTTAAAGCATCAGCCAAATGAGCGAATGTATTGGATTATGTGTTATTTTACGCTATGTAATAGTATATTATGTAATAGTATATATGTAATATTTACTGTAAATATGTTTTAGTTATTTACTGTAAATTTAAAGTACTTTACTAGCAAGTCTGCTGTCAGAAAGTTACTGTAAATTGTACAATAAATGTTTTACAGTGCTTAAAAGACAACTCTTGATGCATACTTACTTTCAGTAACAGTGGAGCAGGGTCAGTTGGGGGAAGGAGAAGGCTTGTCAATGTTTTTAAATGACAAAAGGAAATTACACTGTAACAAAACTATATTCTTGATTTGCTTTAACATGATGGATTTCACAGGCTTTCCTGGACCAAGAGGAGATCCAGGTTTACCAGGTACTACAGAAACTGGCTTTCCAGGTGCTCCGGGAAAAGATGGACGTCCTGGGTTTCAAGGACTAAAAGGAGAACCTGGTGAAACTTTAGGGGCAGCTCCAGGAATACCAGGATTTCCAGGGCAAACAGGAGAGCTTGGAGACAAGGGCCAACCAGGCACTCCTGGATTATCAGGCGGACGTGGTAGGTTTAATGAGCTCATCTCAGAACTACTATTACTTAGTTTTCAGTACTGGAGTTATGAATAAAATTTTCCCTTGTAGGTTTTGATGGACCCAGTGGTAACCCAGGTGTAAAGGGTGAGCGTGGTGACGATGGCTTCCCAGGACTTCCAGGGCAGCCAGGTCCACGGGGTTTGAGCCCTTCTGAAGTCAGTGGACCTCGAGGGCCACCTGGCAATCCTGGATTTCCTGGACCTGCAGGTGAGAAAGTGGTCAAGTATATGATTATTCTTTTGTTCACTGGAATATTAAATTGTCCGTCTGTTATCCTTGATGTTCCTGTCGACCTTTGTCTTGTTGTTTAAGAAAATTGACTGCTTTTTATTATACGTTTCAACAATTCAGCCTACTCTCATAAAACATTTTAGTGAATGCATTTCTGTTTGCATTTTTGTGCACATCACTGGTCTTTGTCTGGCACTGTGGTAGATATTCATCTCTAGGATTAGCTCTACCAAAAGTGTTAAATATAACAGGGATGATGTTTTTTCAAGCCAGACTGAGGAGAGTTTACAGAAGAACAAAACAGAAAGTATGGCAATACAGGATAAAGTAAACTAATGTAAAGTAAGCCAAACTAATGTAAAGTAAGAAAGAAAGATCTATGAATCACTTATGTTCCAGCACAGCTGGAGATGTACTAATCATAATGTCCTCTGACTGCTCTTCTCTTTGTCAATGCATTCTCTACTGGACACTTTCTCACAAACACATCTCATTTCATCCCTCTATTCTCTCAATGTCCTCTCCTTCTCCTTCTTTGTCTGTTTGTCTCTCTCTGTCACCATCTCAATCATCTCCATCTTCCCGTCCCTTCCATTTGTGGTGTCTTGCTCCTCTGTTCTTGGTGCTGGGTCAATTCTCTAGGCTGTCAAGGTGAGAAAAGTTATCAACCGACTTCTTTATACATACTTCTTTATAGAGCTAATTTTGTCTAACAGCCAATTCTTTTCTATGATATATTTCCTTAGTTTGCTCCGGAAAATAGAGCATCTGAACTTCCTAACCAAAGCACCTAGTGAAAGGGATTATGCTTTGCTGCTTTTTTAAGCTGTGGAGAGAGATACTGTCCACTTTCTATACCATTCCAGTTTTCCATCAGCAAATCCTTTTTGGTGATAATAATTAACATTAACATCATTTATAATCCATTACACAATAAAATCCTTTATTTGACCTGGCCGTTTATTTTCATTTATCTCTCAAACTTGGGGTGGTATAAATCATGTGAGGTATATGTTCTCATCCATCATTTAAACGAGTGTGTATGCGTGTGCACATACTGTATGTATGTTCTTGATGAGCAGTTGCTAGTGTTAAAATTTGCACTAATGCATTCAAGCAGTACTAATGTAGCTAGACTCCAGCCACCTGCAGCACTGTTATAACCCTAATCTGCTTGTATGACGTTAACAAACTCATCCAACTGCAGAAGAGCCTTTACAGAAATGTCTAGAATCTGATGACTATCTCTAATATAATCTAATATTTCAAAATGTACATATTTATTATTGTTTCTTTGTATTAACTTTTTGGTGTTTGTAGTAGTGCTTATTACTGATGTGCAGTAAATAAGAGTTAATGATTTTAAACCATTTTATTGACTTGATTTATTTTATCTAAAGCAATTCAGTGTAACTTTATACTCTATTATGTATACAATAACACTGTGAGATTGCTGATAATATAATAAGGTACCTAAAAAAGACAAAGAATTTAAGTAAGCATGTTAAATGAGATATGGTGAATGTTTGAATGAATGAATGTGGTGATGAATGAAGAAGGGTCTGTCTGCAGACCACAGATAGTTGGGCGTTTCTTTAAGTGGGATAGGTGGGTGTGTCGTTTACGAATCTGCTCAGAGTGAAGATTATAAAGCTTTATGAAATCATGTCAGGTTAGCTCATGTGAAGATTTATTAATATGACTCAAAATCTGCTTATAAATCCTGTCTGGTCAGCTCATGTTAGTTAACACACTGGCTAAAATAGACGCTCATATATTAATACTAATTAACTCATTCTATCAGCTTGAAGATCTCCATATATTGACTTAAAGACACATCTTTGTTTGCGGTGCGTGATCTGCAGACAGAACACATGGCATAACGTGTTTGTCTGTATCTGTGTCAGTGGCTAATGTGTCCGTACAATAAAGATTTGCGATATTTTGTTCTGTGCACAATGTTAGATGTCATGGTTTTTGTCTAGGACAAATTACTGGAACATTCCAGTTTCCTGGATAACATAACACATTACTATTTGGTACAGGAAATATAACATTAACACTCTTTTAAGCATGTAGATGATCGTTATGGTTTGAAACTTTGACTGTAGGCTCATCTTCATCTTCAAGTGTGTTTCAGGTGATGCTACTTTACTAACCTGAAAGAGTTTGCTATTGTTATTCCAAATACAATATGGATTGAGTGGTGTTTGACCCTCATGTTGGTGGTCTCCAAGGTTTCCCAGGACTCAAGGGTGCAAAAGGAAACCCAGGACGCCAAGGCTTGGGTAGAAAGGGTTCTTCTGGACTACCTGGAATTCCAGGACCAAAAGGACAAAAAGGACGTCCTGGTGATACTATTTCAGGACGTAACGGCCAACCAGGAAGGCCAGGAAGAAAAGGTATGAACTTTTCAAATGCTAAAAATCTAAGGCATTCCTAACAGGTTCTCAAGATGTATTATTTTTAGCCTTCTTGCAAAACTGAAAGCATTTCTGTATAGAGTGCATCCAGATTGCCAGATAGCATATTGCATTTTACATCTCACGTTTTTCATCTCCTTCCCAATCTTTGTGAAAGTGTCAGTACTCTTTCATCATTCCAGCCATTACATACATGCACTATACTGACATGGATGTTTTACAGGGGAGAAGGGATTCCCTGGATTGGTGGGATTCCCTGGATCACCTGGACGTTTTGGAGTCTCTGGACAGCCAGGGGGTAAAGGTCAACCTGGAATCCCAGGATTGGATGCCGTACCTGGAGTAAATGGCCCTCCTGGTTTTAAAGGTATACTAAAAACCTAAAACATACCAATTAACATGTCAAGGAGATATGATGGCTGTTGATTTTTATATTATACCATACAAAAATGGAGTGTGTGTGTGTGTGTGTGCGATTGTGTGTGTATGTTCCAGGGGATCGTGGAGAGCAAGGCCCAGTAGGACCTCCCTCTACACCCCTTCCACTGCGTCAGGAGAAAGGGGACCGGGGGGTTCCTGGAGCTACTGGACTGCCTGGTTTTCCAGGACCACGAGGTACAGAAACACCCCCATGGCAATTGACTCTCATCTATCAATGAACAGAAAACTGTAGAATACAGAATAAGAAGTGTCTTGTACATTGCAGTGTTCTTTACCTGTGGCGGTCAGAGTTTAGCTTGAACTTCATCTCACCCACAGCTATTCTTTTTTGGTTTTGCTTAAAAATTGTAATCTGTCATAATCCCATGCCAGAAATATGACAGGCATTGTCTTTAAACAGGTGAAAAAGGAACCCCAGGTTTTCCTGGTCGTCCAGGCTTTCCTGGTCAGCAAGCATTTGTCGTTGGATCTAAGGGTCTACCTGGTGATTCAGGTCTCCAAGGGCGCACAGGTTCTTCAGGATTTGCAGGACCTAAAGGGGCATCTGGTGTTTCTGGTTTCCCTGGCATGCCTGGACCTAGGGTAAGCCCATTTAAAGTGTGCTGCCAGTCCAGCTAAATGATAGTATTGAAGTAAACCCACAATAGCCAACAGGCAGAACAGCTGCATGAAAATATAACCCTAGCCTTTTTTTTAAAGCAGTAGATATAAAGTTCAGTAAAAACACTCATTTATAAATTAGATTTATATGATCTTTGAAGGTTATGCGTTGATAAACACAGTTTATTTGATGCATTTCGATCTCTTTTGCAGGGTGATGATGGAGTTCCTGGTTTGTTTGGCTCACCTGGTATTTCAGGATTGCCTGGTAACAAAGGTGAGTTCTTCTTTGCATATAAATAAATTTCTCCATGTAAACACAATCCTTTGTAGACTGTAGAGTGTGACTGTGTATTTGGTTATATTTAAAATATTAATAAATATTATAAAATAAATATGATCATCCGATGCATTCTCCTGTAAAGGCGAGAGAGGAGACTCTACTGGAGCACCTGGGGCCCCTGGAAGAAGGGGACTGATGGGAGATTTTGGATTCCCTGGTGAGCTTTGTGTTTTGATTTTCTTTTCTTTTGTTTACTACTTATTTACAACAGCATACTACAAGTTGCTTGTAATTATTAACTGTTTTATTTTAATGATTTCCATGTAATTGATGCTGACAGGAAAGATTTATTAAGACTGAGGAGATTATGAACGTGACCTTGTACATTATTATTAAAAATGTACAAACGTATATGTAGGGGCCCTGGTGTTTTCGTGAATATAAACAATTAGCCTAATATAATGTACATGTTCATAACTGGGGGTACGGTGACTTAGTGGTTACAACGTTTGCCTTAGACCTC
This sequence comes from Pangasius djambal, assembly GCA_022985145.1. NCBI lineage: Eukaryota > Metazoa > Chordata > Actinopteri > Siluriformes > Pangasiidae > Pangasius > Pangasius djambal. The sequence continues at coordinate 11,547,504 of CM040978.1, forward strand.
TAGGTTCAATTGGAGGTTCAGTTCCCACCTCCTTGCGTGTTCTCCCCATGCTTCAGGGGTTTCCTCCGGGTACTTCAGTTTCCTTCCCCAGTCAAAAGACATGCGTTATAGGCTGACTGGCATTTCCAAATTGTCCGTAGCATGTGAATGTGTGTGCGATTGTGCCCTGCGATGGGTTGGCACCCTGTCCAGGGTGTCTCCCACCTTGTGCCTGGGATAGGCTCCAGGCTCCCCTGTGACCCTGTGTAGGATAAGAGGTATAGAAAATGAATGGATTTATGTTCATAACCAATGTTATGCCAACTTAAAATTATTAATGAACAGGACACTGAAAGGCATCCTTTAACAATATTAATCCTGTAATATAAAATGGCATTGTTATCTATTTATTTATGTAATACCTCAAAGTCAGTATTTTTCTCTTTCTATTGTATTTGATGCACAGGTATTCCAGGCCTTCCTGGTGATCAAGGATCTCTGGGTTTGCCAGGAGGGTTTGGATATCCTGGGGAGAAAGGTCTACCTGGAGATCCAGGAAGGCCTGGGCAAGAAGGTAACCCTTTTGCACACACATCTCCTTTTAATTAGTTATTATATTACACTGATGCTTCTTTTAACTTGTCAAACACATCATGTACCTTCTGTCAGGTCCGCCTGGGCCCCATGGCACTAGGGGTCTCCCTGGTTTTCGAGGACAGAGGGGACGGGATAGTGAACCAGGTCTCCCTGGGGCTCCAGGTCGTGCAGGAGTAAAAGGTCAGTCTAGTCAAGTAGCATAATTTTCTTCTACAGTTACAGCCAGAATGTCTGTCATGTTTGCTACAAATATGCTGTTTTTATGCAAGTCATGTATGTCTTTGCTGGCAGCCATACATCCAGAAACAGTTTAGGTTTCTAATCAAATAACCAGCAAAATTCTGAGATTCAAGAAGCTCATAATTCAAGGGTCTAGTAACTGAACATCTTATTTTATGTTAACTAATACAACTTTATATAACTGCTGCACAATGCTTATTTTTGAAAGTATGTTTGTTAACACACCTTTCCTAATTCCCTTATAGGTTTACCTGGATCCCCTGGTTTAGATGGACTCAATGGACTTTCAGGGCCCAAAGGTCAACCAGGAGTACCTGGTAAGAATAGCTACCGCTGTTGATACTTCCTGCATTTCAAGTGGGTCCACACATAGCAGCCACCTTGTGGTAGACCACCTACTTAAAACTCAAAGTAACATAGTTAAATCTGTCCACAGGTGTAGTAGAGGGCGGTCAGCCTGGAGCCCCAGGATTGAATGGACTAAAGGGAGAAAGAGGCTCATCACTGCCCGGAGCACCAGGATTTCCTGGAGTAAAGGGAGCCAAAGGAAATATTGGTGAGAAAATAATATACACTATAAACGGCTCTGTTAAACACAGTCATAAAAATGGGTCATTTATCTAGACAGCACCAGGAGCATAACAAGGCATGACTCAGGCAAATTAAACCAAGCAGATTAGGTAGAGGTAGATCATTTTCTACCACTACCACCACTATTGCTACTACTACTACTACTACTTTAAAATAAATTCTCCCTAGGTTTTGAGTAAACAATTAAGTAAACAACTAAGGCTCTGCAAGAAATCCAGAGCTTTAAATTACCAAAATGCACATCTAAAAATCCAGATATACCTGTTCTGTTTCAGGACTGTGGCAGTATTTCCCCCAATATATTGATCCTATACTTATGGTCTTTGTTAGGTTACCCTGGACAGCCAGGGTTCCCAGGTCCTCCAGGTCCTCGTGGGGGACCATCCATTTCTCCTGACATTCGTGGTCCTCCAGGAGATGCTGGTTTACCTGGACTTGATGGTGAAAGAGGTAAGTCTGCTCTTTTTTAATGACTGTCCAGATAACTAAAATAATGTTCTGAGCATGGAGCAAACAGACCTGAAAGAGATTCAAAATGGTTATCTCATTGTTTTTGAGACTGCCTCTTCCAAAGCAGTGTTTTAACTTCCTGGCTCCCTGCCTAACTGATCTTTCAATAAGCCAACCATATGAGGACCTTTTTTAAAAATGTTTCTTTTATAGGTATTCCTGGCCTCCCTGGTCCTCCTGGTCCAGCTGGGCCTGGAACAGACCAGGGTGACAGAGGAGATCCTGGATTTCCTGGATTACCTGGAATCCCTGGGGAACGTGGTGAACCTGGATTTGCAGGAGGACGTGGGCCATCTGGCAACCCAGGATTCAAAGGTGCTTATATGGAGAATCTTTATAGCATTACCCATCAATATGAACTATTAGCTTCATGAATGAGTGTACATTTGTGTATTTTGGTATACCATCTTCAAAAAAAGTAGTCATGGCATTTTTTTGATGGTCTGAAAGTCAATTTAATTTAATATGCCAAGATTGCCTTTTTCTAATCGTCTCCTTCAGGACTGAGAGGAGACCCTGGAGTTAGTGGACTAACAGGACGCCCAGGCTCCCCTGGAGATCCGGGAAGTTATGGTAGCAAAGGATCAAAAGGATTTATGGGTCAGTAAATAAACTCAGCAGGTCTGTTGAAATATATAAGTATGCTCTTAAATACGTACAGTTTAAATGAACTCTATTTCTTCTTTTCAGGTACAACTGGTAGCAAAGGCCTTCCAGGAATTGTTGTCCCACCCTCAATAAGGGACTTGCCAACTGGGAATCCTGGTGCACAAGGTGCCCCTGGCATTACTGGTTATCCAGGATCACCAGGCCAGCCTGGTTTCCCGGGACTTCCAGGTAAGCTGCATATCACAATTAATCATATTTTCATTACTTATTGTCCAAATAATGTTGATTACTTAGGTCAAGCATCAGTAGTACCTTGTTTTATTTGAAAGTTAACAAATTGGTCTATGACAAAAAGGCATTCATTGCACCTTTATGAGTTTGATTCCCATTTTTAAACAAAACACTTGCTTATAGCTTTATAGTTTACTTTAAAGTTTAATCTAAAGTTTACTGTATTGCATATATACAGTACTTGTCTTTTTTGTTAAAATCTGTAGGTCCTAAAGGAAAGATAGGATCGATGGGCAAACCTGGTCGCACCGGTCCAGCTGGACCTTCAGGATCCATTGGAGACCTTGGAGCTCCAGGATATCAAGGACCTGTCGGTGACAAAGGTGAGTTGAATGTTTTATAGAAAGGTGTTATAATCAAACCTGAGAACAGTGAGTGAATAAAGAAGATTCTGCTTAAGAGAAAATGGAACGTATTGTTTGGGATCATCTAAGGGGCTTTAAGACCCACTCCAGCTACGGGTGATCTGACTTTAATTCTTCATGTTTGTTGAGGCAGGAGCATTCATTGTCAAGTATTAGTCATCAACAGTGAACTATTAATTTGCTTGGATTTCTATGAGCCTCACTTCTCAAGCTTGGTGATGAAGACCCTTGAATAACTTTTTTTTGCAGCCCTGAAGGTGGGCTCTTATGAGGTGGTGGTGGCATGATGAGGTTCGGCAGTATTCCAAGCACACCTGATATCACACTATCTAAATACATTTTTACATAAGGATTAAAATTAAAAATTAGGCTTTATAAATGGCAGCGCACCCTGAATGGGATGCCAGTCCATTGCAAGGCACCACTAATCTATGTCATGATGGATGAAAGTACAAACTGAATCTAAGAGTGTACTGACAAGTCATAATCAGAGCAAAACTGATACTTTTGGTTAGTTTTCTGTTTGGTTTGAAATAGTTAGATGCTCATTTGTTTTGAACAAGCTCAACAGACCTTTGGCAAGTGTGCATAGAAATTATGGAAATCAATCAGACCCCTAGAAATAAAAAAAAACAAATCCTTCAAGAATGTGTAATAGCTTACCATTCATTTCTCAGTTGCCACTTTTCTACCTGTGGTTCCATTTCACCTTTTCATTTTCACCTCCTCTTTTTTTACTTTCTCCTCATCCACTCTTTCCTCATTGCTCAGGTTTTCGTGGTAGGCAGGGACCACCAGGTCCTCAAGGTTTGCCTGGACGTGCCATTGGTATCGGCTACACTCTGGTGAAGCACAGCCAGTCCAGCCAGGTGCCGATGTGCCCTCAGGGCATGGACAAGTTGTGGGATGGCTACAGCTTGCTTTATGTAGAAGGACAGGAGAAGGCACATAACCAAGACCTGGGTAAGACACTTAAAGACATTAGAGATTTAGTGCAATGTATAATAACATCAGCAGACATGCAGAAATTTTAGTATCAGTGGGGTGTCAAGTGTCAAATATCAAAGGATGATATTAGCTTAGTTTTCCTTCATTTTTCTTTCAACGGTCTTCCATCATTTGTTTTCTCATTTTCTCACCACAACTTCCTCTCTGGTCTCTCAGGATTGGCTGGCTCTTGTCTACCTCGTTTCAGCACTATTCCCTTCCTTTACTGCACAACCAATGAACTCTGTTATTACGCCAGCCGCAATGACAAGTCCTACTGGCTGTCCACAACAGCACCCATTCCCATGATGCCTGTGGCCAATGAGCAGATTACTCAGTACATCAGCCGTTGTTCAGTGTGTGAAGCCCCATCTCAAGCTGTGGCTGTCCACAGCCAAGACATCACTATTCCCCCCTGTCCACAGGGGTGGAGAAGCCTGTGGATTGGTTACTCCTTCCTTATGGTGAGACACTATAACCATACACACTCTGTTTCTCTATTTGTCTTCTAGAATGTTCATGGATTTTCAGAATAGTAAAAGTTTTTTAGCATGTTTGCCGGCTGGGTAATAAGCAGACTGCTGTAGCTTTCATTATGGGAAAGATGATAATGAATTGGCAGAATCAGTAATTATATCATTATAGTTAGCTAAGTTATACATTACTCTACAAAAAAGCCATAAATGTAACAATAACCATTAACCATAAGAAAAAGCTCCAGTCCTCTGGCCTGTAAGAGAAAACTGCCTCTAACCAACTGACAGGAAGTATATAACTTGCAAATTAAAATTAAATATTGGGTGAGCTATGACAATAAGATTAATAAAACATCTGTCTGTGCTTTTCTACTACATAAAACGTTGACCATCTAAGAAGATACTTGATTTTAAATCTCTCATCAGACACTTTCATCTCGTCGCACCAACATTTCAGTTTCTCTAGAATTCAATTTAGCTCCCAATAAGTCTCACAGTTCTTATATCTCTGTTGGATGAGTTGCTGCAGAGCCATGGGGCATGTTCTGATGCTTCTGTTTTAAAAAGTGACTTTTGTGAATTGCCTCTCTCGGAACTGCCATATGTTCCGTATTTTTCTATATAGTACAGGCAAGGAAACCTTGCCTTTATTCTGTGTTGGTGTCATTGTAACTCTGTGTTACTGTGTGTCCTTCTCTGATCAGCACACTGCTGCAGGGGCTGAGGGAGGCGGCCAGTCCCTGGTTTCTCCTGGCTCATGTTTAGAAGACTTCCGTGCAACACCTTTTATTGAATGCAACGGGGCTCGAGGCACCTGTTTCTTCTTCAACAACAAACATAGCTTCTGGCTAACCACTGTGCGCCAGGAGAGGCAGTTTACACAAAGTCCTGATTCAGAGACCCTGAAGGGAGATCAGTACCGTAGCCGCATCAGCCGCTGCCAGGTCTGCATGAAGGTCTTGTAGCCTGTGCACACTCCAGGAGAGGAGAGGGGACAGAAGGAACAGAACTTTTAACAGAAAGAATAGAGAACAAGAAATGAGAAATCAAATATTGTCTGACTGACTGTATGAGACCCTCTCTTCTTGGTGCTTTTTGTAGCCTTCTCCAAGGCCATGGTTAAGAGGGGCAAACAGCTCCAAGTAAAGAGATTTTATTTTTTCCTTTTTTATTTCACTTATCAACATTGGTGCTACAAGAAACTGCATTGTTTTATTTTTATTTTAACTAGTCATTGTTTGTCTTACATATTCACGGCTACCTCGGAGAGTGTGTCCCAAATCCCCGATGGGAAGCACTGAAACATTAATGTGAGACTGCAGGCATTTTGTAACATACGCCAAAATCTTCTGGTTCACCTAGTCAAAAGTGCGCTAGTCTGAACCAATGATGACATGTTTGGGGGTGGGGGGCGGGGGTTTGGTTCCCTGACATATGGCACAAACTATAATATCTTGTTTGTTTGATTAGGGAAAGTGGGCGAATGGGCAAACCAGCACATATGAGGAAGATTGTGGCTTATGGTAAACACTTGAAATTACAATCCTCTCTATCCTCCCACACATGTACCCTTAAAGTATTGCACTGAAATGAATATCTGGAAAAAAAAATAATATGAGTATTAGCAACTGTAGAAAATTAACATTCCACTTTTACCAGGTGCCTTACCAAATATCTCGAATAACTCTAAAAAACAGTCTCATAATCTGATTAATAGACTTCACTCTCTACGTACATATGAACTGTATCATTTTCATACTCATAATTTCACATGTACTAAAATGTTACCTACAAGGAGCCATTCAGCTGAGCAGAACATCTGTGCATTAGATATTCCACACCCAAATGTATACCTACAATCACAGGAAATGTCTGTAATCACTGCTGTTATCCTTTAGTCTTTCTACAGTGTGTTTGCAAAGTCTCTTAAAGAGACAGGCTAATACGTAACCACTATATTCTTTAGCTTCTTAAGCTCTCTTTGGTAGCCTTGAGTTTTCAGTATGGTTTCATCTGTAATGTGTGTAAACAGTTAAATTGCAGGTTCATCCTATGGTATAAAAGAAACAATGTAGTAAATTGCAAAACGTGGATGTATGATTTGTACATTAAGGATGGTTTATAAAGGCATATATATCTTTATGTGTATAACAGTATTTGTATTTTTCTTACACTGATTTACATGTAATTACATAAATACATTTTCTCCTATGTAAATTTAGGTCTATGACATTGCTGGATTTCCAGTATTAGTTTTGGTGCAGAGATTTTTTTTTTTTTTTTTAACCAAAGCTGTTTCTATAAACGGGGAGTATAATTGTGCTTCTTAATTAATAAAGTGTTGAAACTAAATTATATGAATGGACCACACTGACCTGTCATTTATTACATTACAGACTTGCCATCAATTGCATCGAAAAGTATGTATTTAAGGTGTGTACTTTCTCAAGCAAAGAGTTCAATTAGCGTTGGCTAAATTGCCTCATTACATGAGGCAATTAATCCAAAAGAGGTAACAATATGCATAGTTTAACATATTAAATGCTAATCTTACATCTCTGGGCAATTAGACTCAATAAACTAAAGAGCTCTAGAAAATTGAGTTGAGCACCTGCATAAATGAGTGTGAATATGAATACCTTGTCTTGCATGTCAATTGGCATATGTTTTGAAAACTGAATATAGCTCTAACATGCAACCACAAGTAGAAAGCAGCTCCAGGTCTGTGATGTTTCCCATGGAAATGCACTACTTGCACTACTGTAGACTGATTATTTTTAAATCAGCAGGTTGAGGATTATAAGCCTATCTTCAAGTCGAATAGTTAAGATAATTTTTTAATGCAGTCAGCAGGCTGCATGCATGGGTTACTGTAATTAAGCTGTTGTGTTGTCTACTCACAGCTCCAGGGCTCTTGGTGGAATTTCTTTGCAAATTGCACATGGATGTGAATGAGTGTGTGAAAGTGTGGTACTGGATAAGAATGAATAAAATAGCAATAGAATAAGAGGTAAAATGGTCTAAGCTAAACTAAAACGTTTTTGGACACCTGACCATCACACCCATATGTGCTTTTTGAGCATCCCATTCCAGATTTAGTCTTTACTGTTATAGTAACCTCCATTCTTCTAGGAAGGCTTTCCATTAGATTTTGGAATGTGGCTGTGGGAATTTGCCCGTTCAGCCACAAAAGCATTAGTGAGATCAGGGCTCTGTGCAGGCCACTCGAGTTCTTCCACTCCAACATTGACAAACCATGTCTTCATGGACCTTACTTTATGCACAGGGGCATTGTCATGCTGGAACATGTTTGGGCCTTTTAGTTCCTGTAAAGTGAAATTGTCATGCTACAGTATACAAAGACATTCTTTTCAATTGTGTTTCCATCTGTTAGAGGAAGCCCCACAGATTGGTGTGATAGTCAAACTTTTGACCATACAGTGTATATGTAGAAATAAAATTGTAACAGTGAATACATATGAAATAATTCACTATATGAATGTATTATTTTATGTATCTGTGTATTAGTCAACTCACTCTCATAGTTACATTTTATTTATTACAGTAGGTGCATACTGTATGTAGAAATACAAAACCATTTAGTACATTGGTGAAAGGAGTGTTAGGGAAACTGCATGTCTTCAATTACAATTTGTAAAATATTTGTATATATTACAATACTTAAAACAATGCCAGTCATGATTAGACTTTAAAAGCATCGGTGCAGCAGGTAGCTTTCTTACAGCAATCTCTCAGCTCCAGCGTACACGGTTTAATCCTGAGCATGGGTTACTGTTTGTGTGGTTTCACATGTGTGTGTGTTTTTTTTTTTTTTGAAGTTCTCCAGTTTCCTCCAATTATGTGGCAGTAGGTGGACTAGCTAGGCTAAGGAGTGTGTGTGTGTGTGTGTGTGTGTGCGCGCGCGCGCGCCCATGGTGCCCTGCGATAGTCTGGCACGCCATTCCCTCCTCATGCCCATTGTTAGCAGGCTAAAGCAGTTACTGAAGAATTTGACTTGGGAGTGACACTGTTTGAGTTATTGAGATGGATTTGACTAGATTGTTCTCCGACCCTCTAGGTGGCGGTGTGGCTCTTTAGTCGCAAAGCGTTACAGATATTGCAGTGTCTTCAGCATCAATACAAACAACAGTCCCGCTGTGGAACAGCTGCGAAATCATATTTTCTCAACTGATTTGGCGCATTATAAACAGGTAAAAAGCATTTAGTTTAGCACAACAAGGGCAGTTTTGATGATTGCAGTGTGTTTTAAGTGTTTGTTTAAGGTTTTATTTCTGTTTTGGATATTTAAGCTGCGTAACCAGTCAGATGAACTAGTGTAAATGTGATGTATTAATGTGCATGGTTTCCACACTGGCGTGTAGTCGCAGGTCTGCTCGGTGTTGTTAGTGTACAGTGCAGTGAGCCATGTCTTCTGTAATAGTGGAGGTAAGTAAGGCGGGGCAGGGCACTTGCCACACTGTGCTTCCAAAAGGGCACTTAATACATAATCTTTTCGCTGAATTAAGAAAGAATATTTACAGAAAGTTAGCTTCCGTTCTCGGTGTTATGATAGCGCAGTTCAGGTGCAGTAGTGTCAGGGGTTGTTGTTATTGTTGTTTATTCACACCCTGCTCGCGCACTCATCAGGCTTTATGGCGTTAGGGAGTGTCGTAGTTACTCGACTTTCCGTCTACTACAGTCTCCAAACAGCTCAGTACTGACAATAAAACACAGACAGACAGGTTTTATAACAGAAATCAAATAACTTGATCCTTTTAGCATCAATGGTAAAGATGAGAATGATAGAGGATGACAATGAGGTTTTTTTTATTTATTTATTTTTTGATGGTTTCACTGTATCCAGTTTTATGTGCATGGTGCTTTTAATAGTAGGCATTGTCCCAAAGCAGCTTTAGAGAAATCCATATATAGATTTAGGATTTAGATTTAGATTTATATTTAGGTCCCTAATAAGCGAGTCAGAGGTGACTGTGGCAAGGAAAAACTGAGAGACTCTGAGAATGATGATGATGATGATGATGATGATGAAGAAACCTTGAGAGGAACCTGAGTCAAAAGGGAACCTGTCTTCTTCTGGGTGAAACCTGATAGTATGATTATAAATCTTTACTCTAACATCAAACAGTATTACAAAGTGTGTCGAAAGGATGTTCGTATGAGCAGTATAGTCTTTTTAATTACAGCTCTTGGGGACAAGCCTACAGTATCCAGTACCGAGTTTTCTGGTGTCATGACCCGGAGAGTGAAAGGACCTGACACACTGTGACAGAGAGTTATATATCACATTGGAGCCCTAATAACAATGTACTTTAGTTTACTTTACTTTCACAGGAACCGTTCCCACTTCAGAAAATGACATTTAAATGGAATTCAAAACCTAAAATAATGCATGTGCTATATGAATATATTGTTATTCATTTATACTCTGATATAATGTGTAAGTGAAAAATGTGTAAGTGAAAATTACAGATCTTAAATACTTTTGCCCAAATTGGACCATTTATTTCTAAAATCCTAAAATGCCAAATCAAAAGGAGGTATGAGCAAATAATTTCTTTATAGTGTACATCATGAAACCTGTGTTTTATTGTGTTATACCCATCCCTGAATGTCTGTGCCAATTTCGTGAACCTATGAACAATGGATCTTTGTTGACTATTGATAAACTGTTAAGGGGTAAATTCTGTTAAAACATTTTTTTGTGGTGATAAGATTCCAGATAACCAAGACAGTGATATTCCTTTTATTTTTATATGCTCTGAGAACTTGTTTACACATCCCTTGCTGATAATAAAGGAGCTGGTTCTGGGCATGTTTGTTCCTATAGTACCATTCTCAGTCTCACACCTAGGGCCAATTTTAGCATAGCCAGTCTGCCTACATGCATATTTTTGGACAAGTGGGAGAAAGCTGGGGAACCTGTAGGAAATGTACACAAAGACAGGTAGAACAGGCTGAGAAACTAATAACCTGAGCTCAGGATCGAACCCATGACCCTGGAGCTATGAGACAACCATACTACCCACTGCTCCCCTGTGTTGCCCGCTTAGTACAATTCTCTGCTTGCTGTATATGATAAATAGCGTTCATGTAGCATGTTAAACTTCATGTCCTCTCCTGAATGGAGTTAGTTCACAGGGAATATCAAAATTTGACTGCTTTTGCAACCTAAAAAGAGGAAAAAGTACAATTTCTTATGTTCACATGGAAGTCAGAATCTCATTTCATTACATTTTTTCTGAATATTGGAATTTCTGAATTTTGCTATTTTTTGCATACAAAGATACAGTTTTGTCTGGTAAAACATGGTAGAAATATTGTGAGGTTAATTTCAAACATATATAAATGGAAAATTACATTCCTCCATGGGAAAAGCACTTCTCTGTTAAATTATAACTAGTTCTCTTTGAAAATTCTGTTGATGTGTTACTTAGATTGAGAAGAAAAGAAAACAGTATGTGATTAAGCTTTGAAATTTCTTCTTTCATGCTCCCTGAAACATTCATAACCCCAAAAGAAACCTATTTTTCATCACAAAGAAAGTCACATTTTCACCCCAGGAAGTGTGGAAGTTGCAGCCTTTCCTGTGAAACTACCCTTTGCAACATTTACCACTTGTTTTTACCTCATCTTGTTTTTGCTGAATTTGGGTGACCGGTGGCAAAGAACATGCTGGAGATATAATGTTTTAGGAATTCATATGCAAGTGATCGCATGCCTTCTCTCGCCTGTCCTCGAATGATGATGTTTTAAAAATGTTGAAGCCATGTAGTGACACATATGGTGTACGCAGACTATTTTCATATGTCACAGATCTTCCAAATAATGGCTCATGAACCATGCTGTACTTGTGTTTTATATTGACTAAAGTAAAATGGGAAAAGATCGGTATAGTTCAGTTGTAATCCTTTCCTTTTGGTAAAATGAAGGTATTTGTATACTGCATTCGTTTGGTTGCAGGTGCCTGTCATAACTGTACACTGGTTTTTATTTAGACAGGAAAGGTGTTCTGTACTCAGGAAGATGAAACTGACACTACAGCTCTTGAAAATGCTGAAACTACATTTTCATACATACAGTCAGGTCCATAAGTATTTGGAGAGTGACACAATTTTGGTCATTTTGCCTCTGTACACCACCATTTGAAACGAGGCAATCAAGATGTGATTGAAGTGTAGACTTGCAGCTTTAATTCCTGGAGTTTAATAAAAATATTGCGTTAACCATTTAGGAATTACGGCCATTTTGTTTCATAGTTCCTCTGGTGTTCACAGGCTCAAAAGTAATTGGAAAAACTAACATAATCATAAATATTAGGATTATATTTAATACTTGGATGCAAATCCTTTGCAGTCAGTGACTGCATGAAATCTGAAACCCATGGACATAACCAAATGCTGGGTTTCCTCCCTTAAGATGCTTTTCCAGGTCTTTACTGCAGCTGCCTTCAGTTGCTGCTTGTTTATGGGTCTTTCTGCCTCCAGTCTTGTCTTCACTAAGTGAAAAGCAGCTCTATTGGGTTGAGATCAGGAGACTGACTTGGCCATTTAAGAACATTCCATTTCTTTGCCTTAAGAAGCCCTTGAGTTGCTTTCACTGTGCTTTTTGGGTCATTATGAAGCACTGTCCTCTCAGTTTTGCAGCATTTGACTGAATCTGAGCAGAAAGTATAACTCTATACACTTCAGAATTCATCCTGCTACCTTCTATCAGCAGTCACATCATCAGTAAATACCAGTGACCCAGTTCCACTGGCAGCTATAAATGCCAATGGAACCACATGTTTGACAGATGATGTGGTATGTTGGATCATG
>CM040978.1:11560083-11571618 GCA_022985145.1 Pangasius djambal
TTTTTTTTTTTTTTTTTTTTTTTTTTTTTTTTTTTTTTTTTTTTTTTTTTTTTTTTTTGGTAAGCAAAGTCTAATCTGACCTTTCTGTTCTTGAGTGTTACCAGTGGTTTGCCTCTTGAGGTAAACCGTCTGTATTTACATTCATGAAGGTGTCTCTTGATTGAGACTTTGACATTGATACACCTACTCTAGACTTTGACATTGATACACCTACCTCCTTCAGAGTGTTCTTGACTTGGCTAGATGTTGTGAAGGGGTTTTTCTTCAACAAGGAAAGAATTCTGGGATCATCCACTTTAGTTGTCTTCCAGGACTTTTGGTGTTGCTGAGCTCGCCAGTGCATTCCTTCTTTTTTAAGAATGTACCAAATTGTTGATTTGACCACTCCTAAAGTTTCTGCGATCTCTCTGATAGGTTAATCTTGTATCAGAACTGGCCAGGCTTTTTTTAGAGGGTTTTAAGCAAAGTCTAATCTGGCCTTTCTGTTCTGTTCTTGTAACAAATGGTTTGTAAATGGTTGTAAATGGTTCGCAAATGATTAGTGCAATATTTTTGTTAAGCTTCAATTAAAGCTGAAAGTCTTCACTTCAATCACATCTTGATTGCTTCATTTCAAATCCATTGTGGTGGTGAACAGAGGCAAATTTACAAAACTCGTGCCACTGTCCAAATACTTATGGACCTGGCTGTATGTTTGGTTAAGTTAAGAGAAATGTGAAGAAACATTCAAAGATAGACTGATTGTTTTTAAGATGGAAAGAAGATTGGCCAACTTTTTGCACATAACCAAATCTTTCTGATTCAACTTTGTAGGTACGCTGGAATATTCAGAGACCCTCTCGGACATGTCATATGTCTTCATCAATGACACGTCGCAGACAAGCGTGCCATTACTGCAGGCCTGTATTGATGGAGACCTAGCATTTGCCAGACGACTCCTGGAGACAGGCTGCGATCCTAACATCCGTGACAACCGGGGTCGCACCGGCCTCCACCTAGCAGCAGCACGAGGCAATGTGGAGATCTGTCGCTTCCTGCACAAATTTGGAGCAGATCTGCTAGCCACCGATTATCAGGGAAACACGGCACTGCATCTGTGTGGACATGTTGACACCATTCAGTTCCTTGTCTCCAATGGCCTCAAAATAGACATCTGGTGAGATATTTAATGCTTGTCTCATTCATTATGAATATACTTAATAGTTCAGAGTTCTCTAAGCATTAATATATCACAAATCTAATGCTGGTTCTTCACTTACTATTGAATGGATGCCATGTGTTTCCATTACAGAAGTGTTGATTCTCAGCCTGCAAAATTAGTTCAGTTCCAGCAGACAAAAAAACAAACAAAACAAAAAGTACAATAAAATACTGCTTCAGTGATCCGAGGTGGAAGCAACTGTTTACTGCCATTTGTAGCTAATTAAACCAGAGCTACATTCTAATGCTAAGAAAACTTTCTTTGAACCACATACACAGTATAAATAGCCGGAGAAACCTGAAAGCCTGCATCTCTTATCTTGTATGTAATCACTGTCAATAACAATGGCTTTGTCTTTCATTGAAGACAATGAAAGATTTGACTTTAGTTGATAAACTGTTGTCTCAAAATCAGAAGTTAAACTTCATGTAAACTCGTGCTTAGTAATTATTTTTCACGCCACATTGGCTTTGTTGGGTTTGGAATAGATGCACCATGAATGTAGGCTGTGTGTTGTTTGTGTTTGAGCAGTAATCATAATGGCTCAACTCCTCTGGTGCTGGCCAAGCGACGAGGCGTGAATAAAGATGCCATTCGGCTGCTGGAGGGTCTGGAGGAGCAGGAGGTGAAGGGCTTCAACAGAGGCACTCATTCCAAACTAGAGACCATGCAGATGGCCGAGAGTGAGAGGTGAGCGGGAAGAGACTCCAGCTGGCACCACTTTCAGTTGACATGGAGCGTTTTGTAGAGGTTACCTGATGGGAATACGTATGTAAAGAACCCAATAAATGGCTTTCGAAACACCTCAAACACTATGCTGTGGGGTATTTCTTTTGAAACAGGAAGTCATTGAGTGTTCTTGGGATATTTTAATACTCTTGTTTTATTTATTTATTTTTTGTTTGAGGTTTTTCCTAATTTGAAACTAATAAATGAAAAAAATTATTTAAAAAATGTTACCTATTGATCTACAGTATTTTGTATTGTCTTATGTCTTATACCTGTATTGTCTTGATTCCTAGTGCAATGGAGAGCCACTCACTGCTGAATCCCAACCTGCAGAACAGTGAGGGTGTACTGTCCAGTTTTCGCTCCACCTGGCAGGAGTTTGTGGAGGATCTGGGTTTCTGGAGGGTTCTCCTGCTGTTAGTGATCATCGCCCTGCTCTCTCTGGGCATTGCTTACTATGTGAGTGGGGTACTGCCCTTCTCTGCCAGCCAGCTGGAGCTGGTCCACTGAAAACCACAAATGCACTCGGTCTTAAACCTAGTCTCAGATCCAACAAAGCTGTGTTTTATACGATTTAATGATTTTCTTCATACGAGTTAGCTCTTAAGTTACTCTTCTCTGGCTAATGCTATGTGGAACTAAAATTAAGGCACGCATAGCTTGACAGTTAAAATCATTAAGTATTAACAGTATGTGGGGGAAGGTCTTTGAAAAAGGACTTGTTTTGATTATGGTGTGGTGTGAACAGTGTTTAAAAGTCTTACAGAATGAAGCCCTAATTTGAATGAATGTACATTTTGATTTCTTTATATATATTCTTATAAATTCATGACAAGGTTCAGGAGAGAACATTTTGCTTTGCTTTCTGGAGTATAGATTAAGCCGTTCCAATATATGAGGCAGGAAAAGTTGTGGAAATTAAATATTTTCACTCACAGCGCTTTTTTTTTTATTCTCATGCACACATGTAAAATAATGTTAATTCTCTAGTTTGTCTTTCCAGACATGTGTGCTGTATTACTTTTTATATTGTGTTGACATGTAGATGATCAGAATGTAGTTAGGACAGTTCAAATAAGTTTTTTTACTTATAATATTTCATCTTGTCATTAACTTGGACTTGATACCTTTTACTGGCTTGACCACTTTCTGTTTTATGTCAGTATGTTGTGATTGTTATATGAAACTTTGTAACCAAAAAAGGGTGTAAGCTCTTATTCCCTCCCCATTATTTGTTATTCAACTTTCTTGTCCATGTGTAAAATGTGGAACACCAGTGATCTGTGAAAAAGGGCAAGGAAAATTTCTAATAATTGACATATTATGGCTTAAGGGCACTTAAGATCACAGGTGGCTCCTTTTAATATGGTTGTAAATTAGTGTAGCATGTCTTTGTAAGATGCGGTCATTTCCATTGTGTCTGTGCAAGAGTCTTTTTTTCCCCTCATTTGAAATGTTTTTTTTTTTTTTCAATTATCTGGAATAATGCTGCATCACTGTTCAAATGTGGCATTTTAACATATAGTGTTGATGATGATGACGATGATGATGATTATTATTATTATTGTTATTGTTATTGTTATAATTATTACCGTATTGCGCAGCAGGTGACCAAGTTTAGATTGATCAGTGTTTCATTGAAGGCTCTTTACAGTTGTTTTGGAAGTTACTTATTGTTTACTTATCCTTTGGATATTTTGTAAATATTTCAAATGTGTTTTAACAGCACTCATTGTTATTTACTGTTGGAAGCTTTTGTTTCCTAATTTAGCTATTAAATTACAAATAATATGGATTCTATTAATTTTGTTTCGCTGCAACACTAAAAACTGTTTTAAAATGTAAAAGAAATGTTTTCGCATTTTGTTACAGTATGTCTGAACAAGTGATGTGTCGTTTGCAAATGAGTCGGCACTTTTAGAGAGCCAACGAGCATATATCAGCCGCATATATGAGTGTATCTATGTGTGTGTGTATGTATATGTGTGTGTGTGTGTGTGTATTTATATATATATATATATAGATATATATACATACACATATACATATACATATACATACACACACATATACATACACACACACACACACACACACACACACACATAGGGGAGGTGCTTATAGGTATAAATTATCCTGTAGGTATAATCTGTCTTAATGGCAGACACAGCAGTTATAATAACACTGACGCAGGGATACTTATTTTATGCACATTTGCTGTGACTTGCTGATTTAAGAATTAGTTAAATAGATTTTTTCAAACAAAGGTAAAATTATTTTTGTTAAATGGAAGGTAGAGTAGAATTTCATGAAACAATTTCAGTCATATTTCGGCAAAGAAGAAAAATCACTGGTCAAAATATCGCAAATATTGGCCGGTTTGGAAATCATTGATAATGAGTCGTTTGGGAACTGAAAAGAGTCGGCTCTTATTGTTGAGCTGAGCCACATGATTATCCGAAAGAATGAGAGCGTCACTAGCACGAACTTTTAACTTGTCTGATTTACCCATAATGCTATTGTACCGGAAACGGAAGTAGACATTCAAAACAAACCTGCTTGGGCTATAGTGTAAGCCATGGTGTCGTAGTGAAGGCTGGAGATTATTATTATTATTTTTTTTTATCATGAATCTAAGAGGACTGTTCCAGGATTTTAATCCCAGGTGAGTGGGAATGCTGAGTTAGACTCTGAAGCAAGCTAATGATTCACATGCACACAAGTTGTGTGATGTCTGGTGAATTTGATGAAACGAAGTTACCGTAAAAAGTTATGAAGTTATTTGTCCAGATCTCATTTTGTGAATGGACAAATACTCACTAGATCGGTGTGCTACTGTATAAGGTATGTGGTTTGTAGTTAACATTGTGATAGTTAACATACAGCATAAATAACTAGATGTTTTGCACTATACAGAACAGCAGGACTTACTGTTACTAAGGCCTCTTCAGTCAGCACAGGATTTACACTCTTTATAATGTACTGTATGTCCATTAGGGAGAAATTTGAGATTCAGTTGTAGACACTGTAACCTCCTAATATTCACAGTGTAGTTGTTTGTAATGATAATGATAATGATGATAATGATTTTGTACCATTGATGTAATCATGCTGCCTCTCTTTTTTTTGTCACAGCAAATTCCTCATATATGCCTCCCTTTTGCTGTTCTCCATCTTGCTGGCTCTGAAGCTGGATGGAGTTATCCAGTGGAGCTACTGGGCAGTGTTCACACCCATCTGGCTCTGGAAGCTCATGGTTGTCATTGGAGCCTCTGTTGGGACCGGAGTTTGGGCTAGTAACCCGCGCTACAGGTGTGTTACAAACGCAAGACTTATAGCTGCTCTAAGCAATGTTGTCAGTTATTGCAAATTGAAGCCAAATAGAATTTCACCCTTTTCACCCTTCCACTCCATTCACCCAAAGCTCCCTCTATCACCATTCTGCCCATGGAAATGCACATATACAGTGCGAAAGTAAGAAACGAGGGATGAGAAGAAGAAGAGTACTTTTTCCACACAACTGATTCCATCAGGAAAACTAGCAATGCCTCTGATTGCATCAGTAGAATTACCTACATGTGCAAAGGCTTAATTGTGTCAAAAGGCTACACACAGCTTCATAATTGTAAACTGTATCTGAGCAAACAAAACTCACAAAGACATAGCTTTTTTCCAGTTAGTAAGTAGTAGTACAACGGTACAGCTGATGTTACTAGTGGACTGACTACATGATGTACATTCCAATGTAACAACTGGGAGAATAACTTTTTTTTTTTCAGAGAATCACAAGTTACAGCAGAACCTACTAAGCAAAATAACTACCTATAAGGTTTAGTGCAGTGACCTTGATTTCAGTTTTCAGGCCCTTTAAATTCCTCAGGTTTCTCCACACAGAGCTGTAAGGATGTAACGGCAGTTTAGCTGAAGTGTTCTTTAAAAATCAAACATAGAAACATTCAAAGAAAGTAATTACGGATGTATTCATTTAAGATGTGTTTTTGTTTGCCTAAAATTAATTAATAAGTTATAATAAATTATTCTTTTCTTTGTGTATGTGTGTGTATGTGTGTGTCTATGTGTGTATATGTGTGTGTGCGTGTGTGTGTACGCGCACACGAACATGTACAGAGCGGAGGGTGAGACTCATGTGGAATTCAAAGCCATGTTGATCGCAGTGACCATTCACATTCTGCTGCTGATGTTTGAAGTACTGGTGTGTGACAGAATCGAGAGGGGCTCCTACTTCTGGCTGCTCGTGTTCATGCCCCTCTTCTTCGCTTCACCTCTCTCAGTGGCTGCTTGTGTGTGGGGGTTCCGCCATGACCGCTCACTGGAGGTCTGAAACTATCATGTGCAGTTAAAGTCACAAATATGTACATTGAAGTAAAATGACCATATCTCTCCATTAAATAAATAAATAAAACATGACAGGGAAAAATAATCAATGATGGGGTGCTGTGATGCCTTTTCAGCCCCTGAAGTGATTTATTCCTCTTAGCCATCCGCCCTGAAGACTTTCACATGTCAGTAAACTTACAGTTACAGCTTTCTCTGAATGTTAAAAAGCACTGACACTGGAGACTCCTTCTAAAAATATACTATTATTATTTAAATAAATGTCTCTTACCATATGAGTGGTTATACTTAATATAAATTATACATAGCAACGCGTTATTTTTTAAAATCTGTTTATTAGATTATGTAGCGCATCTGCTATACATGTCCCTGTAAATTAGTGTTTACTGTTTAAACAATAAGTTAGATTAAATGAAACAATTAGAACAAGCACATTGGTATAAGCATGTGATTTGTCTTGCACCTGACACTACTGTCAGAGTGTCTGTTATAGAAAATTAATCAACCAATCAGAATTAATAATTCAGTGGCACTGTGGAAATAAATGTATATATTCATATAGTATATTACTTTTCTTCATGGCCTTGTTTATTTGCTTAGTGTACTAAATAATTTCTCATGACGGGTGTTTTTTAAGTAGAATTAAGTAAAAGTGAACCATGACTCACATGTCACTCTTCATATGTTTCCTCTCTCAGTTGGAGATAATGTGCTCGGTCAACATTCTCCAGTTTATTTTCATTGCCTTGCGACTGGACAAAATCATCACCTGGGACTGGCTGGTAAGATGTACATGCCCTGAATCATTTTAAATCAATAAAAAACTCATTTCTGTCAAATATGTAAACAAAAAATAATGACAAAATAAACTACTAAAATATGGGACCATTTCTACACCTTTATCCTGATTGAAAATACTCAGAACTATAAATATCCATGAATATGCATTGTCACACCAAAAACCATGATTTTGTTGATGAAACATTAGCTGTTATTTAACTGGTTTGCTAAGCAAGTCGATTTTGTGGCTATTAAGTTTTCAGGTACCTGTTTTATATTTATATATATATATATAAAACAGGTACCTGATATATATATATATATATATATATATATATATATATATATATATATATGTGTGAGAGAGAGAGAGAGAGCGTGTGTATACTGCTCTTGTCAAAATTGTTAAGATCATAGGGTGAATAACTATTGAATAGTATTTCTGTTGTCTACTATGTAGGTGGTGTGTGTGCCGCTGTGGATCCTCATGTCTTTCCTGTGTCTGGTCGTGCTCTACTATATAATTTGGTCCATGCTCTTCCTGCGCTCTGTGGACATCATCGCAGAGCAGCGTCGCACTTACGTCACCCTGGCTGTGAGCTGGATAACCATTGTGGTGCCACTTCTAATCTTTGAGGTGCATACTGCTGACTATAAATCTTCCAAAATAAAGCAGTACTTGGCAGGTCTTTGATGTAAAATATTGATGCTGTCGGTGCTGAAAATCAAACTAACATGACTGTCCCTCATGGCCTTCATTGTAAAGCTAACCTGTGTCTGTTCTCTCCTTCAGATCTTGCTGGTTCATAAACTGGACGGACATAACAAATTGAGTTATGTGTCTCTCTTTGTGCCTTTATGGGTCTCATTGGTCACTCTCATGGCCAGCACTTTTGGGCAGAAAGGCGGGAATCACTGTGAGTATTTACATATAACATTATTGTCTTTAGCAATTGTATTATAAGGCTTTTTCAACAAACTATGTGATGCTGCACTCCAGCTAACCCGAATCCAGGAATCTCCATATCTTGGTCAAGTGTATATCATTTCTTTCATCCCATAATACTACCCATGAGTGTTGGAGCGGTTTCTTTGGAGATGGTGGTGGTGACTAGTGATGGACTAGTAAATTGTACTACTAAATTGTACAAAAAAAAAAAAAAAAATTTAAATAAATACATTGTGTATTGAATGTGTATTATGGCAGTGCCTGCAATCTTATGTGAAAATGCAGAGAAGCCAACTTTAACTTAATGACCATGTTCGCCCCCAACTATAGACAAGTGTCCCAATACTTTAAACTTTAATGAAAATACAGATTTATCAGATGATGTTAAAATACAACAGAAGGACTCAAGGAACCACATTTTCTTTGGCTGAATCTCAGAAGGCATTCTACTGTACATGTAGGATGTAAAACTCCATTTGTGATTCAGCTTAACTTCAAGATGGCAGATTTTACTTAGATTACAGGTAAGAATTTTAAAATCAAATTGAATGGTGAAAAGAAAAATGACTGTAGTTAAATGTGGGGTACTTGAGTTCTGGAAATACACTCGCGGAGCACTTTATTAGGAACACTATACTAATATTGGGTAGGGTCTCACTTTGCTCTCAAAACAGCCTCAATTCTTCATGGCATGGATTCCACAAGATGTTGGAAACATTTCTTTGAGATTCTGGTCCATGGCGACATGATTGCATCATGCAATTCCTGCAGATTTTTCAGGTGCACTTTCATGCTGTGAATTTCCTGTTCTATCACATCCCAAAGGTCTTCTAATGGATTCAGATCTGGCGACTGGGAAGGCCACTGAAGAACAGTGAACTCATTATCATGTTAATGAAACCAGTCTGAGACATACTTTTGCTTTGTGACGTGTTGCAGTATCATGCTGGAAGTAGCCATTAGAAGATGGGTAAATTGTGGCCATGTAGAGATGCACATGGTCAGCAACAATACTCAAACAGGCTGTGGCATTCATGTGATGATTGATTGGTATTAATGGGCCCAAAGTATACCAAGAAAACATTCCCCACACCGTTACACCACCTCCACCAGCCTGGACTGTCGACACAAGGCAGGTTGGGTCTATGGATTCGTGCTGTTGGCGCCAAATTCTGACCCTACCATCTGTGTGCCTCAGCAGAAATCGAGATTCATCAGACCAGGCTACGTTTTTCTAGTCTCCAGCTGTCCAGTTTTGGTGAGCCTGTGCCCACTGCAGCCTCAGCTTTCTGTTCTTGGCTGAAAGAAGTGGAACCCAATGTGGTCTTCTGCTGTTGTAGCCCATCTGGCTCAAGGTCTGACGTGTTGCGCATTCTGAGATCCTTTTCAGTTCACCACAATTGTACAGAGTGGTTATCTGAGTTACTGTAGCCTTTCTGTCAGGTTGAACCATTCTGGCCATTCACCTTTGACCTCTCTTACTGTACGTTTTTTCTTTATTGCACCATTCTGAGTACACTCTAGAGACTGTTGTGTGTGAAAATCCCAGGAGATCAGCAGTTATAGAAATACTCAAACCAGCCCATCTGGCACTAACAATCATGCCATGGTCAAAATCACTGAGATCACTTTTTTTCTTCATTCTGATGGTTGATGTGAACATTACCTGAAGCTGCTGGCCCGTATCTGCATGATTTTATACATTGCACTGCTGCCACACGATTGTCTGTGTAGATAATTGCATGAATGAGCAGGTGTACAGGTGTTCCTAATAAAGTGCTAGGTGAGTGTAGCTATAACATGCAGGATCACGGTTATGTTAGCAAGTGAGCCAAGTCTCATGGTCTGCTGCTTTCTTAGGCCATTATGGCCATGCTATGAATATGACAACACTGCATGGAATTTCTCAGTTCTAACTCTCCATTGTACACAATTACACAGGGTGGTTTGGCATCCGCAAAGACTTCTGCCATTTCCTTCTGGAGCTGTTCCCTCTCCTACGAGAGTATGGCAACATCTCCTACAACCTGCAGCATGATGACTCTGACAACTTTGAGGAAACACGTGGTGTCCCCGAACCTTTGAAGGTTGCCCCTATGTTCTTCCACAAAGGAGTAGAGATCATGCCATTCCCTGGGAAATACTTTGACCCTCCCCCTAAACTGTCTATAGACATACCTGACTGAAGGTAACTGCAGCCTTTACAAGAACTGTACAGACGTTCCAGGAGGAGGCCAGGAACCAATACTTGCTTTGTTACTTTGTTTGTTTTTTGTTTTTTTTATAATTCAGGTATACTTGATGATGATATGTCAAGGATAAAGTGGGAAATGTAAAGAGCTGGTATCAGTATTGGAGCCATCAATCTGAAGATGGTGATTCAACTGCATAGTGTGGAATTTTAGAATAGCTTATAGTGAATTATAATATTCCATAAAGCACTTTTCTTTTGTTCAAAATAAAATTCTCAGGCAATTTTAAAATATAAAACTTCTAAATCCAGCTCCTCAGTCTCCTTTCAGCACAGGTCTGCTGACTGAGAGACTAAAGCGTGCATTGTTTTTATTGTCTGTATTCTTTTGGTGGCATTTCTGTATTCAGCATATTTTTTAAAGAAATGTTTGGTGAGATTTTATACACTGAATTACATTTCCTTAAGAATTACAGTGGACTTATTGTGAGGTCTGGGATTTATACACCTACTACTGTTCCCTAACCTGGGAGAATATGTAGGATTTATAAACCTACTACTGTTCCCTAACCTGGGAGAATTTGTTTATATATAATCAATAATAATCAAATCCTTGTTTTCCACATTTCTGAGGTAATTAAAGCCAGCTGTAATGTTACAATGAGGCTAACCTGAGACAAATGGACAGTATTTCATGAAGCTGTAAATCATTCATGCAACAGCTGTGAAAGCACTTGATATCTATGACTGATATTGGTGCTTGCTTTCATTTGTCTTGAGCATATATACAGCACATGTAGGAAGCAGCCCCTTTACTCAAACTTCAACACTGACTGGTGACTTTAAAAAACATATCAAACCCAACAAACTACAGGAAGTACAAAATAGCCTCATCCTAACCATGCTACTGTCTTTTACCTGGACCATCTCTGAATCTATTCTGTTAGGTCTGCTGAACATTAAACATTTCTAATGATCATTCATTATTCAGGTTTTTATCAGTAAACCACCCGATTAAAAGAGACATGTTTGGGTAATGTAAAAAGCTATGCATGTGCATATTAACACTGTTGCATGTAACTGAACAGTACACGATTTCTGTAAAAAAAAAAAATTCTTCTTTTGAGAGTAAGATTTTATTACTTTACGATCCTTGACTTGTCTGTGTTTGAAAAATGATTGGGCCCTAACTGCAAAAGCAGTTTTGATTTTAAAATGGGTCTGAACAGCTGAACTAATTACCTAATAAATCAGAGCAACACAGAAAATTCTCACCCTTTACAAGCTTTTTTTTTTTTTTTTTTTTTAAATAATAATAACCCACACAGA
>CM040978.1:11582320-11594820 GCA_022985145.1 Pangasius djambal
TATAAACCGCATCGTTACAATTTACTTAACTCAACAAAACCTCAAAGAGCAGAAACAGAAAAACACACACACAAATGAACAGCTTTAAAAGTATGTGCACAAAAAGAGGAGGAGGAAATGATAATGAGCTCACAAACTGACCAATCAGAAAGATTCAATCTCGTCTGTACTACAAAAATAAATCTTAGAGCATTTTCTAAATAAACGAGCTGTATTTAAACCGTGTTTTTAATTTGGAGAAAAGCTGTATTAAACAATAACCATTTAATAGAAGATCAAACTGTTGTTACGGTTTAAAATAATAAATAATAAGTCGCCTCTCGGTGGCCAAATGTGGTACTGCAGGTAGGGGTGCAGCAGCCATTTTAAATGTGAGGACAGCGCACAGATGTAAATGCTGTAGTCCCTATTTAGCTCTTATTTTTTCACTGTTAACACACAATTAGCTCTACAGTTTTACACTGCCACTGAACAATAGAAAAATAAATGTTTTATTTGAACTTGCCCAATAGTGCAGGTTAATGCAGACAGCTATCAGCAGTACTATTAATTACGTTTTAATTATTATACATAATAGTACAATAATATTTTATATAATATAATAAATTGTATAATATATTGTTACATTACAATATAACACTATTACTATAACAATATTATATATGTGTGTATTTATATTAATTTATTACTTAATTTATAATTAATACATGTACATTTATATATATTCATCAAGTTCAACTTGTACATTTATAATGAGAGCTGGTTTTATTCTACAGTTCAAATTAGTGTTCCTTGGATGAAGCCACTCAAATCTAAATTAATGTCTACTTGCTGCAGTACGACTTATTTCTGGAACAATGCAGTAAAGGGGATTTGATTGATGGGGATAGATGCCTAGGCAGTGATTCAAAAGGTATCCAGAACAGACTGCACTCTGAGCTCTTTAGTTTCACAAACATTCACAGTGTACAGTTCCTGCACCATAACAATGCAATGTGATACATGATGTTTGCTCCTTTTTTTCCTCCAATAACCATAAAGGTCAATCTAGGACTTCTGGTTACAACCTTGTGTCAAACTGCATTATGTCAGCGAAGTCTAGAGTACACATGTATCATCATGATCAACAACAACATAAATTACTAAAATAAAACTCCTACTTGTGAAATGCAATACTTTGATGTCGGGTCTGCTGTATACCTGTTCATTGTGGTGCTGATGATAACTTGTTAAACGCATCACAGACAAGACAATGTGGCAACTAGATCTATGGGGACACACGGCATATCTATGGGGACACAGCTGCCAGTAATTCCCCCATATCCACACCCAACACTGGACAGACACCAACATTGCTTTAAATTGTGAACATCCTGAAGTAAGTAACTTTATGTTTCTCTACTGGTGCTGCCGCTGCTCGTCTCTCCATCACCAGAGGAACGTAACACCAACAAAGCAGGACATTTATACAGAGAAAAAAAAAACAGCTTAATAAATTCAGCTCATAAGAACTACCGTAGCTTAGCCCACAAAATTACACAAGAACGTCATTACACATCATTATGAGCCATCAAGTGAACAGGTGAATATAGTTAACTTATTTCACACTTCGACCAGTAGATGGCGAACGAGTGCTCTGATGAATAGTTTTATTTTTAGCAGCAGATCGATGTGACGACTTTTAGTTCAACAATTAGCCTAAACAAACGAAATACAGCCACTAATAGGCCTCTATTCACTTTGTTAGAAAGACGTAATTGATTTTTCTTTTTTTACTGATATGCATGCCTGGTTTCTTAATGTTCAGAAACAGGCAGGAGAATACACAAACCGATTGTACATACAATATTATTACTCACTAACACCTGCTTCGTTACAGTGCGGCGAAGTTAGCAGCAGTCAGAGCATTTACATCCGTAGGTCACATTTTTTTAAAGCATAATCAAGTTTTATAAGTTTTTACCTTCTTGGCAAGTCCAGTCCGCTAGCTAATGTGGCTAATTTAGGTAATTCGGGCCCTCAGAACATCACCCGTAAACCCAACCTTTCCAAAACTGCCACTAACTTGCTGCAGTGTGTTAGTGCTGACGGGGTCACACACAGCTTCACTGTGATTGGTTCGCTCGCCGTTCACTCGGTCCAAGATCCCAAATACCTTGAAAATATTCATCCAAAGAAAACTAGTTGTGTGCTCTTTTTCTCAGAGATTTGCAAAAGAAAAAAAATTTTTTTTTTAATTTTCTTAAAAAAATTAAGAAAATAAAAAAAGTGCAGTGGGCAGAATCACCTACATGCGGACGCCCTAAGAGGCCATGTATTATGCTGTTTTTTCTTTCTTGTTTTCTCGTGGTCACGACTTAATTTTCTCGTGATCTCCACATAAAAAAGATGTTCTCTTGTGATCTCGAGATAATAAAAAAGCTGTTTATCGTGATATCGACATAAAAGCGGTTTTCTCGTGATCTCGATAAAAGAAAATTAAGTAGTAGTCTGACTAGATAAACTGCTATGAGTTGTTCCTTAACTTTGATTGACTGATTAACTTAAGTCTGATACATAAACGTTTAGTACAAATTTGAACTACGCACATGAATATAACAGATATTTATATAGATATTTATTAGTAATAATATTCTTAATCTTTGAATGACAGGACTCTGAATGAAAAATGGCATCACCTGCTACTCCACACATCAGCCACCAGTTTGGCCAAACCTCCAATGCTGCTTCTAAGAGGTCAAAGGTCAGCAAGAAGAAAATCAGTGAAGATTTTTTTTTTTTTTTTTTTTAAACTGTGTACGTCTGACGACAGAATGGAAGAACTGTTTGTGAGAAAATACAGAGAATTACTATAATAATGTATTCATTATTATGTATATTGTTTAATGGTTTAATAAAGTGGCAACTCTGTCATGGTTATTTTATTTAAAAAAAAAAAAAAAAAAAATCAAACCACAATTCTTTCATGCTCACACAAACATCTCTGTTGAAAACAAATTTACATTTATCTTTATTATATAAATTATAAAAATAAAACCTTAGAATATAACATCTGTACATTAATTAACATTGTTTTATTCATAAGCAAAAACAGGAAACATAACACTCAGGAATAATAGGTCAATCTATAACATTAATTTTGAGACAAAGTGTGGTATAGAAACAGTAGTTCTTTTTTTAAAATGATAAATATGTACCTATGATTATCATGCTACCAAGTAGACTACGTGTTTAAGATCAGGAGGTTGTACATAGAATCCTGAGTGTTACATTTCCATTACAAAAACTGTCACATTAACAACAACAACAAAATAAACAAAATGATCACAGGAAGACAAATGGCAGTGACATACTTGAAACAGACGATTCAAACTGTTACAATGGTGGAAAGGATTAAATGTCACTACAAAATAAGCAACGAAATATTTATGGGATATTCACAAACGTGTACAGTATTTGATATAGACATCATTATGACTACTGAACAAACCAGTCAAGTTAGAAGTGTAGCTTTAATTTCTTTGTAGGATCATAACCTCTTGCCTCACTGTGTTTGGACAAGAATATTTTTTCTTCTGGATATTTTCCCTGCTTTACTTTGGTGATTACAGTTTCAGCCTAAAACAAGGCTTCTATAAGGAACCTAAAACATAATGCACTAAGTCTTTTTTTCTCTGCATGTCATCAGTACTCTGGTAAGAGTTTATTTTAGGTATAAATTAAGATGTATACTTAAAAAAAAAAAAAAAAAAAAAAACTATTTATAGGCTGTTAGATTTCACCTGTCACTCCTATATGACATCTGCATGATACGCCTGCTTTAAGCACAGTGGTCTTGCTTGACCTCATGTGTGCAGTGAGCAGATGTGGTTCTGTTGTCCTTCCCACCCTGGGAAATATCTGCTGAACTACAGTAGAGAGTTACTAGTGAACAATGAGAGTGTGAGATCTTTAAGGAAACTCTGATTAAAGCTGATGGATCTTTTGGTGTTTAGTAGTCAAATATGGTTTGGTCCAACTTCTCACTTTGTGAGAGTCCAAGACAGATTTGGATCGTTCAGTCCTGGCCTAAAACAGCTCAGAAAGAGGTTAAACATGCACACATGCCACAATGAGTACATGGAGTGTGAAGGCTGAACACAGTGGTGAGTGCAGTTACAAAAGCCTGCTTCTATCCCTCTGGCCAGTAGCACACACTCATGAACACACCATTCTGCTCCAGACAAGTTTGAGAAGAGCTCCCAGAGAACACAGAGCTTCTTAATGGGTGTGTGTATGCGTGCTTGTCTTTGTAGGCCCACACATTTACACACTTCACACGCTTCCTTAAATGTTTGCTCTCCCAGATTTGCTACAAGCTACCACACAAACTTGTGTCAAGGGTGTACGTGTGTTTAAGTGTACAGTTCTATACTGTGGTTGTAAGTTCTTTGTGTAAGTGTCCTCAGATGGAGCTCTCTTCACACTGTGCTAATGGCGCTCCTCTCAGCACATGCAGCTTAGCAAATTCTTCATCCAGCCCTGCTAGTCCATCCCCTATTTCACTGAGTCCGTCCCCTAGTCCTTCCTCCTCTCCTTCTGGCCCTGCCCTCTCTCGGCCAGGAAATCCTTCCACCAGGTTGACTGATGTATCCTGTAGCTTGAGTCCACTTGAATTAGAATAAATATAACCACACTTCCTCTCAGGCATATGACCTCCATGCCCATTCAGCGTCCCGTTCCTTTTCTCTGCAAAGGGAACCGCCTCAGAAAACAGACTGGCACTGCTGGGTGATTGGGGTGTGTCTGAAGAGGGCAACAGGTCCCGCCCCTTTTCTGAGGTTGATGAAGAATGACCACCTCCTCCTCTCTTGCGACGCCGGTGAACCAGACATACAAGCAAGCCACAAACTACAAAACCAATGAGGAAAAATAGCATGTACCCGGCCACGAACTGACGGCTAGATGCTTGCATGATGCTCAAACTCGCACTCGGTTCTTGAAGTAGGAGTCTGTATACAGCCCTGGGACAGGCTGGCTGCTCTCGCCCGGCTTCCTCACAGAAACACACATAAGTGCCATTGCTTTCCAAAGTGACCCGCACCTCCAAGTCAGAGAGGTGGCGTCGAGTATGTCTTTGGGGTGGGTGCTGCCAGTGGCAGGGACGAGGCGAGACCTGAACACAGGGTAGCAACACATGCAGTCCCTCTTCCACATGCAGGTCTTTCATCTCAGGAGAGCAACGATCTACACCGAAGAGGAGGGGGGATGTTGGGGAGGCAATAATTAGATGCAGGTTAAAAACAAAACAATACTTTAATGTGGCTGTAAAAATGGTAAGAATATCAAGTATAATAAAAAACTACTGAACTACCATTCCAGAGTATATTTCTAAATGAGGAGTAACGTGGGTAATATTTGAAAGATTGGGATAAAGTTTTAAAAAAAAAATTAAATTAAACAGTGTTTTAAAAATCAAACAAAAATCAGGTGACCTGATTAAAAAGAGTAATAGATTTTTACCTTCACTCCTTCCACAACGACTGACCAAATTTTCAGGATTCAGCACTTCACCAGGTCTGGAAGCGCAATTGTAAAGACATTAGGTGATGAAGAAAGATGTGCAGTACGAGTGCGTGTGTGTGTGTGTGTGTGTGTATGTGTTTGGGACTCACTCTGTGACAGCCAGGCTACAGGCAGCCTCCTTCTCTCTCCACACACAGCCAAGTGGACGTGCACGTCCACACACTTCACAGGTAGGGTAGAGAGAGCAGCCTTCTGCAGGCAACTTCACCAGAGAGTTAGGAGAACTGATCAGAGCCTCACCCTGAGAAGGAGTAAAGAGCATCACAGCATGTCCTGTCTGTGTATAAGCGTTTGTGCTACATTTCACATGAAAACCAGAAGTCATACAGAAGTAGAGTGGGTCTTGGTGGTGCAGAGCCTCACTAGTTCTTACCAGGACCACCATGGTTATTTTCAAAATAAGACCGATTACAGGTCACATTGTTTATGGAAATGTGTTCAAGTACCTTACACTGGTTTTTATATCCAATACTTGGACATGGTCAATAGTTCCCATGTATGTTTTTTTAACTCCCTGGAAACAGCAACATAATCAGCCTTGGGCTTGAGGCTCACTTTCTATTCAGCCTTGTGTCTCCATTATGTGTTTGTCTTTGTTTACCTTGTATAGAAGAATATTGTTGATGGGCTCTGAGGCTGGAAAAAGAGGGAGTTCTTGCAGAAGAGTTGCATTCTGTCCCACTACTGCAATTCTGTGAAGCTCTCCATGATCTATACAAAGAAACAATATATTATATATAATGTAGCAAAGCCCACTGCAGGATACCATGTACACACACACACACACACACACACACACACACACACACACACACACACACACACACACACACACACACACACACTGCCTCACACTTTCTTGCTTCATCATTCAATTTTTGTTTACCTGTCCCAAGATGCAGAACAGTAGCATTAAGCTTGCTGTTGCCATTGGAGACCGGGATCAGAGTTACAGCCAGTTTGGTGTACGTAACTCCACTCCTGACCAGTAGGGGTGCTGACACTACACTGTTCTCCATGAGAGGGTGGTCTCGCATGAAGGTCAGCACTTTATCAGGCAGCTTCAGGGACGAATCAAAGCCCTCTGCTTTCAGAGCACTGTTCAGACACTGTGGACAGAAAGTGAGAAAGAATGAGAAAATGTTATGTTCTTTAAAAAAAAAAAAAAAAAAACATGTATTAGAGGATGTACATGCTGTAAGAATTTTGTACACTCTGGGTACCAGTATAATGTAAAATACGTCGAAATTAGACAAAGACCATAGGGTTATATAGATTATATAATAATCATCATTTGTATAGTATGTCTGAGAGTGTGTACCTGGCCTGGTCTGGGAGTAGGCACTGGCTCTGGATTCATCCAGTTCTCACAACTCTTCTTCAGCTCCTTAAAGGGTCCATCCATTACCTTAGTGATGTCCTCCAGACTGTACACACACACTGCAGACATTTCCTCCCTCTCCCTAAACACAGCACCACACACATACACACAGTTTCATCTCATCCGTTCACATAATCAGTTATTTAGGTTGCTAATGACTGTAGCTAGATGTAGATTTGATAGATTGACAGACAGAAACTACTGATCCCAAGGGAATCTGCAGCGTTATAGTAATTGTAAAAAGACAAACATTCACAGATAACCATAAATACAGTAATACAACACAGTGTGAAGTGGGGGGATTACAAAAAATATGTGTAAACAAACTTGTAAACATGGCACTTAGCTATTGTGCAAAAAAGTGGGGAGATGCCAGTTAAAATGTGCCATGAGGTAGTTCTACTACTACTACTACTACTACTACTACTACCACTAATAATAATAATAATAATAATAATAATAATAATAATAATGTTACATCATGTCACAGGTGACACAGTACAAAAAGTACAGAGCTCCAACCCAAAGCAATTACAATAAAATCAAAGACAAACAGATAAAAAGTAATGAATAACAGACAATAGTTATGCTATGTCACATAATTTTAAAATAAATAAATATAATAGTAATTCCAGTAGCATCCAGTATCTATGGTCCAGATTAAATGGGATGGGATCTGACGTGATCCTCACTCACCACTGCGAGGTGAAGATACCGTAGAAGTGTGTGCTGCTGGGGTCTCCTGGCTGGTGCTGTTTGGTAAAGACATCAGTCAGAACATTAAAGCGCTGACCACTCCCTCGATCCTCACACACCAACTGAGCCTTAAGGAATGTTGTCCAGCGTCTCTGTAAGGTCTTCATGCCCCCGATATCAGACTGAGAGAAAGAGTGATGTTAGAATGCGCACCCAACTAACCACAAAATAAGGAGAAGTTGAGTCTGTGCATAAAAACTCTGAAGAAAAAAAAAACTTTAATGATAAAAAAAAGAACATTAGAGAAAAAGGCAACAGATTGTGGCTCCTACCTTACACACTCGAGCCACCCTGGGCACTTTGACCTTGGTGTAGAGGTCATATTCTTTGGCCACCTCAGTAAAGAAGAAGTAGATCTTGTCATCTTCGCCTGTTGGGTTGTTATTTTGATCCTCTTGGATAAAGGCTGAGCCGACAAACTCCGGATCTGCACTCAGATAAAACAACTGAATTTCAGAACAGTCATGGTACAAAGTTAAACAGCAATTGTAAAGTTCATTCTTCTTCAGTAACTGTTTTATCTTGGTCAGTGGATCAAGAACTGGTAACACTGGGTGCAATGTGGGGATGCCAATCACAACAGTCAATTGTTGTGAACTAGGAAAAAAGCTTTCCAGTAGTTACAGTTCCTACAAGTGTCTGAAGCAAGTTTCACTTAGTGGAGCAAGCTGTGCACTAGGCTTTGAAATGTGCCTTGGTTATTCAATTAACTAAAAGAAAGGTTGTACTTTAAACGGGTACAGGCAGTACTGTACATTAATTTCTGCCTGTGCTACACTGTCTTTTTGGGTGCACCCTTAAATAGAAAAAATAAATAAAAAAAACTTGCTCACAGCAACATTGCTCTGTACTAGTACTAATGTAAATGCACCGTGCTATGCTTAAAGGTCATTTTAATTCTACAACTTTAAGCTGTTGTATTTTTCATGACTGCCTCACTGCTTCATTGTGCATGTGAAGAAAAAGTGATGAGATTTGGAGTTAATCATTATCTTGCAGTAATACATTTTTCATGTGAAAATACAGGGTAGTAGCGTACTATGGGCCATAAGTATTTTTTCATAGGTTGAATGAAAATAAGCGGTAAAACAACAGTCAGCCTATGTTATAAATTATGTGTAAGGTTTTTCTGTGTTTATTTATCCACAGGGATGTTCAACACACTTTGCACTTTTCCTGCTTTTTGCTGAGCTGGAGGCAAGAGTTGCAGCTGACAGCTTGCTCAAGGCCATAATGGCCAAAGATCTCTTTAGCTATGAGCCCTACATTATTGGCGCTCATCATCAAACCCCCACATCACTGTAAGGTTTCCCAATGTCAAGCGTAAACTGTTGTATGTGTGTCTCACCACTGAGCCAGTTGATGGACCGTTCAGTCCGGATGCGTTCTTGCTCAATGCCCGTTGCTCTGGAGATGTCAAAGAGAGTGCCCAGGAAGTTACTTGTAGTAGCAGTGTACAGGATTCCCCCTGAGACAGAAGAAGAAAAGGGACCTGAGTCGAAGGATGTAAGAATAAGGAGAACAAAACTACCAAATTGGGGTTGCTAATATGAGGATATAATCAAACACAATTCAAACAACAAGGTATCACAATATACCAAAATGTCATTAAAATATATGATGGGAGTACAGAAAGGGCCACAAAATGAAGGTCCACTCACACTGTAAAGTAATAATCTGTCTATACCATAGTACGTAGT
This sequence comes from Pangasius djambal, assembly GCA_022985145.1. Taxonomy (NCBI): domain Eukaryota; kingdom Metazoa; phylum Chordata; class Actinopteri; order Siluriformes; family Pangasiidae; genus Pangasius; species Pangasius djambal. The sequence continues at coordinate 11,591,723 of CM040978.1, forward strand.
GTGCTCTATTTGGGTGGTGCACTTTTTTGTTTATAAGATATTATTAGAGTTGCTCAATTTCATGTTCAATTTGTTTTGTGGACAGGGCTGTTTTTAGTTTTGTAAGTTCCTATCCACAATACGCTATTCGCTTTAATACTGGCATACCTCTCACCTCTAGGTACCATGTGTTTCATACCTGCCATGACTGCAGTATAGTGCTGGCTGGGCTCAAAGGGGCACTTCCCTTTTCCAGTCTCCATCTTCTCACTGCCATCCTCGAATTTTTCCAGAGTAAAGTTCGAGATATTCTGAATGGGAAATAACAAAAAAGAACCAACATGTTTTTATTTTCAAACAAAAATCTGGACTTGCAAACCATATATAAAAGCTGGAGCGTGTGAAAGAAAAAAGGGCAGTAGTCATAAGCAAGAAGAATGTTGATCAGCTTGTCAGTCCATCTGCCACTACACTTTAATATCTTTTATGGTGGCAGAAAACATGCCTATTAATGTATTTATATCTCTGTCATATCAATGTGTCTTTGACCGTGTGGGCCTTTGTGTGTTTGTCATACAGGGTGATGTCTGTCATGTGATGTTTGAATGGGTGTGGGAACATGCCAAGTCAATTTAGTTGTGGAGAAATGAACACGCACGCAAACACACTAGTGCACGTGCGCACACACACACACACACACACACACACACACACACACACACACACACACACACACACACACTTACCACAAAGGCACACTGGGGGTCGAAAGCATATGTGCCACAGGCATAAATGTGTCCATCTCCCAGGAACTCCAGCAGACGGATGTAGTTATTGCAGTCAGCCTGATGGGGACAGCAGAGCACAGACTGAATAACAGAGTCTGACAGCAGGGAGTAAAATATATTACGGTTTATAAAGAACTAATTATTACACAGATAAACAAAACATAATTACATCGTGTGCATTACAGGTAGTATATGAAAGAAAAAGAAATAGAATTAACACCAGGCACACACACAGCACAAAAATGTCAATGTGCATAACATTCCACGACAAACATGTCCTCCTCGATGAGATATTTAAAAGATTTAAAAATGTATGTTCAAAATACATGTAAAAAATATGAAATATAAATAAGACCTTTAATCCTCTTAACACTACAATATTAACAAAATATATCTGCTGAGAGGTAGTATATTGATATGCTTATAGTATATTCAAAAGTTTTACAGCGTGAAATGATTGGTTATAGAAATTAAAAGGAAAAGGAAAGAAGACGAACCACTGCGGATACGAATGATAGTAGTATAGTACAAGCATGAACTACTACAAATGTTTTAAATGAGAAACCAATCAGGATGGAGCAGTTCCTGATTTTAATGTGATTTGGATGAAGTGTGCGTGTGTAATTCAAATGAACAGCATGTGTACAGGCTCAGTCTGGCTCTCCCACCACTCCTCTCTTTCTCTCCTTTCTGCACCTTATATGCCTTTTGTTTGCTTTATCTCACCCTTTGATCGCCACCCTCTGAGCCTCTTCCCAACTGTCAGTTATCCACAGACCCCCAACATCACCATGGAACAGCATGGTGGGTAAGACAGCAGCCACTAAGTGGCCTAATTAACTCTCTCACACACATGCTGGCCCCATGTAAAACTTCTCAGAGCGAGCGAGCGAGCGAGCAAGCGAGTGAGAGAGAGAGAGAGAGAGAGAGAGAGAGAGAGGGGAATAATCTCAAGCCTATTAATTATGTTTTCTTAATAACAGCAGGTAAACTATATTTTAATGTAGTGGGAATACATTTACAGATGAATTACACTTCGTATGAAACACGATATTGTAGATACACATTTGAGTATTCACACACCTAAGTAAGCACACTGACTTGCTAATGAGTCTCCTAAAGGACTACATAGAGTACTGACACACAAACACATAAACATGCTCATGCACTCACCTCTGTCTTTCCTTTTGTCACACAAGATCTGCTCTTCTCTTCTGGAACATTCCATACAATCTATTGATGGAGAGTGATAGAAAGAAGAGGGGAATATAGTGCTTTGAACCTAGGCTTAAATCATCTTGTAAAGGAGAACTGTCCCATGTTGCAAAAAAAAAAAAAAAAATCCATGAATATGCAAATGCTCATTTGGCCTAATACATGCATTAGAGATAATTACAGAGAAGCAGGCTGCACACATCACATTAATAATCTATCCATCACATACATATGGGCGAAGTCCTAAACACAGAGTTAAAAAAATAATTTACTCAAGAGTTAATCTATACATGATCTTATTCTCTGATATTGTCCATCAACCATAATTTAAAACCTCATTAGACACTGAACGCAGATAAGCAGTAAGCTGTTTGCACTATGTGTATATACATGCGAACCAGATCATTTGGACGTTAACCTATTGGATGTTGTGTTAAAAAAAAAAAAAAAAAAAAAGAGAACATTTACATTGCAAAGCAGCTCTGACGCATTACATCAGTTCCCAGACTCAACATTCAAGCTACTCTTCATCTTGAGTGTTTATCTGAAAGACAAACTCTTACCTACAGGCTTACGTGCAAGACATAAAACAGCGAAGCAGCCTTTGATGTAACTTCACTGTAACGACACTGTTAAATCTGCCATATGATATTTAATGGAACATGATATCAGAGCAAGTCATGCTGCCACAAGGCAACAAGCTCAGCACAAGCTGAGCCATAGAGATACCAGATTTTACTAAACCAATAGATGTGGTTATGCTTGCATGTACACACACACAGACACACACACTGATCATAATGGGGGAAATCAGGGCTGGTTGATGGAGGTGGGGGGCAATTTGGTTAGTGAAATGGACCAGAAAGAAGAGATGAGGTCATTGGTAGAGACAAGCACGCTTAGTTTTTTTTTTTTTTAATGAAAAACAATTTGCCTTCATCAGATTAGTAATCTCCTTTTCACAGTATTCTTGCCCTGATGACTATTTGGAAGCACAACCATATATAATGTGATGTTCTTTATTGAGAATGAAATCATTTTTGCAACTGCTCACCACCACCCAGAATAAAAATAGATCAATTCAATCAACTTCAAGTGAAAAAAGTTCAATTATCT
>CM040978.1:11599820-11633075 GCA_022985145.1 Pangasius djambal
TTTGTTTGACTTGTTTCCTACTGCCATCTTCTATCATACATCTCTACAACCTATAATAAGTAATAATCATCTCTCTGATTTTGCCCGACTTCTTCTCAGTATGCTACTTTTTCTTCCTTCCCATCATGTCAGAATCTCATACGGATGCCATCTTTTCCCCTCTCCCTCTACAAAATGCACCCTGCCCCCACACGCCTGCTGCTGCATAAAGCCCCACAGCAAGTTGAGTGTGCTGTATAAATGCTTTCTGATTGACTCCAACTGCGCAGGGACTGTGGGAGCTGATATTAGAAGAGGAATAGTACAACATTTATGAATAATGCACTCCAAACCCAAAACCTGTCAATCACAGAGTGTATTGGAATAATTAACACTGCAGCGTGTTACTGGGTTTAATCAGCAGAGTATTTTATATCACGTGTGTCAGCAATTAAATTTTAGGCACATTTGAGTTCTACAAGGATGCTCTGGATGTGATATAATTTAATAGTAGAATGAAATGAAATTACACTACCATGTTGACCATCAACACTGGAGAAAATCCTGACTTGCATCCATAAAAATGCAAAAAGTCACTCTGTTACTGTGCAAGTCACTTAGAAGAAAACGGGTCACTTTGACTGGATTTGAAATCAAAATATTTCCCATTCAGCCCAGGCGTGACAACACTGTAATCTAACAAATCAAAGCAACTCCATCATCAGCACATCATTACTGCAAATAACCTATATAACAAACAATACGACCTATATAACAAACAATATAACATCTCTCACCACGCGTTACTGAGAACCACCTGCTGCTACTAATTGCTCACAATTCGATTTAACTTCCTGATTTAATCAGCACCACAAGAGAACACACACATACACACACAGATAATTGTTTAGTGGAAAGGTGATCAGTTACTGGCTGTCATTTTAATCGTAACTCTGGAAGATAAATAATGCATTAACTCTAGAGGCCTATATTAATGGATATGATCCTTTTTTCTGGAATATAAGAAACTGGATGCAGCAATCCTAATATATTCCACACAATAGGCTTGTGGTTACCATGGAAACGGGGGATGCTGCTGACTAAGGCTGAATAGAAGAAGCATAAGGGAAGAAAGAATGGAGATAAGTAACAAGGGTATATGAGAAGCAAAACAAGATCAAAGTCTGGCAAAGGAACAGAGGAGCAAATGTGACATCTCATGTGGGCACAGTACTCAGATATGCTCTATTCCTTGATAAAAGTATCAAGGGGCTTTTGTAGAGAATTCATGGGAGGATTCATATTCCTCTCCAGCAGGTAACAGAATGAAATGAGTTCTTTGACAATTCTAAAGCGACAGACTTCAGAAGTGTTAGATTGAACTCAGTTACAGCATATCCACCTCTGAGGCATGAAATGAAAAATGGAGGTGCAGACATTTTCATTTTTAACCTTCAACAATCTGACAAATCCAATGAGGAGTGAGTAAAATGCCTATGTAGCAGTGCATTTATAAATACCATTACATCCATCAGTCTCCATTAACATATCATTAACCTCTGCTGTCTTTCTGTTGATCATAAATAAAAACTCTCAACAGCTGAGTGTTAAGAAGTAATGTGTCTCTCTGCTCACATATAGTACATGTGAACAGGCTGCAGGGTGTGTGTGTGTGTGTGTGTGTGTGTGTGTGTGTGTGTGTGTGCGCGCGCACGTGCGTGTGTGTGTGTGTCAAACAGAACCCAATCATCCAAGGCAGAGACCATGGCAGGAGTGTCAAGACGGGTAGTGGATGTGATGGCCACTGCTCCACCTCTTCCCTTCACCGTCTGCTGCAGTCACATACTTTTCCATCTTGCTGTCAGCATTACACTCCTCAAACAATTCTCAACTTTTTACAGAAAGTAAGAGCTTGAATCACATTTGAGATTCTTCTGTCTTTCTTTCTGTTGAATGAAGGAAATATTTTAATTGTGAGCACAATTTTTGACTTTCACAATTAATTAAATATAATGGACAGTTATACTAGTGAGCTTAGCTATGTTGATAGATAAATATCATTTTTATTGCCAATGGTGCATTATGTCATGAGCTCCCATTCATACATTTAACTGTTTGATCAATCTCAGAACATTGGTCATCTCTGCTTCTCAAATACGTTAAAAGTGCAAATAAATGCAGCTTCACTTGGCTGCGTGGGAAAAAAAAAATCACTTAATAGCGTATGCTAGACCTACAGTAGATATATCCACATACTTATTTTCAGGCTAAAGTGTTTATATTTAAGCATTTAAGAGATGCATTTAATTAATGTGACTAAGGAGCAGTATTCAGATATTTATTATAGCCTTTTTAATAGCTTATAATAGCCTTTTTGTTCACATTGTATGTTTTCTGTTTGTCTAAAATGATCTATTATCTATTAGCTGTTATCATGCAACTCCATTTAACTTTCATTTGCAATTCTACATTTATCACTCCAATCCCACCCTAACACATGAGCATAAATTGAGAATAAAGAGTCTACAATTAGACTTGTCAGTTTGCCGAGTACACACACTTCTATGCTTCTTTGTTTCTGTGATAACCTGTACTGACAGCAGGTCTCATAGGGAGGCTATAAAAACAACAAGCTACTTACAAGGAAACCCATCACTCTATGAGCCAGCCGGTCAGTCTACAATCACAGGGTGTGGTGGGTGCTACAAATTAACCTGTGTGTGTGTGTGTGTGTGTGTGTGTGTGTGTGTGTGTGTGTGTGTGTGTGTGTGTGTGTGTGTGTGTAAATATATCTGTTGGGGTCAGGAAGCAAGAAGCAAGAAAGGACAGGACACAGAGGTTGATAGCCTAGTAAAACAGCACATGGTCCACGAGTGCAAGAGGTGTTGTCTTCCTTTCTCTTTGTTTGCTCTGTACTTTTCTCCTTTCTTTTGATTTGCATTATTACACACACACACACACACACACACACACACACACTGCTTTTCACTCATATGTATAAACATAGCTTACATTACATTATACATATCTAAACCTAGTCCTATACTCTTACTCAAGCCTGCTAGAGTAGGCCTGACATTCAAAGAAGACAGTAAACAAATCACTCATTTCACGCTTTAAGGTGCGTTCTGCTAGAAAACAGTGCAGTAATAAAATATCAGGGCCTGTTTGGCTAGCTGGTCAAGATTCCAAGATAGCTCATACACAAGTTTAAATGAAGTTTAAGCCTTTAAATGAATTTGAGCAGTAAAATTGTGCTGTGTGTGACTGTCAGAGATTTAAGAAGAAACACTTGATGGCACGTCTGATGGCTTTATAAGGACAGCAGAGTGGCACAGTGGTTAAATAGTGGCTTCGGCTGGCTAACATGGCACACAAGTACCTCATCTAGACAATGCAGTTGTGTCAACAACACAAACTGGACAACAATATCCATCTCGTTAGAGAGCTCTGTATCTCTATTGTGCAGATGAGGGTGTTTCCTGCAGGCGTTAACCCTTTTTTTCCTCTTGAATTAACCTGCCACCTTTAGACACACACACACACACACACACACACTTACTACTCTTAACATACATGAAGAACTTTATACATCTCCCATCCTGTGTGTGTGTGTGTGTGTGTGTGTGTGTGTGTGTGTGTGTGTGTGTGTGTGTGTAAAAATCACGACACAATTGGACTAGAGGTAGTCCATAAACTTAAAGAGCAAATCCAAAACTAACAGAAATACAAAACATAAAAGCGATATTCCTTTTTTCTCTACCTACTATAGGTACTGCGGCTACTGTAATATATATATATATATATATATACACACACACATACACACACACACACACACACACACACACGCACACACACACACACACCCACCAACAGGATGTTCCTTAGCAGCTGGCTTGTCATCAATCATTAGGAGCACAATACAGTGCGGCATTGCAAAGAGAGATGTTAACTAAACATCACACACACAAAGCATGTTCTCCAACCCTCATCTCAAGCTTAATGTCTCTGTATGTACACAATTAGTCATGTACTTCAGGTGTGTTTGTGATATAGTAATGTAGTACCCCATTCCTCAATTTGGACTAAAGTCCTGATTTTCTTTAGTTTTTACTTGAGACTTTGACTTGACTTTTGAACACTTGAATATTTTGACATGCAAAGAAGCAAATAACTGTTTCTTCATATGAGATTATGTTATTAAACTATGCCACTAGTGCCTACCCCTTAAGATCACTCTCCTGACTGGGATCTCTTTCAGGACAAGACTTTTGCCTTAACAACATAAGGAATTTAATATCATAGCTTAAAGGTGAGGTGGGATGATCTGTGAGTGCACCAGGGCGTTGTGCATGGATGCTTGCATAAGCGTCTGCTTCATCCTTGCATATTTGAAAGTAAAGTGTGTGATCTTGCAGGTTGAATAATTCCCTATTATAGTGACAGCTACAGCTGGTATAAATCATTGCACTTTATATTCCCATATGCCACAACATCATGATTGTATTTTGTTGTAAATAAATCCATGATACAATAGTTTGATGTCATTACTATACGAGTCACAGACATGAAATGCAAGAAAAGAAAATGATAGCTACTCACTTGTGCTATTAATTTACAGCTGTATGGATGTGAGATTATCATAGAGGAGGCATTTTATTATGAATAAGGAACTAACACCATAAATAGGGCTAAAAGTGATATTTTAGAAGGGATTATTCATCAGTTTCTGTCATGAGCTATTATGTATAAGCATTTTAACAGACTACACTTAAAAAAGAAAGACATGGTGAAACATCCTCAGATTCCAGAGAACATACAAGAAATTTTTTATTTTTATTTATTTATTTATTTATTTATTTTTTAAGCAATGCAGCTGAGATGGATTTGGGGCAATATTTCCTTTGACAAATCCCACCGAAGAAGTGTCATAACATCTCATCACAACATTCTGGGTACACAACCGGACACATCTGCCTGCCTCAATCACCATTCACCTGTAAGCTGGCTGCTTTTTGGAGGACTGCACGTCAGTCTGTCAGTGCACCTCCAGAGAGTTTGCACACCTCACACTTAGCCTGGACTTTTGTGGTGGAGGGCATCATAGCAGGTTCATTTTAGCAGGTTCACTTTCGAGCAAACTAATTACTTCAGCATCACATCGGAATTTTATATATCAGTTCTATGCAAGCAATTTTTACAGGCTGAAAGCAATTTTTTTACATAATAGAAGCACATTATTATTACCATTATTAATTGTTTACTTTATTATTGTTTTATTTCATTCACCTTTATTTCTGCTCACACTGATCACAAATTCACACACACACACACACACACACACACACACACACACACACACACACACACACACACACACACACACACCATGTGAAAAAATTAGGACACCCCATGAAAGCCTGTGGTGTTGTTTTTTTTAACATTGTTAAACATATGGACATAAATGATCTGTAAAATGTAATTTAAAAAAAATCCAATTTCTTGTGAGGAACAAATAAGGACACCCCCACATTTACTTGTATTTAAAATGGCTAAAATGACCTACAGGTGTATCACATCAGGTGCAAATGATTAGATCATCATTACAGAGCATTTTGAAGGAGGCTTGCTTTATTTAAACCTCAGACATTTAGTTTGGTTTGCTCTTAACTGTTGAAGTAAGAGGTGTCACCATGGTGAGATCCAAAGAGCTCTCTGAGGCCTTCAGAAAGAAGATTGTTGATACTTATGAGTCTGGTAAGGGATATAAGATCTCAAAAGATCTCAAAAGAATCTGAGCATTTTTTGATAGACTTCAAAGCACTATTGTAAGTCACTCTGGATAAGGGCGTCTGCCAAATGCCATAAATGTAAATGTAAATATGTAATCAGCCATTCCACTGTCTGGAAAATCATTTGGCCAGGTCAGGCCGTCCAAGCAAATTCACCCAAAGAAGTCTCTAAAAACCTTAAAATATCATCACGGGACCTACAGCAAGCTCTTGCTACAGTTGATATCAAAGTGCATGAATCTACAATCAGAAAGAGACTGCACAACTTTAATTATCATGGGATGTGTGCAAGGAGGAAACCTTTGCTGTCTAAGAAAAATATGAGGGCAAGAATGAAGTTTGCCAAAGAACACAGACAAATTCCAAGACTTCTGGAATAATGTGCTTTGGAAACCCCTCAAACATCACACAGCTGAAAGAATTCTGCACTGAGGAGTGGGGGAAACTTTCCTCCAGTCGATGTCAGAAACTGGTAGATGGCTACAAGAAACGTCTCATTGAGGTTATTTCAGCCAAAGGGGGAAACACTAGCTATTAGGGCATAGGGTGTCCTTACTTTTTCCACAGTTTATTTCTTTTGTTTAATAAGTGAAAACAAAGTGATTTTTTGTCGTTTACATGCAGTTACATCACTTTTATCTACAGGTACAAATTAAAACAGATCAGAAATTGACATGTTGACATTCCTTAATAAAGAACTGAATATTTAATGGGGTGTCCTAATTTTTTCACATGACTGTATATGTATATGCATATATATGTCAACACACCGTTTCTTACCATAGTTAAAATTTAAAAAGAAGTATTATTCTTCTGAAGCAGACACGTTATTCGCTGTTCAGATCGGGGAGCTAATTGCTTTCACATACGGCACACTCAGGCCACAGTTTTCAAGTGGACCACAGATCAGTTCCCTGGACCACACCCATGTTCAAAAACAACTCTCTCACCCAACTAAACAAGATGTCTCGTTGCAAATGGCCTTTGCGCCATAAAAAAGTGCATGTGTGAAAACGCCTTTAGACACAACTTGGACTGCCGACTTGAAGCTTGACTTGTGGGTACCTGTGTGTAACACTCATTTGAGCAGGAAGAAAACTGAACTGTATTTATATATATATATATGGTCTTTCAGAAGAAGGACACCAACAGACTGGTTGTACTGCCATTTTAAGAGACAAATGCCCTCTAATATGATTAAAGCACACCATTGTCAAACGAGCAATTCTCTGTCACAAACTCATACACACAGAGAGCTCTCTTGTTCCTGTCCCTGAACACCTACTGTTATCTGCCACCATCTGTGGAGAGACATTTCAAACACCATATTAGCATTCCTTCAATCACTACACCTATAAACCACTTAAAGCTACACCAAGCACTCCTAACTCTGTACTAGACCCATGTAACCTCAGCTCAGCTCTGGAGACTTCAAAAGCACAGCGCTCTAACACTGTGTGAGCCCCCTTTGTATTTGCTGCTAGGTTGGGGCAGTTAGCGTCTCCTCCAGGGAGCCTGGATTAGCAGGCTTTAGACTCAGTGGGAGCAATGGAGAGGGCACGGGTGAAGGGAGACTGAGACAGAGAGCGAGAGCAGACAAATTAAGGAATATCTTTTTGAGGGAAGGGAGGGCCGTTTCTGCTCCCCTTCCAGTGTGCCTGGATTTCCTTTTCCTCATCTTGACCCTTCCGCTGTTTTCAGGATGCGCTGTGGGTTTGTGGATGTGATAAGCATGAGGGCCATCGCTAATCACACTTGCCCTAAATTCTCCTGTGAAAAGAGGATTACAGCAGGGAGCTCAGCCTACAGCTTTCATCTGTCCCATCTCAGGAGGAAAAGCTAGCCTTCTTAGACAACTCACACAGACAAAATTCACAAGCTGTAGAGCCTACCAGATCATATACGCAATGATGGGTAATTTAAGAGTACCTCAAATTTCATTATTGATTTATGTTTAGATATAAACTGTCTTGATACAGAATTATTGGTTGTAAAAAGGATTACATACACAGGGAAAATAGATATTCTTCCAAGCCGAATTATGAAAATCTACACAAACGCAAATCTTAAGCATCAGACTCATCAACTCAATAGCTTTTAGGTAAAAAACCATATATATAATTCAATCGTTCATTTATCCGAGTGGATCCGGAGCCTATCCCTATCCCAGAACATTTGGCATGAGGCAGGAATATACCCTGGAAGGAACACCAGTCTATTGCCAGGCATCATGCACACACATTCACACACACAAGCAATTGCATACCCAGTCCACCTACCGGCATGTTTTTGTATGGTGGAAAGAAACTGGAGAACCTGGAGGAAACCCACATGGACACTGGGAGAACAAACAAAACACTGCACAGACAGTAACCTGAGCTCTGGAGCTGTGATGCTACCCCATATACAATTTAGGCTGTTCTAAATATTTAATTGAAACTTATGTAGCTTGCGTTTCAGAATGATGACAACAGATTAAATAAGAATGTACGAAGCTTACAACATGTGAGCTAAATCACACTTAAAAGATATATACATAATCAACACTTGTTGTTTGCATAAAACCCATAATGCCTTGGGGTGTAGCCTATAGGGATAAATGCTAACTAGGTCATTGGCAGGAAGAGGAATGAAAAGAGGGCTCATAATTTCAGAATTTACCCGGCAAGATTTAAACTGACCCAGTTGCTGCTCTTTAATCTCACAGACAGCACTATACACAAAGCACATATCCGTAAACAACCTTGCGTAATCAAGCCATCGCTCCTTTTCAGTTTAAATTGTGCCAGGCTCAAAACAGATCCTCAGCAGGCCTGATGATCTCCACATGTCCCGATTGAAACAGCAGGCTTAATAAAGGAATGTAGGTCATTTGTCCTGTAAATAGAGAAGGTTGTATCAACAATAATTTGATAAGCATGGACATGCTTGTTTGTTAAGTTCATCTGTGTAAACTGGCATCGATATAAACTTAGGCTATATTTTTGCATGCTTCTTTGACACAGATGGTAATCATTTATGTTCTTACAAGCAAGCAAGCACTGCAGGTTTACTTTACCAAAAAGTGGCAATGGGGTGTCAGAGTACTCTTGTAAGACACTCAAGGTGGCAGTGTATGTCATTCTCTATTTCATTATTCTTCAGAGTTTGTAGGTCGAAGGGTTACAGTTATAGATCAATCAGTAGGGCATCATTGGTAAGCTTTTGTGACTAGCTGTCCAAAGTTTTCAGTCACTGCTCCTCTCCACAGAGCAGACATGACAGGTCCTACAATGTTGTGATGAAAGTGTCAAAAATGGTGCACTACTATCATGCCTCACTTATGCAACTTGACAGCATTGAGACTGAGAGAATGTCTTTTGCTTTTTGGAAGATGTGGAAGCATGGAACAACAAAAAAAAAAAAAAACAGAGAAAGAGAGAGAGGAGGATTTTTTGATGTTCTCCTTTGGGTAAATGGTGCAACAGGCAACCAACAGATCTTAACTGATGCTGTAAGGCTTGTAACAGACAACTGTCAAAGCAAATATGACTGAAATGCAGCAGTTCTAAATAAGCGACCCAGAGTTCAAAATTTCACAAATCTATAATTATATGCTTATGTATAGATATTTGGGCCAGAATACTTCATAAACTCAAGGCTCCAGCTCTCACTCAAAGGCTTGCATCTTGTTTCCCTTGAAACACACCATCCATTTGTGAAGAAAATAAGCTTTGGGCAAAGATTTTGCTGGGAAGAAAAAAAAAAAAAAAAAGGTTTTTAGCACTGATGAGGTATATGTGACAACAATCTCAGTAAGAGTAAGCATAAACACAAACACTTTGATGGCCACACTACTGTGTTTAGCTAAAGCATACAACATAAATGTATGCTACAGCAGTCCTTTGTCTGCAGTCAAATAATCACTGTCACATAAGTCTGTCACAGCTGGACTGTTCTGAATTACTGCTGGTCTAGTGACTTCGTAGCAGGTTTCTTTTTTTCTAAAACTGGACACATGGCGATATGATCACATTATTGCATTATAGTTTTACTTCTAGCACAATACATTAATTATATAGTAAGCGTGAACAGCGTTCACATTAATTACATAGTAAGCGTGAACATGAATGATAAAGGTATTTTACATGTCTGCAATCTGATTTTTTAAAGAATGGCAATTTTGTTTTCATTTTAAATATACACTATATGCCTAACATTTTCTGGACACCTGAAAAACACATTCATATGTGCTTTCTGAACATCCTATTCCAGAGTTAGTTCCCCCTTTGCTGTTATAATAATCACCACTCTTCTGGGAAGTCTTTCCAGTAGATCTTAGAGCATGGCTGTGGGGATTTTCCCGTTCAGCCACAAGAGCATTAGTGAGGTCAGGCATTGATGTTGGGCGAGGAAGCCTGGGGCACAGGTCATCTATGCAGGCCACTCGAGTTCTTCCACACCAAACTTCATGTCTTCATAAACCTCACTTTGTGCACAGGGGTATTGGCATACTGAAACAGGTTTGGGCCTCTTATTTCCAGTGAAGGTAAATTGTAATTGTAGAGCATACAAAAACATTCTATACAATTGTGTGCTTCTAACTTTGTGGTAACAGTTTGAGGAAGACGCAAATATGAGTGTCCACATACGAGGGGGATCCAAAAATTCCCGGAATTCGAATGTGGCATGAGCACTCGACGTAGTTTTGCCAATAGGTAGTATATGCTTACAGTCTGGTGAACATCAGGAAAAAACGTCCGGAGAAGTGGTGCACCCAGAACTGGATCTTGCACCATGACAATGCACCTGCATACACTGCATTGTCAACCAAGGAGTTTCTAAACAGAAACGATGTGGTTGTCGCGTTGCATACGCCGTATTCACCAGATCTTGCTCCTTGCCACTTCTTTTTGTTCCCAAATTTAAAAATAAGACTGAAGGGGAAAAGATTCAACACTGTAGAAGAAATCCAGAAAAAAAAAAACAACACAGGAAGCTCTAGACATGATGGCAAAAGATGACTACAGGAAAATGTTTCCAGGAATGGGGGAAAATCTGGGACAAGTGTGTCATATCACAAAGAGAGTACTTTAAAGAGGATTAAAGGAGAAATGCTGTAGGTTTTATAACACTAGTTTTTATTCTTCTTCTTCTTCTTCTTAATAATAATAATAATATTATTTTAAACAATTCCGGGAATTTTTGGGTCCCCTTTGCACTTTTGGCCATACAGTGTACTTTTTCCACATCAGAGAATCTACAATTTAAAAAAGAATGTTTGGTTAGAGAAAATGTAAGTAGTTTCTTCAATTGTTTGAGTGGGGAAAAATTATAACTGTGTAAAATATGTATTTAATACAATCATTTTAGAAATGGTGCCAATAATTCTGAAGTTGACTGTGACTGTTAGCTTCATAACTGTAGCCAATTTTCATATGCCTGGGGGAACTGTGCTCTTTATTTTGATTGACATTCTTCCTCTTTCTATTGTGCTCAATATATGACATAATAACATGTCATCAAATGAGATAACATTTTATCAAAGACTCTTCCAAAGCATGCATTTCATGATTGCTGGAAAAGATTATGACGACTAAATAGCAATTCAAGAAGTGATAAAAATATTCATCAAAATAACTCTGTACTCTGTAAAAACTGAGTATTTTGGGTGAGATTTTTTCAACTCAAAAACACAGATAGGGGTTGTAGTTTTCAAAATGTCTTCTCAGAGCCCAAGGAAAACAATCATGATACTTTCTGCATTGAAAGCACAGTTAAATAACAAACATTCAAGTTCCCGCAAAATTGAGAGGAGAGGAATATAGACACATTTCCAAAGAAGAATACAGACATATTTCAATGCAAAGTGAGGTCATTTGTATGACCTGATGACACAGAAGACCGCACCTACATATGGTGGAAGAAATTAGCAACATTTTCTCAACTTATGAGGTCATTAAGGGAGGGCGACGTACAACGCACACCTCTGAGTGGCGTCTAGTCATTCTATCCATCAGTGTAAATTATTTACCTGCATCTGTTCCACTCACTTCCTCAGAGACGATGACGCTACCGATAAGAACACAAGCCCCTCCCCCCACACTCACAGAGACAGACACACACCCAAACACACACAGCAGCAGATGGACCTTCTTGTGTGGCAATGATTCATTTTCAGGATCAAGGCCCAATCATATTGTCCCTTCCCCCACCTTTCTTTCCTTCTGTCCTCTCCCTTACGTCTGATGCCTACTGGCAGTCAGATGGTCTGGTTGGCATACGGATAATATCAACAGTTATATACTACACTCGGCGTCTCTGATCACACACACAGCACATTATCTCCAAATCATGTTCCCATTAATGATCCACCCCATGTCCTCTAACCCTGTTTATCAAAGCAGGTATCAGAGATGGCTGGAAAAAGCACAATGACACTGACTCATAGCTGACAGCCTACAGTCTTCTGAGCTCTACAGTATACATTACACTCACGGAAAAGCTATCTGCTACTGAAAGTGCAGGAAGGAGGATATGGATTGATGATGAGTGAGTGAGTAAGATACACACACTCATTCACAGGAAGAATCAATGAAGCATGTCAATCATACAGATGATTTATACAGTAAATTCTAAGTCCATATCCTTATTGGTGTGTACACATAACATTCCCTAACAAACAGTGCATTGGGAAACCTGTTTAACAAGTACTTCTCTCTCAGTTGAGTCTGTAAGAGAGGAAACTGAGATCGATTCTAAGCAGGACTGAACTAATGAGCTGCCATTTGGGGCATTTTTTATTTTTATTTTTTGTAACTTCCATCTGGTCTCTAATGCCTGTAGTTCTTATGAATGCTCCTTATGGATTTATCAAGAATTGAAGGGCTGAGCTTTTAGGACCACTTACTGACTCACTGGCTTTTCCTGCACTCTCATATTAACATGATTGAAAGTGTTCAAATAAATAAAGTACATAGGGAAAAAAAAAATCAATATTAGCTATATGCATGCAGAGTAATCCTCAAGGTCAGGCATACAACTTGATTCTTCTCTTACCCATGTTGTCTAGCGTCCAGAAAGGTGCATGCAGAGTAGAGAGAAGGAAAGAAAGGGAAAAGAAGACATCAGTCAAGTGAAAC
The DNA here is from genome assembly GCA_022985145.1 of Pangasius djambal. Taxonomy (NCBI): domain Eukaryota; kingdom Metazoa; phylum Chordata; class Actinopteri; order Siluriformes; family Pangasiidae; genus Pangasius; species Pangasius djambal. Next base: position 11,612,716 of record CM040978.1, read on the forward strand.
TTCATTCATTTTTTTTTGTTCATTGGTTCATTCAGACACCACTGGTAACCACTTTATCCAGGTCAGGGTCATGGATACACATTTGCACAATCATTCAAATCTCGAGGCAGAGGCAGATTTTCCAACCGACTGGCCAGCATGTTTTTGTAAGATGAGAGGAAACCAGAGAACCCAGAGGAAACCCATGTGGAAACAGGGAGAACATTAGAAACCTGGCGCACACCGTAACTAAAGCTCAGGATCAAACTGGGAACACTGGAGCTTCACTAAAATTGATATTTTTCATCATATATGTATGCTGTCTGAGGAAATCCTTCACACTGTGAAACTGATATTTTGTACTATATTTAGTTCTGAAAACTACAGACTTTCCTGAACCGATATGCTTTCCTTTTGCATGTATCTCAACCAGAAGTAAATTTATAGCATAAACAGTTGGTAACTGATTATAAAATGAATTGATTAGGCTTATGTCTATGGCTATCCAAGAACTTGATCAACACATGACATTTTACTATGTAAGAAAACTACATTTAGCTAGCAAGGTTTTAGACATCTGAATGTATTTACCACTGAGTCTGTTAAACTGGCTCCTTACCCAACGTGCTAAGTGCTAACGTGCTTTATTTATGAAGCTGACATCTCAAAATACGTCATAAGTAGAAAGATACAATTTTGGCCAAAAACAGATTTTGTCTTCTTTGTCTGTTTAATTTAAAGCAGAAAAAATTTCAAATGGAAGATTATGCTCTAGGTAAAGTTTAGACTAATAACATAGGCATTCTTTATTGAGTGGAACATTCCAGATCAGATCAGGTTTGACACACACACACACACACACACACACACACACACACACACAGTGGTGCCTGCACACCTTATGCTGAGGTTTAAGGTTACACATTATAAATAACCTAGAAGACGAGTCAGACCTAACAAAAGTCACGCAGCATACACTTTAAAAAAATAATAAAAATATTACCAAATAAAAAGCTGTTACATCTGCAGCACATTTGTGGCCTGTGTCTGTGTGTGGTGAGTGGTTTATGTTCTCCTTTTTCCAGAGACTCTGGGTTCTGCGAGACTGAACAACTACCAAACCAATTAATCCATTTGTGCTACTTTATTTCACCATGTATATTTTCATGGTAGAAGAGTCAAGGATTAAAAAAAAAAGGAGTGAGAATCGAGAGATACACAATGACCATGAAAGGAGAGATTAAGATGCATCCTCTTGACCAACAGTAACAGACAATCTCATGTACAGGCGTGTGAATTGCTCTGTAAGATATAGACATTGTGTCATTCTTCTTATACCATAAGATGTTTTACGACAGAAGAAAACAGTGTGAAGGAGTGGAACACTACACACTATTTTCCAGAGATTTCATGGATCCAAAAGAGTCACACTTCAACCACTAAAAACACATACACGTGTCTGTGTGCTTTAGTTTTTATATCCATATGTATGTGATCACTAAACCATAATTCATTTTGATCCAAACCATAAAACATGCCGAAACCATAACTAATCTCACGCCTTGGGTGTTGTGCAAAATGTTCCCTTCCATCCTCAAAAAAACACAATGCCCGCTTCCACAGCTGGTATGTGGCTCATCACATACTCAACACTGAGCACTCAGGCTTAACACATGCTTTTGTGTGTGTTTTAGAGCTGTGTAAACGAGCAGACGTATGCATATAAAATATAGTTTTAAAGATCTGTGAAAATAACTACTCTTCCGAACCCTACACTCACTCACATGTGATACTATAACTCTCATTTGCACTATCCTTTCAGCAAATCCCACTAGTGTCACTCTATTTACACTATATTTCTCAGCTGCACAACACACTTAACAGTACACTATTTAGTTTAGAGTGTGATCCTCACCTGTGAATACTGTATACTGGCTTTTTATTTCACTTGGATGTTGCAAAATACTGTACAATGCACTTTGTCATACCATATTTTGACACAAACCAAAATGAAAACCATACTATGTCTGTCATTCTCTAGTAAACCAGAAGAAATCGACTAAACTTGAAAACAAATAAGTGGAGTGGCAGAGGTGTACTATTTATTGTCTGATGACTAAAAACTGCAGCAGTTTAGTGTATTATATAATGAAGCTTCATATGCCACACTAAGTAAACTTGTGTAATTTTCCTACACATATCATGCTTTTGCATATGCGCGGTAACAGAGCTCACACATGGGCACACATTTAATGATGCAGTGCATCATAGCGTGTAAGAGTCCACAACTCTGTGTCTAGTGAAAGCTCTGCGCCCGTCTCACACTGCAGCTTACTGAAGTCAGGTGGCATTTGAAAGCATTTAAGCTGTTACATCCAACCTAGTTCAACTGATTTGATGCACACAAGGGCACCGAATCCTGCTTCACATGAACATGTGCTTGCTAATGGCACCAAAAGTTAAGTTTGTTGGTTTAGTCAGATGGGGTGCTGCATGTTACACAATATTTTTAAGTGACCTTAAAGCTCATTTCATTTCTCTGCTTTCTCTCACTGGTTTAGTAAATAACGTGCAAATATCTATACTCGTAATCCGAGTAGTATAAACATGGATTACCACTGTATATTGCCACATAGAGCCTCCGCTGATGCAGTAGGATATATCCTGAGATGTATGGAAAAGTCCATACGCTATACACTGCAAAATACTGGCAGGAAGGCTATAGTAACTCAATTAACCACTCTATACAACTGTGGTGAGCAGAAAAGCATGTTAACATTAACTGAAGCTCTTCACTTGTAACCACGATTTTACTCATTGCACTGCTACCAGCTGATTGGCTGATTGGATAAATGCATGAATCAGCAGGTGTACACGTGTTGCCATTAAATTGGATGAGTAAATCATCAATATTGAAAAAAAAAAAAAACAAAGAAAATGTATCAGCTGTGCCATACACATATGGGGCAAACTGGATGTGGACGAATGCAAAATGGGCTTATGAGGAGCTCAGAATTACATAAATAGCCTACTCTAGTAAAAGTTTGGTTTAAATTTACCCCATCTACATCTCAAGTGACCCAATGTGGGGTCATGACCTCAAGGTTTAGAACCTATGTTATAAATATATGAGTTTCAGAGACAACTAAACCCTGACTCACTGAGATAACCATTAAATATGATTTTCCAAAGATTTCATGGATCACCTGTTCAATAAGATCCAAGAAAGCCATGCATCAACCACTGAAAACAATCTCTGTCAGTTCATTCCATCTGTCTTACTGATTGTCATTCCTTTCAGCACTTCGGTCCTCTCACCCTCTCTAGTTCCTCTCTGCTTCTCTCAGTCACCCGTATCCACACTCCACTCCACGCTGCCTCTCATCTCACTGTCCCATGTTCCCCCCCCTTTCCCTACAGCTCTGAGAGGATCCATTATCCCCCAACATCTCCTCTCCTGGCAGGAAGCCTTTCCTCCCAGGACACTCGTCCCTGTCCTTCATCAAGTCATTCACGAGTCCCCATACAAAAAGCTATGGAATACCAGCTGGGATCAGTAGGGGATTAGCCGTTAGTTCCGGACTGTAAAAATGCGAAGTTGTGTCAGGAAAACTTTTGTCGCATTGCCCCTGCAAGAGCAGGTCTGAAAATGCTCTCATCCAATCTTTTAGTGGCAGTCATTCAGCGCAGTAAGCAGCTTGGAGGGGAGAAGTATTGTGGGTAAGGAGCATGGTGAGAAGAAGAGCAGAGAGTGTCACTCAAGAGTGAAAAAAAGACAAAGAAGCAAGAGGGGTAAGACTTTGAAGTATTCATACTACAGGGTTTCCCAAAAGTCTCTGCACGTAGGGAGAATCAATACTTTTTTTTTCTCAAAATGTCTTCCAAAATTTTTCATACTTAGTTTATATTATATTATTTTCCCAGATATCCTTTAAGAATGCCTTGACAAAAGAAGAACATATTGAAATCATTCTCATGGTTTGATCAGGAAGCTCTCGCAAGGTTGAAATGGAGTTTAACAGAAAACATGGCAAGCACATCACACGCGACACTGTTGCCAAACTTATTAACAAATTCAAAAGAACTGGAAGTGTTGAGGACCAACTGAGAAGTGGACATCCACAAATGTCCACTGACAAAGACACAGCCGATGTGGTGCTGACTTATATAGGCCCCTATGTATGGAGACTTTTGGTACACCCTGTAGTTTCATACTGGTCCAGGTTACATTTTAAGTTCTGCACCAGTTTCTCAAAAATTAAATATTGTACTGTTTGAAATTTTTATTTTTTTCCAGATACACAAAATGTGTAATGGGTTTTGCACCATGGTGCAAAAATACAAAACATTCTCAGTGTCCAAAAGATAGGACTTTAGTTAGTATTATAGCAATTGCTCACTTACGTACTCTAACAGAGCAACCCATAGAGATTGGTATAGATGTGTTATAACTGTCATGGAGCGGTCTGAGTTATAGACAGGAAGTTAAACCAACACTAATATCACAGAATGTAAAACTGGATGTGCATGACACCAGCATGCCTGTTTTCTCTCTCTACATCACAGATATCCATACATAAATATCAACCCCTTGACCACCTGGTTACTACGTTAAGCTGCACTTTTTTTTTTAATCTGGTGTCTATTTTCCTAGCTTAGTGGCAAGAGAGCATGAGAAGGGTAAAGAATTCATGCAAAAAGAAATTAACATGACAAAAAGGTCACCCTTTGTCATCACAGGAGGTAGTGTAAGATTAAATAGGAGCTGGTGGATGTAGGCCTTTTTCTGTTTGTTTGTTTTCAACCACTTTTTCTCCAATTTGGTCACCTGCCAATTTCCGCTCACCAGTCAGCTCTCGCTTATCACACGACATCTACGAACCAGTGAGGGTGAAGGTTAACACGTGCTTCCCCAGACACACGTGAAACCAGCACCGCATCTTTTCCAACTGCTGCTCAGGTGGCATCACAGTGAAGCTCAGAGGAAAGAGCTAACTGTCGTCTTAAAAACAAATGTTCATAAAGCATCTCTACCGTAAGAGCTGATGGCAACCAAGGGCGAATAAACATCACCTGATTTTTTCATGTTCTGTAAAAAGTTGAATTCATACCAAGCAAAAAAAATCCAATATAATGCTGAGTCCCAAATCATACACTACTGTAGTAAGTAGTAGAAAGATAGTTACCCATCAGTATCAAGATCGTTAGTGCTACTATTTTGACGCGAGTTGCATGTAGTTTGGGAGCCGAACAAACTAGCCTTGCTAAATTTTCACTCCAAGGTGAAGCTTTTTATATAGTCTGCAAACACTCTGCACAGCCATTTTGTTACAAAAATATAGCTAATCTGACTAGTGCCACATCTCAAAAACTACATGCTCCAAGGCTCAAAAGCATTCGTTAGCTGACAATCGGTTTGGTGTGTCAGTGCCCTTAGAGGGACAAGATCGTTTTTAACTATAGTATTCAAGGCTGTGTGCTTGTAGGGCAGAAACACATCAAACTGACTGAGTCTTTTGGTGGACAAATCACTAACCTAGGCACAGCAGATTTCATGTCCAGGCTATTATTTTTTTGTTTTTTTTAAATTTGTAGCTGCCTGGCAGACAAATAGACTCAACTTCCAGAAAACGACAAACAACCTCCTTACTGACTTTCATAAATTGAAAGTCTGTTTTTACACACACACACACACACACACGTTTAAAAGTGATACACTTCATAATGGTAGTAGAACATAAATCGTAAATGTTCCTCTATGCTGTGCTGAGTGTGCACGGCTGACGCATGATCTTTTCAGAATCAGGAATGCAGCTGTGTGCAAATACCAACGAATCCAAACAAAAAGGGGGAGGAAAAAAAAAAAAAAAAAAAACATCTTACACATGACGTAAAGAAAGCACACCACATCTTGTTTGTTTCCGCTCAGTCTGTATTAGTGCACTTAACTAGCTAAAAAATTAATACATTACGTTAACACTTTATTGCCTAGTCAGTTAGGGCAGACGAAACATGGGACTGGGCAAGCACACCAGAACTTTTTGACTGTCTGGTGGGCTTGATAATAAATTTATGATTTGACCACCCTGTGACTGCTGGCTATTAGATGTTACTGTGACGTCCAATTTACTGCAGTAGCACGCAATCTGGGACACAGAAATTTGTTCCACGATACTGGGTCTTAATTTTTTATTTTTTTTAGTCGCAAATATGGGCTACTGGCAAGTTATTGCCATTCAAGAAGAACAGAATGCAAGACTGACTGTCAGCTGTAGTCTGTGGTGTGTTGGAGTGCAACTGTTCGCAGAAGACTTGAGGCAACAGAAGGCGATTAACAGGCGGCGTTAGCTCTTTGACACCGGCTTGGCCTGTCACAGCCCTTAAAGACACTGCTGAAAAGACAGAACCATCAGACCCCCGACAGAGACACCTGAAAGAAAACATCAGGCTTCATTCATAGTCTGTAGATGTTTAAAATAGATAAATAAAACAAAAAAAATTAAACAGTTACATTTTTTCCCCATACAAACAGCTTGAAGGGGGGTGTTTCTGTTAACTCAGAGAGAGCGAGAGAGAGAGAGCGAGAGAGAGAGCGCTAAAAACTGGAGGTCAGCAGGGTTTACAGATGGAGTTGTGAGAAAGACAGTAAAAGTGCAGATAAATGCAGCTCCTGAGGCATGAGCTCATTGTCCCTGAGAGAGAAATAAAAAAAGAAAAAAAGAGAAGAGAGTATTGTACAGAGCTATGAAAAACAATAGGCTGAAAAATACAGAGCTCTGTGCTGTTGGATATTTTAGATGACAGCTGCCTGGCACAGATTTCTTTACGAAACCATTTTACTATTTACTGATTTGTGCAGAAAGATATTAAGTGTTCTACACAAGGCTACATTTATAGGAATATTTAGACTTCAATTAACCTTTTATCTATACACTTGGCAACTTCCTACTAAAACAATATAAATGCAAGGCTGATGGTCACGGGTTGTTTATAAAGCGTATCACATGAAGTGCAGGTGTGTTATCACAGGGCTTCAAGAACGAAAACATCCCTGAGGAGCAGGAAGACACAGGACTCTTTGTAGAAGCAAAGTGCAAATGGGCGCGTGCACACACACACACACACACACACACACACACACACACACACACACACACACACACACACACACACACACACAGAGAACAACATCTGTGTCATTAGATGATTCTTTCAGACATCTTAGACTCTCTATTCCTCTCATCCACTTTTACTCCATCTAATACACATACACATTAGGCATGTGCGATAAAGATTTAATCACATCTACAAAATATTTACACTGTTACACGTTTACTCCGAATATATTATATTACCACACCTGCCAACCTTTATTCATTTTGCATAGGAGCGTCTTAATTTAATACTGATGTACACTGGTATGAGTTATCACTCAATAATACACTAAAAGGGCAGTCTTTTCCACTCCAGTAAAACCAGGAGATGAACCAATCAGCATGTGAATTTGGAATGATTTGGCCCCTTACGCCACTGGGAGCCCTCACTTTGTCAGAGTAAATGGAGAATGTTTTGAGTTCATTAATGTGATAGAAAATCTACTAATGTGTGTTCAACTTTGCTAACTTTAGACAAGTATATATTTAACACCAGTTAACTATAATTATTAGGGATGCCACCAACAACGTGTCTGTTTAAAATGTTCAACAGCTGAAAAGTTTAAAAAAAAAAAAAAAATAAATCACAGAAAATCTTTAAATAGGTCTACAATGCAGTGTCAGTTCTAACACTTTACAATGTTAATGGTGATTTTTTTTTTTTTTTGCTCTCCTGCACCAGTCAGAACTCAAGTTTTCAGGAGACCAACAGAGAAAATGTCAGCTGTGTGGACATTAGACAACTGATTTGTAAGGATTATATTGAAAATGCATTGTTTTTATTTATTATTTTTACTTTTTTTTTTTCTGTGCACTACTACAGAATCACCCCAAAAAAATCCACCACCCAGCTGCGATCGCCGCTGCCAGCAAGCAGTTTCCAAATGCTCAGTTGATATTATTATTACGCCCTAAAATGGTCAAAACTGTTGTTTCTTGGCTATTCGTTCTGGACGATTAAACTGTTTATCATGATTTTTTTAAAGTGGTAAATCACAAGAAGGGAAATATCACATAAGCCTAAGACACACCCTCCTTTCTACACTTCTACTTTTTTAGCGCATCCATCTCAGTGTAGTCCCCATTTCTCACGTTCTTATTTTTGAGTTCCAAACACACAGTCACTCGTGACCTACGATAAACCAAAACATAAACCAAGTGATAAGAACGGACAATGCAAAATAGGGGAAGGTAAAGTCAGTAGCCAGTTCTTACACAAGATCAGCTTACAGGCTTTAACCCTGCTCACACTCCACACACACACACACACACACACACACACACACACACACACACACACACACACACACACACACCACGACACAAATCAGGTCAGACTAGTCAGTCTCCGGATGTTCAATTCTGCACTATGAACTGAAGCTTCTAACACACATGCGAGCCTCTTTGTAAACCAGTGACTGACAGTTATCCTTTTTCTTTTGTTAAACTGTTATTAGTTTCAGTCTGTTAAAATTCCACCACTGAACGTTGCAAGTGTGTCTTTTGTGTCATGTTTCGACCCTTAAGACAGCCATGGACAGTCTTTATCGTCTTCTCAGAAGAACAGACGATGCCTGGTTATGTTCCCCCGCTCTCTGCACAAAGCCCCTTTTCACATTCGCTCACTAGATGATACCCAGACATACAGTCATAGAACGAGGTTAGTGTTGTGTCTGAATTTCGCTTCATCATAAAGAGACGTCTGTGTATCCTTTTGTCCAAAGCAGTGACAAAATAAATGCATGAAAGACAACAGACTGAGGAGCAGGATATATAGAGAGAGGAAAAGCCAAAGTGTGAGCCGTCATTTATTAAAATATTTAGATCTACATGAAGTGGAAAGTAAAGACAGCGCTGTGTCAGGGTGTTTGGGCGCTCTCTCACGCTTGCTCTCTCTTGTCGTGTAGCCAGATGGAGAGGAGTCTGGAGCTGACAGCACAGCAGAGGCCAGGACGCAGCCTCGAAGAACGAGCAGCCACTTAGTGCAGTGGGAAGAGGAGGCGAAAACGTCAGAGCAGTGACAGAGTGAAAGTGAAAATACTGAAATTTGTGAGCTTCCTCAGTAACCAGCTTCAACCGTGCCTGATAGGTGGGGGTGTCATAATAGGATTCTTATAGCAATGAGAGTTTGCAAACCCTCAAGCCACGTGCACACACACACACACACACACCTTTTAATATTCCCAAAAGTGCTCACACAAAGACACAGAGCAGATTTCCCCTCAGGACTGATGACCTAATATTAAACAAGGATGTCAGACTGAGACATGTACTCTGGCTCTGCCAACTGGATACTGGCCCAGGACATCTCTCTCCACACACACACACACACACACACACAAACCAATCTGCTGACATAAATAATTCATAATGCACAGTGAAAGAGGGTGTAGAGAAAAGGTTCCGGTAAATTTATAACGGTTAAAAAAAATAGCTCGGTGCAGATGGGCTTGTATATGTGTGAGGATGTGTGTGTTTGTATATGTCTGTCTGTCTGTTCGTCTGTTCGTCTTTTAGCAATTGTCCATGTACTCCGCATCTTTGCCAAGCACTGCTGTTTTCATAGCCATTGGTATACTTTATTCATGTCATTGTATGGCAAGGTGTGGGTATGTCACACTACAGGAAAGACAAGAATGCAAATCACGTGTTAATGCTCTGTATGTACACGTGATTTTGTGCATCAGTGTTCAATTTTCAGACATGCCAATAGTTATGTTTAATGTTAAAATTAAAAGTTATGATTAGGAAAAGGCCTTGGGTTCAGATCATATGATAACTGCAGTAAGGCTTCAAAATAACATTGCTTATGCATACACTGCACACAGTATAGCCTTGTGTGTGTGTGTGTGTGTGTGTGTGTGTGTGTGTGTGTGTGTGTGTGTGTGTGTGTGTGTGTGTGTGTGTGCGTGCTCCATCAGGTTAAAAAAAAAAACATGACGTCTTAATCTTTCCTGTTCTTTCACATTCTTTTTCTCTCTTACGCTAACGACACTATTCACACACTGCTACCACAACATGAAAGGTGTGTGTCTGGTTTTACGGCCGTGGGAGAGTAGTTAGAGACGTGGCTCTAATCCTATCTGTACTCTTCTCCAGTCCAGAGTTCTGTTTTTTTAAATAAAAAAATAATAATAATAAATAAATAAAAATTAAAAAAAAAAAAAAAAAAAACACACAAAGGTGTAGTTCAGTGACAGTATTTTTCATTGTAGTTTTAAGAGCCATGAATGTAATTGAGGGTGGCAGATGGAGAACTAACTAAACAACCACATAAAATAATTGGCAGAGGAATTAAGAGAGACAGGGAGTGGACTCAATATTTTGACCATGCTGTGGCTATTTAAGCATTTATCAAAGCTTTATGTAACTCGCTTTCTAAATTAATTACAAACGTCATTCATGCCACTTTCAAAATTAAATGAGCGCCAACCTTTGATGAAACTCTCACCATGGTTCCTGTTGATTAGCTCTCCATCTGTAAATAACAGCGACCCCAGCCAGCATGGAATTGTTATTAGAATTTTTAAAAAGCCCTTTTTATTATACACAGCTTACACTAACACAGTTCTTTTGAGTCTTGGATACCATGGCCTGATTCACAAAGCAGTGCTAAATAAAAAAGGAAATGTTTTCAAGTTTCAACACCTTGAATGATCAATTTTAAGAAAAGTTCGACCAGGTTGCTTTGGAAATTGTGGTTTTAGATGCAGGCTTATAATGCGCTAATAATCTGACTGACAGTTTAGCGGGAATGAAAGAGATGTACGTCTAATTTAGAATAAAGCAGAACTGATCTATCTTAATGTGAATCAAATAGCTATCTAGTTAACATGGTGACAATCTGTTTATTGTTACATAGGAGAATAACAGCCATTCAACCTTTGCCCATGATTATTTGCGCTTTAGGTACAAAAACTGGTCATGTGATGAAACAAAGTTCACATAACAGCCACCTAACATTTCAAAGTAGAATGATGTGAGACACAATTTGCGCCTGTTGTCTGTTTAATAATGGCATTTTGAGGATATTTTGCTTTCAGACATTCACAAATTTAACATGTCTACTTGTTGCTCGCTGACAGGATTATCATGTGTCCCGTTGCTATGGTAACTTTGGTTAGGATTACATGTAATGTGTATGTAAATGGAGATTTTCAACAGAGTTTATGGTAGACAGATTGATTGAAATCTGCAAATGAAATCAATTCATTTGCACGTAAACACTGCCACTGGTACTGTATTAACATTATAAAAAGCCTTAAGATTGTGTTCTCTGTTCTCAGAAAAGGTGTATGGTATTGTTTATTACATATGGGTTATAATTCTATGGTATGTCTGGGAGGGATGAGGGGTTAATTCTGTGGCTGAGGGAAATTAAATTGTACATCAGTCCCAATAAACGCCTAATGTTATTAAGCTGCAAAGGACTGTAATAAAATTATTCTGAACGGTCACAGGGAGAAAGGACAAAGAGAGAACTGAGAGCGAGATGGCCTGTTTCCAGATGGCTGCACTTTTCCTGCAGAGTCATGTTCACACTCGGATGATGATGACGGTGATGACGAAGGTTTTAGAGAACAGCAGGGGCTGAGCCACTTCACGGCTCACTAACGTTATTGTATATAGCTCATAGGAGAAACTCATAATTAATTGTACTATGACACAAAAAGCTAGTTAACCAACACAAAGGCTCTTTTGAAAATGCTGAAAAAGTACAGGAGGAAAACAAAAGCTCAGGTGTGACATTTTTGTTCTACGCCACTCTGCCGTAGACTGACCAGGATTTTCTTGTAAAAAGATTTACAGTGCACTGGCTAAGGCTCATCGTGCTTGGTTACACAGTGTGAAATTACAGTCTAACACGCCTGGAGAAGTTTGGAGATATGTTGGAGAATGGCTGCCTGACAAGACAAACTACACAAGTAGTACTAATGCTGGTAAAGACTAACTGTTAGTGTTGGCATAATTTAGAAACACTAATGCTAGCAGCAAATTAGCTAGATAAGAAGTAGCACCAATAGCAGGCCTCAGTGGCACTAAGGAACCATTAGCTGTGATAATAACAGGCTAAACAGAAGACCGCCTTACTAACAATAATAGTGTAGCAAGACTGAGAACATCTATCCTTTTATTTATAGGGAATTGTTATTCAGAGTCTGAGTGTACACTGTACACTGAGTGTGTGTGTGTCTGTGTGTCTACGAAGGAGGGAGATAATGGTGTTTTCTGGAATCCTTCCCATCGATCAATAAAGCTTCCTTCAACTTAATGCCCTATGTCACATGACCTGTGAGTGTATTTCTGTTCCTGAGCCAAATATCTCTGGAAGAGTGTTGTGGGTGGAATAATGCGAACATTCAGGAAACTTTAACAACCTCCGATTTTTTGCAAAAATGCAAAGGATTAACACTTGTGTGGTCAAGACAGATGGAGAGCTTCCTACGGCCCGGTTATATCCCCCTGCACTACACTTCCCATAAGCCCTTTTGTCACCCACACACAAAGTCTTACTAGTGAGTTGATAGCTTTCTGACTCTAACGTGCACACAAACACACTCACATACAAACAGATTGATTCATTTTAAAGTATTTTAAAGTTCTCATGCACATGAAAAAACTTGGCTCCAGTTTATCTCGGCCACAGAGTGAACATTAGCAGCAGCGCGACACCACATATTTCTATCACAAATCCCAAAATTATGTTTTCTTAAGCTAAGAAAACATCACAACTTTATCATAAACGTTATGTTTCAGGTTGCATCTTATTTGTTTACTTAACTTTGTTTATTGGCGCTGATTTTTACCTCGATGATCATAAAAAGCATGTTGATTTTAGACTCGTCTTAAACTTCCAGATTACCCTCTATCTATTCAACCTCCAGAGAATCGTTGGGTTTTTTTTTTTTGCCCTGATTAAACCTTAAACATGTTCAGTATTTACAACTAAACATCCTGTAGTGTGGGAAATGCCAACTGTCCCAGGTGAAAACGCAATCTTGATGTCGTGCGTGAGAGATCAGTAAACAACGACATCCCAGATTAACTGTCGTCCTCTAAATCTGTTTGATCCAAAGAATCACATTTGTTCACGAGAACAAACTAGCCTGAGGTTCTAGCCAAATCTTGGAGTGTGGGGGTTTGATGACTGAAGGATGAACCAGGACAAAAAAATTTTTTTGGTGAAATGTGCCCTTGGGGTTTGTCACATTTTCAATATCGGTTAGGGTCAAATAATAAATAAATAAATAAATAAAAAATTTCCATCCAGTTATAAATCGACCATGACACAAGCTACTGCCTATAATTCCTAATAATTCTCGCCCTCTCTTTCACACACACACGCTGACTAGACTGAACAAAATCCACTTTCAGCAAATGTGCTTCAGTAAGCCTGATTGGAGTAGCATTCCCATAGCAAAAATATGCAGAGACAATCCTCTGGCCTGCCTTAGGCCTATAGCCAGGTCTTTCCAATGCACAACCACTCATTAGAGCTTTTTAGCAAACATAAGTTAGTCAGCCATTAGCTCAAAGCATAGCACTAAAAGCAAAATAAAAGTGCTTCACATCCTTATACTAAAAGCCACTCACTATGAGGCCACATCACATTCAAAATAATGGAATCCATTTAGCTAACAGGAACCCTCCATACATGACCATATGCCATCCCAAAGGATCTCTAAAACATGCCCAAATTGTCATATCATTTACTGTACTTCCCGATATGCGCTGTTTATCGATCTAAACTTATGCTACCATCAGCTACCATCAAGCTTAGGCCTCTGCTTCGCTCACTGGCAAACCAGGTCAAAGGGTCACAAAGTGTTTCCCACATAGCCGTAGCCCTGTGGCATCATCAACACGACAGGAAGCTGGATGGGAAGTGAGTGGGCGGGGCTTCTTCCTTCCTGGACGCTTCTCAAACACAATGGCTGAACTTCCTAAACAAAGACTACATACTACACTGCTATTGGAACTTCAGGCTGAGAGAGCAGAAAGGAGGGTGAAGAGGAAACCAACTGCTGAGATTATAGTGATTGTTTGGAAAGGTGCGAGCACGCACGCGCGCGCACACACACACTCCAAATTTTACTGCAAAGGTGTTCCTGAAGCTTTTTTTTCCCCCATGAGTGTCTCACAGATATTAATTCAAATCTACACACTCCCACTTTGTATATGCTATGAACTCTATTTAATCTACAATGATGGTTTAATTTTGCAGCCTGTAGCTATAGAGCAAAGTGTTTGTTCGGTAATGATACTCATTAAACCAACATGGGCAACTGGAATAAACACAAATACAGTATACTCTTTGTTGTAATTACAGCTGGCCCAATGTCAACTCTCCCCTCTGTCCAGGTTCCACTGATACTGTATTGACTAGGGATGTAAAACAATGCAGTTTGTAGCTCTATCTGTATGTGTTTAATGCACCAAATATCCATATCTCTTATTCAGGTTTTTTTATTAAAGATGAACCCCACCATTATTCCCCCAGAAACACTAGAAAGCACTTGAAAAAAAACCCAGAGGCAAAAATGCCAGCACAACAAATTTAGTTGGTTTCATTGCCCAAAATATAAACAAACTAGTAGCCTAATTTAAACCACCTTGACCTACGCCAGGCAATTACTAAGGATGAAGGAATGACTCATGAGGAATAAGGAATGTGGTTTTCCTTTGCTTTATATCAGACCACATACTTTTCACCTGACTGCATGCCAACATGAAAGCAAAAACCTCCTGCTTGATTGACTTTTTAGTTACGTCCTATGGGGTCCCAGTCCCAATACTCATCTCTAGTGAGCCTCTTATTCGTAACTGTACATGTATCTGTTTAGAACGCATTCTGTTAATTCAGAATAATGTATACATATTCATGTATACATGTTACATTCCTGGCATGGATACCAGATTTCTTGATAAAAATTAAGCATTCAAGTTCCTCTTTTCCTACCAGTTGTGCCATTAGCAGTGTGGACAGAACAAAAGGTGGCTTTCGGGGTGGATTCTAGGTCAAACTCATAACTATATCAGGTTTAAATATTTGGCTATAGGTCAGACTAATGAAAATGAAAGCATATACACAGCAATCCAGCAGGCTGAACAGGTTAATTTTTTTTCCCTCAATGAGTCACCTGTACACTCCTGTTACCTGTTACCCAGAGGGGTGACGGAAAAAACACAACACATTTCCTACGGTATCGAGAGCCTCCTGCATTTCTACAAACCTGAGGGACCAGTTCTATAATTTGCAATCAAACATACGCATAAACAAAGTGTTTTTGTCCTTAGTGTATGCGTGTGGGCTACTGATTACCTTTCTGTCCCCCTTTTATTTTATTTTATTTTATTTTTTTTAAGGACAATGACCCTCCTGTCCAAGGAACCATGCACAAGCAGATTCATGTGTGGGTTTGTGTAATTGTGCACGTGTGTTATGTAACCAAAGCAATGTAGGCCAACCATAAGCCTTTGCATGAGCAAGAGAGAGAAAATGAGAGCAACAGAAAAAGAGCATAGAGAAAAATAAATGAGAGAGCAGATCAACATACAATTTCAGCTGCAAATGTAAGTAAAGACAGACTTATGCACAATGTGGTAGAAATAATGAAGATGTTGAAGATGCACTCAAAAAAATTTGCAATATCGATCTGGTCTAGAAACAACACATCAACGCAGCGTAATAAGTTTCTCGGACTGGGTGTGACTTTCTGTAAACACACTCACCTGACACCTACAAATTCAGATGAACAACTTAAAAGCCAGACCAGCATCCTCTATTCAGAATACAATCTCAGATATAAACCCACCAGCTCAGCATATTCACACAGGAAGAATCTACAGAATTGCTTTATAAGTGCACCATTACACAAAGCGACAGCTGAGCACTACATTATGTTAGTTATACATGTCCCAGGATACAGTAATCTGGTAGTATTTCATGGCCCACTAAATGGTTAAAGGAAGCCTTCCCTTACTGCCACACACACACAATGACCTTCTCCTTGGCCACTCATTCTCATTGGCCCTCCAGACTGGTCCATTAACCAAGCAGCAGGGAGGGGGGTTAGGGCCCATAGGTCCAGTTAGATCCAATTATACAGGCAAGACAGAAAACTGGGTTTACCCTCCACGCTCTCTCTGCTTTGGACGGGTCTCTGTACCCAGGGGCAGCAGAGCTGCTAATGGACATCGGAAAAAGGTCCCCTGCACTTTGGTGCACACAAGAAAGACAAAATGCAATCACTTCCCATTATGATCATGATTCTCACTGCATTCGATGGTACATTAGTTAGACAAGTGAAGAGATATAATTACAATGTAGTTAATACAAAATTATACAGTTAATTGATACTGATTCATTTTCTTACTTTTGTATTCATTTGTATGCATAACTTTGCAGAAGTGTCCCTCTGTGTCCACTATAATATACTGGACTAACAATAACAAAATTCCAAACTACGACATACTTACGACTTCTTTTATTGCATTTTAATTAAATAATACAAAGTGTGAGTTATTCTCGCGTTCTCATAATCAATGGACAGCCACCCTCTCTTGATTTTTTTCCCCCCTTGACTGTTGTCTTCAGGAAAGTCACTAATTCACAAATCCATTCTTTAAACTGTTCTTGAACTCTGCAGCCCTGTAACTCGCAGTCTGTTGGCCCACTCTTACACCCAGACACACTTATCCATGGGAAGGTCACACTACTTTTGGGTAAATAATGGAGTAACCTAGATCTACCCCAGGATTATAAAGCACAAATTCACAAGAAAAGAGGATAATATTTGAATTAGAATATTTTAAGACAATCTGAAATGCATATATTAATAATAGATCATTACATTTATTAAAATTGTCTAAAGTGGAAAATCTGTCATATCAAAATATAGTTTATTTCTATTCTATTTATTTTCTACATTATTTTCAAAGTATTAACTGATTTATCCAGACTGCACTCTGAAGCACTGGAAGGAGAGTTATTAAGAAATAAATAAATAAAAATAAAAATAAAAATAAAAATAAAAAGACAGGGCTAAAGGAAACAGGAAGAGAAAAGAAGGGCAGTGTGTGACCGAGCATATGCCTCTTCAAGCATTAATGCAGGCTGTGCCTCTGTACACAAGATTAATGACATTGAGCTCAGCTGGCAGTGTGTTGTTTTGACTTCATCACTGTTTGAGGGTGTGTGCATGCCTGACAGCTCTTTTTATATTATTCATTGTGCAATTTGCAATTAAAAGTAATAACGTCACATTGTGCATTTGGCATGGGCATTTCTTTCTTCTGTTAAAGTAGCACAATGGTCCAAAACACGGATGATTGGGTTGTGTTTCACACTCAAGCACACAAAAATCAATAGTTTTGCATGAAATTACTGATTGAATCAGTGAAATTGGATGCAAACACATTCCTGTGAAAATGTGTTGTTTATTTGCCTGAAAGTCATTTTCACACATTTAGTAACCTGTTGGTGTTTGTCTTGTAGTGCTTAATGATAACCAGCAATGATAAGGCATTTTCCCACCATTAAACAATGGCAAGGCTGGCTGTGTGTCAAATGGACACCCTCTCGCGCGGACACCCTCTCGCGCGGACACCCACACACACACACACCCCAATTTTTGAAGGTCACTGTAATGTGCATAATTTGTACTATTTTTTTACACCAAGTAGAAATAAATTGCATTTCTAAAACAGTGCAGATGCATTTCATATTTCAGCCAGCTTTAAAAACAAACAAGCCTTCAACAGAGCCAGGACCAACATCCTGTAACACACTGTAAAGGTTATCTCAGTCAATAATTGACTCGAGCATTAGTGCAGTGCCTCTCTCCCTTCCTCCCTCTCTCTCTCTGGCTCTCAGGGAAAATCCCAGAGGGTAGATCACTTTGCATCTGTGTGTTATATGGAACAGCAGAGAAAGACAGCTCAGCACATGGCTTTCCTTAATGCGTACACACATGCACACTCGCACACAGATATACAACACTTATATAAAACTACTATGGGACAGGAGTTCAGTGGTGTCCTTGTGCAAAGTCACAGAAGCTCATGAGACAAAGAGGTATAAAAGAGCTCTAAAACAGAACTGCTGTTTGGAATTGGCCCACCTTAGTGACTACAAATGTCAGTCTCATACATACAAACAAACACCAGAATCCTTGATATAGACTCACCAGGGGTTAGTTATAGAGGTAGATTTTATATTATAATCACAATTCTCAGCTGACCATCACTAGGCACCGTTGCCTGGTACCTCTGGATACAAAGCTGTTTATGCATTACAGTAAGACCTCAGAAGACTAATGAGAGAGTGTGACAGAGACACAAAACACTAATTGTCTATGGAAAAAGCCTAGGATTAAGAACAACTCAAATGCAGCAAGCACGATACTACAAAGGGATTATTGTAAAACATCTCTGGTAGTTATTAGTGACTCTGGTGACCATCCTCTAAATTTTATCTACTTTTGATCAACCTTAACACTTCAGTTCTCATAAAACCTAAGAACCACACATTAATAGTTATTTCTTGAACAGTAGTTTTGTTTGTTACGGAAATGCTTATTTGTTAATAACTGGGGGTTAAAGTTAAAGGTGGGGTTAGAAAAACCTTTACTCGGTTTGGCGAAACATTTTGGCAACTCACAAAAAACGCGTTTACAGGCTACTCCAGTCTCTGTAATATCCCCGACTTTATACACAGGACAAAAATAATGATGCGGACTACCAACATCCAATCAATCAGAACAAGGAGGAGTCTTTACTTGAATATCAGGAGGGGCTGTTATCGTTTGGATTTTCAACTTCAAAACATCTAACTTCAGCTAACTGCCATGAAAATCGCTGACTATACCCTGACGAGTCTCAGCTAGTGATTTGGACCCAATAACTTCTCTATAATTAATTAAGCTAATAACTGTTCTGTTGTATTCTTGGACTGCACCCTGTCTGAAGAGTCACTTTGGACAAGTGTTTGCCAAATGATTTTAATGACTGCCCCAGCAGTGTCCATTTATTGAAATCGTAAGTCAAGGAGTTTGTCACTTGCCCTAGGGATGTTAATAGCCAGTATGTACAATTACACTGATTCACTAAAACCACCAAATTATGATGGATAATATTTGGCATAAAGAAAAAGAAGTTACTACTATAGTAGTTTAAACCCTTATACAGCCAGATTCGCCTTCAGTTATTCATCTTTAAGCATTAGTCAATAACTACTATAACTTATTCAGTGACTACAGTAAAACTAATAGGGCAAGTATATAGTTACGAGAGTGAGGAATGTAGGTTTGTATCCACCATCTGAGAATTTAAGAGGTAGCAACAGCTGCTTACAATTCCACAATTTGTTTTGCTTCAAAACTCCCATTCTTCAAATCACAACTGATTAACTGAAGCTGCAATCTGTTCATGCAAAAGAGATATTTGAATAAATCAATTATTGCTACCATTTTCCTAAAAATTGCTGCTTGGCTACCAAAACGACTTGGTATGGATCTTACACCTTTAGAGTGTAGAAAAGCAATAGCAGACGTTTTGGCAGCAGACGACTGGCAGCAGACGATCTTTTTACTCGCAGGCAGTAGACCAGCACAGATCCATCCACCATGCACCTGTTGTATGTGTATTCAGTTTACATGGTAGTGGGTGAATCGAAATTGGGAAATGGTTTTCAGTTCATCAGCTTCACTGAACCAAAACCCACACAAAGTGCTCATCTTTTCCATGGAAAGGATCAGACCAAACACAGCAGGGTAGCAGCCGTCACTTTGAATTCAGAAATGATCCATTAACATAATATTTTTTCCCACAAACCCTGACATACATATGTTTTGAAGAAATGGTAGGTTTCCAAATAGTCATTCAAATCATTCAAGCAATCAGTTTTTTGCACAACAATGGAAACTTGTGTTGTCAACTAATATGAGTAGTCCGTGAGATGTTCCACAATCAATATTCTTGTGGGCAGACGTTACTGAACATTACTACTCGCTACTGTTTGAGTCAGGGATGTTCAGTAATTCACTAAGATTTAAATGCTACTCACAAAGCTCAGCTTCCTGAGCTAAAGGAAGTATTGAATGTGTTTCCTGTCTTAGAGAGGCATGATGACGGTATGTGTGGGTTTGGATGTGAGGCACAACAAGGAGGTGTCATGTAAATTCAGGGAACCAGGAAAAAAAAAAAAAAAAAAAAAAAAAAAAAAAA
>CM040978.1:11633175-11667116 GCA_022985145.1 Pangasius djambal
CTGGGTGACACTTATGCCACATTAGATGCCAGACTGATCAACAAATTGTGTGTTATGACGCCATGGAATATATAATATAGGTCAAGGCAAGCATGCTGGGGCTTTTGGACTTCTAAAAATGTTTGATCTACAGGGGTTAACCCACACAGTGACGTGTAAATAGTCAAGAACTGACTGACAACCTACATGACTGTGGCTTATCACCCAGCCTGTACGTCACAAGTGGGTGAGAAACAGTACCGTCATAAAGAGCAAAGAGTGAGTATGTCCGTTCAGCTCACCTCTGTCCAAACTTACAGAGCGTGCCTACTCAATTCTATTCAGTCATTATACATTACACAACCATTGCACTATCAGGCAGGTAGACAGACAGCAAACAATGACTTCCCATGACTTTTTGCTCCTCCTGACACATGGCTAAAGATGACCCTGGATCTGTGTAACCTAATAAGACTTTAGGCAAGAACTCGCTAGAGCCTTATACAGTTTGCTGGTTCAATGGTACTGTAACAAGGGTATGGTTCAATAACAACATTAAGGTAAAAAGGAAATATGGCAGAAAATCAATCAGAGTACAGAGTGACCTCTGATGTCTGACCTCAGCTATGAGACCCTCCTCTTGACCTCCTCAGTGTGGAGGTTAGTGCTTTCAGCTTTCCACTTTTAATTGGCGTACAGAGCATTTTTCTTTTGGGCAGGAACTGCGAATATAAATATAACCTTGAGAATAGATAATGAAATCAATTTCCAAAATTTAATTAAGAGGAGTGTGCTGTGTGTATGTGTGTGTGTGTGTGTGTGTGGGGGGGGGGGGGGGGGGGGGGGGGGGGGGGGTGTGTGTGTGTGTGTGATATGTTAACATCCAGAAAAAATTAAATAAAATACTTTCAGGGGAATGTCTTACAAGTTTATGCTGCAACACTATAAACACTGCCAAGCAAGAAATCTATTCATTTATTCAGCGGGAAGAAGCACTTCTCAGGAGGAAGGAAAGTCAGCAGAACGTTGGAGTATGAATAAACCTTGACCCTCATGACAAACTCCACACAGAGAATCGCAGTGTTCTGTGCTTCGTTTTATACAGCAGGCTAGGCTCTGCTTACGTTAGCTATGGCATTTCATACCAAACAATCTAGGGGCTCATTGTAAAAGATGCTGATTAAAATTTGCTTTTGTGGTGCTTTTGTGCTGACACACCAGACTTAATCGCCTACAGTGTAGGAGTGACGTTGGAGGAGAACGCAGAGGTCATGATCCTGAGTAGGCTAAGGCGGCACTTCATCTTTTTCATTGTCTGGGAAAGAGCACATTCTTAATGTGAGGCAAAAACACACTCCTTCACACATTGTTTGTTACTGTGCTGTACACAACTGCCATTGTATATCGGGATCATAAAGATATTTAATATATTTATGTGAAATTAATACAAATATATCCCAATGGTTCATGGATCTACATGCCTACTTGAGTAATAGACATAGGACATAAAATATCAGGCACTGAGAGAAAAAAAAAATAGCCCAATAAGAACAGAATACATGCCAGCTCCTGTTACTCAAGCATGTGCGCCTGATGGAGATGGAGAAAGCGAAACACTAGACCAACATCCAGCATGAGGATGAGGGAAAGTCAATAATGTGTGTGGAAAAAGCCACTGCCAATTCTATCAGCACTGTGGGCATCAAAATGCACGTTTGATGGAAAATTCCCATAATGCTCACGTCATATTTTTCCTTTTAACCTCGCATAAAATATCTTGTTTGTAAAACCTCATAAGGTCGCTTATGATGTTGGAGCTCCTAATCAGGGTCATGAGAAGGGTATTAGAGATTCATCTAGACAAGTGCATGGTAAATCCCACCCGACAACGGGAAGAGGCTAAGAAACAGGGCTCGTGTCATAAGGAGGAATTTTCCATGTGATCCTTTTCACGTGAGCAATCACCACAGTCAAAGATGAAATGCTTACAACATAATGTGTAAAGTAAGCTGTGGTTTATTACACAAATTTGGAGTCTCGAAAAGAAAGAAGTCATGGTTTTGGTAGTCATTGCATTAGTTGCAACCTAACAGGTACTGTGCAGTGGACTGCGCTGTTGATGGGTGAAGCCTCTCCTGGGAGAAGAGCAGCTTGCGTGCTTGGAGAGGTTTGTTTGCCACTCCAGTACTGATGCGAGTAGGAAACAAACTATGGAACACAGCGAGAACCCCCTAGTCTAAGCACACGCTCCCACAGGGTGTTCAAGAGGAACATGTAAACATAGTCACATGGAGAATCTGGCCATATGGGCATGATTAGAGCATTATCCATCCCACAATGCACTCTTCCGAAAGAATTAATTACAAAAATACAACCTGATGGCATTTAGGAAGCTATTCTAAGAGGAAAATAGAAAGATGGAAGATATTGAGCAGCTCCAGCAAAGCGACCTGTGAAGCAGGAGAGAATTAAGTGTGGGAAATGAGGGGCAGAACCCAGGGGAGGTTCCACACAAAAGGAGGATTATCACACTAATTTTAATAGACGTCTTTATTACTCGGGAGAAACTTCTGAACCAGCGCAACGACTCATTTGTCAAAAAAAAAAATTATATGAATAAATGTTGGTGTCCTATTAATGCAAAAAGGCAGTATGTGTCAAGTCGATCGAAATTCTGCACGTGATGTTTTGCCATGTCATTTTGGTTAATGGGTTAAAACCAGCCATCAAACATCCTATTATCTGTTTGCTTGTTTGGCTTGGAAGTCATTTTTCTATAAGAAATCACTGCCTTCTAATACATCAATATAAATATACACTACATGGCCAAAAGTATGTGGACACCTGACCAATCACACCCATATGTGCTTGATGAACATCCCATTACAGATTTCATCCCCATTTACTGTTATAATAACCTCCACTCCTCTGGGAAGGCTTTCCACTAGATTTTTGTGTGGATTTGTGCTCATTTATCCACCAGAGCATTAGTGAGGTCAGGTACTGATGTCAGACGAGGAGGTCTGGTGTGCAGTTCATTCAACACAAAGGTGTTCAGTGAGGCTGAGGTCAGGACTCTGTGCAGGACACTCAAGTTCTTCCACTCTAGCCTTGGCAAACCAGGTCTTCATAGACCTTGATTTGTGCTCGGCAGCACTGTCCTACTGGAACAGGCTCGGGTCTCTTAGTTCCAGCGAAGGGAAATCTTACTTCTACAGCGCACAAAGTCATTGCAGACAATTATGTGCGTCCAAATTTGTGGCAACACTTTGAGGAGGACCAATATATGGGTGTCCACAAACCTTTGGCCATATAGTGTAGATTTGTGTACTGCTAGCAAAAGACTCTAGCCATACAAGCGTTCAGCTCTCCTATTTCCTCACAGTGCCCCAACAGACACCTGTTAGCAACATGCAAAGGAGGAAGAAGTTGCTTTGCTTACAGACGAGCACCTGACACTCACAACACACTGAATACGACACAAAGTAGAGAAGATCAATATAGCGAGGGAAAAAGAAACCGCTGGCAGAGTGTCCTGTTTGTTCTGAGCAATTGTGAGGCGTAAAAACAAATAAAGTATCTGAGGCGAGTCACCTGTCGCGCGTGCGGCTCTGGCGCGCGTCATCCTGCTCAACAATACTAACCCATAGCAAAATGGTGACTATCCATGCAAAACAACAGTAATAATAATAATAATAATAATATAAGAAGAGCTATTCTTGTTTGAGTAATTCAGCTCGATGGGCTTTGGCATGGCAGGGGCTCTGTGGAAACCCTCAGCGCACGTGAGTTTACCAGAGTAGCTAGGTGTTTTGCACATAAACAAATGGTTTGTATTTTAGCGAAGCTTGTAGACGTGAGCGAGAGAGTGGAGCAGAAGGAAATGGAAATGTTGCACTGACCTTCACGGCTGGACAGAGCTGCAGTCCGGGAGTGGAGAGGGAAACACAGCGCCAGGAGTGCTGAGAGCAGACAGGTGGCTGGCTTCATGTTCCGCGGATCAGAGCCACTAAAGTTCAGGAGAAAAGTGTGCAGGAGCCCAGTCTCAGCTGCAGCTCATTGTACCGCGTTTATACTCACACTAACACGCAGTATTCCGCCTAGGATTTAAAAAAAAACACAAAAGAAAGGGCTCGTGCAAGTTGGTCACTTGCAAAAAAAAGTACGAGCTTGATGTAGGAAGAAAATAATAAATATGTATACAATTCCAAAAAACAAATTAAATAAGCAACATCATGATGTTTTGTTTTTGGTTTTTGTTTTTAGCTCTCCGTCCTGGTGGCGTTTCCGCGTGTTGGTACCAGTGTCGCGTAAAGTGCAGTGTTTCAGCGCTGCCTTCAAAGGACATTAAAACGCTTCATTTCCTCAGGGAAAAAAAACAAAAAAACAAAAAAGTCAAACTCTTCCAAGTTGACAGCAGTAGAAATGCTGACCCGATGGCTGGCGTAACAAGAAAGCTCACACTCCTCTTTCTCTGAGCGTCCGGTCAGGTCTTCCGCGCGTTCACTTACAAGTGCACACAATTTCTACTGGTCCCACAGAAACCTCTCAGCGGCTCTCAGCGGCTCTCCACCGGCTCCAGCACACAGCACACAGCACATCCGCAGCGCGCTGTCACTCCACTCACAGCACAGCTGACGGAAAACAAGGCTGGAAGCGTAAAGAGGGAGAAAAAAAAAGACAAACAGCGCTTATTTGTCCCGAGATCCCAGTGACGAGTCACTAACAAATCCTGCTCTCTCCCTCCACTCAGCGCCCCACCCCACTCCCATCACTGACTAATCACCTACAGGTAACTGCACACCACGTGACCCAGCCTCACCGCGCAGCGGCGTACTCAGGGATAATAATAATAATAATAATAATAATAATAATAGCAGTAAATTATAATAAATAATAATAATAATAATAATAATAATGCATTATTTTTAACAAAAGTATTTTAACAAAAATAAGAAAAAAGAATTTTGACAACAAAAAAAATGTGAAAAAAATTTCAACTTTATATTAAACCTTATTATTATTATTTTTATTATTATTGGTGGTTGTTTTTTTTTGTTGTTGCTGTATTTTAACAACAAATAAACACATTTTTAAAACAAATATAATATATTTGTTTTATAATATAATTATATTATATCATAATTATATTTTAAAAAAAAAAGAATTTTGACAACAAAAAAGTTTGAAAAATTTGTCGATTTTATATTAAAAAATGTTATTATTTTTTATTATTATTGGTGGTGGTTGTTGTTGTTGATGCTGTATTTTAACAACAAAAAAGTTTGAAAAAAATTCAATTTTCTACTAAACCTTCTTCTTCTTCTTGTTATTATTATTATTATTATTATTATTATTATTATTATTATCTTTTTTTTTTTAAATCATCTCCATTCATTTGTTTGGCAAAAGTTCTTCCTAGTAGTCAGGATTTCAAGCATATCTTTCCATAAGATTTACAGGAAGATCATAATCCCACGTCCTATGTATTATTAATTTCTATCCAACATGAGAAACTGGATTGATGTGGAACCAATAAGACAGCGGGCGGGGTTTCATCTGGTTTCATATAGCCAAAACACTCTATCTGACTAAAAGGTAGGCTGACTTACTACACAACCACATAGTTGTGAGAGGTGGTGTACTATCTGACCTTCTAGTTCGTAGCCTACGGTATGCCGTTCGAGCCACAGCCTCCATCTGTCTCTCTTTAATCTGCATGAGAACAAAGGCCTGGGTCATGACCAGATCAGCAGACAGGGGGTCAGAGGTGATGCAGAATCAACTTGTAGACAACTTATGAAAGAACAGTGGGTCAACGCTGCTGGGGAAAATAAGTCTTAGTTTCCTAAACAAAAATACATTTACGCTGTCAGAAGATAAAGTGTACTGCACATGTACTTGTCCTTCTCTAAGGTACAAACAAAGTAAATGTACCTTCAAACAATGGACAGTGATCTTTTTAGTCTAATTGTGTGTCTTTCAATAAGTTTTAAAGGTACATCACATTCTCTTAAATCCTCAAACTGAGGATTAAAAAAAAACCACAAAGTGACAAACATTTGTACCCTGAATGATACAGTTTATTTAATTTTATTTAAAAAAATGGAGAGAGTAATAAAATGTACATCAATTGCATGTATAAATGTCAAACATCATTGTTTAGATTTACTAAAAAGCGCCCTCTTCTGGACGGGTGGATATAATACCATTTTCATAGGCCTTAAAACACCAATTCCGAGAAAAAAATAATTTACAAAACATTCTCTTGATTGCAGTGATGTCTGAAAAGCAACAAAATAAAAAAAAGTAGCTATTTGAACAATCTAAGGCTGTCCACATTTTGTGAATGTGTATAATCTGCCAAAGTGGACATTTTGTTTTATTCTTTCCTAACAAGTTTCAGAGGACAGAAAAGAAAACACATTTGCACACTGTAAACAGTTCCTTCATTAAGCTGGTTGGCTCCAGTGCATTCTCAAGAGCCTACGAAAGGAATCAGCTTCTACAGGCCAAGTGTAAGACCTCAGCCCTTATGAAACAAAAAACAAGAAGCTCATCTCTGATCAGCTATTGCACCCTTTACTGATAGGCATTGCTGTCTCAGTGGGCTGCACTTACATTTTACAGCGAGACCAATCAGGAACAGTAGGCTAAAGGAGACTTAAAGAGATTGTCACACAATTTGTCTAGAGGAGGGCATTATTATTCTGCCCCTGATGTGAGCGAACTGCACAACATGAGGCCTGAACCTTTATAAAAAGAGAGGTCCTGCTATCTGCTGTGTATGGAGAAAAGCACAGACACAGTTTATAGGAAGATTCCAGTTTAATATCTTAATGAGAGGAATGGGATTGTGTGTGGGTGCATTCATGATAGATTAATGAATGAAAAACTGGAAGAGAGGAATAAAAGTAAGTTAGGATCATTTTTTTTTTAAAGTGAAAAAAGTGTGTGCGTGCATGTGTGTGTTTTAGAGAGAGACCACTGCCTAGTCTGGAGGGCAAGCATTATTTGTGTGTGTGTGTGTCACTAATGCCAGACTTAATCAGCGTCCGACTGGGTGAGGTGACCTTGTAGTCACTCGCTATAGAGGCTGCACAGTAATGGGTATAATGATAAGCACAATTATTTTTTGCTTGATTTTGAAATCAGGATTATTCATCACTATTCATCATGAGTTGTTTTTTTCCCACTATTATTTAAAACCAACAGAAAGCATTTTCTCTCACACTGTACACCTACATTAGAAAGCTATATAGTTTATTTAATATTTGAATCTAATTAACACCAGACCTTTAATTGTGACATTAATTGAGTTAATCTTTTTAAATGCTAGGCAAAATTAAACTCACAGCTCCAGGGTCCCAGTTCGATTCTGAGCTCGGGTTACTGTCTGTGTGGAGTAGACGGATTGGTTATGCTAACTTGCCCCTAGATGTGAATCAGTGTGTGAAAAGGTGTGTGCATGGAGCCCTGTAATGGACTGGTGTCCCATCCGGGGTGAATTCTCCTACCTTGTGCCCAGTGTTAACAGGATTGGCTCCAAATCCACCATGACCCTTACCAGGATAAAGCAGTCACTAAAGATGAATGAATGAATGAATGAATGAATGAATAAACCACAGACAGTTAAAAATAAGGCCATGAAGGAATGCCTTATGAATAGTTTAGGTAGTTAGGCAGAACTATATAGTGTGTAGACATGTTTATCCTCCCTTTCACCTTTAATTTACCTTGTCTGCAAGCTTCCAAAACCTATGTGTATTCAATGAGCATCCAAAGCTCGTACAAATAAACGTGTGTACAAGATCTTCAAGGAGGGATTCAACTGCTGTGCCCTCATTCCCCCAAATAACTTCCACAATCCCCACATACCACTGCATCCCAACCCTCTGGCTCAATACATATCAGGTCCAGGAAAAACATGCAAGACCAGCGGCAGTATCGGGGTCATTATTTCATTAATGCCACTTTCAGGCTCCACCCGTGCTGTAAATGATTCCAGGCTATTGAGTTAGCAGGATACAGGTGCTGTGATGCTTTCTGCAGGGTGCTGCGAGTTGCCACATCTCAGCCTTCTCTGTAAATTGCCTGTCTGGTGAGTAGCCCCAAGCAGACGGACTTGCCAGGCAGGATTTTTCCTAACACTGCTGCGGCACTTCAAGGGGGATGGTGTGAGTGCAATTTACACTTCTGTCTCCATCCCCCCATCCTTGAGGAAATAAGGAACAAGGGTTGATTTTTGAGTGAGGGAGAATGTACAGACTGGTTCGGTGGCATGTGCGTGGGCTGTGCATAGGAAAATAGGCGGACATGTGAAATAATAAATGTGTGTGTTGACTGCTTTGTGCGTGTATGTGTGTGTGCATATGTATATGGGATAAGCGTTTTCTGTGACACAGGTTATTCTGATCTGTCCCTCTCATCTTGCTTGTTCCTATAAAGCATGACTCACTAAAGTCTGCCAATTATTTATTGCCTACAATGCCTAATACAATGCCCAATCAAGAGTTTATGTAAATCCTCAGCTATTTGCACACAGAGAGAGAGAGAGAGAGAGAGAGAGAAGCTCTTATACATACAATAAAATTCTGTGCCAATTTTGCATTGGTTTAATAGCACAATGTTTCTGAACTTCAGGGATACCCTTAGCGAGAAAGCTCTATTAAATAAAGGCCATATGGAGTCTCCATTTATTCAATTATACAGATGAGGCTTCCACTTAGATTGATTAGATTATTGCTCAAACAGGTGTTTTGCTCACTAAGAGGCAAACAGGACACACACACATCTGTTGTAATGAATTGTTTTGTATCAGCTTTAATCTGCGCAGGTTGAATCAGGAGTCTTCCCACACACATCAATCTGTCTGCATTTGACAGTAATCCCATTGAAAACTCAATAAAAGCCAGGAACAAAGAGTCAGGGGTTGAGAATAATTAGTAAAATACAATAAAAAAAAATAATAATTAAGGAGAGGGAAAAACTGGTTAGACAAATAAGAATAATGTCATGCAAGAAAATGAAGAATGTTAACACTTTCATGTTTTTAAAATATTTATACCATCTGATTTCTGAAAATAGCTACATCTGAGATAAAATTACAGTACAGTCAACAACACGGCCTTCATGACCTGAACGAAATGTCCATTCTATAAAAGACGTCCTAATTTTAATGCATTCCAGGAATCCACTTTGCTTAACAACATTTAATTTTATGTTAAATATATGATCCAGAGATTTTTAATGCAATCTTATTACAGCCAAAAAGGCTACAGCTAGAAATTCGTGGTAGGAGGTGAAATTATGCCAAAGAAGACCTTAATCTCGCGCCAAAATCTCCCACAGACAAATTACTGATTACCACTGAGCAAACAGCAGATCCTTACAAGTCCCTTGAGAGCCAATAATCAAGCGCATAATGCAGAAGATATGAATTTCAAAAGTCTGGAATCATGCATGCAGCTTTTGTTGAAAATAATTTGATTTGAATGCCTGATTAAAATGTTACACCCTCTGCACAGACAAATTAATACAATAATGAATGTGCAGTTATTAAAACTTTTCATCTGTTTGTAGCAAAATTATTTGCCAGATAAAAGCATCAACTGGTGTCTGGAAGACATACGATTCCTCTGATTGGACATTTCCAAAAAAATTACTATTCACATTCAACTATCCTAGTGTTTCAGTAACATCTTTTTTTTTTTTTTTTTTTTTTTTTTTTTTTTTTTTTTTTTTTTTTTTTTTTTTTTTTTGCTGTTGTGGTCAGCATATTTGGGAATTTCAGGCTTCGCTGCACAAAGTAAATGCAACTAGAGGTGCAAGAGGGTTAAAATGACTCACCTAACTTCAGAAGACAATAAAGTGTACAGTGGAAAGTCAATAAAATAGATTGTGATCCTTGTGTACTTTCCCTCGAACTAGGGATTCCACTTAAATGGGCAGAAAATGTACTGATACTAACCAATGGACTGTTGAAGATTGGAAAAAGACCAGGTAATGTTTTTCCAATCTTCACCTCTCCAGTTTTGCTGAACCTGTGCCCACTGTAGCGTCAGATTCCTGGCTGACAGGAACCCAATATGGACTTCTGTACCCCATCCGCCTAAAGTTTTGGTGTGTCGTGCATTCTGAGATGCTTTTCTGCCCACCACAGTTGTAAAGAGTGATTATTTGCATTATCGTAGCCTTCCTTTCAGCTCGAACCAGTTTGGCCATTCTCCTCTGACCTCTCTCATCAGCAAAGCTAGTTACCATACAGTAACTATGAGGCAGCATGACAGGGAGGATTCTTGCTGAAGATGTACTGTATGTATTGAAGTGTATTAGGGCAGTTGATTATCGGTACATATGAAAATAAATCTTCTTCATGAAGCACAGACACAATAACATTGATGCAGTCAGTGTCGTTGCCCTATTCGTTACACAGTGTGGTGTTACATGAAACACAAAGATTGATCACTTCTTGACTGTACCAGTTGTCATACACTCATGTCACCATGCAAGAGAAGTGTTACACATACAGATGGAGCATGTTTAGTTGGAAATGGATATGAATGGGTTAACAAACAAGGGCAGAGAAGACAAGATGCTTGCTTCCGGCATCATCATTTCATACAAGGTAAACCAATAATTTTTTGCCAATTTACCATGAAAGACCTGGTCTCAAAAGACAGCACTATTTCAAAACAGATCCCTCAGGGATCAGCATAATGCATGATGAATATGCATGAAGGAGGAGAGCTAGATAATGAGGGACTTAATAAGAGGCTGTTCAGGAGGACATCTCTATAGGAGGAATCGGGGCTGTGAATGATTGGCATGACAAATCTGATTCCCAAAAAAACTGCCTGCATTGGGGGAGGATGACTGAGATTAACTCTATAAACATATGCAGAGAAACAGAACAACCCTGTGAGAGCAAGCTAGCAAGCCAAGCAAGCAAACCATATGTGCTTTAAATATATAATTATGCATCATGTTCAAAAAAATGATTTTTAGAACGTGTCTTTTGCCCTTAAGGAGGCGATTTGGGCAGATGGCTGCTTTCGCTATTATGCATCCCTAAATACACTCTCAAAGCTGCACAAGGAGCTTGAGGAGCACTCCAGAAAACACAGCTTTTATTCCCTTAAATGCAGCTTTGGGATCATTTCTGCGTGATAATAAGCCTTTATTAGTCCAAGGAGTTCAGCTGAGGAGCTTGCATTCAGCAAATTGTACTGGTTTTGTGTCTGATATCGCAATGGTAGTGAGAGAATTACAAATGGTCAAGTCAGGATAGTGGTCAGTTTTAGAGCATTATATATAGATGCATCTGTACAGTGAATTTTAATAAAGGAATGCACCAGAAATAGGCAACATCTGGTGCTTCATGGGCAGTTACACTGACTTAAAAAAAAAAACAAGAATACAAAGCAGTGACTGTGGGGTGACTGTGTGTGCATGATGAAAGACATGTCCTCAACCAGAAGCTCTGTCCTACTCACATGCTATAATCCACCATGGTATTCACTGCTAGATCATACCATGTTCACTCATCTGACACATTCCATTCAACATGATACAACATGAGATCACAAGGACTGGACAGATCACACAAAGAAATAAAATGTACCCAGAGCTTGAGAAAAGAAAAGAGGAGCTGTGAAAGAGATCCTAAAATAAGCCTGTCTTTAATTGCATCAAATGAGTCCCGGGCTCAGATTATTTAATATCGTTAAAGCCCTAATGGTTAGCTAATTTTTAATCTTCTTCAGTAGGACTTTCCCAAAGAATAACAGTCGCTCAGAATGATCAGATTGCTGCTTCACTTCTACTTCACCATGAAAGACAGACTAGTTATTGGTATAATTGAGCTTTAAAGGTTGTCTAGCCCGCCCCTGCCTCTCAAACAAAAAATAACACTCACTTTGAGTAAGTCCCCCACAATGCTTTTCACACATGGAGTGTCCTCGCTCGCCGCTTTGTTCAATTCAGAACAGCTCTCTCGTGGTTGCCGTGGCAATAGCATATACACATCCACGCAAGGCTCAAGCCATGACTTGCCACACTCATGCTGTCACTAGGCTCCTCTATTTATGTTAACAGGGTTTTAGGACGCCCAGGCTGCAGGACCTGACCCAGCTGGCATTAGGTTGGCTCTGAGCCTGTGACAAAGTCTCCTGCTGAGCCAAGATGGCGGTTTGGAATTTAAAACGTAGCAGTCGAGGGCACCAGGTGTTGCGTGTGTGTGGCATCATCAGCTGAGAGATGGGGCAGGCGAAGGCAAGCTGCTGCTCAGCATGTGTGTGTGGAGGGGAAGAAGTGTCAAAGCAATAGGCATGGAGTTAGGAGCCATCATATATACTGCATATATACTGTACACTGTATAGAATCATATAAAAACAGCAACAAATTCTACATACCATATGACTCAACTTCTCAGCTTTACTTTCTCAGTTGTTGAACATGTAGTGTTAAAAGAAATTGCCACGGGAGGAACAAATATGGAGTGAAATGCTGAAATCGTGATAGACCAGTCTATTAATGAAGAATTACTTTGTCTCATATGGGAATGAAATAACCATTAGTGAAGCTGAAGGGATATAAGAACAATAATGAGCTAGGGGTAGAATGAATGCAGACCAAAACATTCATATTACAATGTGACCACAGCCAGTGGCTTTATTTGTATACACGAAAAATGAAAAGCTCATTTCTATGCCTATCAGGTGGTACAATGTGAGGGTATAAACTCTTTCAAAATTTGAGCTCCAAAACATCAGTTATGGAGCACTAATACATGATATTAAAAAAACAACATTTTTTAAATTATTATATGAATTTTAGTGTGTTGTAATTGAATTGATGTGTAAAACCTTAAAAAGGAGTTTTGAAGGATTCAGAGTGGTGCAACAGAAAAGTGTTCGCCCTATCGTCAGGGGATTATAATTTCGATAGCCATCCATGGCCAGGAGTCAAGAGAGCAAAACTGGCCATGCTCTCGGGGTGGAAGGGATGGCATTACTGTCCCAACTCTTTCAATCAGACCAACACTAGTCAATTGCAGGCATCTGTAAACTCATGCATGTGGAGGTGGGTATATAGCACTTTCCTCTGAATGTGTTACGCTGCCATGGGCTGTAGCATGAGCAGCGGTTCGAAAAAAAGATTAAAGGTTAGCTTCACGTGTCTCAGAGGAAGTATGTGTTTGCCCCAACTGGAAATTGTTGTGTGATGGGGAGAGTTACTGTAAATGATTTCAAGATGCTTAAAATATGTGTACTTTTATAGTACTTTATTTAGCCTAACAGCTTTTATTTACTACAAAATCCCAAAATTACATCACATTTCAACTGTTTATTAACATAACTGTCATTATGCCAACATAAAAAGTTGAAATACTGCTTAAAACAGCATCTTCAGGACATGATAGATTAGTGTTGTTCCAAGACTCAATCTGTGTTAAAATGGATATCATTGAACCCATGCTGATAACAGGATCCCACTGAGGTACTTGATCCTTACAGAGAAAAATAATTTAAAAAAAAAATTACTGAGTGTTTACCAACCAACTGAAACAAAGAAGAGGAAAGCCAACACATCAAACCCTTCAGTTCTAATGTATAACCATCGTATCCACATTATAATAACATGGACATATTAGACATAAGCAGACGTACCGGTTATCTTACTGGGGTTGCTGTTAAGCAATTATCTCTCAAGGTTTCCTGAAGGCCAGCTGTTACTCAACAATTAAAACAATGGCTGACTGCCAAAATAAGAATAAATATTTCTTACTGCAGGAGGTCTCTGATCATGCTGCTCCTAAAAAAAATGACATTTGCAATTATACAAGAACATTGACACAAATGATCTGAAGCTATTTGTTGTCATGTAGTCACTGCAAATGTGCTGCAAAATATTTTCTTAGAATAATGCATTGGCAATGTCTTTTGCATGAACTTACTGAGTAGAAAGTACTTTTCAGAAATATTAAAATTTGTAGATTCCAAACTTGATGGTTGATTCATTTGACTTAGGTCTTTCATGTTATGAAATTATGTATTTTTTTCAGGTATTTGGCATTTTTAGCATTGAAACCAGATGGGTAAATGAGAGGCTTTGTGTTTAATCAGGAGTTACCGGAGTGAAAGTTTACACTATGCTGTCATCTGGGTTTGAGCAATATATCAAATGGAATCAGATTTATAAGCCAAGGAAGAGTCACCCAAAAGGAATTTGACTTGGCAGTCGCTCACAATGACACACATTGTAAAAACGCAAAGAATATATAAAAAGAAGAGTATATAAAAAGGTTCAGTAAATGGGCAGCGAACTTGAAGAGATTTTATCTTATAATCTGGGTTCTAGCATCACTCTGTGCAATATGGCCAGAATCTATAGACAGAAATCTTTTTGTTTGTTTTTCTACTATCTCGTTTATAGCAGGATTTTAGCACAATGGTATTCTCAGACCCTGATCTATTTGTAATAGCACGAGGATGTTTTTGATACAGACTACAAAGCAATTCGGTAAGTCACTCTGGATAAGGGTGTCTGCTAAATGCTCTAAATGTAAAACAATCTTAACTTATATATTTCTCCTATTGTGCGGATAACTATAAACATATAGGTACAACTTCAGCATGTGCTTCCTACCACAGCAAGAGGGCTTCAGCAAGAACATGATAATCCTGTCAAACATTAAGCGTATTAGGACAAGTCAGGCAAGAACTGAAAAGAGCTGTAAAAGAAAGTACTTGAGTAACCAAACAACGCGAGCTGCATCTAATGATAGAGAGAGAACACTTATGTTGGATTATAGTTTGTAATCCTGGAAGCAAGCCTAGGGGTGAAGGAAGCAAAGAAACATTTAGAATAATTACTTAGTCCTTCTCAAATGTGTGCAGAGTCGATACCAAGGCTCTAGAGTTACAGTGAAGAATTTCGAATGCCCTTTTAAATGTCAAAAGAAAAATACTCTGCTTTCAGCTTACTATGATTTCAAACACTACAGCACTACATTTTTCTATAATCAGATATTTGTAAAGTCATCAGGTGATGTATTGGACAGTGTAAAGGAGCTATATCTAAATACATTTTGTATGTATTAGCATTCAGCTTGTCTTATATAGGCCAGTCAGCGTTATTATCATACTAGCTAACATTTGAGAGATTATGAATAAAGCTGTTAGCTAGCATTAGCTAATGTTCTCCCACACAACAAATGTACCACCAGTAACAAAAATCGGTGCAAGACTTAATGTAGATGTCCTTTTCTTTTGGTAATCTTTGTTGTCCTTTTTTGTTCATGCTTTAAGTAAATTTAAGAGTTTATATTTTTTTCAACTTTAACTTGAGTGAAGAATTTGAAGCTACACTTCAACATTTACCAGACTGTTTAATTTGGATGAGCATATTCAGTACCTTTCAATACTTTCACCACCTCTGGTACAATATCAATAGGTTGCTCACCTGGACAAATGTAATTTAGTATAAGACTGGTTTGTCTGACTCTGAGGTTGCCTTTTGGGTTTCAAGTCCAAACTGAACACAACACTGACATTCCCACGGTCCAGGATAATAAATAGTAGTGTGCATTGAGCCAAATCTGAGTGTGACTTGTTTGACAAGGTAGACAGGGATATTGACTGGCTTGCAAAATCATCAGACCTTAATCCCTTAATAGAAAACCTGTGCGATTATTTGGATATGAATTCTACTCCTTAAATATATGGAATAAAATGATGCTTTCTTGTAGGATTTGAAATCAGACCATCCTTGTGTGATTTATCTAATCACAGGACACAAAATTAATGCACTACACATTAATCAACACTGAGGGATTATAACAGTCAGACTACAATATTATCCTGTCAGATCTACTCTCCAAACTGACAGATAATAAGCACTTTGAGAGCATAAGACAGAACCACACAAATTATTAGTGTATTGCTACCAAAGAACAGCATTTTATTGCAGTATGTAATGTATTAAGGTTGTCTATGTTATTTAAAACTAGTGTGAAAGTGATGAGTGTGTGTGTGGCATTATAAGTACAGAATATCAGACACAAAGTAAAAAATTTCAAATGGATCAAATATGGAGGTGTAGTAATGGAGGGTAGTAAATGCTCTAAATGAAGGAGGTAAGGGGGTTAAGTTCCTCTCTGTCTCTGAAAAACTGACCTTCGTTATCTTATGGAGACACAATAGCACTCGCGATCCTATTCACTTTCAAGACTCTTTTCTAACAACACAATTAATAGACCAATTTGTAGGAACATAACCAATCCAGATACACAAAACCTGTCAGTCAGGAGGAAAGAGGCAGGAGAGCGCATAGCCCTAATCTTTTCATTTGAAACATGTAATTAGATACAAAGTATAGGGAGCCACTTTGTGAATTTTCTCCTCTGATGCTAAATACATCCAAAGACTGAGGTTTCCTAGTGTTTGTACTTGCTGTCACCAGTCATCAAGACTGAAAATACGCAGAACGAGAACTCAAAAAATGGAATTAAAAAACATAAAAATGCTGGTCAGAGCACATACCCTGCTGCAATATTAAATGATGAGTAGAGAAAACAAAAATGAATGAAATAAAAGTCATCAAGAAAAAAGATTTAGGAAAGTTAGAGACTTAAAGTACGCAAATAGGTGGACAGTGAAAGAGCGGGAAAAAAGACAGAGTGCTGGTCTATTGAGGCAAGCAGCAGGTTCTGGTGCATAAAAGTGGAGGGTAATGAAGGCAAACCCAGAGGGAGACCTGAAGCAATCACTGAACACAATAACACCATAGAGATGCCCGTCACCCTGGAGACAATGGAGACCTCTGCTCAATGAAGTCATCTCTCCAAATCGGGCCACCACCATCAGGCTAAGAGGTTCAAGAGATTCTAAAGAGAGCAAGCATTGGTTTAGCATAACAAGCATTGGTTTAATTAATCCATATTTCAATTATTATTTTCTTTTGGGAGTTTATTTAGGATCTTTAAATAGTACAGGCACAAAGACCAAAATTACAATCTGAATATGGAGCAGCGCAGGCCACAGATTGAGCTCAGTGAGGCAGTTCTGAGGAGAAGTTCTGTATTTGCCCTACCTATTGAACTATGGCAGCTTCCCTAAAAAGCCTCCATTTCACATTCACTTTGAACTTTAGAAGACAGGATGACAAATTGATATGGCAGCAAGTGGAACTGGAACAACTACAACTTAAGCCTATGTGTGTGTGCGTGAGAGAGAGAAGGGCTGATTCTGAACTCATCGACCCTCGGGCTAACGTGATCACACAACACTTCTGTTTCTTAATGCTTACATGCTGTAAGTAGTCGAATCAGAGTTCAGCCTTCAAATTTAGCCTCATCACTGAGAGGAAACTCATATTCCTCTTTGTGGGAAGAAATAAATGACATTTAACATAATGTCCATTGGAAACAGCACTTAATGGCGTAAGTACATAACATCATATTTTAGCCACAGTAGTTTGTGAGGTTCTTGTGGCAGCTGAAGTGAACATTTCCTCTCTTTTTTTTGACAGGGGCACCCCAGTGGTTTGGACATTGAAGGTCAATTATATAACATACAGTGTAGCCAAGTCCAGTCACACCCTTTCCTTCCAAAGAGCCTGAAGAGAGAGGGTATGATATTTGCAAAAAAGAAGATTAAGATAAGAAATTTCACTTTCTTTTTGCAGACTATACACTAATACACTATTAGAGAAAATGAACAAAGATGTTGAAAAGTTACCAGACTGTATCCCTTCCTTACAATACCAATGAGAATAAGAACAAAACAAAAATGTTGAAGGCAATTTGTGTTCAAACCAATTAGGATACAGCGCTTAAGCAGCTATGACTTGAAAATGACTCACTAATGGGCTATATAGAGAACTAAAAAAGAGTATTAGCTAATAGCTTTTACCATTTATGCAATGCATTTTATAGAGAGCAGGGAGCCACTTTCCGATTCAAGAATAGCGTGCGTCAACTAGAGAGTGATTTCGGCCTCAGCCTTCGTGTGTGCGACACGTGACACAATGGCAGCTTCCACTGCCTCCCTTGTTCTTCCCTCCATCTGTGCAGCCGAGCCTGAACAGCCTGCATCTCTCCTTGAAAAGGCCATAAGGCTGCGCAGCTTGAACGCAGGATGGTGTGATGTCATGCTGCATTAAAATGCTCAGCACCCGTTGGCACCCTTTCCCCTCCGTCACGTTTCACTGTGCCCATGACAGAAGCGCATATTTTTTAAAAGTTCGAGATTTCTCTTTGCTTTGAGGTAACTCGGATCATTGAGTGTGTGTGCCAAGCATGACTAGAGTTCTCCAGAGCACTGTGGTGGGCCATCTGCCTTTAGTATGAAGAGACATCTGCCGGAAGCAAGTATTTCTGGGAAGTCACTTATGGGCAGTTTTACTTATGGCTCAGAGGTGGTCACAGCATAACCACACCAAAGAGGAGATACACAGGTTGTTCTCTTTTTAGAATATCTAATATTTCTGACTCTTGTATAACTGCCCAAGTGAGGCTCAATAAATCGTTATGGTTACTAACGTATAATACAATTTTTATTTCATGATTTTAAGATAGGTAAGCAGTCTAGGAAATGCATCAGCATATGCTGTGGAAGCAAAATGCTAGTCTCTACAGGGATGCACAAATCATAAATCTATTAGCTAGCTCCCTGGGCAAGTAAAGCTCCAGTGCACTTGCCCAGTCGCATGTTTTGGTTGCATGGAAACCTAACTGACTAGGCCGAATGTGGTAGCTAATGTAATGTAATAATATATGGAGAGCTAGCTAGTTAAGCACATTAATATAGACCAAGGGAAATGAATGCATATACGATCATGTAGCACCTCATGGTTGTGTGCTTGACAAAAAGTCAATGGTGATCATTTCATCTAAGAGATTCTATCTTCACATCACATCTAAAACATATTCAAGTCTGGCTAGTGTCATTCATTTCTCTTGATATGTTTAACCGCGTGCTTGGCTAGCAGGAGAGTTATATGACAGCTTTACACTGCACTTAATTCTGTGCACTTTCTCAGCTTTTCCCCATACTTGCATGTTCCTGTTTCTGAAAACATCATCTGTGATGCATGCACACTAATTAATCCATCTGCCTAGAAAAAACGTCAGTTGATAAGTGTAGTACAACAAGCGGTAGGATTCGGAACTATCAGAGCACGCTATAGTAAGAGCATCGAGATGCGTCACACCACTCTTAAGCACATTATGGTTAAACATATCATAACAAATGAAAACTTTTGTTTTGTGAAAATCATTAGGAAGTTTTCTTTGGTGAACCTATTTGTCCTTTGAGCAACTACTAATAATAAAAAACAAATAGTCTGGATATTTGCTCCACCCCTGTTCTACATTACACCCAAGGAAAATACTGTATAAGGTGTGTAAGTCAGCACATAAACCACAACACATTTAGGATCTGCACAAAGATTACCTTCATTTGGTATAGTGCTTTTTACTACATTGTCGCAAATCCAGGTCTAGACACCAAATCAGCAAACAAAGGACAACAAGTCGAACCCGGCGCCAACGGCATCAACAACCAATGAGTCTAGTCCTTCTTTTTACTAATTTGCATGCCAGAACTACCCTTAAAATGTACTTCGAACATGAAAGAATCTATTGAAGAAAAACTATGTGAGACATTTTTCCTTGCTGTGACCTTGACCCTGTTTGAATCAGTTTATCTAATCTAATCAGAATCTAATCAGTCCATCTGCTGGTTACAGTGTTAATTATATAAATCCAACAAACATTCAACCACTCATTCTTAGAAATTGCACTAATGAGAATCTCGGAAGGAAGTACAACCCGAAAAACAGTAAAGTGGTGGAGGCATAACAAAAATTAGCAATAATATGAGTATAAGTAAGAAACTTTGAGAGGAAATAACTCAAATGACTGAGGACAGTTTACTTCTGTTAGTTCTACACTGATCTATATTTGCCTAATCACTGTATCTTTAATCCAGTCTCTCTGGTAAGAGTCCTAAAGAGTTTCTGTCTTTTTCTTGCTCTCCTCTTCAGTGTTGCTGACAGGGAATAAATTCTTAAAGGTTCTCATTCTTGGGAGAGTAGCCACTAAACATATTTCATAATAAAATATAATTCCTTTATTGACCAGCTTTATTGGCTGCGTTCGAATACTTCTCTTCACATACCCCAATGCACGTTCTCCTTCATACACATACATGAAAGGGATATGCTTATTTCTTTGTAGCCTGTACAATGTTTCTTACAGCTGCTGTTTTCGTACTCTGCCATTTAGTTTTTTATAAACATATATTGTCCTTACAATCTGTCATGCAATTTTACAAACACTCAAACATGTAATTTCCGAGAAAGAGCTAAACAGACTTGATAGTTTAGTTCCATTTACAGTGACGTGCACACCTACCTTCTGAAACCTGGCTTACATTGGCAACAGATGTTCTATGCAGGGGACCAGATTTGCCATCCCAGACTGAAGCCATATTAGAAGTGGAGCCTCACGGTATTGCACTCACATGGCTAATTATGCCACAAATTATACCACCTTCTTTACCAAATACATTTTGTTTGTGTGTCAAGATTATTTGATCTAATCCTTTTACTTTCTCAGACCTTTCTCTTTTAAACAGTAGACATGTTGTATGTTCTTCATAATGAGGTTGACATTGTGGCCAAACTCTACAAATTACTGGCCACTTCCACTGATTTGTCCTTGCAAGTTATTATGTATATAAATTCTAGGTGCTAGCAGAGCTGAGCATTATGACAAATAATACTGACAAAAAAAACCCACCATGCAAAACCTTGGCAGAGAGTATGTTACAGTTCAGCAGCAATAATGGGTTCAAATTGAATTTGTGTATTCATGCCTTCATGCCTTGGTAAGGCAAACACCCAAATTCAACATTTCCCTCATAGTTTCATCACATTGAAATTGTGGTTAGCGTTGACCACTCCACTATACTGCAAAATGTCATCATCGAGTCACAACTTGTGAACTTGAATCCATCAGAAAAACTTTGACTTCCTAAGTGGGGAAGAGCATAAGAGTGGGCCGTATGATATGGCATATGTTATGGGTATTCATATGGCTC
The DNA here is from genome assembly GCA_022985145.1 of Pangasius djambal. Classification (NCBI taxonomy): domain Eukaryota; kingdom Metazoa; phylum Chordata; class Actinopteri; order Siluriformes; family Pangasiidae; genus Pangasius; species Pangasius djambal. The sequence continues at coordinate 11,654,262 of CM040978.1, forward strand.
TGGTTACACCTAAAAAGGAGACTACTAGTTCACATTGCGCACTTTCTCTTTGGGAAACTCTTCCAACTTAAAAAAAAAAAAAACAACCTACAATTCTTTGTTACAGATGTAATGCTTTGGTGCATGAACATGGACTTACTGTAGAGCACAGACATGCCACCACTGATTACACCTGCCACACAAGTGAACATGAGGCCAACAGTGCACACGTCACAGACATGCTGAAACAACAAACAGTCTGCTTACTTTGCACATTAAGTTTAACACTCCAGTATCCGTTCTTGTGGTTTCTGATGAAAGGTCAGCTATTGGGGGGGGCTGCCTCCCCTTCCTGCCCTCTGTCCACACACACACATTGCTCCTACCTGCTTCCTGTGCCTCCAGCAACAGAGGAAACCACTGCCTGTCAAGAGGTCACCTGGCAACTAGTTCCCTTCAAGCACTCACTGCACCCAAACAGAAAGGTGTTATTGTGAAAGAGAGGTAGGATGGTGAGAGAGATAAAAATTCTCTCTTCTCAGAAAGTCATGTGTATAAAAAAATACACTTCATTTTTTTTTCTATCACTAATTTTTATCATGCACCTGCTGTGCATTCAAAAAAACTCTATTCATGTACCATAATTACTCAATCAACCTGAACAATAGGAGTCCTGAGCTCCAAGCACCAGTTTATATTTCCATGAAAAGCATCTCTGTTCTTGTAGTGCATTTGAACTTTAACTTGCATCTCTGCATTTAAACAAAAACAAAAAAAAAAGCGGACTAAAACGCCTAAAAATTTATGTTTCTTCAGTGCAAATCTTTCAGCTTGACCTGTTGTTTGACCTGCACTGTCTTGGTAATATGAACCATCATTTAGGAAATTTAGTGCTGTAGTTGCGTGGGAGAGGCTGAATAGTTTAGTTCTTTACAAGCAATATGTGTTACCCACAGACCCACACTTACACACATACACACAGACATAGGAGGGTCACGTCTGAGATATATCCATCATCTATGATATTTCCTGTCTGGTAGAAGGAAGAAGTACATAGATGCAATGAAAAGAAAACATAATAGGAACACAGATTCCCTTCCACGCCTACACCCACACTACAGTGAGATGTTAAGAGGTCAATGAAAGCATGGTGTAAGTAGGAAGAAGAAAGAAAGAGAGCTTGATCCGGAGATCAAGAACACATGGGCAGTTCATGAGCTCTCGGTGTTTCACAGTAAACGCTGGGTCTCTTGAAACATGAACATGTACAGGATGTATTTTAGATGAGGTGCAGTTCAGCTGCAAACCTAGAGAGTGATTTAGAGGACTTTACAACTAAATAGTTGTTAAGCAGCAAACCTGTGGGTGCAGAAGAGGGATGCAAGCATACAGGAAAATAGAAATAAATTAGTTGCTAAACATGTATGCATCAGATTTATAAAGGTAACAATATTTTAAATTTTTATATATAGAAATGGCTTATTTTAATGCAAATCAATATCTATAACACCCGGTATCATGGAAAGTATTTGGTTTGTTGAAATTGCTTGGAAAAGAAGACCAAGTTTCATCTATGCAGTCTCTCCTCCTATGTATCTACAGTCACATTAGGCTATGTGCTGAATTTCAAAAAAAGTGGTTTCATCTTTCTAAGAAAGTGCAGGTCAAGCAACAAGTCAACCTGAAATATTTGCATGTCATTGTGGAAGCTCAATGAATGTTCCAAAGCCTATGTTAAATAAATAAATGCTGTCTTTTGGGCCTGCAGTTGAACAGCTCTCCACAAAGTAATTACAAATTCCGCGTTTTCAAAATAAGGCGTCAGCTTTTCCAATTTTTCCTCCTTTTCCCCCACATTTTTCCCTACATGAGGAGATTAGGACTCAAATCCAGCCCCCTCAAATTAATCTTTCACACGAGAGCATTCAAACAGCTATGTGTGAGAGGGCCATTTCCATGACAACAGGACGAGATTAGGTTGTGATTGTGCGGGCCCTTGATTGGGAAAAGCACTTAAAGATTTCTCTTCTCGCTGTGAAAATGGGCTGGCCTGGGGAACAAAAGAACACAGAGAAAAAAGCAGAACGTGAAATTCATTGGTAAATTTCAGAATATGACTGGTGCATGCATTTCAATTTCAGGCCTTTTAGTCTTTTTTGACTGGATGATCTAAAAAAAAGATTTACTGTTACTGCGCTTGCAATATTTTCCTTTGTGAAAAAAAAAGATTTGAGCAGATTTCCATTTGTTTCTGGCTTTTCACCTGCGTTCTTTTAGAGCACATTCAAGTAGCATGACAGACGTTCATGAATAAGGTAATGAATTCACACTCCTGCAGCCTCATTGTTAGCTATGCTTCCCGTTAGTGTTTGCAGTCATTCAATGCTCTCAGTGTAGAAGGGCATCTTTCAACTGGCCACTTTATTACGAACACCATATCAATACTGGTTAGGACCCTTTTGCTCTCAGGACAGCATCGGTTCTTCATGACATGGATTCCACAATGGGTTGGAAAAATTCCTTTGAGATTCCGGTCTATGTTTTCATGATTGCATCACATAATTAATGCACATTTGTCAGCAGCATATTGACTCTCCAGTTCTCCAGTTCTACCACATCCCAAAGGTGCTCAGCTGGAGCCAGATCTGGTGACTGGAGGCCATGTTCTTGGGACCAGCTGAGACAACTCAGCGCATTATCATGCTAGAAGTAGCCATTATAAGATGAGTAAATTGTGGCCATAAAAGGATGCATGTGGTCAGCAACAATACTCAACAGATGCTGTGGCATTCAAACGATACTTGGTCGGTTATAAGTGGCCCCTTGTGTGCCAAGAAAACATTCGCCACACTATTACACCGTCTCCAGCAGCCTGAACTGTTGACACAAGGCACGTCTTCTGTTGTTGTAGCCCGTCCACCTCAAGGTTTGATGTGTTGTTCTTTTCTGCTCACCATTGTTGTAAAGAGTGGTTATTTGAGTAATGGTTGACTTCCAGTCAGCTCAAACAAGTCTGCCCATCCTCCTCTGAACTCTCACCAGCCTGCAGAACTACCACCCACTGGATGTTTTTTGTATTTTACCCTGTTCTGTGAAAACTCTGCGACTGTTGCACTTTCTGAAATACTCAAACCAGCCCAACAAACATGCCAAAGTGAATGAGATCATATTTTTCTTCATTCTGGTGTTTGATGTGAACATTAACTGAAGCTTTTGACCTGTATCTGAATGATTTTATGCCCTGCGCTGCTGCCACATGATTGGCAGCTTGGATGATTGCATGAATTAGGTGTTCTTAATAAAGTGGCTGGGGTGTACATAAGTGTATGTACCCAAACAAGCAAATGATGACACACTTCTTGTGACCAAAGCTACACTTTTCTCAGTTTTGAGATTTCTACTTCAACTGTTAATCAGTGTATTCAAGATCCTAGCACTGGAATGTGAGACTAATGCGAGCTGGCCACTAAACTATACCAGTGTAGAACACCCTAGATCATTAATGTACATATATCATGAAGATAACAGACACAAACTGCTTATCCCAAAAAAAAAAAAAAAACAAACAAACCATATTTCAGCCTCTCTCCTAAGATCATCTATCCTCATTCTAAGATGTTGACTCTAAGGTAGACAGACATGTCATTCTGGGAAGAGCTTTAACCTCGACAGAAAGCAGCTCAATCTGGAGCCTTCCTACGGCGCCGATTGATGATGTAATCCTTTAGCAGGTCAAGCAGCTGGACTCAGCAGAGGGTCTAGCAAATAAACCTTCAACTCTAGAGAAGATTAAATGGAGAGGAGTTGGGACAGCGTTAGAGACAGATTTACACTGACACAAAATGAATGTCTGCCCTCATTACACCAAGGTAGTCCATAACGAGCTGGTCCAGATTTACTGCATCTGAACAGCTCCATGATGCCAGCACTACTGAGTTACGATGAAGGTCACAGTCAGGTCACAGTCATGTTAGTGTTATCATTACTGAAGCCAGGACCGCCAGAACACTGGTGACCAGCTGAAATCACAATGACTTTAGAAGAAATTAACATTACATACACAGTCAACTCCAGAATTATTGGCACCCATGGCAAAGATCAGTAAAAAGCACTTCACTCTATGCTCAAACCAGCATAACCAGAGCCAAAGCTTTTTGCACTCACTACAGTATAATGCCTCTATATTGCCTTGCTGAAAACCAACTACAGAAAGTATGGTCTTCAGGGATCAGCTCAATCAGTGAACACTTACTGAAATCAAGCCTAATGTCCTAAAGTAATCATAAAAACAGCAAGTGTTTACCCTATTATTGTGAAACAGTATGAACGCTCATAGCTGCATGGATGTAAAATTAAGAGGCTTTGACATTAGGGGAAAAAGCTAAACACTGCTGAGAATGGGAATAAATAAAGTACAGCTCAAGTGAAAGAATGACTACTTTTGTATTCATGAAATATACTTAATAGATGGCAAATGCATGAGCTAAAAAGCAAAAAAGCACATTCCGTAAAAAAAATGGTCATCAATCCCCCTTAGAAGAATAAATGCTAAGTAAAATATAGCTAGAGTAGTGACAAAATATTGCACAAGGGTTGTGCTATCATTTCCATCTTTTCAAGGTCAAGGTTCAAGGTTCAAGGTTCTTTATTTGTCACATACACATTACATACATGTGATGTAGTGTTGTGAAATGTTTTTCCTTAGTGCTTCGTCCCACAGTGCAACAATAAAAACAGAAAATAATAAAATAAAATCTAGTAGACTATATGTAAGAAAGTTTAGCAGCCTTTAAAAGAATGAATTGTAGAATATGAATACGCATAAATAGAATATATATATTTTAAAAAAAACAGATATACAGAGTTGTAGTGTGCAAATAATTGTCTTATAGTGCAACAGTTTCTGTATAGAAATATAAGTGTTTTCTTTTCATAAAACTGGTTAAAGAACAGAACACGTATCTCATCAGGGACTATTTTCCTGTTTGAATGTTGTTATTGCTTTCTACTACGGTTCACCTAACACGACGGCTGCTATTGATTATTTTGGTTTTTCATTATTCTGCATAATAACTGTGATCACAACTACAACGATTACTACATTATACACCACTAACACACGAAGGAAGCTGATATCTTGTATGCCAAAATGTATTAGCGTTAAAATGTACAGTTGTACAAAACAGTCTTGCCTGCTTGTATCCCAAAGACGCATCATATACTTTTTTCCCATGAAGTATTCCTTTTGATCATAAAATTGCAATTCTGCCTCTGCCAAATAAAACAATAAGATTTAAGGTTAATTCCCCCTTAAGAGATGTAAGCACATTTTGGCTCCATTCAGTGATGCAGTGACATTGAAAATCTGGAGATTTCTGTAAGCAATTGTTCCATATAGAGGTTACATCATAAGACAAGCTGAAGAGCCGACATGCAGGGACAAGGCCTTTGTTTTATCTAAGTGTGGGTTTCTGGCTAATGCCTAGCAATGAAAGAAAAAGCTAAACAGCCATTACTTTACCACACTGTCACTAATCACTGTTTACCCGCTATCAGTAAACCCAGCATAAAATGTCCTGTAGTCTTATCTACAGGACATAAAAATACTGATAGAGTCCACAAATAGAACCTGATATTGATCCTGCTTGAATATATCAGTCCTAAATCTAAACACAGGTAACTTTTTCTAAATGCTATGAACGGAAGACGCCTAGAAAAACACATTATACTGTGCAACAGCAGAGAGGAAGACAGAGATGAAACATTTGTAAGCATTCCAGCATTAGACCTTCCACCTAGTGAAATTTGACAGACACGGTCGCGTCAGATTGGACCGCTAGGCCGCTCTCCCTTATCTCCACAGAACAGATGTGGCAGCTTCATGCCAATTCCCGCCTGCACAGGACGAACCGTGCGTCGTCATACGTCAGGTCTGATTTCACAGCACAGCCATCAGCCAAAGCCTCTTAAAGCTTAGAAATGAATCTGGCTCTGTGGATGTGCTTAAATAACTGCCAGCATTTATTTGGGGGAGAAGCTTTTGATTTCATAATATTTCAGAAAGTTGTGGTAGGTGTGAAAATATCTATGCTTAACTTTGGGAATGGCTGGATGCACAGGGCTGGGATGAACCATTCATTAAGGTTGGTAGGAGTTTGCTAGCCATCAGTATCAAAAATAAGCAAAGAAGTGTTCTAGTCCAACCGCTCTGAGCTGCTCAGCTACTATACAACCAGCAGAAAAGAAGAAACAAGCAAACTTTGGCAGAAATTGGTTGTGCTGTGTGCAAAAGAATAAAAATAATAATAAAACAGGAAAACCTATAGAAATTGAAAATTACTTAAAAATTAACAAAATTGTTTTAAAATGTTGCTAAAAACACACAGAAGCAGGCCTCAGATTCCAAGTTTCAGTATGCAGATTGTGGATGCACCCAATGCTGGGGTGCTTAAACACTGTGAATTTCACCTGTCTGCTTTGTTTAAGCACCCCAGCATTGCTGATGTTCTATGATAAGCGATCAAAGGTATACACCACTATAAACTCATTTAAAGTAGTGAAGTGATATTTTACACAGTTGATGGTTGAGCAGCCATGTTGACATGACATCATATGCTGATCTTGGGCTTAGCAGACATTCCTGACTTTCTGAGTAGGAATTCCAAGTTGAGGGGCATTTTTCCTTGGTGTTTCCTAGTCAGAGGTCGGAAATACAGAGCTATGAGTAGCAGTTGAACGCAGTACAAGACTAGATAGACTTCAAAGCACTATTGTAAGTCGCTCTGGATAAGGGCGTCTGCCAAATGCCGTAAATGTAAATGTAAATGTAGTACCCCAATACAGATACTTTGAAAAGGTTTCGTGTGTATATACACTCACCATCCACTTTATTACGAACACCTGTACACCTGCACATTAATACAGTTATCTAATCAGCCAATCATGTGGCAGCATCACAATGCAAAAAAAAAATCATGCAGATACAGCTCAAGAGCTTCAGTTAATATTCACATCAAACTTCAGAATGAAGAAAAAGTGTCACATACTCTGTGACTTTGGGTGTGGCATGGCTGTTGGTATAAGATGGGGTGGTTTGAATATTTCAGAAACTGCTGATCTCCTGGGATTTTCACACACAATAGTCTCTACAGTTTAAACAGAATGGTGCAAAAAGCAAAAACATTGCTTGAGTGACAGTTCTGTGGGTGGAAACGCCTTGATAATAAGAGAGGTCAAAGGAAAATGGCCTGATTGGTTTGAACTGTCAGGAAGGATATAGTAACTCATATAATCACTCTTTACAAACATGGTGAGCAGAAAAGCATCTCAGCATGCACAAAACATTGACTAAAACTGGACAGTTGAAGACTGGAAAAAAAACAGGTGATTTTATTCCCTAATCTTCATGACAGGAGTGAAACCTGATGAGGTCTTCTTCTGTTATAGCTCATCTACCTCAAGGTTTGATGTGTTTTGCATTCAGAGATGCTTTTCTGCTCACAACGGTTGTAAAGAGTGCTTATTTGAGTTACTATAGACTTTCTGACAGCTCAGACCAGTCTGGTCATTCTCCTCTGATCTCTCTCATCAACAAGGTGTTTCAGCCTGCAGATCCTCCGGTCACAGAATGTTTTTTTTTTTTTCCCCCGCACCATTCTGTTTAAACTCTAGAGACTGTTGTGTGTGAAAATACAAAAAGATCAGCAGTATCGGAAATACTGCCCATCTGGCACCATTTAGGGTCTATAACTTCGGGTTGCAGCCATATTCAAAATACAATGTTTATATGTGTACAAGCATCAGAATATTCCTGTATACATGGTTGTTTAAGTATGCTGATCTACATGCGCTTTCCCTCTCCCACTGTTTTTGAGAATTCCCCAGGAGATTCAGACGCTGCTGTTGGCTATAGAGCATGCTCGGTTATTAGTTTTATTACTACTTTCTCACACTAATTTAATTAGGACTCTAACACTTCTCACCATCAAAACTGCCTGACAACACCGCCTTGAAATGGAAAGGGTCGGGTTAGCATCTGCTAAACTAAGCACCCACAGTTCCTTGCAGACTGAGCATGGGCATATATCTCCTTTCAATAGATTTCTGAATAAGGTGTTTACATGCAACAAATTTCTGATTAAAACAGCATATTCCAGGAGTGAGAATCAGAATTTGGGGAATCAGAATATTGTCTTATTCTGAATCGGGCAATTGAATTGCGGTGTTTACATGACTCAATACTAATCAGAATTCCGATTAATATCAGATTAATGATGTGCACGTAAACACAGTCACAGAGATCACACTTTTTCCCCATTCTGATGTTTGATGTGAACATTATCTGAAACTCATGACCGGTATCTGCATGATTTTGTGCGGATTTGCGCGGATGTCACGTGACTGGATAACCGCGTAAATGAGCAGGTGTACAGGTGTTCCTATTAAAGTGACCGGGGAATGTAAAAAGGGTAGTGTGCCATTTCTACAGTGTGAATTTGCAAACATGGATATCAAGAATTATACGTGAAAAACAAATCTCCTAAAATGTCTGAACTGAAAGTAACGATATCGATATCGAAAGTACCGAGTATCCGGTCATCCCTGTTGCGGCGTCGCGTGCGGGTCGATCTGAGACAAATCGTCTGGCAAACAGGGAAATAACATCCTACAAACTAGCAGCGAGTCAAGTGGTTTAGCTATAGTTAATAGTGATGCGCTGAGATATCTAAAAACTGTTACTAAAGTACTAAAGTATTGCGTTTGGATTACGATTTAGCAAAAAAAAAATAAATAAATAATACAGACTCTTTAGCATATTAGCATTTAGTCTCTCAAGCTAGCTAACGGTATGAAACAAGGTAGGTTGGTAACGCAGTTAGCTTAGCTGGCTAACTGCAAGAGTTAAGGCGACACATTTTTAAAACAAAAACCTGTGCTGAAGAGGCAGCAGCCTCTTTACTCCAGTGAAACCTTGAACTACAACAGTTTCACTTCAGTACCAATTCAGGACTTCAGTTAAGGAAATACTAGACACGTCATTGCACATAAAGTTAGATTTATAATATATATATATATATATATATATATATATATATATATACATATACAGTGCTCGCTCTGAGAGGCTGAGGGAGGGAGCTCTCCCTCTGTAAAACACCTGTACGCTCCTAAAGCTCCTTTTCCGCCTCCTCAGATTAATATTTTAGGTATTTCAGTTCCGTCCTTGGAACAATATAAATTTTAAAACACGACCTGCCACTTTAATATAACTACACCTACCATGTACACTCATAGCTACTATAAGTGCACTTTGTAGTAGGACTGTCACGATACCATAAACATATCTCACGATACTATACCAGCTGAAGTATCACGATACCACGCGTTATTGCGTTCATTTTACTTTTGTGTTACTTCTCACCTGTAATGGGTTTAACGCCTGAAAACCTTTGTAAAGTTCTCATATTTTAACATCAGTTCAGAGATGAAGAGTGTTTGTAGCACCAGTCTCAGGGTTAAAAAAATGTAGACTGTCTGTTTAGGGCTGATGAGTCCACTTGCACATGGTCTGAGTGTTTCCTTCTATGATGTTTACGGACTGGTTACGGCGAATTAATGGTCTTTCCTTTCTTGAAGTCCTTACATGATTGGCTAAGTATATTGGTTTGGCAGCACATTATGCATTTCATAACATTTTAAAATATTTGCATTTGCTTAGATGTCTGCCAGTATACTTGCACATAACCTGAGCACAAGCACAAGGGGACAGGGTCATAACCAGAATATTCAGAAGAAAAAAAAGAAAGAAAAAGAAGTATAAAGTCTTGAGAATAGCTACAATAGCTTTGTTGCAATCTGATCTTGGTTGTCTTTCACTCCCTTCAAGGATCCATTGTCCTCTGCTCAAGTTTGCCTTTGCTCAGGTTTTGGTTGGATTTCTTCCGAAACCCAACACTCTGACTTCCCTGTGTGCTTGTCGCACAGCACTGCACATTTGTACAAATGTAGTCACTTTATAAACCCCTTCTCTTCATCTGAAGTATAAATCAGCTCTCAGAAATCTCCCTCTCCTGTGCTGATATTCAGGTGTTCTAGTTTCTATGTTCTCAGTGTCTGACTTTGGCAGGAATGATTGGGATGTATTTATTTGAATTTTGGGTTCAAATTTTGAGCGTCAGCTCACTTACATCAAAATCTCTGTTAATACTGTAGTATTGTTGTGCTTTGGTAAAGCAGGCATTAATGTACATACCTATGTTTAATATTTGTGTTTTGTTATTAAATGTACATCATCCAGCTGATCGGTGGCCTTTGTTACCCCTGCAGGTTTCAGCTGACCTGTTTAGTTTTGTGGTTCATCACTAAGCCCGTATTTGTGCTGTAAGTGTGAGTTTGCCAATACAATAGTAAGTGCATAGTTTGTACAGTGTTTTGTGGTCAAGCTTCTTTCTTGCTGACTCCATAATATGGTGTATTGAGGCATAGTTTCAGTATTTAGGTAATGCCAAATGAACACTACACCATGATATGTGGACCCTCCTGCCTACTGTTTGAAACCATTTCTTTCTCTTGTACATTGTATGTCCTCTAATAATGTGATTCCTGGCTACGAAATATGAAATATGAAGTTATTTACAGTTCACAGCTGAACCGTGAATATACTGTACGTGTAACACTATTTAAAATACTCACAGACGTTAAAAAGCATCTCACAGATGTCTCACAGATGCTAAAAAGTAATGATACAGGTCTGCAAACTTATTTCAAAATCATGAAGCACTAAGTTGTTTAAGGTCTTCTTAAGCATTAAGCAACAAAGTTCTTGTCAATAATACAGTCTTTCACTGCTTTCAGGAAAGACATTTGAAATAATAAGTCAAAAAAACACGCTTTTGCTGTAGAGGATTTTATGCCTATTAAAATGTCCCCATCATCTCTTCTTGTTTTGATCAGGCTGCTTGCTCATCTAATGACATTGGGCCTGTGCTGCCCTTCAGTCTGAAGCACTAGACTATTTTAGATGAGACAATCTGTCTTTTGTTGTGCATGTTGTGTTGAAACAGGGGGTGAAAGCCTGAGGCACAGAAGGATCCAGAACATCAGCCTGGTGAAAGGGCTCTCTTGTGAAATAGAACAGAACTGATAAGCCCATAGATTTCAGAGAATCATAGCCATATTTAACCATTCTCTACCAGTATCCCGCTTGTTTGATGTAAGCAACAATAACAGCCTTGTTTTACATAGCCATGGAAAAAGTCTTAAGGGAAAAAATGCTTTTGGTCCAGTCTGCTACTGGTGATTGTCCATTAGCTTGATTACTGTCAGTCATGCTGTGTTAAGAATTAATGGTTTTGTTGCTGCCTCATTTTTTATTCACATAGCTGATTATTTTCTAATGTCAATATCTGTAATCTCTGTTTTCCTGCAGATTCAGAAGCATGAGTGGCAGAAACCGGTCGGGTGCTTCAGCCAGCCAGGTGTGCCGTGCATCGTCCTTCTCCAATCAGCCACCCCGCGTGCTGATAGTTGACACGTCGCCACCTTGGTGGTCAGAGACACGTTCCGTCTTGTGTGAGGCCCTTGAGAACTTCCTCTCTCTGGCAAGCAGTCTGGAGGGACCCAGTCGAGTACCTCTGCTCAGCCTCTATGCAGTAAACCTGCAGCAGGAGTGTCTGCTGCCATTTGTGGTGAGAGAAAGACTGTGTTTTTTTTTTTTTTTTAAACCAATGATGATATGTGAGTGAAAGATGATACTGACATTCATAATTTCATCTTATTTACATGTATGTGAGACTTGGACTGTGTCAAATGTTACAAACCACAAAGTTTATTCATTTTATCTAAAGCCCAGGGTGGGTAATATGATGATTTATACCACAGAACTGTTGAATCCGAGTGGCTAGAAGGTGTTGATTAGTTTCTTATAACAGCATAGCTCAGACATTAGTGCGGTTGTTATTCAAATACATTCTACATTATGTTATTGATATTATATAGTAACAGCTCTTTCACAGGGATTTCTACCCAGTTTATTTAACAAAGAACAACATATAATCATTGATATGATAAAGCTTTCTGTAAGGGGAACTTAACACTTTGTATCCGACAGTAATGGGAGACTCTTCAAGACAGAGGACCTTGCTCTTCCTGGTACCTCTGTAACATGACAAACTCTATTTCATTTTCTTTTTTAAGTTCAAGAGAGAGATAAAAAAAAAAGACTGCCATTACATAACTTATTTCACAGACATTTCCCAACATTAAATATACCTATTAATGGATCAAAAGCATAGCATGTCTTTCTTTAGTTAATAACAAATACAATTATTGTCAAACTGCAGTGGTGTAAGAGGAATAAAACACTTTGAGACATGTTGTTATCGGAAAATAATCAACTTTTTTGCGGTGGTAATTTGGTTTTGCGGGTGGCATCACACCACCGCTGCATTGTTTATTTTCACATAACAACATGTCCCTGTCTTATCAGGCTACAATATTTTGTCAACATCTCAACATATAGAGTCATACCTTGCAGACAGATCTGAATTTGTGGCCATGGGAAGCTCAAGGTCCCGTTCACATGCTGTTAGATGCGGAGTTCCACAGGGATCAGTTCTTGGACCTATTTTATTCATTCTTTACATGCTCCCCCTTGGCAAAGTCATCAGTCGCTTGGGAATTTCTTTCCATTGTTACGCTGATGATACACAACTATATGTGAAAACTGATGCTCACTCATCATCATCATCGTCATCATCGTCATCAACTTTACCAACACTCACTGCCTGTCTGGAGGAGATAAGGGCATGGATGAATCATAACTTTCTCCAGTTGAACAGCTCAAAAACAGAAGCCATCCTCATTGGTTCCCCTCAC
>CM040978.1:11667216-11680557 GCA_022985145.1 Pangasius djambal
ACATTAAACATCTTTGCAAAACATCATTTCATCACCTCAGGAATATAGCCAGACTCCGTCCTACACTCTCCCTACATGATGCTGAGAAACTCGTCCACGCCTTTGTCTCCTCCAGACTGGACTACTGCAACTCTCTTCTCATCGGGATCCCTAGCAAGAGCATCCAGAAACTCCAGCACATACAGAATAGTGCCGCTAGAATCCTGATGAGGGTGCGTAAATACGAACATATCACACCAATTCTTCAATCATTACATTGACTTCCCATTTCCGCCCGGTTTGAATACAAGGTCTCCCTCCTCACACATCAGTGCATCCATGGCAACGCCCCCACTTACCTTAAAGAACTCCTCACCCCACAGATCTCAGCACGTCCCCTCCGCTCCACAAGCACTCATCGTCTCCTCCTCCCTAGGACCCGCACCATTGGGGATCGAGCCTTTTGTGCCGCTGCTCCTCGCCTGTGGAATGCCCTCCCTGAACATCTGAGGGCTCCACAAATGACTGATAGTTTTAAAAGGGGTCTACAAACGTACCTTTTTAAAAAGTGTTTTAATATTTAGAGTTTAAATTTCTGTGCTAATCTCAGTTGGCAGCTGGTTTTAATTGCTGTATGTATTATGACTCTTTTCTGTAGCACTTTGAGATTTTCTTTAAAATGTAAAGTGCTTTATAAATAAAATGTATTATTATTATTATTATTATTATATGTGAATGCAAGAAGGAGTTGAAATCCAGGTAAGATTGATGCACCAATCTAGTTCTAGACAAGAACTAATCCAATCAAAGGGAAATTTTTGGACAGCAGGAAAGATGAAGTGACACCTTTTGAGGTGCTGATTAACAGATGAATGCAACAGCAGTAAGACAAGCCTTAAGTCAACAATGATAAATAGAAATGTCTGGAAATTGGAGTGACTCATAAATACTGAAGATAATATCCTTAATCAGACGAAATGTCATTTAATTTTGAATCACCTGCAAACTCTGAGAATGTGGTATAAAGACAAGAGAAGACACAGGTTATAAACAAGCTCTAAATTCACAGAGACTTACAGATATGCTTTATAGTCTCCATCCAAAAACATCTCCTTATGCTTATACAAATGGTGCAGGGTCTAAAAATACTATCAGGCTAAAACTAAAACCTTTATCAACCTTTTAGTAACAAAATCTGTAAATGTTTGCGTAAACTAAACTAAAAAAAAATATTTTCTGCTGGATTTACAAAAGTTTCAGAAACGCTGAATTTCTTCATATTTGTGTGTATGTTGATCACTCAGAATGTGCTAAGTGTGTGCCCTACACAGCCCATTTGCATTTAGTGATTCCCACAAAACTCCATAAAAGTTCAAGTGCATAGAGGGTTGGGAACACGAAATGACTACTAAATGGCGAAAGAACAGGAGGAAATTCAGAAGTGGAAGTTATTCGGACTCACTTCTATGCACTTAAAAAGATTTAGCTGTTTAACAGCACCTGAAAATATCAAAATCTAGACACAAACTACAGAAAAGGTGTGATCTAAGAGAGTTGAAAAGAAATTTTCAGAAAATTTCACCAATCACATTACACGGGGAAATGACTATTTTAAAATTGTTTTAAGTTTCTCAGGTGACATGCTGGCAGTCACCAGCTTTAGAAGGCAATGCCATGGCAAACGGAACCAATTTACAGCTTTCATCCTCTGAAAAAAAAAATCATACTGGTCTTTATATATCCTTTCCCTCATAAGCATGACCTGTACTAAATCTTCTGTCAGCTGAGGCCTTTGTTACTGCTTGTGGCTATGTGCAGACAGACCGGCCCATCCTCCATTTATACAACAGCATTTCTTTTGCCATATTCGAATGACTATTTTTTTTTCATATTCTTTAAGTAATGCCAATCATATAAAATGACTAGGTTTCACAAAATTTTCTCGATGATGCTCTTAGCCCCTGACTTAGTGAAGCAGAATGACGAGCATGAGTATGAGTAGGATACAAATGTTTTTCTGAAATGACAGGATATTCATGATTATCAAATTTCTTGTGTAAATGCTCCTATAAACAATTTCCAAATAAATCCGTTCATATCCAGCTTGATAAATGAGGCCCATTGTTAGAGAGGGGATACTACAGAAAGAAAAACAGGCACAGGATTTTTTTAAATCCATGATGTATAATAGGACCTTTATGGTGAATGTGAATGTAAAATACTGTTTAAAGGCTGCAAGTGTGAATGGCAAAAAGCCATTCAGAAAATGAGAAAAGATGACTGTAACTTTCAATCAACCAAGTCCAAGAGCTAACAATGCATCAGCTAACAGTGTTGTTAGCTAATAGTTGCTAGCTAATAACCTTAATAGTCCTGCACAAGTGACATTACAAAAATTACAATATCCTGAAATATCGTATTTCTACCAGAGATGTCTATAAGAAGCTCTTACTTAATTAATTACTTGTAATTATTTTCAACATATCATCTCAACAGCTGGCAAACCCTATTTTTTTTTTTTTTTTTTAGCTTTTCCAGCTTGTTGCAAGCCCTGTTCTCAAGAAAAGGAGTGTGCCATCAAAAAGCAGTGCATATGTTATTCTTAATTTCTAAGATATCATTCCACAGTATGGATACAGTCCTCTTTCAGCTGTCTGTATTTCACTGGCAGACAGCATGTCACTTCCTCTCTCACTCTTCCTCTTATACATTCTTGGAGTGAGTGAGAGTGGTGTGGTAGCACCGGGATTTCCTCAGCGTGATGTAAGGCACTCTGGCAGCTGTCAGGCGCTCACACAGAGAACAAATGAAATGTGGGAGCTTGCTGCTCTAAAATTAATAAGAGACAGGCACACATTAAAGGCTGAGTGGTGGGCTGTGTGGAGGTTGCACTTCTGGAGTCTTGCCATAAAATGTCAGTTTTAAATTTCAATTTACATCAAGAGAGAGAACATAATGAACTTAGCGTTCTGAGAAACTTAAAAATATCACTTCTTGCATGGCACATAATACATTCATCAGTATAGTTTACATAGCAGTAACCTTTAGGCCCGTCCATTTTCCTTTAAAAAAAAAATAGCAACGCTAGGAAAAGACGTGGCATAATTAATATTATATCCTTCTCGGTCTTCGGGCAGGGCTTGAAATGAATCCCAGAGAGAGGGTTATTGTGGACTTGCAGCATGGCTCCTCTCACATGAATGTTTAAACATGTCCTCTGTCTGTTTCTTTGCTCCACAGAGCCAGGTTTGTGCCTCTGGCTAATTTTCCAGCACTGGTGGGTGTACGATAAACCTTTCTAAAGGCAGAGCAGAAAGAGAGCTATCGGAGAAGACGGATGAGCTCGGCGAACACAGTGTGGGTGAAAGCAGTGAACTGGACTCTGTTATCTCAAACATCATTTGATGGAAATATATGATTGACTTTTTCTATCATCTGCTTCACCCAATTGTTCGGACTATTAGTAGATGTGCCAAAACTGTTTAACAAAGCATGATATACTGCAGCAACATGAAACGAATTCCACACTAGAAACTCACAACTGACGAAAATCAAATAAAATATTGATAATTTTTAAGTTTCACAGCTGACGTCAACTCCATGTATGGCAATACCGCAAACAATTAACAAATCCTACTAATATAAAAAATTAATAAACCCTATTAATGAACTCAAAACCTTCTGAAACACTCTAGTTTATATAGATTTTCCAATTCATCTGTTAAACAATGAAAACATGGAAAAATGTAGCTGTGGAAGTAAGCTAGCTAACTAACTGACCTAAATACCTTTGACTCACACTCCATTTTCACAGCTGTAGCTTACTAACTCCCATACTAACCTTTTTCTAACAGGCTTTTAGCTTGATAGTATTGTCAGGCCATTTGTGCTAGGATAAGGATATGTTTTTCAATAATAAAGCACTTCTGTAGGTTGGTCTGGATAAGGGCATCTGTATATGTAAATGTACATACTGTAAATGTTCACAGCAGTACTAAATTTTTGTACTACGTATTGTTTTTCATAATATCAGTGATTACAATAGCCTTAACAAGAAAAGAATGTAAGACAGGAGAAAATATATTTTGCTCAGAGTTTAACTAGCACATATTCACTTCTAATCAACCAAAGATAATAGCTTCCAAGCTGCAGTTGTGTACAAGTTATTATCTATGCACGAAAATGATTATAAATATAAATTTAGATACAAGTGTGATAATAATGATCAAGATAATTACAGATGTTTAATATTTATAAGTCATGATAACTTTATCTACAAATGCACTGAATGTTAGACATACTATATTTGGACTTATGAAGAGGGAAGAGATGCCTGTGGTTACATAATTCTCCAGTCAAAAAAATATTAAATTATACTTAATGATGATTTTCCACTGCTTTTGTAGTCTACAGCAGCAGTTTATATTTGAGTAGGAAATTTACAACGACATGTCAAAAAATGTTTTCCTCTTATATGGTACCACAGCAATTTGCCAATAATTACAACTTTTAATTTATTAATGAGTGAAAAAAAACAACAACACAATTTGTCATGTTACCAAGAAACCAGAAAATTCAAAAAGTCCTCAAGAGTTTCCTGTAGCAGAAAGCTTACTGTTGCAAAGCACTGACATTAGAGACTCCTTCCATAAATATTAAAGAAACATTTCCTAACAGAAAGCTTCAGCATATTAATGATTATACATTTTCTTTGTTAAATAACACATTTTTCACACTGTTGATTATTAGGTTTAGGTTATGGAACATTTTCCATACAAGTCCCTGTGTAAGTTGTTGCTATAGAAACAATAATGTATTAGAAGCATTAGGAGCATTAAATATAAACCTATCATTTGGCTTACAGCCAGAACTAATGTCAGAGCTGTGGTTGTAGACAATTAATCAACACCGTCTAACCAATCAGATATAGGAATTCAACAATGCTGTGGTGAAAAGAATGTAAAGATTCCATATAAAATGTAAATAAGTAATTATCGATCTTTGCAATAGGCTTTGCACTAGGCTAAGTTTTACTTAGCATCAGTGTATAGAAAAACACTTAATAGAAATCAAAGCATGCCCTGACATTATCGTTCAGTGCCCTAAAGCAAGGCTGCACAATTTAATCAGCTTTACAAAAGGAAGGTGGAAAACAAGTGTGAAGGTGCAAACAAGACAAGAGCCCCCTGAGATTCATCTGAACTTTCTAAGAGATCCAATTAAATGAAAGCGATAAATAGACAAACACTAGCAGATGATCCTTTGTCTTGTGTTCCGCCTGTACAAAGCGCTATTTGCTCGCTGCAATACCAAGAGAAATAAACGTGAACCCTCCCTTAACTGTTATTGAGATTAGATCTTGCTTTTTGTGCTCAGACTCGAAGTAAACACAGACTGTAGTACTCACAAAAGTGGTGAATGCTGAAGTGCTTATCACATCATTCCATTTTCAAGGAGTTACAATGCACATTTTCTTTGCAGGTAACACTGTGGTGGGCAAATCCAAAAATAACACAGTGAGTGTAATTGATTCACCGCAGGGTTCACCACAGCATGCTTTCATGCATCCTGAAATACACAAGGATAGGCCAGAGTGAGCCCTAATCACGAATCCCAGCAGTTAGCATGCTAGCAACAACAGTGGCTTTCAAACAACAACAGCCTTACAAGACCTTAGAAAGCCTTACAAGACCAGAAATGAATTGTGTAAACACCTCCAACAACACTTAAGTTCTGAGAGGGTGAAGGTCAGTACTTGTAATTCAGCATGAGGAGAATGCTATGCATTCAGATACCTAGCATACAGCATACTGCATAGTGATTGGAAAGACTTGAGGCTGCTGTGTTTTCCAAAGAATATATATATATTCTTACCCTAGGCTAAGCTGATACTTCAAAAGCTGCATTGAAGCTAACTTGCATAGCCATAATCTGGCTAAGTGGTTCTCTACTTTCTTAAAATTCCATACAATCCATAGAAGTACCAAGAAATCATTATTGTGAGTCCCTGTGACTTCATTTTTGGACACGAAACCACTTTAATTAGTTTAGCTGTTATATCGTCTGTGACCGTTAGTAAGCATGCATCTATGGATACAGCGCAGATCTAGATGTGGTTCAAGTGTAGATGTAATTAAAATGTTGTTATACTAACACCAGAAATAAAAAAAAAAAATAGTCACCTGTCTAAGAAGTTAGCATGCTAGCAGCAACAGTGGCTTTCAAACCAGACAAGAATGCAACAAGAAATTAATGGCATGAACACAGAATAATACTATAGTTCTGGGAGAGTAAGATCAATCCTTGGCACTGGCGTTTCAGAGACAAGATAAGCATAGTCTTAGACTAAATTATGCTAACATTAATGTTGTTAGTGTAATAGGAAAATGAGGAAAACCTTCAACCAGCTTTTTCCATAGCAGTGATGTATGGCTTCTTTTTATATTTATATTTGAATTTGACCTCCCATGGCAGGTCTGCTTGTTAATGTCCTGTTTACCCTTGAAAGCTTAGCCAGTCCTGCATGCTTCTCGACTGTTTGCTTTTTACATATACAGACCTTTTTTTTTCTGCAGTACCCATATGTGGTGATATTTTGTTAGTAGTTAAACCTTTTCACAGCAATTATTTGAAAACGTTGAGTGTCAAATATGGACATGGATATTGGACGCAAGGACAGGTTTATTGATGCAAAAGGCAAAGCAGGCAAATCCCATGGGCAATTGCAGGCGATCAACAAACTGATTAGTACTCGATAAACTAAACAAACTGGGTCAAAAGCAGAATTCCCCTATTGGCAAGAGATTGCGAGTTCAGATTACAACAGTGCCACAGCCATCCGTGGCTGGAAGTCGAGAGAGCAAAACTGGCCATGTTGTCTCTCATACTCTCACTTCCCTGTCAGTCACAGTGACACTATCTATTTGTGATCATCTGTGAACATGTATGAAGAAGAGGGCAGATAGTGTTTTTCCTCGGAGTGTGTTATGCTGCTCTTTGGTGCAGCATGAGTAGCAGTTTGAAAAGATGCGGTTGGCTGGCTTCATGTGTCTTGGATGAAGCATATGTTAGCCTTCACCCTCCCCAGCTGGTACCTGTAGTTTGATTGAGGAGAGTGGCTAGTGGGTGGATATTGGCAAAATGACCAAAATATTTTTTTAAATAGTTTGTCCTTTGTTTTTTCCCCTGCTATTGGTGTAGGACATTTATGTTTGGATGCGTCCGTTTGGACGTGAAATGTACAAATGTGCAAATTAGTATATCAGGGGAACATTTGCCATGTTGTTCTTGTTGTCACATCTGAGTTTAATTTTGTAGTTTTGTTACAAAATCTTAATACATGAAGAGCCAATTTATGACTTACAAAGGCATGAGATTATAGTGAACAGATCTGTTTTTGTCGAATGTAGAAAGTAGAGAAGTCATTACCGCTATGCTGCACTAATGTCATATGTTGTTATATTTGCTTAGTGTAATTAAAGCGTACCACCACAATTATTTGAAAATGTTATGGTATTTCATCATTTATGGTTTTTCCCATAGCGTTTTCTAAAAAACACAGACAAAGTCTAGTCTGGAACTAAATTAACCCTCTGAGCAGTTTATAAGGTTAGAAAAACTTTAGTCTGTGTCTGGGAAACAAGCTTTAAGTGTATCACTCTGGGAAGTTTCTTATGATATTCAGTGAGGGCTCTAAGTTCCTAATGAACCCACTTGAGGCATTGGCACTAAAGAAGATCTGCTAACTCAACTCACTTTCGAAACAATTTATTTACCTTGAGTTTACTCTCTGTCTGTGCAGCTAAATCTTTCTGGATCGTAAGACAAATGAGCATCTTATATTCAGTCCAAAAAATTAGGCAGTTCCTAATATGTAATTCGTATACTGATATGGCTGGGGACTGGACCAATAGTTTAGGCAGGTGTGGGTGGTTGAGTCGTCTGTTGAGTATCCAGATGTTTCATCAGCCAGTTGGATAATAATAAGATATCAAAGAGCTCCTGTGGGATAGCGGTGAAGCCCTCCAGCTCTAGCTAAGCTCTTCAGAGTCTTTTTTCCCCTTGCCCGTCTTGCATGCACTAAGCTTAATAACCATGAAAGACTGAATTACTCAACACTGTGCCCCACAGTGAACTCTCAAGGAGAGAGACTTAGAAAGATAAAAAAGGAGAGAGGGAGAGAGAGAAAGAGAGAGAGTCACATGTCAGATTCACAGAGTTAACTTCAGTTATCACGTTTCTATACATGGTTGGCAGTTCAATTTTGCAGCTCAGAGCTTAATCCTAAGATGTACACAGTATGGAGGAGGAAGTGGGGGATTTACTCTGAGAAATTTGCTTATGGTAAATGGCTAGAGGGGTTATGTGGATGTGTGTTCAGCACAATTAGCTTAAGCTACAGGACCAATAATATGGGATTATACAACCATTTAAAGTAGAGCTATGCTAGTCTGCTTATATTTTATCGTCATGCTGCAGCAATAGAAATGGGAAAAATATTTGCATCACTGGGAAATTCTATGCAGATGCAGTATTTTTTGTAAATATCTAGATGCAGCAACTGCATGATGCGGTCTATATAGAACATACGCCAACCAAGAGAACTATTGCGAAATATTGTGCTCATTATTGCTCTAAACCAGTTAGCAAAGTGCTGACAATGTGGAACATGGAGACAACGTGAAGCTTTGTGGAATGTAATTCATGTTATGTGTATGCTTATCTTTTTTTAATATATCTTCCCAAAGCTGGTAGCCCATAAGTCTCCTTAGTTATATCACATAGGCTCACTGAGGCTGAGATTTTATATGACCAGTCAGTACAGATGAAATCACTGAGATGTCAGATTGCTAATTGAGGATCTCTCAAATGGGACATTTTCAATCTTCCTAGACCTCAAACTCTTTCTCTCTTTAACGTGCTGAAATGGAAAGAAGTCCAGCACTGACCCCTGAAATTAAATGGCCCATAATTTCGCCGATACGTGCCAGTGCACATTGGAAGGAAATGGTATTTTGTGAGAAAGTAGAACATACCATGCCCACACCTGCCCCTAATTTCAGTAGAGTGATCAGTTTCAATAATTACTTCCATCACTGTTTCATCTTTGACTGCTAATCTCTTTTCTACATGTGCCAATCAAGACGTCAGTCATGGTGTCCCCAGTAGTGGTGTGACCTTCCTTACGCTGAGCTTTCTTCAATCAATTTTTCACATCTACAATACCATGCCAAAGGCTTTCTTTCTCTCTGCAAAGCAGAGATTCCTTAAAAATAATGAAATGAAATGAAATCAAAATAATTACTATTTTGAGTAAACAATATATCAAATCATAATACGTCTTTATGTTTAAAATTGCTGTGTGAAGTCAAATTGTGACTTCTAAGGAAATTGGCTGGTCAGTTCTTTCAGGCTTCGTGGAGAACTTGCTACAGTTCTTCGAACTCTGCAGGTTAAATCTATAAGATAGATTTAATCTATAAGATAGATTTAAGATAGATATCTTATATCTAAGATAGATGATTTTATTTTATATCAGAAACACAGTCTTTTACTTAATATGGTTCATTACTTAACAAAATACAAGAAATTCTCAGACAGTTAAAAAAAAAAAAACATCGTGAACCAAACTATTGCTCCAACAGAGGAGTCTCTATATAAATGTAAATGAATTGCTTGATTTGTAGATAGCTAACTGTTTTACTTACAAAAGTCAGAGTTGTGTTTGTAGATTGTCAGAAGTCATATTGTGGTAAAAATAAACTTGCCAACATTATGCAACCTCACAGTTCATGTAGCTATGATACTGTTTCCCCTTACGAGTTGTTTTATCATTGCATGAAGACATCCATATATTCATATGGTCTATAGTCTATGACATTATAGACGCTATATTCATAATTTGGAAGGTAAATCTATGGCAAAACGATTAGCATATGTATATACAGTAAGTCTAAATTCAATAATTAAAGAGGTTTATGGCTCCTAAATATCCTGGCACAGGAGCTCTATGGCACTTGCCGATACTGACTTTATAGGTCTGCAGGACACCAATAGAAAGCTCGCTCTCCTGCTGGCAGCGCATTTGGAGAGTCAGAGGAAACTGTCAAGTTTGAAAAGGCCATCCCTAAGTCCGAATGCTAATGAACCTAATATTTTGTCCCCCCTCTCTTTGTTCACCTGCTGTGAGACAGCTATCTGAAGTTGCTGTGGAGAGGACTATCTAAGATACACTTCAGGACTGAGATGTCACACATGGAAGATGCAATGCCATTTTTATGCAATGTGAATTGTGTTGTGGTGGAAACTGCCGCTTTGTGATCACGGTGCTCATATGCGAGCTGTGCAGTTAGGAAAGATGTACTCCTGTGATTTCATCATAGCGGTGCTTCGTGTGCAGCCAAGCAGACAGTGGTTTTCCGCAGCTATTTACTTTCATTAGAGTTTTGAGACCATGGGTAGTTGCTTGCACCAGAGGCACCAGAGCAATGTTTTCCTTTATGTGTCCTTTCTGATGACACTATTTGTATTGTGCAGTACCTAATAATCTGCATTCATGGAATAATTAGTGTTTAGAAAAGGAAATATATGGATACAGTTTAGATGCAATATAAAAAGCACATTGCAGGATATGCAGCTGAGGCCAGTCAAAGTGTACTGATTCAGAGATCATTTTTTATTTTGTCTGAAACTGATCTTTAATATTTTTTTTGTTTTAATTCCAGGACAATCAAAATTCCAGTGACATGCAGCCATAGTGCTGGTGAATGTAAATGTGCTTGCACATCTGAATCCACAATCCAGTCCATTCTGAACATTAGTCCACTCTCACACAGCTGCCTATCTAACTCACATGTCTCCTGTTTAACCTTCACTTACTTCTGTGAATTTATACCAGTTCATTCATCACCTTTAACACCAAGGTTTTACCAGTCCACTTTGTGTCTATGACCATTGTTTTTTCCTGGTGTTTGGCTTTTTTTCCCCCCTGCCCTTCATTTTGATTTTGATTTTGATCACTTTGCTTGATGTTCTGTCTCTGGTTGGTTTTGACCATGAGTTTGTCTGTGATTTGGATTGTCTAAGCTTCATGACAATGCTGCTAAAACTGCCCTTTTGATTGGGATGATGAGCCAAAATGACACTTATTAACACATTTTTATATATCTGTCATCACAATGAAATGATTAACATGATTTAGGATGAATATTTACTGAATAACCACTTTACATCAATGCACAATATTAATTGAATGGCAAAGTCCTTTTCAGCAATCATACTATTATTATTGTTAATTCATAATAATCATAATAATTCATAGTCATGTTCTGAGAAAACACTTTGTTTCCTGAAACACACTGTATACAAACACATCGAGTGTATAAAGTGTATAAAGGAGTTTGATTTTCTTGATGTTCCTTCCTCGACAAGTGTCTTCACCATTGTTAGATGTTACAAGAAGATGGTCAGTGGTGCTATTCTGTAAATCTATGCTTATAATAACTGTTTCATACATTTAGAGTCCCTTTAGAATCGGGACAATGCAGACGTCCTTAAATATAATGATTTAGGTGTATGATGCAACATTTGTATTATTTCGTTTTTCTTTCTTATTTAATAGCCAATTAGTGGGTTGATGTAATGTAATGTAATTAATTTAATGTAATTTAAAAATTTGTTGTCTTTGGGCTCAAAACATCACTCATAAAATGTGCAATTAATTTTATATATACATTTGTTTATATACATTTGCTTATTTTATGAAGGATGCCAATAATTCAGTAGAGTCAGAAAAACAGTTTGTCACGCTATCTGGTGCACTGCTTTCTGGTGCTATCATTCTGTATAGTTATAGGTCAGTTTCCGTTCAGTATTTTCTGTTAGTGAAGTATAGAAATGGCTTAATATAAGTTTGAAATGGTTAAACAGCTCTCAGTAGTACATGGCAGGAGAGGTAGCTATGGATTTTATTTTGTAGGCTTCGCTACCGTGTGATCTCTAATGCTTGAGCCACAGCACAGTATTAGATACATTTAGATTAGATAACTTGTTAAAAAAGGAACCCTTGAATTTCAAGGTGAGAGTAAACGCTGCTTTGTGGCTATTACAGACTTTGTAAGTGGAGGCCCATGATTTACATTTCACTGAAGCTTGCGCTTGAGAATCTCTTTGAAGCATGATTACCAGTTTAATCTTTTAGACAACACAATCCTATCATCATTTGAATGACACAGTATATTCAGTTCACAGCCCTTTTCACATTTATTGAACTGATGCCAACTTGGTCGCAAAAAAAAATAAAGAACAAAAAAAGACTGTACTCTATCTGACTTTTGGGAGAAAAAAGGCATATAAAACAAGCGGCATACTGCATTTCTAAATCACAATCTGTTTGTACATGCAGCAGTGTTTCTTGCTGAGATCCGGGAACACTGCTTCGCATCTGATTTCCATGCTGGTACAAAGCAGACTCGGTCTACAGAGCTTGTACCGCAGTGAGGCATGCTTCTCAGGGAATCCCACTTTCGAGACCAACTTTATGAGCACGACACTCGGCCGCTCTGGCAGCAGAGCAGAAACACAGGACCATGAGCAATTCTATGAAATCACTTTATTCTCAGTGTGTGGTGATTCCATTTTAGGGGGAGTGGTACAGTGTTAAATCAGTCTAAAATGGGCATGCAGTGGGGGCTAACAGGTAGAGCGATTAGGAGCACAGGAGACACACAGAAGTATCTTTAACAACCTTGCCTACAGTGCACACCATATGCATGCATACAATTTGCCAACGCAGAGAAAGAGAAGGAAAGGAGATAGGGAGAAGAGATGAGGAAGAGTTTTCTTTTTTCACAGTTACAAAAGAATGCACAAAAACAGGAACAGATTATTCTCAAAAATACAACACCAGAAAGACAAGAACAGGAAGAAGTTATAGACAAAACCACAGCAAGAACTGTTTATCTTGTATCAGCACAGAGGACACGGATAAGGACAATGCAGAGAAACAACACACATTTACATTCAAGTCACAAGAACGGAACAGCTCATAGTTTTCTGTCAGGCAGTTTTTCGATGCTGTGAACATCAAAATGAAAAGGACAAGCTGAAAGGTTAGGGTTAACTCAAACTGTGTGTGTGTGTGTGTGTGTGTGTGTGTGTGTGTTTGTGTGTGCCTTGAGGTGCATTTTAGCAAATATCTGTTGGTTTGGAAACTGTCACAATGCCATTTGGGTCACAGATTATTGGAAGGGGATCTGAGTGTTCAGCTCTTATGGTGTAATCAGAAACATACTGTTTGATCTTGGATGTCGAAATTTTAAAATGAGAATTTTGTTACATTCTGGACAGTAGCTTACCCTCATG
>CM040978.1:11696538-11767880 GCA_022985145.1 Pangasius djambal
GGGGGGGGGGGGGGGGCGTTCAGAAGAGGCAGCCAGAGAGAAATGAGATGTAATTTTGTGTTAACAGGTGATGTGGGGGTTGCTCTGCATCTGTTACTCGTCATGCTCTCTGTTTCCCACTTCTTCATCCTCACCTTTTTAGCCCACTCACACCATCTGGGTGACATTTACTACATGTTAAATCTTATCAGTGTTCAGTGGTGTATGACATTCATCAGCCTTCATTTAGGATTCAACATTAGAGCAACGACTAATGACATGTAAATGAACTCATGCCCCATTGGGAACATTTATACAAAGATTTGACCTGTGTTGAAATCTTTGTCTTTTTAACTTATTCTGTAGAAGACATTCAACTGCATATATATGTATGAATAGCTATATACAGCTCCATGACTAATGTATGTACAGCCCCATGACTAATTTTTATTTTTAATAGTAGTAGTAGTAGTAAAGAAGAAGATTTTTTTTTTACAGGACCCTTCTATTTATTCGCTTTGGAATGATGTTTACTTACTTGCATGTAACCGATCATAAAGCTGCCGAGGTTTAAGTATTAACCTACAGCAAATGATTTCCGTGTCCTTGTTGACAGCTTGTGAACAGCAAACAGTTCTGTTCATGTTTGACTTACAAATTTTAGATGAGATACAACGGATTAGCAGTTCTGCTTCACTGATAACCTGGAAAAAGGTATTTAATACAAAACGCTTTAGTGTATATTTTTGGTTTGAAAGAGCTCTAGCCTCTCCCATCGTAAATCACAAGACAGTGATTGCATGCTAGAGTTGCTTCCTTTTTACTCCAATGTTTCTCTTCATTCCTGGCTCCAACTCTTCCTCCCCCTCTCTTTTTGCTACTTAATGAAAGTTTAAACATAACCACTTGAGTCCCATTAGGCTCTTTGGGCCCTTGGAAGTACATGAATAATTGAATATGGCTCCAGAGGAAGCACCCATGAGCCTTATCTTACAGAGGTTTATGTCCAGGATGACATTCATGAGCAATTAGGCTCCTTATGTCAAAGAATCATATTGTGTACTGTATGGAAATATTAATCTTACTGAAGATTTATGTTAGTCCAGAGTATAAAATCCCAAATAAGGTAAGCCAAAGTAAACTTTGAGGAATCTTTTAAAATGCACATACGTATGAAAAATTGTAGAGCAGGACAAGCAATATCTGATTATCAAAATTTTCATTTATTCATTAATCTTTAGGAACTGCTTTAGTCTGGTCAGGATCACGGTGAATCTGGAACCTATCCTTGGAACACTGAGTGTAAGCTGGGAATACAGCCTGGATGGGACACCAGTCCATCGCAAAGTTCCAAGCACAAAGGATAGTTCCAAGTTCCAAGATTCCAAGTTCCAAGGATAGGTTCCAGATTCACCGTGATCCTGGCCAGACTAAAGCAGTTACTAATGTTTAATGAATAAATGAAAATTTTGATAAACAGATATTGCTTGTCCTGCTCTACAATTTTTGGGGGTGGTGGTGGGGGTGGGGGGGGGGGGGGGGGGGGGGGGGGGGGGGGGGGGGGGGGGGGGGGGGGGGGGGTGTTGCAGCTGGGAGACATGAACTGTGTACAGAAACCTTAGTGACCCAAACTCGGAATTGATACAGGAATGCTATCTGTGCCACCGTACTGCCCCATTATGTAAATATTTTATTAATTTATTTCAGGTACATCAAGCAATATCTTTGCTGCATATAAAAGCAGTTTCCATAGGTGTCTGCTAATCTCAGCAAGTAAAGTTTTAATAAAATTAAAAAAAAAAATAAAAAAAATTCTGGCTGTTTTCATAAAAGTTCTGAAAAGCTTTAATCATTGCCAAAGCCTAGCAGATAAAAAAAAAAAGCTAAATAAAAGTTGATGAAAACTTTGTACTGTCATTATATAAGACACCACAGTTCTGCACCACCATCTAGTGGTAACATCCCACAAATACAAAAGCTTCACACAAAAACCAAAAAAACAATATGACTTTCCCTTCAGAAAACTTACTAACAAAAGCCCTATGTTTTTTAAAATGAAAACCATATGATGAAATCACATGCATATTGTATGTGCATGTACTTAATCTCTGTTTTTTTCATTTGTTTGTACCCGTATTATAGAAAAGGATGGAATTATAATGACATATAGTTATACCTGATCTGAATTCTATCAAAAAAAAAAAAAAAAAAAAAGAACTGCAGAGAACAGTATTAGCTTACTCTCTCTGTAGATGATCTGATGCTGGGGGCTGAGATGGACTTGCAGCTAGTGGAGAACAGTGTCAGCGCTGTGGAGAGCATTCTGAAATCTTGGCTTCATGACCAAACAGGAGAAAGAGAGCACCTTCAGCTGCTGTTACCTGCATCTGTACAAACAAACAATCCAAAACACACTCCTGCTCACAGACCTGATCCTGGTGATTCACATTACACATACACACTAACTGTGACTGGTGACTGTCTTATGCTATTTCTTAAAATTCTAAGGAGATACAACATGTGTATGTAGGCAGGAAAGTAAACAAATGTGTGTATGTGTGTGTGGCTGTAGTGTGTATAAAGTGTGACATGCAGGAAAGGCTTGTGAGCCCAGCTCTTCTCCCCTGCACGCCTGACCTTGGAGCCAAAACTGAGAGCATACGGGACTTCCCTCCAGCAAGCAGGAGCCCATCCAATCAGAACTCAGGGCCGCAGCGACTCCGAGTCATCAAGTACAGCTTTACTACAGATAAGATGGCTGTATCTGTGCCAGTGTAATGATAATGGTTCAGCCTGAGGCATGTGCACAGCCAGTGATGTTTTCTGTCATGAACAAGGCCTTTCATACAGCCCTTTCAGCAGATCAAACACACAGCATGTCCATGTCTGCACTGTCAGCAACAGTCACCAACAGAATCTGAATTGCCTGTTCATTCATTACCAGTTCTAAAGGACCTATTTTGCTGAACTGAATGCAGATTTTTTAATTTGGGACATGGCAAGTGTAGTGGTACTTTGCTGTACGCCTTTTTCCAATTACATGCACTTTTAGACACAATGAGCATACATTTCTTGTCAATCAGCTACAAGAAATTCAGCAGTATTAAATGTGACCTGTGGAAAAAAACATTGAAACATTGAGAGAGAGACTGAAAAACAGAGATAGTGAGGCTAAAGGAGTGGCCGAAAGAGCTAGATGCGAAAATGAATGGATTATGCAAAAAAGGCATGTGTATCATGTTGAACATGGCCATGAGTCATGCCCTAATGTGGTGTGGAACATCTAGACAGAGACTTCTGTGTCTGTCGTAAGCACACACACAGACAAACACACTGCCATGCATTGTGGAAGCTTGTAGGTTTTGCATACATTTTGCATGCCCATGAGGTCATTGATTTCAGGGAATTTTAGAGAGACAGTGAGAGCACTCTCACCTTGTTGTTGTGCAGTAAAGGGAAAAAATCATCCCTGTGTTATTCTATCTCCTTTTCTGCTTTCTGTCATCTCAGTTTCACTCTCACTCTCTCCTTCCACCCACTTCAATAATTATCAGGATGTTGCTTTAGTCTTTTCTTTTTCATTGTACTGTTTACTCATTCACAGTTTACATTCAGCACTTGCTATGAAGCCATGCAAATTAGAAGTATTTAACCCATTTAAGAAGCATTAGTAAATGACTAGTGTGTGGTAATTGTTTCTTGATTATATCGATAAATTTTGAGTCTGTAAATGTGTGTGTGTCAGAGCTCTGCGTGCAGAAGGAGTGTGTCAGTCTGTTCTGTACGGCCTTCCACTAGTCATCAGACCTACAAGTTGCTGGCAGCTGGACTGGGAAGAGATGGAGAGCAACCATCAGACCTTCCACGCTCTCTGTCACACACTCCGAGTCAGTGAAGAATGTGTCTGAGCGTGTGTGAAGTGGAAAAAAGAAAGTTCAGATTAATAATTATAATACAGGAAGACAAACATATTGATTGCAATATGTGAGATATTGTTAGAGTAAGAGTTAAATTAAAAAAAATCTAATTTATACAATTTTCCATTTTTTCACAGTGGTGTCTGACTTTTGCTTCTTCAGTTTAGCTCTGGAGCTATCGGGCTAATGTAGCTAACAAGTGCAGGAAGTCTGTCTCACATTGAATCCTTTCCGTAAATAAATGCCTTAAACTGCATCACTGGAAAAAAAAAAAAGATATCTTAGCAGGTGAAGATATCTTCAATAAAGGAAATGTTATCTTATATCTCTCATCATAAGATTATTATATTACAAATATAAGACCATCTACTAAAGAGAAATATTAGTTGAATTTGTTCGATTTATTTATTTAATTAAGATATCGTTTTTGCAGTGATCCAGTGTTACACAGACTTAGAATTGGTCTGTGTTTTAGAATCTATAAAATAAATAAACAAAACTTCACTTTGTAGCTTATTGCTCTAACATTAAAGGAGCAGCTGTCACTTTTTTCCTAAGCTCAGTTTGGTCTCAGCTATGACATGCCGACCAGTTGTATGAATATTTGGATAGACATTTGGGGTCAGTGGAAAATAGTGTAAATGAGATTTCTTTGCTGCCCTATTTTAAGAAATATTCCTAACGTTTTAAAAACATTACATGTTTTTGCATGTCCTTGTGCTTCTCCAGACACGTGACTGGTTTCTCTTAGTGCGTTCAGAGCCTGAGTTTCGTTCCGCATCCAGCGCGTTGTCCTACTACGTGCTCCAGTCTTCAGCCTCCCTCTCTCTCTTACTAAAACCTGTCCTCACACGAGAATTAATGCTGCCCTGCAATCTGCCTATCTCAAACGAGGACCCACCACTCAACGCACTCAGTATGGTAGAGGTATTGTCTCTCTCTCTCTCCTTCTCTAATGTCTTAAACACAATAACAAACACAAACATGGCTCAGTATTCAAATTATGTGGTTTCAGTTTATATGGTGTCAAAACCACCTGGTCCCAGCCAAAACCCTCGTAGTTTGGAAATATATGAAGTGCTCAGGTAGCATAGACATGTTAATTAGAGAAGGCATATGTATACTTGATTCGGATGTTTTCCATATCTGCATGTTAACATTCTGATAGCAGCAGTGACACATCTTCGGCCTCACACTGGAGGCTCTCAAGGGACAGTGTTGTCAGAAGGCAAGGCCAGTTAAGGACACAAACTTGGGTCCATGAGTAAGATCTAGTGTAAGTCACAATTAGCTGTCTACACATTGTCATAAACTATGGTTACTTAACAATGTCTAGAAATAAAAGAAACTGACATCACTCATTCACATAAACACTATAAATAACACACAGACACACACACGTTCAGCATACATGCAGGTATATGTAGCTTATTCTTTTAATTGCATAGTTCACAGCTTCAGTAAGCAAAACACTCATTAGAAAGTAGAACTTACATTAAATGAGGCTAGCAAGCTGGTTTGGTTATTACTTTACAATAAACACTGTGGGCCTGCAAGGCAATATGTTGTACCTTACTTGCCTATTTACAACACTGAATCTCAAAACAAAACTAGTACCCTAGTAGTTCTGATCATAATTAATGTGATACACTGTAAAACATTTAAATTATAACACACTGACTTACTAAAAACATGTAGTGTTGTCCATTTTGGGGACTCCCCTAAAATTTCAGTGTAAATCAAACATTGGGCATAATTTGTCATTTCAAGGAAGCACTGTGACCTTCAATGGATTGCTTTATGAGCTTTCATAATGCCTGTGCTGTATGTTGCTATCATTTGATTCCGTGCATAATGTGTTCAGTGTTCTTCCCTGTAGTTATGACGGTAAATGACTCATAAAGTATTATCCTTTTTGGGTTCTAACATCCTGTTCCTGCATGTGTCATTTCCTCTTCTGTGATAGAGGTCCATGTATACAACAAAAGAAGAAAAAAAAAAAAAAGCTTATGGTTTAGTGAAGAGCATGTGCTCCTGAATCTGTCAGCAGGTCACAAAAACAGTACTGTTACATGTCAGGATGTAATTATTAACTTGTATATGGTAGCAACATCTTTTGTTAACTTCAACAAAGTCTTCACTATTGATATATTTGTTTGTTTGTTTTTTGGTTTACATTTTCATATTCTTTATATTCTCTCCACATGATAATACCATAACTACAAAACATGGAGCCCTAATCTCATAATCTAATGTGGATTTTGCAAAATATATGCAGTTTTTATTCATTTTGTCCCAGAGGTGTCTGGAGCAACTGGAGACGGATCCTGTGTTTAACCCTCTTTGCCTGGGCTGTAATCTCTACCCGTACCTGAGGATGAGAGGCCTGCTCACTCGCTCCTACGGCTCTCGCTCTCAGAGCCAAGCACGAGGCCAACGGAGAGACACAAACCGAGCAGCAGAGGGCTCCACACCTCGGCAGGTCAGATGCAGTACAGAATAAAGCACGGAGAAGTGCTCTCTGAAGTTTAATCTCAACATGAACCTACTTATTTCCTTTCCCTTACAGGTTTAATATGTCAGATTTTCATATTTGGAACTTTGTATCATTATCTGGAAATAAGGTACCAGGCTAAACAATGTTGTTACACCTAATTTGGTGATTAGTCACTGTAAAGGAATACTCCAGAGTCTTTTTAACCTGATCTCTATCTACTTTACATGTGTTAGCCTATGTGTGATTATAACAGACAAAACTATCAACAATTCATATGAAAACAACTTGAAAGCCTTTTGACTTGAAACTCAGTTATATGTCCATAAATACTATAAGTAGCATCACTACATGCAAATTCAGAACAACAACCGTTATATAGAACTCTAAGAATGAGACACACTTGAGAGAAATCTATTCCTAAAAAGTTTTATGCAACACTGGAACAATACATTAAACCGTAGTCACTTATGATTTCCCTAAAGTTTTGTGGTCTCCATGTGCCATTAGACCCACACAACCACATTAGTAACGCATAAGAACAAATTCTTCCCTCGGGAAAAAGTAGTCCCATCTCTGAAAAGACAAATGACTGCTTAATTTACAGAGTTAATTTACAAAGACCTTTGACTGAAGAATTCATGAAACCTTTCTATTTCACATAAATGTTTATGAGCTACCCCAAATACTTCCTTTAGAGCAGGTTTTGAGTAAACAGGTTTCTGTTCTTTTTTTTAGTATAGGGAAATGTGTTGTCTTTCTTGTCCTTAGCAATTTCTCATACTGTATGGAGGTAAATAGAGGTTAAGTTGAAAACACTGCAGTAATTCTTTAAACTAATTAGAGAACAAATTAAACACGTTACTGTGTTAATTACATTAATATTATATTATTACATTCTCACACTGTCTTGCACAGTTGTGTGGTCATTCTGGGTCTTGCCAAGTATTAGCAAACTACAGTAGTTTTATCATCAGCCTATTATTAAGACAATGGAATTTATTTACAAGGTGAATGTCTTTTCTTCTTGTATATAGTTGCAGCAAGGTCGTGTCAGAGCCATGGTTGCTCCTCTGTCCTCTGCACCCCCAGCCAAGATGGCCCGCCCCCCTCTGACCCTGAGCCGCTCACGACCCCATGACCCCTCCCTTTGCTTTGTGGACGATGACGTGGATAATGATCTTCTTATGATGATGTGAGAGTGCTACAGTACTAAGTTTGGTTTCTACTATTCTGTGCAGACTGTTTTCACACTGGTTGTGTTTCTGGTAAGTGTATGTTTAGACACATAAAACTGGCCTACGTTAGCATAAACAGAGACACCACACCTCAGTGCACTTCACACCAAATCTTATATTTATAGCCCAGAAACACTTCCAGTTCTAAACTAAGCTGGCTTTTCAAGATATCTTCAGATATAAACAGACTAACTGACGTAGTTGAAGCCAAACTCTAAAGCTAGATATTTGTTGTCATTCACTATTCAGCAATCCCCATCATTCGGTGCTTAGCATGCAACTATATCTCCATGCCCTACAGGGAAAAATATACAGACATGTTAATAAGTTTAAATATCAAATCAGTACTACAGACAAGACAGCCTATTAATAATTCAAAACAATTCCTACACACCACAATTTGTAATGAGTCAGTGATTGGGCAAGGTTTGTTCCACTCACTAGTCTCTATTAGCTATTGGGACAAGATGGCAGCCTTACAGTGCAGCACACACACCGGCTGTTTATGCGTCTACAGCTGTTAAACATTAGAGCAGATAAAATGCCTCATTCTTCGCAAAAAGACTGGGAAAAAACTTTAGACCCTGTTAACGCCCCTACTTTGGCCCTAAATGGTCAGAACATATAAAATAAAGCAGTTTTGTTACTGAGATGCACAGTTGTAGTAGTTCTCACAGTGCTTAATTAGTATGACTTGACTTTCAGTATATAACGACTGGGCTGTTTGCTTTAACAGCAAATGTAGGGAACTTAAAAACTAAAAAAAAAAACATATGTAAAGGGTGAAATAAATATGAAGCAGGGTTTTCTAACTGTCTGTAGAGCTCTGAGGTGTAAGAGATATAGGAGAGCATGTGTTGTAGATGCATTGTGCGCTATCGTGCACTACAACATTCACACACTACCCAGCACGAGGCCACAATGAGAGGGTACTGTGCTGAAAATGAGAGGGAACTGTGTTCAGTTCAGTTCAGAGAGAGAGGGGCTCTTTTTATAATGCTATGTAGCATTATAGTTTTGAGGGTACAAAAGGGAATGAAACATTTTCTGGAACTGAAGTGATGTCAAGGCCATGGCGTTACTCAATGTCACTGTCTGACTGAGGCCCATCGGAGCTGCTTCATTAACATTTCCGCTATTCCACCCACCCAATGCCGCCTACGCCAATGTCACTATGACCTCATTCTGGGGTTAGACATTATGCAAAACCCATCAAAAATGAGAAGCATTTTGTAAAAAGTTGTTCGTCTCAGTTTCCAGTTCCATATATTATTTCAAAAAGACTTTAAACATTTAAAAGGAAGGATTTTCTGATTGTATTACTTGAAGGTTTTGCCCAGAGTGCTTTCACATCTGAGTCTACCTAATGGCGTGAACACGTGTTCTCTCCTGGGCCAGATTGCATGTGGATTTGTAATGTCTGTGAAGTGTTATTTAGACTCCAAGTCGAAGTCCACAGCAACCTTTTTCCCCATAGAAGTAATTCTACAAATTTAACTGAAAAGCTCACAGAGATTGCTACAATATGTCTGGGCATTGTCCACATAAACAACAGAGATGCAAATGTGTTTTAGTGTAAGAGTCTGTTGCATTACAATAAAGAGCTTCCTTTCTCCTACCACAGCATTAAGGAAAGGAGGTCAGTGCATTAATGCTTCTTTCTTGATAATAATTAATGTTCAGTTCAATTGTTTTGTTTTCATTAAATAACTTATTTTCATTCATAAGCGTTATCTTAATGTAACTTGTTTAATACCCATTATTTAAAAGCCAGTTAATGTGTTAATGGAGTTTTGTCACTGGCTGAGCAGTTTTGTTTAATTTTCTCACAAACAGTCCTACATAGCTCATCTACAAAGAACATTTTGTCATGATGTGTGTGCACGTGTGTGGAAAGCAAGACAGGGTCTGGCAGGGACTAGAAAGACTGATGCTGTTTCCATAAATAGGAATGATTATTTTCTGGCAGTAACAGATTTTTTTCATGAAGTACGTTTTCCAGCTTTCCTGTTTTCACTTATGGAATATCCTATCAGTACGACTTATTACAAAATATATGTAATATGAACCCTCCACATACCTTTACTATTTTTATATAATGTTTATTTGGCTCTTTACGTAGTAAGGAGTTGACAAGTGCAAACACAACCACAGTCATCAGTAACTCATTCATGACAAAGTTAAATCCTGGGCTGTAGTTTTATTATTATTGTTCCACAAGCCTTTTTGTCACCGTCATTGTCACTGACCAGGATATCATTCATGTCATGTGCTTTATGTTTTATTTACAAATTAATAACCATATAAAGTCAGTCAAATATCTGAGTTGAAATAAAAGATTAGAAACAGTTTAATACTCAAAATATAATTTGACTATGATAAGAATTTTCATATTCCAAAAGTACTTCTGCCATACAATTCAAAGAGCAAGGACACACTTCTGTTTTTTTTTTTTTTCACCCCCTACGGTTATTCAGGCATACAAAAGGGGGTGGAATGAAAACAGAAACTGTACATTCTAGAAAAGGGGAAGTCAAGCAAGATGAGAAATACATCCCCCTGTACAACCCTTTTTATAGACTGGGAAATGCCAATAGTGATACCACTGAAAATGTCACCAATTAATTAACACTATTAAAAGCATTTGTGGTTAGATATCTTATTTTCCAGAACCTTTGCTCCTGCAAAGATGTCAGTAGGTACTTTTGTTTCCCAACGGAATTGTGTAATCAGGTTTTTGGGTCACAGTAAATGCACTCATATATATCATATATTTACCAAAAAAGCATGTTCCTTGAAGCAGTTTGGCACTGTAATCACATTTACACTGCGTATCACTCTGTAATGTCAGTTACCTGGTTAAAAAAAATGCCAACATATTAATTTGATCCCAACAGAGTATTGGAAATTATGCATAAATTTTATTATGGTCACATTATGGCCACATGCTAACTTTACAAAAGTGGCAAAAAGAATTAGGAATTGTAGAGGTAATGACTTTAATGGCATCTTAATGACTCCATAGTGGCGCAGCGGGTAGAGCTGCTGCCTTACAGCTCCAGGGTTCCCAGCTCGGCACTGTGCTCAGGTTACTGTACGTGTCCGCGAGAGTTCTCCTCCCAAAAACGTGCTAATAGTTGGACTGGCTTTGCTAAATTGCCCCTAGTGTGTGAATGTGCATGGTGCCCTGTGATGGACCAAGTTGTATTTCTGCCTCGTTCCCAGGATAGGGTCTGGATCCACTGTGACCCTGACCAGGTTACTAAATATGTTACTGAAAATGAAAGAATGTATGCATTCACCACTAATACTGCCCTCTCTCAGACAATATCCAAAAACGTGCACTGACACTCAACTCATGAACGGTGCCAGCGTTTGCTGAGAATATATAAAGGACGGAGAAAGATGCATATGTGTACTTGTAACAAGCACAGTCTAATTTCAGGGGAGTTATTCGGTACTTTTACAGAATGGACCAAAATGTTTTTGACGTCTTTTTTCAAGGAATACTATTAAGGACATGGCACTGCCTGCTTTTTAGCTTAAGAAAACAGCATGCTAAAAATGCACCACAATGTGATGAATAGATCAGATTCTGGCAGGCCAAGAGGGTGGTCATTGAAGAAAAACTTTCAGACAGTGGAAGAAAAGACAGAGGAGGGGAGAACGAAAAGGAAAGAGTGAAGGGGTGAATACGAGAAAAAAAACAGGACTAGGAACAGCCTGTACCTTCAGACAGAGCCAGGCAGACACAGATTAACTTAGCCAGCATTCTAGCCATTTAAATTAAAGCCCTTTTTTGTACAGCCGGTTAATATTCACTAGGCATCAGGCTGTGTTTTATCTTTTCTGGCATTCCTCAATAGCCGTTTCAGGAGGACAGAATAAGGGGAGTAAATAGGGGGACGGTGAGAAAGGATGAAAGTATTTGGGATAATTTTCCATCTTTGCCGTCTCCTGAGACAACAACAAAACCAGTTTTAAGATAAACAGATATTTCTTGGAATAGAAAGTGCTAGGAGGTTCTGAAAAATCTTTTATTATTATCATTTCAACAGCACAGCTGTTTTTGACTTTCTCCCACACATACACATAGCAGATGATTAGTAAATTGCTACATTTAAAATCTCAATAGAAAAAAAATGTAGATGTGTGCATTGATTGTCTATATAGTCTATCATCTTTGACCATCCAGGGTGAATTGGCATTGTAAGACAACGGCAGATTCCCTTGTCTGGTAGTTTCAATTTGTTATTTAAGGGCTTTGCAGCCTCTAATATACAAGTCACAGACTCAGTATGATTCACTAAGAAGGAGAAACTGGTAAAATATGTGCAAAATTGACATAGTATAAGTCCATGTGAGTAACCCACATACAAGAAATGTGTTTTAGAGAGCACATTTAAATTCTGCAAAATTTGTAGTTTCATTGTCCTTCCTAAAGAAAAGAACTTTTTGTCACTGATAGTCGATCACAGTGCATTGTCTATGATGCCAGTTGTCTATGACACTAACCTGCACACTTTTTCTGGTTTTCCAGTTACTGTAGTAATCCCAGATATTACAGTTGCCCCAGAACAAGACCCCAGAAAGCATGTGATCATTTAGAAACTCTAGGTATAGAGTTCTAAAGCCACCAGAGCACATTTTGCTGGAAAAGCCATGTAGGATCAAATCAGATATCACCCAAGTTGTCATAGATGATGTCTGGAGGTTGCATGGCAGGGTGCCATGCTGTGACTGGGGGCTTATGCTTAGACACTTTACTATAAATATCAGCATGCTTTTCTACTTTTCCTCCACCAATTCCTCCATTTCCAAACCCTTCTCCAGCAGAGTAATTGATACTGCTGCTGTTGTTGTTGTTCAGGTTAGCTCCAGTTTTACCTTGGGGCAGTGGAGGTGGTTCTTTCCTGGGGAGTGGTCCCTTCCCTGGTTTGGGTGCTGTGAGGGGCTTGGGACCTTTAGGCTTGGCCAGAGCTGGTGGTAGAGGTGTCTTACCAAAAGGAGGGATGCCATAGTCATCTGTATTTGGATTGTAAGTCACTTCATGACCCGGAGGTTCTTCAACTCCTCTGGATTTCCGGGACTGGTTTTCCAGACGTGCCTCATCATACAGAGTGGTAACTGGCTGGATTGCTCTTCCTTCAGGTTCATCATAGATGTGCTCTGTCTGCGTTACTTCAGCAGGACGCCTGTTGCGGGGTTCAAGTCCCAGTGCTCCTGTTCTTGGGGTCAGGTCAAGAGTCACTCGGTCATAGAGATCTGAATAAAAAGGTTCCTGCTTGCTGCCTCCACCTTCATCACCAAGTGGACGATGCCATGGGTTGTGCCCTTGTGTAACTTTAATGCTGTCTACAGGGTCAGAATAAAGGCATTCCCCTAAAAGAGTGGGCAGACGGACTGAGTCAGCAGGCTCAGAGTACAGATTCACTTGATCGTCCAATGCACTTTTTGGCCCACGAGGTGATGTGCTTGGAACAGGGACTGGAGGCTCTGGTAAGGTGCGACCCTTAAGATTTTTACTTTCTCCTTCCCTTCGGCCAATGACTCCATCAGCAGATCCAGGTTTACTGCCACCAGAGTCTCCATCTGTCTCTCGGCTGATTCCTTCAGCGATGGCAGCCCGGATCTGTTGGAGAGCAGGACAGTCCCCATCAAATGATGAGCTCTGGTGGTGTTCCTCAGCCTGAGCCTTCTGCTCCCGAATGGCACCCTCCACAATCTGGAAGATCTCATTCCCCTGCTTTGTCTCAAAGGTGAAGTTGCCTGGGCCAGATTCACAACGGCGCCCGGCCTCAAATGAGAACATAACCTGCACCAAACATCAGAAACAATGAACAATGATTATGCTAACCAAGGTATCTGTACATTTTCATTTTAATGGTGTATATCTTTTGACCCAAACAACAATATACATAATAGGAATCAGCCATCCAGGAGGAGATAAACTGGGGTACTTTAACGCTGTACGTCTTTTTTATTGCAGCACTGAGCCTGTAGACAAATGTTTCTAGTGAACATGTTATTATACGACCAAACTGTAATCTGGTCTAACTGCCTAGGAGAATTAGCACATGTGAAGTCTGTGATAGATACCATAAGCCTGATTCCAGTCACCTTAGACCTGCCCCCCTGCCCACACTTGAGGGAGAGAGGAAGGCTAGTTTCCTGTATCAAACCGGTTTCTATGGTAATGACAGGAAGCAGAGATGGAAACAACTTGGCCTCAAGTTCCTGCTTTAGTAAAAGGGTAGCTGTCACCAAAATTACAGTCTGAGAACAACCACAAATGTATTTCAGGTGCAAAGCATTTGTGTGTGCATGCATTAACAAGTATGGGCATCAAGAACAATTTTGTTAAAAATAATACAAGGTCTTATGTAAATGTAAATGGAGCACTGACATGGCCCAAACTGTTGTAGAGCTATTTAATTTCCCTTACATATTCTGTTAAAGACAATAAAATAAGAACTCACCCGATCTCTGCCATAGCGACGTAGCAGTTTGTAGGGCCACACCAGCAAGTTCTTCTTCATCTTAGGCTCCTTCAATATCAGGCTCTCTCCATCTGCTTTAAGCCAGTAATTACCTTGTAGACCACAACGTTCGGATGCTTCTGTTCTTTGGACACTCACCCAGAATTCATTGACTGTAAAGTACAACAGGTACAATATGTTTGTTTAGACCTGCTCAACTCCAGTCCAGGAGGAGCAGCTGTGCCTGTGCAAATAGGGAAAACTTATAATGTGCAGTGCCTCACCAGGGCTGCATTAGTTACAAGTTAGTTTTTCTTTAAGTGGTCTAAAAACCATAAATGTAAAATATATAAGTATTAGGTCTGTCTATTAATTATTCACATAGAAATGAAAGTATGTTCATATACAGTACAGCTTATATAAAATCAGAGGCTAAAAATAGAGAAGAAATTCATATTGGAAGTGTATTGAATACTGCACTGTGATGTATGAGCTTAGTTTGACAAAGCACATATTTCAGATAGTCTTGGTTAAGGGTAATACAGAAATAACACTGCTTCACATTTCATATTCTAATGAGAACAAGAAGCTGACAAACAGCCAGACCCTTTCAACACCCTCAACAGCTAGGTCAGTGGGCCAGTCCAGTGCATACTATGGCTTCTGAACCTGACTCGGATACTCAGGCTTATCAGGACCTGGCTCACAGCTGGCTTCATTTCAGAACGCCTGTCAAACCAACAGTTAGTGCTATAGAATATAGTGTTACTTCATATGCTGATGATACTGTTGAGCTATGTTTAATAAGACCTGGTGAAATACACCCACCACAGAGCATATGACATACACAAGCAGTGCTCCCACACACTCAGGCACTGAAGATATGAGTGAGTGTGCCAAGACTGCAAAGTCACAAGCCTCTTAATGTCTGTGCTCACTCACAGACACACAGTCTCTTTGAGGAAGTCACAGGTACCCTTATGAAAAACAGAAGTATTAATGACCTCTATTTCCCTAAAAACCTTCTGTTCAAAGAAAGACACTGAGGCCTTCACAAATATCTATCAATAAAGCGCACTCTCTCTTGCCCTGTCGAAGGCATGTGTAGAGGTGGGCTGTGCCAAAGGGGGATGGGGCTAAATGCCTGAGATTCTGTGCAACTCTCTGTGCTCCTTTTCACGTAGTAATTTTTTTTCTTCTTTAACTCAATCATGTTTAACTACAGGCGACCAAGGCAGCTTGGCATTGCAAAGATAGCAGAGAATGAGTATATGTGTGTATGTGTGTGTGTGTGTGTGTATGTGTGTCATTTCTGTCACAGTAAGGAAGCAGCTCGCCACTACACTGTCTAGTGTAAACACATTAAAAGCCACATTTTTCCAGAGCTGTGTGCCTAACATGTGACCAGAGGAAGTGTCCTTTGTATGTTGTATGAGGCCCATTTTGCCTTTTCTCCTCGATGGTTATGGTTTAAGCCAAAATTAAACATACACATTAAATGGCCAAAATTAAACATATACAATTTTGCCCTCAAATGTAGTCGATCATGTTCTGTATCTGAAATTTTATGAATATAACTTCTCAGCCAAACTAAATCTTTTGAGGAAAGTGAGTGATGATTTCCTGGCTGTTCCTTTAAAAAGGCCAACAGTGACTGTGCTACCATCAAATCGGACAGGAAACGATGTCACAAAGCCCCCTTGTTTGGGATCTTGTGTACCAGAGACATATATAATTCATATCTCTGTCTCCTGCCTGTAGTGATGACTATGCTCCCAAAGCACACATGGCAGTATATAATAGAGGATAATCTTTTGACTCTTTTGCTTTATCAAATAAACATTTTATCAAATAAATGTTTGATAGTAATGTTCATAGTCAATACAGGAACAACCAAAGGCTTCTACATTTAAAAACAAACAAACAAAAAAACAATCCCTCTACTGGCTAAGGTCAACGGAGAAAACTGTCCTTAAGTAACATCAAAATAAAATACACAGGCTGAATCTCAGACAGACATCTGTCCTGGACTCTATTTCATATGAATGATTTGTTTACAGTGTTTAAAAAAAAAAAAAAAAGAAGAATCGTAAAACATGCCATTTGTCCTATCTAACTTTGTTACCTTCCTCTCTGGAATAATAGATCAGGTTCTCAGACATCTTAAGATCCTGCTGCCCATTCGAGTCCAAAGTACTGAAAGATCCACCCCCTCCCTGAAAGACAAAGAAAGAGAAAGTAAG
Organism: Pangasius djambal; assembly: GCA_022985145.1. NCBI lineage: Eukaryota > Metazoa > Chordata > Actinopteri > Siluriformes > Pangasiidae > Pangasius > Pangasius djambal. Next base: position 11,712,889 of record CM040978.1, read on the forward strand.
TTAGAGTGAGAAAGGGAAAGAAAGAGAGAGCTGCTGAGTGTGCAGAGTTGCCCTTCTGATTCCCATAAAAGCTCAAATTCCCTTTTGCCTTTGGAAATTCCCAGCATGTATCCGGAACATGCCTAGACATTCCCTGTTCATTCTGTACACAAACACAAACAACCTGAGACAAGGACAACCTAGTGCAGTTTAGTATTTTATCATTATGTACTTCTCAATTTCTTTGATGTGTGGTATTTTTCATTTATTTAAGCCTGAGTACTTAGATCATTAACAAATACCCTTTAGTCATTCATCCGTCTATCTTCAGTAACTGCTTTATGCTGGACAGGGTCGCAGTGGATCCAGAGCCAATCCCAGGAACACTGGGCGTGAGGCTAATAAAGCCCGAATTATTAAAATGGGCTATATATACACAAATTTACATTAATTTAATTCCCATTTAAGATATAATTTGTTATCTTCAGCGGAAACAACTTGACATTATCAAATGTCACTTTGGAAGACAGTGAAATAAAAGTGTGCATCTGACATCACTAAATGCCAGGCCATGTGAGAGTAATATTATTAAACACTTTTCATCTCGGGCCATGATGTCTCACCTGAAAGGCAATCTCACACATCTTCTCCACCCACTCATTGGTGACTTGCTTTTCAGCTGCAAACACATGCGTCTTATCGTTGGTCTCCACACAGAAGGCCGCCATGTTCTCTTTAGGACAGCTTTCGGTGAGGGCAGGAAGGATGCTGATGCACTCTGACAGACGAATGATCTTTTTGTCTAGTTTTTTCGTGCTGGGTTTTTCAGTGCCATAACCTGCACAGTCAAAGAACTCGAGTCGTGCAATGCCGTTTTGACTCGCCGGATACAGCACGAACCAGTTCTTCTTCCATTTCTGAAAACAGATTGAGCACAAGAATAAGGAGATATAGAGATGGTTATACTTTAACTTCTGTGATACAGTTTGGCAGTAAGCAAGGGCAGAGGAACGTGGAGGAATGCCAGGTACATTTAATGGGTCTTGGCACATGCAAAGATGTACACACAAATAATGATCAAGCTTGAAGAATTACACCACTTAAACAGACACGGTCTTTAAAGCTATTGTTTGGATGAAGGATGAATTATTTGTGATGCCCTTGACTAGAAGATCAAACATGGGGTCATGAATGTTAAGCTTGCTGGTGGATGCAAGATTATCATGAATCATTTGAATTGGAGAGTTGCCTTTCATCCACAGTGAACAGAGGCTGGATCTGCACCATTCCATCTTTTCTACACCTCAAATAAGGGCCCTTCGCACCACTTTAGTTCCAGAACTAAATGTACAGTACTAAAGTACTGGGCGATTTTGCGCGAACTATTTCCCAGTGCCATTTAAAGGGTTGCATTCGCACCGACAGTGGGCACTAGGAAGTGACGTAAGCCGGTCGACAGCGACGTCATTTGTGCGCGGCGTTCAACAACGGAAACAAAAAAGAACAATGGAAACAACCAGAGGATGGAGGACGCTGTGATCGGAGCTGTGTTGCACTTCAGCGTCCGTCCATCTATCGCTGTTCTCCATACTTGTGAAATAAGTTGACACTACAGTATGTTTACACGGCGTTTTATATCATGGCGGGTGAAGGCGTTTTCGTACGCGTTTGGCCAATCGATGTCTACTTACGTCACGGATAGTACCAGTTGTGCTGGTTAGACCCTGCTCAGGAGTAGGAGCTTATTTGGTTCTCGAAAAAGGCAGTCCGGTACTAAAATCACACCCGGTTCCGGAGGTGCGAAAACGCCAAAAAGTGGGTAGTTCCACAATTAGTTCAGGTACTATAAAAAGGTTCCCGCGGTGCGAAAGGCCCTATAGCCTCTCACTGTTTGGCATCATACCCAAAAGAGAGACCTCTTAGTTACATCATGGCATCTTTATTTAGTGTTTGGGTGACTATGCTGAGGTTACCACGAGGAAACTTGCCACCAGTGACTATGAAGGTCTGTCCTCCAGATGCACAAAAGAGGGAAGGAAAGCTGGGAGGTTGCGTGAATAAACAAACTAAGTGACCAAGGACACTAGTGTGTCTGTAAAACAGTAACATAGCTCACCACAATACAGTGTGCATTTGCATATGATATTCAGCCATACCCTGCAGCCTGATACTGTACTATTAATAAATATAGTGTTGTGTTTGCTCAACCTGACTCTCCACCACAGCCTCCAATTGCTTTCTAACGTTACTCTACTTCGAAAATAGCTTCTCTACTATTTTTAGCAATTACTTTTAATCTACTAAATTGTGTGTTTAACAATGAAGGATTCATTTCCAGTTTAGAATAATAATGATAAAAAATAATCTGAAGCATTTGGTCAGATAGCAAATGCAGACTGTTGTACAGACTCAGAATGAGCCGCGTTACAGTTCTGAGCAAACTCATTAAACGCTACACAGGTGACAATTTAATAATAGTGCAGTATCGGGCTGCATGATATGGACAAAAATAGCATTTCTAATTATAATGATACATATGTCTTGTACTATGTTTAAGCAAACTTGTGAAGCAGTGATGCGTCACAGTTTTTTTCCTGGAACCTCAGCTGTTGGTCAGAACGACCACAGAACCAAATAAAGAAAAACTGTGGTTTGTTTGAAATAGGGGTTGGCAGTATAACAAAAAATATTACTCATATTATTCGAAGACATTTTATAGGCTACATAATCTGCACTGATTTTTTTATATTGATTTTATTTCACTAAGAATGATGCATAATTGATGTATATATTAATTAAAAAAAATTCAGTAATACATTTTAACCTTTTAATTGTTTTTTTTTATTTTTTTTATTTAAAAACTATATACTGCCATACTGCCTAATGGTTAGAGAGTTGGACTTGTAACCCGAAAGTCGGGGGTTCGAGTCTCAGGTCTGGCAGGGACTGTAGGTGGGAGGAGAGAATGACCAGCGCTGTCTTCCTCCCTCAATATCAAGACTGAGCTGAGACCCTTGAGCAAGGCACCCAACCTTAACTTCAATATCGGTATTGCAATAACAATTAATAAATAATATACATGAAGCCCTGACATAGAACAAAAAGAGCTTCCATTCAATTATCAAAGCCTTTTTGGTTGCTGTGATGGCCTATAAAGCCATAAAGGCAGACATGCTGGTGTGTTACAGGAAAACAAGTGGGAGTAGACTTATATATAAATGTGATAACCAAACTCTAGTGCAGAGGAACAGTGAACTCCACGACAGATTAATTTCTGATTTAAAGCGTACATTACGTTATTGCAACATTACACATCAAGTCAAGCCACACTAGACCTAGTGAAAGACAGTCTTGTTAGGTCATTCAGGCATCCGGTTGCATTATTACAAGTCATATTCCACAACTGTGTACTTCCTGCGACTTCATTCCTGCTAAACAAACAGAGCGTTGTGCAGTTCTGAGATTCTTACAGTCAATGTGTTAAACATGTGAATGATAATATAACAACAATGCTAAAAACAACAGAGTATGAGCAAATGTTACAAGTATACATGTAAGAGGAAAATGGGGGGAAATTGTATTACACGGTCACACTGCTTAAACAGGACAAATCAACATAAACAGGAAAAATATCTCTAGTACAGTTTCAAAGAGGCAATTTAAAAAAAAAAATAAAAAAAACACACACAGCTTAATAGGGAGCAATGAATCTGCTTTATTAATCTATAATGTACGTGTGCATCTGCCAGTGTAGCAAAAAGGAAATGTGTGGGATTACCCAGTGTGCTTTGCTTCCTCCAACACACTGCAGGTGTACAGAAAATCAGCAGATCTCCATCTGCAAAACTCATCTGAGCCTCCTGTCCCGAAAGCACCACAGTGAAAACCAATTTCATACTACAGACGGCTCAGAATGACACTTGTGTCCTTTGTCAAAATTGTACTGTTGGCTTTCAAAAAGAAATTTTCCTTTGAACATTTGAAATGACTAAATACTCACTGTATTTATCTAGAGCAAACCAGTAGCTGATGTGGAGACTACCTAGATGTGAAGAGGTATATAAAAACTATTATCTCAAAAGAAAATTGAATTTAAATCAAACCTAGAGAACAGACGCACCTAACAGCTGACACTTTATTTAAAAAAAAAGTACATACATAAGATGTACACAATCTGTACAAGCATGTAAAATATAATCCTTATCAACAGGAGACAACTAATCACAGTTCAAGAGACATCTGTAACACACCGTGTTGAATGTATAACTTATTTGACGTTATTGTAGGGTACGCCTCTAGTAGCCTGTGTTTTTGATTTCAAGCGAGTGGAATGGAAAATGAAAATAACACGTTTAGTACAGTTACTAATATTATATGTGGGTGACACTGCCCTAACACATAACTTTTACACCTTTTTAAGTTCTGCCTGACAAAATGCAAGCAATGTATCACACTCCTAACTGATGTAATGCTATGGTCATTTGTTTCTCCCTACCTGTATGATCTTACAAAGCTTCAGTTTACTCTTGAGGTCAGGGCTCAGAGGTTTACACTGTGTATGTACATCTATATCATGTTTGCAGCGTGTGGGTGAAGCAAAGTTTTACTAGGTCAGATACAGCAGAATAAATCTATTTCTGTTCAGCATTCATGCTTTCGACCGGATCCCCTACATCTCAGGTTCTCAAATTTGAACTGTAAAATTGCTTCCCCTTGAAGCGTAAAATGAATTCCACTGATCCATCAGTACAGATTTATAAACATAATCCAACTATTCACATATCAGGCTTATTATTTAAAGGTGTACAATAATAATTTGCCTATTTACTTTGGTGCCATTAAGATTTCCATTTCAGACTTTTACACCAACAAAACACATTAGGTCTAAGTTATTTATAATTATTTATAGTTCAACTTGTTTTGAATTATTGAGGTTTGGATTAAACCAATTCAATGCAAATGACCATCAAACAGGCTAATAAGTATAAGAACTTGATAATAAATATAATAACTTTGACAATGCTAGATTGTGATTTCTACCACTGTAACTAACTAAAAAAAAATGCACCACATCTATGATTCACAAAAACCTACAGACAGGCATCACACTGTGTCTCTCCTCAGCTCTTTTGACATACTTGCACCTCTCAGATTCAGACTCAAATTTCCCTAAGACTTTAGCAAGGCCTTTAATAACAGACTACATTTTCTGCTTTACCTGTCTACAAACGAATGGAGCAACGTGCCATATAAGATCAGTCATTGTTGACATTTGTGTAAGAAACTGAGCAAGTATTTTGACTGGATTTCTTTCTTTCGTTCCTTTAAGGAAATGGCATTTAATATGAAGAGTTTTTGGGTCCACTGTATTTTCTGCTCTAAAGCTGCTCAGTTTCTTCACATTTCTTTCTCACAATATTCTTGTTAATACAAAAATGAAATGTCTGAAACTCTTCAGAACACATCATATTTGTAAATACCATCCAATACGCCCATGTCATTGATAAACTACCAGTTAGCTTCCTGCTTTGGCTAGTCAAAGTCTAATTAAGTACACTGTATGGCCAAAAGTTTGTTACACCTGACCATCACATCCATATGAATGTCTTTGTATGCTGTATCATTACAATTTCACTTCACTGGAAGGCCAAAACCTGTTCCAGCATGACAGTGCCACTGTGAAGAAAGCAAAGTCCATAAAGACATGGTTTGCCAAGGTTGGAGCGGAAGAACTCGAGTGTCCTGCACAGAGCCCTGACCTCAACCCCACTGAACACCGACTGCACCTCAGACCTCCTCAGCCAACATCAGTGCCTGACCACACAAATGCTCTTGTGGCTGAGTAGGCAAATCCCCACAGCCCTGCTCCAGAATCTAGTGGAAAGCCTTACTGGAGGAAAGGGGGACTAAATGTGGAATGGGATGATCAACAAGCACATATGGGTGTGATGGTCAGGCATCCACATACTTTTGCCATATGGTGGCCATAGAACTGGTTGTGGAATTAAAAAACAGCCTGGGGTGAGACATGAAGGAAAGGCATGGAAAAATGTTTTTTTTTTTTTCCCTAGCCATCTCACTCACTTTTTGGAAAATGGAGAAAAAATATGTTACGTTTCTTGGATGGCATAAGAATTTGTACAGTTCAAGGATATTTACAATCAAAAGCACACAAAGAATGATCTACAATCCACTGCAACACCAAAGAGAACTGAAACCAGAATAAAACCCAACTCGTCAAATCCAAGAAGTTTAATTTATGATAAACGTCAAATTTTAAGATGTGATTTCAGCACAGTTACGCCACCAGCGCCATATAAGGTAAGAGTCAGTCCGTGGAATATGTTACACAGGATGGAACTTATGCAAATAAGGCAAGAGAGAGTAACTTCCTCAAATCTGCGTCCTTGTCTTATCAGAAGTATAACAGTGGCGTGATAGACACACGCAGACATGTGCACCTTTCCCCTTTAGGCCTTATAGTGGGATATGACTGCAAATATCACATAACTGATTATTCATGTTAAATAACCAGAACCATGGGTACAACTTGTAGCAACTTGCACATAAAAAAAATCCAAGATACTCACCCAAAGATATGTACGTGATACTTATGCTGATAACACATCATTCCCTTATTACTCTCATAGCTGGCTTTTTAGATTAATGAGTAACCATATTTGATATTCTATAAGAAGCTTTCTGTGTAGACACTGTTTCTCTCACAAATACACATTATACTAAGTGCACATGGGTTCTGTGTGGTGTGAGGACATAACTGAGACTAAATGTGAAAGGGTGTTGATGCAGTTGAGCTACAATATCGTTATTTAATGATAAAAACATGGCAAAATGGCTTTGGTAGCTGAAGATGTCTTAAGTCTTAATGTGTCAAGAAGAGTATAAGGACAAATAAGGGTTTAATATTGTGTTAAAGCATTAGAAGGTCTCTCCGGAAATAAAAGACTGTTGTGGTGAAATTTACAATTACTCAAAAAGCCCCAAAAGAGTACTAGATGTCTTGTAGTTCTGTTTCTTAGTGCTGCTGCTGGGAGGTTTGTGACTAAAACACAGAGAAGTATGTTACTAAAGCGGAAAGACAGCACGTTCTATTCTGGATCACTTTGGTATCAGTTCTTCACCTCAGTGTGTTAAATGATGTGCGTGTGTGCGTGCGTGTCTGTTTGTACTGTATCTAGAGTGAGGAAAAAATGAAGAAAACATGCCACTGTGAAGAGCCCTGCCTGAAGGCATTTATTAAAGCACAGCTCAATCACTTGATCACAAATCTACAAGTCCTCATTTGGTAAAAGACAGTCACAGAGAGTCTCTGTGAGGCCACTGTCTACTCTTAGTACATTCGTAACAGACCCAGACCCAGGGTACTTGGTCAAAGGCAACATCCCCCTGGACTCCATGTTACATAAACATGAGTCTCAGAAGGCAGTACAAAGTTTGTCAAGGTCTTAAAAGTTGTCTAGCACAAACCCACACAATACTCTGATGTTTTGATCCTAAAGGTCAATGTGAAGGTCAAACATGTTCTGGGGCAAACTCCTACAGTAACAACACCAAAGGTTACTATATAAAATGTTTTAAAAGGCATTAGCTGAGTTTGAGCTACTTTGGGGAACAACAAGCACTATAAAAGTTATTGAAGTTATTTTATTTTGATATGCATAATGAATACACATACGATTTCCAACACACAATGATGGCAATTAAGATTTTGTGTACAACTTGGGTATGGTTTAATAGTCTCAACTCCAATCTCAAAGCCCAAACACCCTAAATTCTGAAGTGATTTTTTTTTTTTTTAAAAGCATGAAACAGAATCCATAACCCTCTTACACATACCACATACCACCTACATCAACTTCCTGAGCAACCAAACACATGTCCTGGTTTACCTCAGTCTTTATTAGCACATGCACTAGAGAAACATTTGGAAGCGACACTAGCATTGTGAGAACAAACATATTTCCTTTTTTCATGCAAAAAGGACAGTAATGCATTTCATATGACAGAACAAACTGGTTCTAAGCATCTGCAGGAATAGTGCATAAATAACTGACTGCTGAATTTGTTGTTTTTAATATTGAGAGTTTACTGAAATGCAGTCCTAAGCATAAACACCAAACTCTTACATTCAGCTCCTCCGGAAAGGCTTTATTCACCGTATTTATTCATTTATTTCTTCATATTTGTTAAACTGCAATTTTGTAAATCTGGTCAATGTAATTAACAAAGACACATTTTCATACAGAATACATTTGTATCAGAGCACATCACTGCAAACTAGTGGAATTTTTTTTTTTTTTTTTGACAAAATCTGTTTAATGAATTCCAGTTTAATGACGATCATAAAATGTTTTTAATCTTTCAAAATCACTGCTGTATGCATACTTTGTATTAGCACATTCAACAAATTAAGGACAATGTACTGCTTTAACGGCATTATATAATGCTGTTTATATACGAGTATATGCATATTAGTCATCTAGGACTTTAACCTGGGACCCGAAATACAACAAATAGTATCTCAATGTTTCAATACAATTATTTTATATCACTGCACTGCTGAATGCGCAAATCTGATTGGTCAAGAGGTGTTGATTAATTTACTATAACAGCAGCTTTGACAGTAGTTCTCATTACAAAGCAAATCACGGGGTTATAGTAATGTGCTTATTCTAATGCAGTGTCGTTTCTATAGTAACAACAGACACTTCATATAGAACGGTTCTAAACTGGTTAATGTGTAATTGTTTATATGGCGATGTTTTCTCCAAGAAGGCGTTTAACAATTCTGGAAGAAGTATCCAGTGTCGGCACCTTAAAGCTATCACGTTATGTTTCCAGACAGGGCAAAGTCTTCACGATGGAGATGATTGTACTCTGCAATTCATCAGTAACATGGCAAGCTGCATTTTTTTCGGTCTTATTAAACTTCAAGAAAGACAGGTAGAGGATGGAGAGGGAATGGCACTTTATAGACACTATGTCATATGTGATAACAGGAACTAACTTATATTTCTGACGTTCCACAACATTAAATATGACTATAAACAGATAAAAAGTATGACATGTTGTTCTTTAATAGACACAAAATTATTAGTGTTGGCAAATACCTGTGGTATAAGAGGAATAAAACACATCAGGATGTGTAATTACTTTGCGGTCAATTATTTCCCCTATAACAGTACGGATACTGCGCGTTTTATTCCTTACATATCTTTTTGGCAGTTTAGGATTTATTTAATGAGGAGTCTTGTTTCTGTTTGCTCAGAATACCCAGATAAAGAAAGCACGTCCTCAATAACACATTCAGGAAGCCAAAAATAGACAGTGTGGTCTAAAGCAGTCCAGGTTAGTTAGTCTTAGTTGGTCGCACTGGACTGCTTATTTGAGGTTCTCACTTTTGTGGTTAGGCCTTCTAGTGAAACAACAAGATTACACATTTTCCATCACATGTATAGTAAGAGCTTGTGTAGAATCTGACTGTGTAATTGCGTGCATGTGAGAGATCACGTGTTTCTATTATTTGAGAATTATAATATTATATGAAAATTAGATAAATATCTGATATTGATAGATTCCTCAAATGCTTTGAGCAAGTGTGCAAGTTTTCTCCTGTGATCATGACCATGCTGTTCTTTCATGTGACTGGCTCATGGCAGAGGAAGAGACCAGTTTCCATGATATCAGTATTACGTTCTTCAGATGTTTCTGCTGTCAGATCGTTAGGTCATCCGCGTATCTACACGTTGCAATCATGTAGGACAAAAGTGATGCTCTTTGATGTGAATGACGTCAAACTAGCTGTTAGTTCTCAGCGGTTATAGCAGTAGACGGTGAACACGAGCTTTAGCCCAGGAAGCGACAGTCACTTCACATTAGTCTACTTTCTGATGTTTCTGTTTAGCAAAAACAAAGACTTACCTTTCCAAACTTCTGATGCTGGACATAAAGTTGTCCTTCTTTGATATGAGTGTCCATCTTTGTCGTTCTTCTCTAAAGAGAAACAAGCCAATCCTTCCCAGTCTCTGACTTTTTTTCAGACGACATGAACTTCCGCCAAACTTCAGTAGCGCCTCACATGGGGGTTTATTTAAAATGTTTACTTTAATCAAATTAATTTTTATCTTAGCATAGCAGTACGGAAATGAGTTTTATCGCTTCGACGACAAAAAGTGAAGCTGACTTCTCACTTCTCTGTCCGTCTGAAGTGAAGTGAGGAAGCGCTGCTCACAGTGTGTACACATGCTGCATACTCCCATCAACCAGCCACTGGGTTGCCAGATTGTGATTTAATACCACTCCTACACATCCTAATTGGACGTTCACGTTGTGTTAATACTGGACATAGATAATCCATCCATTTTCCATACCGCTTATCCTACACATGGTCGTGGTGGAGCCTGGAGCCTATCCCATGGGGAGTCGGGGCACAAGGTGGGGGACACCGTAGACAGGGTGCCAACCCATTGCAGGGCTCAATCACGCATACACACACACATCCATTCACACACTACAGACAATTTGAAAATGGCAGTCAGCCTACAATGCATGTCTTTGGACTAGAGGAGGAAACCGGAGGACCCAGAGGAAACCCCTGAAGCACAGGGAGAACACGCAGACTCCGAGCACGCAGGGCGGAGGCAGGATTCGAACCCCCAACCGCAGAGCTGTGATACAACAGTGCTAACCATACTAAATCACCGTGCCCCTGGACATAGATAATAGTTTAGCTAATATATAATTTACCTACAGGCAGGTACATAATGAACTGAGTACATTTTAAACTCGACTGGACTGAAAGGTTATTACAATCTGGCAACTATCTTCCAGTCTTCCTCACTTCTTAACCTGTACTGTCTGGTAAAAAATAAAAAAGTAAAAATGCAGCTACATATTTAACTCAGAAATGTACTATTGTTAGTGTTAGTTCATTTTATTGCTTGTCCCGGTTTAGGACTATCAAACATTTTGCACCCATTGTTATAATCTTCACAACCCCCATCTAGCACAAATATATTTTATGAACATAGCTCAATTCATATTTTAGGCAAGTTAGGCCAATGTGTACCATATTTATTTGACAAGAGCTTTTTATTACTGAAATGTCCACCCACAGAACCTAAACCAGTTATATCATGTTAAAATGTATCTTTTAAACATTTTGTATCATATTAAGTTTTTCAAGTAATATTAAAAATATTAATATATTTATTAATATTATAGTATATTAATATTATAGTAATATTATTCACACTTGCTTGAGGTTATTTAGATTTAGATAAACCTTGTTCAAGTGATGAGTTCTTAGGCCTGCAAGTTAATAATGTCTGTAACCTCTATAACAACTTTACTAGTGGCTGATGGACTGATAATCTGTTGATGCATTCATTGTTCCTTAGCCATAAACTCATATCACCACCCACTAAGTTAGCAAACGCAAACCACATACTACCAGATTAAAAGAAATCTCTTCATCTCTGTAATGCACAAACAGTAATGCACTCAGATGTTAGATAGCATTTGGGCTGAAGGTATGAGTATGATTTTCAACCTTCATATTGAAAACAGTTCTTCAAAGTGCTGATGGAAAAAGATACTCCTCTCACTCCCACCCATCCGAATAGCATTCAGACATACAGGGTGGGCCAACATGCAGTGGTGGGTGGCAGGGAACCACCATATCAACACCACATCAACCACATATCAAGTGCTCCTGCAGCATCAGCTTGAAATAGACTTTGTTTGTTAAATTAGAATGTGTTCCACAGGCACCACTGGAATTTTCACATATAATCCACTACAAACAATGTCAAGTAAGTTCATTATATATATATATATATATATATATATATATATGTGTGTTTGTGTGTGTGTGTGTGTGTGTGTGTGTGTGTGCAAATACTGTGCAATAAAATGTCACTCTTAATCACCATAATGAGGAGACAAAGTCTTTCGAATTAAGAAAAGATATACTGCCATCTACTGGCAATTGAAAAAAACTTTTAATGTAAGTTTATTTGCATTTACAAGACACAGCATTTACATGATTTCAGTTTTATGTATGTTTAACAATGTTTTGATTGCTAAGTCTATAGCCCATATATATATATTACAGGTCGATAAAACATACAAATTATAGGCTACATATTATACAAAACATACTGAAAAACAACCAACCAAACAAACAAACAAACAAATAAAGAAATCAAAAAGATAATCTCCCTATCTAGAAAAAAAAACCCAGGAAAAATATGCATGTGAATTTATCGCCTGCATCCCTCCACAGAAATGAGAGGTGTGGTCTGAGCTTGATAAGATAACAGCGTGGTAAAGTTCGCGTTTACAGCAGGGCTCGAGCGATAATCTGATTGGTGGAAAAAAGACTTGCTTAACACGTCACCTTGTTGTCACGAGGAAGAAACAGGAAGCGGTAGAAATGAGTGCGGTGTATGGTGGTGTGGAAGGGTGAGGTTTTGAATTATTAACACATTTTAAATTTCGTTTAAGGCAAATGACCCTAGTCATTTATGGGACACTGTGTGTTGATGTGTAATGCGTTTGGTAAGATTAGTTCTTCAAGTTTGTATCTGTTTACGTCGTCATCTGTTAGACTTACTGAATCCTGTACGACTGTTAGGTTAATGCTGGAATAATAATAATAATAATAATAATAATAATAACTTGACTTTTTCTTTGTCAGGGGCGGAACTCACTCCAAAGCAGTGCTGCTCTCCGCTGCAGGGGAGATCCTCGCTGAGATAGATGGACCCTGCACCAATCACTGGGTAAGGAAAGAAATGCTGCACATTTGTACCTTGTGCCTGCACTCATTCCTACCACATAGGTGCAGTTTGTAGCTATACGGTTACTATGCACAATTTGTCAGCCCTGCTGGCTGAGCACATACACCAACCAGCCGTAACATTAAAACCACTGGCAGGTGAAGTGAATAACATTATCTGTCTAGTTACAATGGCATCTGTCAAGGAGTGGGATATATTAGTCAGCAAGTGAACAGTCAGTTCTCAAAGTTGATGTGTTGGAAGCAGGAAAAATGGGCAAGCGTAAGGATCTAGGTGACTTTGATAAGGGCCAAATTGTGATCGCTAGACGACTGGGTCAGAGCATCTCCAGAACGGCAGGTTTTGTGGGGTGTTCCTGGTATGCAGTGCTTAGTGCCTACCAAAAGTGGCCCAAGGAAGGACAACCGGTGAACCGATGAAAGGGTCATGGGTTAATGATGCGTGTGGGGAGAGAAGGCTAGCCCATCTGGTCCGATCCAACAGAAGAGCTACTGTAGCACAAATTACTCAAAAAGTTCATGCTGGCTATGATAGAAAGGTGTCAGAACACACAGTGTGTCGCAGCTTGCTGTGTATGGGGCTCTGTAGCTGCAGACCGGTCAGAGTGCCCATACTGATGTCTGTCCACCGCCAAAAGCGCCTACAATTGGTATGTGAGCAACAGAACTGGACCATGGAGCAATGGAAGAAGGTGGCCTGGTCTGATGTATCACGTTTTCTTTTACATTATATGGACAGCCAGGTGCGTGTGCGTCACTTACCTGCTAACGTCTTGGTGCTAGATACCACATCACACTTTCAGAGATCTTGTGGAGTCCGTGCCTCGATGGCTGATCGGTGTATGACTTAGTTGGTGGACTATTCTCAGCACAGCAGTGTGTCTAATAAAGTGACAATAAGTGTACAGTGGTCTAAAACCCCTACAACACTCATCATGTTAAATATGTTCTGTAAAATGAACACAAAAAACTATATCTGTCTTCTCTTTGACCTGTACACACACTATGCTACACCCAGTGTAGTGTGCCACTTGTCCAGTTAGGAGCCATTAAGAGTGTGTTTCAAACCTTTCCTTACTGAGGTAATCTATGTTCTATAGTTGGTTGGTGTTGATAAGTGTATCGAGGGCATTAACGATATGGTCCAGAAGGCAAAGATCAGTGCCGGGCTGGATCCCAACACACCCATATATTCTCTGGTGAGTCTGTATTACTGTTTGGATGTTCAGCATGATAGCGTGCACCTACAACAAACCAATGAGCAGACTGCTTACATTGCTGTCATTTTTCTGAATGGTTAAGACAAAAAAAAAGTGTTTTTTTATATATATATAGGGCATGTCGCTGAGTGGTGGAGAGCAGAAGCATGCCATTCAGAAACTGATTGATGAGATGATGGAAAAATTTCCTAAACTAAGCCAGAGTTATTACATTACCACAGATGCCATTGGTGCCATGGCAACAGCAAGTGACCATGGTATTGTATCTTACATGTTAGCAGTAATGACCTTAAGTAAATAGTAAATAATTAATTAACTCAACTTGTATTTAACATTATTTAACACATTAAACTTTATATATATAAAGTGTCTTGGCAAAACAAGGAATATGTAGACTCTTCTTCCCTGCAGGTGGTATAGTACTGATATCAGGAACTGGTTCAAACTGTAAGCTGGTGAACCCTGATGGCACTCAGGTGGGCTGCGGAGGATGGGGTCACATGATGGGGGATGAAGGCTCTGGTAACTATCACTACTTATATATTTTATATCCTTTATATAGAATCATTACCATAACATGTGTATGTTTACTGGAAATTTCTGATTCCCATTCTCTTTAGCATTCTGGATCTCTCATCTTGCTGTAAAAACAGTATTTGATGCCAGAGATAATCTGGTCACACCTCCACATGATATCACCTATGTTAAAAAAGCCATAGAGGACTATTTCAAGGTTAGTCATCATTGTCCTTGTTCTGTGATGTCCTTCAAATAGTTGTATGATCGATTCCATTGTATCCACCTGTAGGTGTCAGATCTGATGGGCATGCTCCCCCACCTGTACAGAAACTTCCAGAAATCATATTTTGCTGGCTTCTGTAGAAAACTGGCTGAAGGTACTGTGAAGAGTGAGGGAAGGAAGATAGCCGGTTGCCTCAGTCATTCTGCTATAAGCTTCTATTACAGTGCATAGGCTGCTGTCTGCCTTCACGTCTCAAACGTTTTTGTTTTAGGTGCTAATGCAGGTGATGCCTTCTGCCGGTACGTGTTTACCCAGGCTGGTAAAGTGCTAGCACAGCACATTGTAGCAGTGCTGCCCAACGTGCACCAGGTTTGATACTCTGTGTGTCTCAGTCAGTGAATGAACATTAACACAACATTAACATGAATTTAACACACACACTGTTACTCACTTTCTGTCTTTGTTTACTCTCTATCTGTCCCTCTCTTTTATCCAGGAGCTGTTCTTGGGTGACCTTGGACTGCCCATTCTATGTGTTGGATCTGTATGGTTAAGCTGGGAGCTGATGAAGGATGGTGAGTTTGGTTAAAGCAGATCGCGAAAGTAGCTACCTTCATTGTGTTGTGATGGTAAATATTTGTCTTTGATACATGACAGAAAACCCAAAGCAGAAGTCATTTAAATACATTTACATTGCTCTTATTTGGCTGACACTTTTATCCAAAGTGATTTACAACTGAGACGGTATACAGCTGAGCTGTTGAGGATTCGGGGCTTTGCTTAAGGAGCCAACAGTGGCTGCTTGGCAATGCAGGGATTTGAATTCACAGCCTTCCAATCAGAATCAATCAGCAAGTCATTCCCTGCCCCTCCACCATAACTGTGTTGCACTGACACATATTTTCCACCAGCGTTGCACCAAATGGAGTCTTATAATTGATTAGTTTACCAAAGTTTACCTGGATAAAATTACCCAATTATTTTTTATTGTTCATTAGTGCAAATCCACAAAACCATTTATGTGGAATGCAGATGTATTGCATTACATTGTAGATAAGACTTTGAGTGACAAATGGAAATGGAAAAAAGAACAAGAAATATTGTATTGGATTAGAGCTTGATACTTCATCATGAATATGTATCAGAAAATAATGTTACAGTATTCCTGTGAATAATTATTCACAGGAAAGTATTCCTACTGCTTTATGCACCATTAAAGGTCATGGCAATGTGGTAACACTGTTTTACTGTGAGGTTTCTGTATGTACCCTATGACCTCTAATTTTATTTATTTATTTATTTATTTTACCTTGTCTGCTGATTATCATGATCATGGCTACTGCATTAGCTCAAAACTGCACTCAATTGAGAAGACACTGGCGAGTCTGTGGTTGCTTTTCTTGCAGGTTTCACCCAGGTCCTCTCCCAGGCCAAACTGTCTGGGTACAGCCATTTTCAGAAGTATAGCCTTCTCACCCTACGCCAGTCGTCGGCTGTAGGTGGTGCCAAGCTGGGAGCCCAGAATGCAGGTGCCACCTTGCCCCTGGACTACTCCACTAGTGCCAGCGTGTTCTTCAGCCACTCGTTCACTGAGCAGTGATCAACACTAATGAGGACCAATCAAGCTGGAAACACTGCTCTCCGTTTTTATACATATTTGGCCCTAGTGCAGTTCAGTACAATTACCTCGACTTACACTGGACATTGCTAAGTAGTATTTCATGTGATCTATACACCTCTGTATGTCATTCAGTTTACAGTGGCTCTTCGGCAGCAATCTGGTCATTAACCCAGTGAAAGGGACTAGGTGAAGTTGCTGGGAGTGCGAGAGTTTATAGTTCTTTACATTAGAATCAGGGTCACTACATGCAAAGAAAACTTTAATTACTTCCACATTTCCTATTTCATATTTTGAATATAAAAATGAATGCTGTTCTGAGCTGTATATATCTCCTGTGCTAATTTTAATATTTTTATTCAGTATCAAAATGTCTGATCATAATTGCAAGAGCAAGTGTACAAGGCTGAAGACCTGATTAAAAATCTTGATTAAAAAAGCATTATCATCATTATTATTATTATTATTATTAAAAATCATGATTAAAAAAACAAAATGGTCTGTTCTTGTCTGAAAACATGTTAAAACATCATGTCTTACTGTAGCTCCCAAACTAATGGCATTTTTAAATTACCGTCCTGCCCAGCAGAAAAATGCCAAAAATTTCAATAGCAAATTTAGACAGAAAAACTTGCACATGGCAGAATGGAAACACACTGTGAGTGGTGTAGGTGCAAACATTGGTCCAGCTTTTTTTCTTTTCTTTTCTTTTTTTTAACACCTTAATTTCAAATTATTTTCATTACTTGGAGACATAAAATTTTTTCAGTTTGTTATTAACTAATGATATTGAATCCATAACTTGTGTAACTTAAGGATACTTAAAATGTAACCTAATTGTTATTAAATACTTTATCATTTAGTGTCAGACACTTCCATTTTGAAGTATGACCATGATATATAACCATATGCTCATACTCTCTGGTGACCAAACCTTAATTTGGGATGTCATTATGTATAACAAATTTAAAAAATTAATTAACAACTTATAACATGCCTCAGCATGTTTCTGAGTTACTCAACTGTTTAGAGAGAACATAAGGAAATGCTTTCTGTAAATGACAAAATTCCACAGACTTAAGCCATATCAGGAAAAAACCGCAGCATGCAGGAGTAATAGTGTGCTGGCATATGTATATAGTAACATTAGAAATCTGAGTAAAAAAAGAACTGCATGAAACACAAACGCTCAGCAAAATACCAACATTTTTTTACATTTATTTACTTTTTTCTTCTTTTTGTTTCAAATAACTGCAATCTTGCATGTAAGAATTTCTACTCAAAAAAACAAATAATGTTTTCATGTGAAAACCTCCACAGCTTTTTCTTGCCATTCTACTCAAACTGGCCCATTATCCAGTGAACCACTTTACATCCAGTCACACCCCAAACTGTCCCTCCACACCCACAGTTATGGGGCATGATTATCCCAGCCAGACATAAACCTCCCTTGTTTATTTAAAAAAAAAAAAAAAAAAAAAATCAGGCAAGGAGAAAGTAAATACATAATCAGGCACGGACTTCTAAGTGAGAGCTGGGGGTGATCTGTCTTCTCGGCTGATCAATAGAAAGAAATAAAACGGCTCTGTATGGAGTACAATGTTAGGTTGCGATGGCACCTCCTAGAGGCTGCTTCTAAACTCCCTGCCCTTGGTTTACATGTAACAAATGGAAAAATAAAAAGCTTATAGATAAACCCTCCCCCCTCCCCAAAAAAACCCTCACCCTCCTCCTCCAGCCCCTCACAGCTGTGTGTACATATTTATGAGAGCGTATACATGGCCGTGTCAATTCCAGCCAAAAAAAGTCTCTGTATGTGTGTGTGTGAGAGGGCTCCACTCCAGAGGGTGAGGATGATCCCTAGTATTTAACTCCTGGGACGAACTCCTTGGCTTCGGGGTTTAAGCTGCTCTTGCGCTGAGAAGAGAAAAGAGAGAGAAGACATCATGTCAGATTATAGCACGCTTTATATTCCTGTGTGTTTCATAATGGAAGTACTGGACATTAATAATGAATATGGGCTTCATGATCATTTTTATGCTGACATTTTTGTTAAGGTATGCGATACGTGCTAGAGCTATATGTTTAATATTGGAGTCATCCTTGACCCAACTGGCTCAACAAGAATTTCAAGTTAAGCAAGCAAAGCTAAGCATCTGTGCAGTCAAACATCCTGTACCACTGACACTAAAATTTGTGTGGTGAATGGCAATCAGGCAAAACTGGGCTTGCCAGGTCTTAAAGCTTACCACAATCTCCTCTGTGTTGCTGTTGCTGTCGCTGACGGACAGACCGTTAAACTGCTGCTGAATCTGTCCCATCCCTGGGGGAAGGTCTCTCGCTGGAATAAACCAATCCTGATCCTCTTCATCCAACATTTCCTGGAAACAGCGCTCCAGAAACTCTTGCTCCAACAGCTCCTCCTCTACCTGTGAAACAGTAAAGAAAGACCACAATAAGAGAATTGAGAGAGAGAGAAGGGGGGACTGTTCCTGACTCACAAAAGGATTGGCAGCAAAATCTCCACTCTCAACACTCGCAAGGGTGTGTTTGTTTTCACAAATGAGCATATGTGGGTTAGGATATTGCAGACAGGCCACTGCATGTCAACTCATGGAGCACATAGCTGGTTAAGTAAAACAGTATGTGCTGAAGACAAGAGCATATTAGCTCTGCTACAATCATACAGTTGCACCCGCCATTACTACACAGACCACCAGACAATGGTGCTTCAGAGTGTGTGTGTGTGTGTGTGTGTGTGTGTGTGTGTGTGTGTGTGTGTGTGTGTGTGTGTGTGTGTGTGTGTGTGTGTGTGTGTGTGTGTGTGTGTGTGTGTGTGTGTGTGTGTGTGTGTGTGTGTGTGTGTGTGTGTGTGTGTGTGTGTGTGTGTGTGTGTGTGTGTGTGTGCACAAACCTGTCGGTTGTATTCTTCCTCATTTTCCATCCACATGTACTCTGCAAAAGGGTTGACTTCTCCCTCTGCATGCCCATTGGTTACGGAGTCTTTTCCGTCTTTCCCTGGAGCCCCGCCCCCCAGCGTCTTTGATAGATCAGGCCCGTTCAGATCTGTTGGCTCTGTGAAAGAGAGATAGAAAAACAAAATCATAAAAACCAACATATTCAACCAAGGGAGTCAAACTTCATAATGAAAAACTATACAAGATTTTAGAGGGGAAAAAAAACATGTAGGAGACTTTAACTGCATACGTTGCTTTATTCAAATCCCGTGTACTACACATTGCTGCTGCAAAGTAAAATAAAAAATAAAAAAAATATCCACACAAGGCGCGCGCGCACACACACACACGCTAAATGTTCTATGATTACAGATGAGTGCACCTGATTCCAGCTTTCTCACATATATGCGAGAGCTGGCGATCAATGGTTGGGGAGACACAGGCTGCAAAGTTTGTCTGTTCTGCAAAGAGAACTGGAGGCATAATGTAAAGAAACACAGCCATTTTATACTGTGTCTCTCCAGGAATCATGTCATGTTTATTTTGCCATTCCTAACAATCATTTGGGTGTGACATACCAAAAAAATTCTTATAAAAGCATTATTATTGTGTTTACATTTCACCCTCTCACAAACACACTATATAGCCAAAAGTGTGTGGACACCAGACCATCACACCCCTATGTGCTTGTTGAACATCTCTTTCAGAATCAGAATCAGATTTAGCTTAGCTTTATTCGCCAAGTGTGTGCGCAGACACACAAGGAATTTGTTGTGGTTTTTAAAGTGCTCTTGGTACATACATACATACATACACACATACATATCTGACATGAGAACAGAAAACATTTAAATAGTAAGACTTAACAAAAAAAAATGTGTATGAATCCAGAACAGAAGATTTATGTACAGATTAGTGTATTATTTACTCTATATACAGCTGTATAAATAAAGAGATATGCATATGTATTAACATAATACTTGAGAAAGAGGCAGTGATTAGAGATGGAGGATGAATTACAGAACACAAGTAATGATTCCTGTGTTAGCTGTTTAAGCTGGAGATGGCATGGGCGAAAAAAATGTTTTTATGCCTAGATGTTCTAGTGCACAGACTAACATTTAGTCTCCCTTTGTTGTTATAATAACCTCTTCTGGGAAAACTTTCCACTAGATTTTGGAGCATGGCTGTGCTTGTTTAGCCACAAGAGCATTAGTGTTATCAGGCACTGATGTCAAGCTATGAGCCCTGCTGCACAGTCAGTGTTGCAGTTCATCCTAAAGGTGTTGAGTGTGGTTGAGGTCAGGGCTCTGTGTCGGCCACACAAGTTCTTCTGCCCCTAATCTCTTGCTGTGTGCACAGTAGTGCTGTCATGCAGGAACATGTTTGGGCATCTTAGTTCCAGTGAAGGGAAACTGTAAAGCTACAGCATAGAAAGACATTCTAGACAATTGTTTGCTTCCAGATTTGGGGAAGATATGGGTGTGATGGTCAGGTGTCCGCATACTTTTGGCCATATAGTACAGATGGATGACAAGCTGGATTCGTGAATCTGTTATATGAGGGCATAAGTTTGATTTCCTTTCAGCTTCTCATTGGCTGCTTCTCAGCGCTGTACTTGCAACTAGTCGCAAAGGGGTTCACAACAGACGATTCATAGACAAGAAAATCAAAAGAGCCTTCAAAATATCGGAGCCTCTGTGACAGCCTGCAGACTGAGAAAATCACAAACTGCTCACGCTACATGGGCAGCCGCTGTGGGAGTGCAGTGCTGGGCAGTGTAGTCTCTGAGCACCAAAATTAGTCAACAACTGGGAAACCAGGGCCAAAATCATGTAGTCTGCAAGAGGCTTAATGGGGAATTAACCACATGTGACAGATCTCTCTTTCTCTCTCTCACACAGACACACACACACAGACACACACACACAGACACACACACACAGACACACACACACAGACACACACACACAGACACACACACACAGACACACACACTTCTCTCCTGCCCATGTGTCCTGATTTTAGGAGAGACTAAGTACTGCTTGTTGCATTAGCAGACTGACAAACAGATTAAATAAACCAGAGCAGACTGCACACACACAGATAAGGACAAGAAAAGGACTGCCAGGATCCCTCAGCACACACCATGGGGTCAAATCAAGTTAGGCTTGTGTGGCCAAAAAACCTACATAATCACCTGGATTTTACATAGTGATCCAATACACCATACCCATACTGTGCCAATATCAACAAAAACCACTGGATTGAATATAAGCAGTACTTCGTGCTGTAATATTTGGAGTTTTCTAAAACTATAAACAGTTTTGTTTACATATTGATATTAAGTTGTGATGGCTATGTACTTTTTCCCTGTAGAGTAGTTTGTTGGTGCAGTTTGAGTGGTAGATGGCCATCTGAAGTGGAATGCTAGAAAATCACTCACTATAAAGCCCAATAGTCACCGATACTCAAAGTGTTATTGCACACATCTCCAATTTTACTCTTCCCCACTTGTCTGAAGAATCCAGAGGGTGGAATAGTTTCTCACTTTGCAATCCCATGTGCAAACAGTTGCCTATAATTTACATGCAACACCCACCATGTGTTTCCAAGATTTTCTAACTACAGCAAAATACAGGTCACTGAGACCCGCTGGTCTGGTGCAAGCACGGCACAAGGAAGGACATTTACAGCTTCATTTACAACATCCCTTTGAACCGTATTTGCCTGAGATTCATCAATTATTAACAAAGATTAGAGTGCATGCATGCACAAGCTTAAAGCACAGCATAAGTTAACACGACAACATGACAATAACTATGGATCGATCAGTAAAATGTAATACTTGGATGGGTTGTATTGCATCAGCTATGTGCTTATAGTTGCTTTAATGATGATCAATCAACTTGACTAATAAAAGCAATGACACAAATGCTGTTGGATAAACTAAACGTGCATGCTCCGTGTAGAGCTCCTCTGATCTTTCTTATCAACAAGGTGTTTCTGCATGCAGAACTGCTGCTAACCTGTGTTTTTTTTGCACCATTCTGTGTAGACTGTTGTATGTGAAAGTCTCAGAGGATCAGCGGTTTCTGAAATACGTAAACCAGCACATCTGGCACCAACAATGACGCAATGGTCAAAGTCATGAAGATCACAATTTCCCCCATTTTAATGTGAACATTAACTGACTTGTATCTGCATATTTTTATGCAGTGCATTGCTGCCACATGATTGGCTGACTGCACGACTGCACGACTGCATGGACATATAGGTTTTCCATGAAAGTGGCTAGTAAGTGTATATAATACAGCCCATCACTCGCTGCATCACTCACAATTTTATGAATAAGTAAAATACATTTAAGTATTTATTAGGACTGCACAATATATGAAAATTATTGAAATATCACAAATGTAAATACAATGATATGAACATCACGAGGGCTTGTGGTAAATGAATGATTTTAATCCTTCAAAAAGTTACAAAAAGTCAAAGTTTTACGGCACTGCAGACAGTAAAGAATGCTTTCTTTTCCTCAAAGGAACACGAAATATATATAATTTATATTATTTATATAATTGATATTTATAATATTAATTATATATATATAATTTAAATAGATTTTACACACTTACAGCATTATCGTACCGCATATCGCATTATTTAACAAGTTATCGCGTATCGCATTTTTCTTCAACATCGTGCAGCCCTAGTATTTATCAGAGATTGTCAATATGGATACAGGTGTTATGGGGTAACAAGATGAGAGCTGACTCACAAATGGTGTCCTAAACCCATTAGCCTCACTTCAGGGACAGAAGCAAACAGAAAATGTCTGCAAATTCTCAAGGGTCAATGATTTTTTTTAAAAAAGTGGACGTTTGGGACAAAGCATCTGTTTACCCAACAGTTCAGTGCACCGCTCCAATAGCTTTACAAGCTTCCGTCACTCTCACTAGTAAATACAGATATCAATAATAAACACGGACTGGGTGGAGATTTATGGGCCTACATAGCTATAGATACAGCTTACCTCAGTTTTAGCCTGGCTCCCATTCATCTTCCATGCATGAGAATTAAAAAAAGACTAAACAGAATCTATTGTTTCCTATTAATTTAAACCATAGTAATTTAATAAATAATATACATTTTCAATGTGATTTTTGCCAAATGTAATTAGAACAATATACACACATTCATACTTACTTTATGTTTATGCCTTACTTTAAATTGTTTACGTACAGATAGTATTACTTCGTTATGCAACGTCTTAAGGGGTAAAACTTTTGGCTCCTTTAAGCAACAAAAAATCTAAATGAAAAGGAACCTCTGGCAAATGTAGTTGTCAATACACTAGAAAGTGCCCCAAGACACTGCACCATTGGGGAAGCAGAATAGTTTTGTGAGCTGAGCAGATTTCGTAATATGGCAGCGTTGCCAGGGCAGTGAGAAACTCTTTATTATTAATTTGGTAATGCTAGACTTTACAACGCAGGTTATATGGTTTGCAGGGAGCAGATTTTGAGGATTGGGATCGTTTGCGCTGCTGGATTTTACGCAGCCATTTTAACTCGGTCAAGTCTCACGTTGTCTCAGCCTCAGTCGCACACAGGTCACAGACACCTATTAACATTTGTACAGGAAGTGGCTTCAATCATGAGTCATGTTTAAATAATTAATACAGAGCATTTATAATTTCCCTCAAAAACAGTCACGTCTTCTGTGGCTCTTCAGAGTCAACTCTTTTGCCAGATTATGCTTGGGCTGATTACGGCATGCAGTTGATACAGTACTAATGTGGGGACTATAAACATCACTTACATGTTGGTTACATTAGTCTAGCTTCAGTGCAAACACATCTTGGTTGTTTGACTACATTTTGGTTAAGAGAGAAAACTTTTTTTTGGGCCAATTTGTGGCCAATTGATTTCTTTAAAAAGCAGAGATTATTTGCTTTGGCATAAGGAAAGGGCAGAATATAAGGGCAGTAGGAACTCGTTTATTTATTCATCTTCAGTAACCACTTTATCCAGGTCAGGGTAGATCTGGAGCTTATCCCAGGATCAATGGGTGCAAGGCAAGAATACATCATGGACAGGAAGCCAAGTCCATTGCAGCCAAGCTGTCTTGGATAAATATTCAATTGTAGATGTGAAGAAACAACATAGATTTGTGTCTGGAATTTCTAACAATAGATGTTACTTGTCTACTGTTTTGGCTGCAGGCAAACGCTACCTATATATGTGCCTACAAAATACATTTTCTAATGAACAGACTTTGCAGTAGCATTTCAGATCCACACAAAATGGTTTCATTAAAATCAGACATAAGGAACTAAGTGAGGGTTGAGGAGAAGGGCTTTATTTGATTTGTTACTCGTGGCCCCTCTCTGTGGCTTTATTTATAAAAGAGCTAGATCAAAGAAAATGCGGGTGTATTTATATAGCAGGATATATGCACGTTTAAGACCCATGGCAAATAGAATGCACTTTCATTAAAAGTTAATGTCAATCACAATCTATGACTGAATAATAGCCTAACACAAAGGCTTTCAGAATACAAACCTATTCCAAACTAAGTAATGTTTTGCCTTAGATCTTCTTTTAAAATAAAAAGAATTCATCATCGTACTAACAGAAAGTGTGTATCTAAAATCAATGCGAAGTCTGAAACTCAAAGCCAATCCAGTATTCATCAGCTCGTCGGGGGGGGGAGAGTATTCATCACAGGGATTCATCACAGCTACCAGAACCAAAGAGGGAGACAGAAAGAGTCACGATCAATGGCTTCATGTGTCAAAAGCACATAAATGTTTATAACAATAACAATACCTTTTCCTGAATGATAGATATGAAGTATTTCAATTGTGTAAACTATGAGTATATTCTTAAGTTGAGTATATTATTAAGTTAATAATATTGGAATTGTGATAATGCTGTAGTAGGCAATATAGCCAACATTTTATATCATGGTATTTTCAAAAAAAATTTTTGGGAAAAAAAAAAAAAATCATGGCAAACTTTCTACTGAATTACAAGAAAAAGAGAGGTTTCTCCATATTGTCACTTTCAGTAAGAATTTTAAACACGCTTTTTCAAGTTAGGCAAACAGATTTGTTGGTGGAGTTTTAGTAGAAATACGCTGACACAGGTAGTTAACTGGAAATGGGAGATCATTGTTTGTTCCCTAATCAGACTTTTAAACATGAGAGGACATAGCCAAGCAGTTAGCAGCTAATTATTTTTAGGATGCTGTAGCTTGATGTTAATTATGGAAAGTACCACAAAATAAACAAATTATAATTAAAAACCCTCAAAGCTCTGCCTTCAACCCATAAATTGCACTACTGCTCTTGACTTCTAAGAGATTGCCAGAAAAAGGGGCATCATTATCGATTTTCCCCACCAATTCTTCAAATGCGATTATAAACATCTAGTGAACTAGTTAGACCAATTTAGCTAGCTAACATTAAGGCTTTTGCTGGAACTCTGGTTTGAAATTTTCACAGCATGATAATCCAGTCTGAAAACCAAAGTCTAAAAGTGAAATCACGCTATGACCGTATTAATCAATTGTTCAAAAATAAACAAACAAAATGAATAGGAAAATCTATTTTTGTACAAAAGTCTCTTTAATCATCCCTGGATATACATAAACGAACTAGAAGAAACACTAAAAGATCAAATCTCTTATTTGTTTGTCTTTCTTTAAAAGATATTTTCAAGAAGGGATTTTCCACAAAATCTTTTCCAGTGCCAGTCTTTATCATGTTGTTGTTATGAGCTGATAGACTGGCTGCAAAAAAAAAAAAAGACTGCGTGCTGCTCTGCTTAGGAAAAAAGATGTCTTACTCTTCTGTGTGTTTGATAAGCAGTGAGCATGATTAAGTTAAGAAAATGCAGTGGATTACACAGCTGAAGGGTTTTCGGTGCAGTTGCAGAAACGGAGGCTGCTTTAGTACGAGTATGAGGATGATGAGCCCTGAGGGAAGGGACTGCAAATATTTGGGGAGTTTGACACAAAAGAGGGTGAATAACAGAGTATGGAAATTAATAGTGTGAACACAAATGGGTAGAAGATATAATGACTAACCACGACTACACCATGACTAACCCGACACTGTAACAGCACTACTCTAATGACAGTAAGCTAAATTAGATACTCTGGGAACAACAATTATCAAATGCTGTTGATATCAAAATATCGTAGTTGGTATTAATCCAACAACAATCAAGATTGACACACAAAAAAAGCCTCATTTAAGAAAACGTTGGACAATATGACAATATAATGGCATATAAGGGCATAAGGTATGACAATACACTTTTCTGAGTTATCACAGGTATCATGATATTGTTATCATTTTTAATAGCAACTACAAACTCTGAAGAGAAGCAGATGATTTGATCTTAATTTTGTATCGAATCTTTACAGTTGTAAATTTATTAAAATGAATAGAGTTGTCATTATTTTAGTTTTAAAGTAAGTTTTGTAGACATTTTTTTCATGTTTTTTTTTAAATGCAACATTACTGTTTTGCTGGCAGTTGTTCAGCAAATATGTATATCATGATACATATAAAGTATCATATGAATGTCTTCAATTAATGTGCTATGATTTTGTCATATCATACAGCCCTAATTTAAAAAGGCTTCTATTACTGTTGAAGATTACTCCCACAGGAAGTATATGACCAGCCTGACTGCTTGAAGATTAGCTGTCATCTTACAGAAGATCAGATGTGTGAACATGACCTCATTTCCACATTCAGGATGAAGCCACTTTGAGCCTGTGTTAATTGCTTTCCCGGTGCTATTTCCTGGTTTTAGATAGGCTTATAGCGCATTTTACTGCTTTTTTAAAACCTTTTTTAAAGCCCTTTCACTCTCTTTGGCTGCAATTAAGCTAATATGGGCTAAAAGTGTGGTTCTAACACTTGTGATTAGATCCACCTGGCCTACAACAACAAAACGAAAAAAGATGGAGCAACATATGCAAATAAATTCTTAAAGGATGAAAGAAGGCTCCAAACTGAAAAACATTTTTGTTACTGCCGCTTTCTCACATAGTACTGAACACTGTGCTGTTTATCATTAATGCAATGTTCATTTCCAGTGCAGGACACCACAAAAGGCAACAAACTTGGGAATTACGTCTGTGTGTGTGTGTATATATGTATATACGCACTCACGCACAGTATTTGGTAAACCATATGATGTTCACCAGTTTGCCTTTTCAATGAACTATGATATTTTTGCAGCCCACACCTCAAGGAGTTTTTTTTTGCTCTTATGACTGATATTTAAGAACAAATAACCAATTACAATTACCTTACAGACTCCTATTGTTTAATCGAGGGAGAAGAGCAGACTGAAGCTTTTTGCCATTCAGGAGGATCTTGTACATTACCAATGAAGCTCATGACATAGTACTTCATGTCAATCTGTCAGTTGTACCGGACTATCTGGCAGGGGAACCTTTGGTCATTAACAATAGGACTTTTCGCACCACGGGAACCTTTTTATAGTGCCTGAACTAATTGTGGAACCACCCACTTTTTGGCGTTTTCGCACCTCCGGAACTGGGTGTGATTTTAGTACCGGACTGCCTTTTTCGAGAACCAAATAAGCTCCTACTCCGGAGCAGGGTCTAACCAGCACAACTGGTACTATCCGTGACGTAAGTAGACGTTGATTGGCCAAACGCGTACGAAAACGCCCTCACCCGCCATGATATAAAACGCAGTGTAACCATACTGTAGTGTCAACTTATTTCACAAGTATGGAGAACAGCGATAGATGGACGGACGCTGAAGTGCACCACAGCTCCGATCACGGCATCCTCCATCCTCTGGTTGTTCACGGTTTTTTTTGTTTCCGTTGTTGAACGCCGCGCACAAATGACGTCGCTGTCAACCGGCTTACGTCACTTCCTAGTGCCCACTGTCGGTGCGAATGCAACCCTTTAAATGGTACTGGGAAATAGTTCGCGCAAAATCGCCCAGTACTTTAGTGCTGTACATTTAGTTCTGGAACTAAAGCGGTGAGAAAGGCCCTATTGAGCTTGTTCCTGCCAGGAATCTTTCTCTCTCTCTGTGCCTGTCGGGACTCATTCACCAATGACGTAAAGATCTATAAAGAGGTGGGTTTGATGGCAAACACCTGGCACACAAACATCCACCCTTCGCCTTTCTGCCTGTCTAAAAACATCCATCTCCATAGGGACAGAACCATAATCAGATGAATGGGGAGAAAGGGCAGTGTTTAAAGAATCTTAAAGTTAAAAGTAGCTCTTAAGCGACCTGACAGACTCCTAAATTTCTGGCCAAGATTTTAAGGATTGTAGTACTTTAAAAAATAAACAAAATAATTAGGAGTAGTCCAGGCACCAAATCACAAATAATCCTAAAGTGCTGCTGCAGGCAATTTAACGGCATACTCAAGTTCATGGGTTTGATACATTTAATGACAGCAACCTTTAAAAGTGTATTGTGTCTATTGTGTAAGAATTTCAATGATAGGAGCTGTAAAGACATTACCTCATCTATTAAGTAACATAGTGCTAAAGACCAAAGTTTACTCAACTCTTCACTACTGCAAATAACATCTGTGACTTTTACATCAAACAATAAATGCCCCTGACTACTAAAAATGAGATCACTGCTGTATAAATAAATGTTGACAGATTTCAGACTACAGTGAAAAAACAACTGCTGTGCATTCGCAGCAACCTGGGAAAACTCTTAGTAGATTCTTCAGCAATACATCCTCCGATCACTTACATTAAATAAACTAAAAGTTTCGGCATTTCTTCACTGCCTGTTAGGGATGCACAATATATTGTTTGTAAATGGTTACTGCTACAATACTGATATTACCGAAGTCTACAATATACATACACAAACCACACCAGCCTCAGGTTCCAGATAAGGTTTCTGTGGGTGTAACTCACAACATTGGTATGATTCATATTAAAAAAAATAAATAAAAAAATAGCCACCAGCCTGTTTTGCAATGTCTTGCAATATAATAAGTCACAATGTGCAGCAATATATTTGCAATATGCTGTTTGCAATGTGACAGGCTTCATACAACATGGGATAAATATGAGGTGCTTTTTAAACTATCTTGATTCTCAAGGGGGGAAAACAATAGCAGAGAATAAATCTCTAAAATAAATAAAGGGCAATAGAAAGTGCTTGTATGGGCTGGATTTTGGTTTTCTTAGATAGCAGAGGCACATCGAGCAAGACATTTTTTGTTGCAAGACCAATTTTGAAACCTTTGTCAGAGCACACCAAAATATTTTAAGAAATCAAGAACAAATGTGAGCCAGGTCAAATTCATCCTTCATCATGCGTACACTGTCATGGTCATCAGTATGTCAACATCAGTATAGAAAGAAAGGAAACATGACTTAGTTAAGCATGCACACGCACACATACACACGAAAGGCCTGATGTGACTATTGTATCCCAACTACATTAAACTAACAGTAGCTGAGTGGAGGAGACAGGAGTTGTGGTATCACCATAAAAAAACATTTTG
The DNA here is from genome assembly GCA_022985145.1 of Pangasius djambal. Taxonomy (NCBI): domain Eukaryota; kingdom Metazoa; phylum Chordata; class Actinopteri; order Siluriformes; family Pangasiidae; genus Pangasius; species Pangasius djambal. The sequence goes on from CM040978.1 coordinate 11,742,781, forward strand.
CTTTGTCCAAGTTCCTCTGATAGCTGCAGAAATATCTTTGAGATCATAGTGTGTTCAATGTTTTTATGATGAACTGTAGGCCTGCTATTATGCTAATTTGACTGGAACAGAAAGAGCCATGTAAAAAGTTGCATATCATTTGTAAAGCATAAAAAATATCAGGTGAGGAATTTCACTGCCAACAAATTCTGGTGTCAGTCAGAGACACTAGCACAGGTTGACAAACATATGCTAAAAAAAAGTTTTATTCAGGAAAATGTGAATTTCAGCACCTAGGAAATATTGTAGAAAGCATAAAATGCTGTTTTATTTGTTTTTAAACACGGTGTGATGATATGAGGGGTTTTTTAGGCACTGTGACACTATACTTGATATTAAAGTTAAAAAAAAAAAAACGTATGGCAGAGGTAAAACTAATAAATTATACTCTTCTGAGCTGCTTCTAACCCACTAAACTACACGATAGTGCTTATGTAAGTAAGAAGCCATTTGCTGCTAGCTGCTGTCCATCTTCTAGTGATGTGCCACTGAAACAGGACGTCGACATGTTCACATATGAACAACCGAAGCTCATGTAGCACTGTATGCTAACGAACCACACAGCACGTAGGCCAACTGTGAGGAATAAAACAAAATGTCCCCAGTATTATATACCGTAAACACACAGATTATTCCGCAATCAAAACCGCAGTTAGGAGTTGTTTTTATTATTATTTTTTTTTTATTAATCTCTAAACCATTTAAACGAAACAAGGTTTTGGTTTTTCGTCCTGGCTGGTTAAAAAAAACAAAAAAACAAAACCACGTCTCGCCAAAACAAAGAGCACGCTAGGTGGCTAATGTTTGTGTTACAGTGTTTCCTGTCTGAAGGACATTGTTGCCGTTATGCGAGAGTTGTTTGGTAGTAACATTGTTAATCACTACACGCTTTCTAATGCTGATAGCAGAAATGTGGACCTAATTAATGAGCCTTGCATTGAAGCTGGGCAAAGCACGGAGCCACATAAACAAAAACACGAGAGGGAGAGACAGATTTTATTGGTCTAAAGGTGAACCAACAAAAGGTCGAGTCAAATGAAGTTAAAAAAAAAAAAAAAAAAAACGATGAGACGAAATGTTAAAGAGGCAAAATCAGAGCAAGTTCGCTCAGAACATGGCCAACAACAAGAGGAATCAAATCTTTTTCTCCCTAAATACCTTCATTACTTGCGTGTATCTGTGCGTTAGATATTACGACGTGTAAATGCTACACTTCAGCGTACACAACTCTCTCTCGCGCGCGCGCGCGTGTGTTTGCACGTCTGTGTTCACCACATTCTCCGCTTTTGTAGAGTGCAAAATGCATGAAATGTGTCCAAAGATGGAGTTACTGAAGTCCAAGTCAAAGCACGCAAATACTGCACCTAATCAGCTCCAGATTAAAAATAATCACCAAATCCAACACAACAAAGCAACAAACAAAAGGTTTAAAATAATATACCTGGCATGGCGTTCTCTCTGGTCCGTCAAAATCCACCAAAAAGACTTAATTCCGCACAAAGCGCAGAGGAATAATTCCTTCACTCTCAAGGTAGTTGAGTAGCTAACTGCTGTTGGCTAAATGCATTAGGGACGCGCTGGTCATGTGGTCTGTGCTTAAACAAACATGCAGCCCCCTCCTTCTCCTGACTGCGCATGCGTACCATCGGGCAGGTTTACTAGCGCCCTGGAAAGGAGGCTGAATCCAAAGTGGCTCCCTCTGCTTCCTGTAGCACTACACCTCAGAGATCATCACACAGGCTTCTCTAACACGTGTGCAAATATATTCTCACGTAAATTACATGAATGCATAAATAATTTATTCGTATAATAAACTGTGTAGAAATGCAATGTCTAATTATGTTTTTACTCCATAAGTGAGCTTTTCAGAAACAAGACATTTTTATTTTTTCTATTTATTTCTTCTGCTATATTTCTTCTTCTTTTAAATTTTAATATAAACAAAATGAGAATATCATATACATATAGACAACAGTGTTAACAATATAAACAAATCACACATCATGCAGAACATGTCATGGTCCTGTGATATTAACACCCTGGTGAAGAAGGCCCATCTGTGTCTTTACCACCTTAGATGCTTAAAGGACTTTAAACTGCCCTCTAAGGTGCTAAGGAACTTTTACACCTGCACCCCCGAGAGCATCCTGATGAGAAGCATCTCAGTTTGGGTTGGGAACAGCACCCAGCAGGATAGGCGGGCTCTCCAGAGGGTGGTGCGATCAGTGCCGTCCACTCTGGGCTCCCTGACCTGCAGTCTATCTACAGCAAGCAGTGCTGGACCAAGGCCAGGAAGATAGTGAAGGACTTCAGCCATTTGAACAATGGACTCTTCTCTCTGTTGCAGTCAGGGAAGTGCTTCCGCTTCCTGAAGATCAACACAAAGAGAATGAGGAGGAGCTTCGTCCCACAGGCCATTCGCACCCTCAGCCAGGACAACACCTAGGACTAGAGCTTTGACTTGTTTGCACAACACCTACATTTCTGCTACTATACCCATATTACCCTGTATTTATAAATATTTATTATATATGTTGGCAATTGCATTACAACTACCTCAGCCTGATATTGCACAGCATTATACTGCACAAACAACTGCACTTCTCTGCACCTTATCACAAATATAATCAATACTGTTGCTGCCATCATACCCCTTATATTATATTTTTCCTTTTCTACCTCTGGTTTATGTAAATTCTGTTTTATGTCACGGACAGCAGGAGTAAGCATTTCACTGCACGCTGTACTGTGTGTGAGACCAATAAAATCTGAATTTGAATCAACACCAGAAAGAGGCTACAGACAAACTAATACAGAAGCACATTTCCTTATAATAAAAATTAAGCTTTTAATTTTACACATAAACGCCAAATCTGAAATACCTCTTCCATGTTTTAAAAGCTTTTTGTTGCAGAAGGTTGTTAAAGTTTCGAGGTCTTTTTCAAACCAGCGCCACTTATTTCAGAAAGCCTCCTTTTTTGAGGGCTTCATCAACTATCAATCAAGAGCCTGTATGGCTTTACACACATTTACATGTGCTCATTTGGCTGATACGTTTATCCAAAGCGATTTACAGGGGGGCAGAGTTAAGGCTGAGGCAGAATAACTGAGCAGTCGAGTAATAAGGGTTTTGGAATGGCCCAAAGTCATAATAACAGAGCCAAAACTTTCCCCGCTATTCACTCACTCGCTGTTGTTTACTTCTGGAACAACAGTGGGCGTTTGTCATTTCCGCCTTTTCACTGCACGCGACTTCCGGATACGGCTGTCGGAACGCGGCCCCTAGTGGCAGCTGTGGTGAATTGACATTTTGTTCGCAACGAGGCTGATAGCAGCAGCGACAGCACTGTCAGAGCTCCCACAGACATAATCCCTCCAAATGATGCTTGAAGAAAATTAGTGTTAGCGACAATGGTCACAGATTTACTATATATGGTCTACATCATATGTGAGATTAAAAAAAACAAACATAGATGAATGAGCTATATGTGTAGTGTGTGCGTGTACAGTAGAAGGGAGCTTTGTGGAGAGCCCAAATGTTGCATTGCTAACCAGTTAAACAGCTAGCTACCCAACAAACACAGAACGTTAGCATCTGGTTATTTTTGGGAACAATTTCATAACGTTCCGGGAATGTTATATTTCGGTTAACAAAGTCAGTGCTGTTCCTGAAACATGCTGGAAACTTTAAACCACATAGTTCACATGTTCACAAATGTTTATGTGACAACTGACATACACTTACTGAGCACTTTATTAGGAACACTATACTAATACTGGGTAGGGTCTCACTTTGCTCTCAAAACAGCCTCAATTCTTCGTGGCATGGATTCCACAAGATGTTGGAAAAATTTCTTTGAGATTCTGGTCCATGGCGACATGATTGCATCACGTGATTCCTGCAGATTTTCCAGGTGCACTTTCATGCTGCGGATCTCCTGTTCTACCACATCCCAAAGGTCTTCTGTGGATTCAGATCTGGTCACTGGGAAACCACTGAAGAACACTGAAGTCTGAGACATACTTTTGCTTTGTGACATGTTGCAGTATCATGCTGGAAGTAGTCATTAGAAGATGAGTAAATTGTGGCCATGTAGAGATGCACATGGTCAGCAACAATACTCAAACAGGATGTGGCATTCAAGCGATTATTGATTGGTATTAATGGGCCCAAAGTATGCCAAGAAAACATTCCCCACACCGTTACACCACCTCCACCAGCCTGGACTGTTGACACGAGGCAGGTTGGGTCTATGGATTCATGCCGCTGGCACCAAATTCTGACCCTACCATCTGTGTGCCTCAGCAGAAATCAAGATTCATCAGACCAGGCTACGTTTTTCTAGTCTCCAGCTGTCCAGTTTTGGTGAGCCTGTGCCCACTGCAGCCTCAGCTTTCTGTTCTTGGCTGACAGAAGTGGAACCCAGTGTGGTCTGCTGTTGTAGCAATGTGTTATGCATTCTGAGATCCTTTTCAGGTCACCACAATTGTACAGAGTGGTTATCTGAGTTACTGTAGCCTTTCTGTCAATTTGAACCAGTCTGGCCATTCTCCTCTGACCTCTCTCATCAACAAGGCGTTTCCATCCGCAGAACTGCCACTCACTGAACTCTAGAGACTGTTGTGTGTGAAAATTCCAGGAGAACAGCAGTTATAGAAATACTAATAACAACCCATCTGGCACTAACAGTCATGCCAGTTCAAAATAACTGAGATCACATTTTTCCTCATTCTGATGGTTGATGTGAAGATTTATACATTGCACTGCTGCCACATGATTGTCTGTATAGATAATTGCATGAATGAGCAGGTGTATAGGTGTTCCTAATAAAGTGCTCAGTGAGTGTTTAATGTTAGTCACAGATTGCCTTTAGGCACTATTTTGTATAACTACAAACTGATTCCAAGAACGTTCCGATTATGGTCTCATAACAGAACGTTTGCCATATACTATAGGTATAATCTTTGGGGCAGTCGTGGCCGAGAGTCGGACTTGTAACCCGAAGGTCGTGGGTTTGAGTCTCAGGTCCGGCAGGGATTGTAGGTGGGGGGAGTGAATGACCAGCGCTCTCTGCCACCCTCAATACCACGACTGAGGTGAGACCCTTGAGCAAGGCACCGATCCCCCCAACTGCTCCCCGGGCACCGCAGCTAAAAAGGCTGCCCACTGCTCCGGGTGTGTGTTCACTACTGTGTGTGTGCGCACTTGGATGTGTTAAATGCAGAGCACAAATTCCGAGTATGGGTCACCGTACTTAGCCACAAGTCACTTCACTTTTTTAAACTACAGGCTAACGTTCCTACATAACATTCTCTTATGTGAAGTTCTCGAAGTTCACCAAATGTTGTTTCCAGTGGACTCACTTTAGATAAACATTTACATATATATGATATGATAGATAGTAATTGGTTTGTATAAAGATGGTTTGGAGACGTTCCCCTAACGTTATAGGTGGAACATTCTCTAAACCAACCCAAGTTACTGCAAGGTTCCTGAGAGGTTCAAGTCATTTAAAGTCCAGAACTTAGGAGAACGTTCTCCAGGACTTTGTGGGTTACAAACAGTTACTCAGTTTCACCAGTTGCATCCCTGTTACTAACAAAACGCGTGACTATGAAGTAAATCTGGAAGTCAACCCCGTACACATTTTAATTGAAATATAAAGGCGTACTTCCGGTCACGTGGTCGCATTTACAAAGCTGGTGCTCCCCGCAGCCCGCGTGCGACTCTCTATTGAAAATGAATGACTTCCGGTCTGTAGTCTGTCGTTTGTCGGAAGCAGTGAAAAGGCGAAATCAGTGTATTGTGTCCGTTTCTCACTTGACGGATGCCATTGAGCTCTTTTGATGCCAGCTTCGCGATTTTCGCTCTAAATGAACGAGGTCGACCATCAGAATAAGATTGGTGTAGAAGATAACTTCAGCTATTATTTGCAGTGATTTTTTTTTTTTTTTTTAAATTATAGGCTACTTTGTCATAAAATCTCCATAAAAGCGCATCTGAAACGAAATAGCAAGAGCTCCTTTTATTTGTTTTTGTATTAGTTACGATTATTCCAGTGTAGTAGAGCGACCTGTAACACTAATCTGAACTACACAACTGCTAAATGTTAAGATGTTCAGTGTGTGTTTCTCTTCGTGGCCTGCAGGTGGAGCACTGCGCACACTGCTCTGACACTTCCTCAAAGCCTTCTCTTCCTTTCCCTCTTCCTTACCAGATAACAGTCTTCTCTTACCCTTATCTCTTGTGTTCTGTTCAGGTCAAAATCAATCATTAAATTTAAATGTAAAATACTAATTTTTACTGCAAGCAGGACTATGCAAAAAATGTTTTTAACACAAATTTTTTACTTGGATTATTTTATTTATTGAACATGAAAAAAGGACAAATTTGCTTTTGATACATCTGCTATCACATTTAGTAACCAATTTATCATGGTCAGGGTTGTGGTGGGTCCGGAGCCTCTCCTGAGAACACTGGGCATGAGGCAGGAATACACCCTAGATTGGATTCATTCACCCATACTTTGTCCTAGGGACTTTAGCCAGTCCATCTACTGGCATGTCTTTTAGGAGGTGGGAGGAAACCAGAGGAAACCCCACACAGACACAAACCTGAGCTCAGGATTTAACCTGGGACCCTAGAGCTGTGCCATCCACTGCACCACTGCGCCTCCATCTGTTTCATTTTTGGGTCATTTGACTGACCGTTGAACAGTATGTCCCTGTTAAGAAACAAACAGAGCACAAGCATCAAACTGTTACAGTGAAAGTTTTTCACTTATTTTTTTTTTAATAGTTTGTCTAACAGAACAGGTTTTTGGGGCTGACGGTGTGGGATCATTCAGTTCTAAATATTTCACAATCATCCCAGACCAATAATGACAAAACCTATTCATTCATTCTCTGATGTGAACATGCTATGTTGCTTTTATCCAGCTGCCAGCCTCTTTTGCAATAGTGTGCAACAAAGTGTCAGTGTTTAAAAAGTTTGTTTTTCTGTTTAAAACTGGCATACAGAAGTGCAGATATCAAATTGATTCCAGACTACAAGTTTCTAAAGCTTGTGGCCAGTGTACAAACAATGTCAGATGCAGCGCCATAGTCAGAGTGGCTTGAGACTGGAGACAAATTCAGAAAACTCAGCTCCTCTTCTTGCACCAGCTTTAACATGTATGTGTTTGAATTTTGAGTTTCAAGAGGTCTAACTTCAACTACCAGCAAAATAACTGACTATACCTTTAAAGACAAAACTAGCAAATCTACCGTTTATTCTATGTAAACTAATAGTTTGGTGTGAGCACAGCAATTCAATAAGTATAGTGTAACTGTTGAATAACAATGTATAAAGCGACATTACTTTTAAAGTAATCCAACACTTAGCTATTATTAACTTATATCATTAGCTAATTAGATACACCTCATAGCCAGTTGTGCTCTCTGTGTATTCTTAAAACTTAGTCTGTATTCATGTGAAAGCTTCATGAATGTGGAAAGGACATGCATCCTCGAAAGTTCTGCACATCTCCTATGTATGTCCCTGTGTGTCAGTAATGAAAAGAGTAAATCCTACCATCAGCTAGTAGATAATGGAGAATGTCTAGGAAATCAGCTAGGTCTCAATAACACCACAAAAAAAATCGCTTAGCTGCCTTACTTGCTTCCACAAGAGAGTTTTTTCTTTTTATTTTTTTTATATAACTATGAGTGTGTTTATGGGGCAAACCAGGGCACCCACAATGTAAGGCATGATCCACATGTAAATATAATTTGCACTGTAATGCATAAGCAGTCTTAGTGATTTAATGCAGAAGTTTCTGGAGTCTGCTGTAAAACCTCAGCTGTAATTTCACCAGAGTTCTTGCTGTTTCCCAGTATGCTAGGAAAGGCAGCGTTGTGCTGATTTATTCTGTCTCTTCCGAGGGGGCCCAGATTGCACAAGAGTAAAATGGCAAGTTTCATACATTTCTGCACCCCTCCTTAAACTTCTCTAAAGCCCTAGTCTGAAAAGGCCTGGTGAAGGGCTAGGTGTATGCTCATAGTGGGCTATTTATCATAGTCACTCCCTGGAGAATTGTGTGTGTGTGTGTGTATGCAGGCAGACATACACACACATTAGCACAGACAAACCAACACAAAGCTCATGTTCTAAATGTCAACAAATAAATGTTTACTCTGTACTTCGTCATCCACATGCATACATACACTCCAGCAACATGTGGAGAAAACCTAAGAGCTGCCACACACATAAGCAGGGTGAAACTGGATTTGATCCTTCAGCAAGTCATTGCTTTTTGACAGTTTGAGGGGAGGGGTAAAATAGGAGTCTGCGTTTTAGTGGTACGGGATTGTATATATGTGTACGTGCCTGTTTCTATGGGTGTGCATGCAAGAAAGGTGGAAATTTGTCACAGGAAAGCCAAGGGTGGGAGAACAAAATACACTACACCAACACACACATGTGTATACAATCACCTACATGCTTATAGAATTACAGCATAGTGTACAGGCCAGTCTGGTCAGGAAGGAACACTTGAGGGTGGAAAAGACATTTAGGCTTGTTTGATATGTCAGTACATTTGTTCACACATATACACACCCAGAGATATCAGTGAAATCTGTTTTTGCTCCTGCAACTGTGAAAACACTATCAGTGTGGAGTTAACTGCTACAAATAATTTCACTCTGTTTTCTTAGACTGTGGACATGTCCCAGACAACTCTCTCTCTGCCTTGGGTGTTGGCCATTAGAAAGCGGAAGGGTGGCCAACAATACAGGAAGGGTTTGGGGTCAGAGACAAATCACTTCCTGGTTCGATGTACAGCACGAACAATTTTGCAGTAGGTCTATATGGTGCACTTCCTGTCAGCTGACACACTGACTTCCTGCCTGAATCAAAGGTGGGAGAGGACAAGGCTCCATGCTGATAGATGTAGATAGATAAAACAGAAGGGAGAGGGCTTCTATGTGTGAACCAGTTGACTGGCTTTGCCTGTTGACTAAGACTTTTTCACAGACGTGAAAAACACGGTGAAAGTGGGCTATAAAATTGTTGTAGCAAGAGAATCTTTATGCTCATTTAGTAAATATTGAAAATAGTGACACATACATGCAGACCTGTGACAATGCAGCTCAATTGCATTTTGGCATAGATTCTACAACTCACTGGAACTGTACTGGAAGGATTAAAGCATCAATCTTTCAAATCATATTCCCTCCGCTGGTGATTTGATAATGGTGGTGGGGAGTGCTGTCTAACAAATCAGTCCAAAACCTATGAGAGATCTGGACACTTTGCAGGCCATAGCATGTGACTTGCATCATTTTCATCCTCGTCAAACTATTCATGACCTCTGAATGGGAGTGGAGTCAACCTGGAAGAGACCACTCCCATAGAAATGTTTCATTATTTCATCAGGATAAAGGTGATCATTCAGAATAACTTTGTATTAATTTGTAGTGACTCTTTCTTCTAAGGGGACAAGAGGACCCAAACCACAGCAGCAATATTCCCACAGAGCATAAGAAAGTCACAATTTTTTCCCCTTTAATTTGTCCCTGTCTGTACTCACACTCTTGTGTGTGTGTGTGTGTGTATATGTTTTAACCACATCCAGACTTCACATATACATATATATACATATATATACATATATATATATATATATATATATATATATATATATATATATATATATATATACATACAGTCAGGTCCGGAAGTATTTGGACAATGACAGAGTTTTTGTGATTTTGCCTTTATACACCACCACAGTGGATTTGAAATAAAACAATCAAGATGTGATCGAAGTGTAGACTTTTAGCTTTATTTTAAGAGGTTCCACAAAAATATGGCATTTACTATTTAAGAATTACAGCCATTTTCAGCAAAGTACTTCCATTTTCAGGGGCTCAAAGGTATTTGGACAAAGTGACATAATTGTAAATATAACCACAATTTTAATACTTGGATGAAAATCCTTTGCAGTCAATGATTGCCTGAAGTCTGGAGCCCATGAACATCACCAAATTCGGAGTTTCCTCCCTGGAGATGCTTTGCCAGGCCTTCACTGCAGCCACCTTCAGTTGCTGCTTGTTTGTGGGTCTTTCTGCCTTCAGTCTTGTCTTCAGTAAGTGAAAAGCATGCTCTGTTGGATTGAGATCAGCGACTGACTTGGCCATTGAAGAATATTCCATTTCTTTGGCTTCAAAAAGTCTTGAGTTGCTTTCGCAGTATGTTTAGGGTCATTATCCACCTGCACTGTGAAGCGGCATCCTATCAGTTTTGTAGCATTTGGCTGAATGTGAGCAGAGAGTATAGCCCTATACACCTCAGAATTCATCTTGCTACTTCAGCAGTCACATCATCAATAAACACCAGTGAGCCTGTTCCATTGGCAGCCATACATGCCCATGCCATAACACTGCCTCCACCATGTTTGACACATGATGTGGTATACTTTGGATCATGAGCTGTTCCTTTCTTTCACCATACCTTTCTCTTCCCATCATTCTGGTACAAGTTAATCTTGGTTTCATCAGCCCAAGAATCTTATTCCAGAACATGGGAGGCTTTTTTTTAGATGTTTTCTGGCAAAGTCTAACCTGGCTTTCCTGTTCTTGAATGTTATCAGTGGTTTGCACCTTGTTGTAAACCCTCTGTATTTATATTCATGAAGGCGTCTATTGATTGTAGATTTTGACAATGATACGCCTACCATCTCCAGAGTATTTTTGACTTCTGTTGATGTTGTGAAGGGGTTTTTCTTCACCAAGGAAAGGATTCTATGATCATCCACTTTAGTTGTCTTGTCTTCCGTGGTCTTCCAGGCCTTTTGATGTTGTTGAGCTCACCAGTGCTTTCTTTCTTTTTAAGAATGTACCCAACTGTTGATTTGGCCACACCTAAGGTTTTTGCTATCTCTCTTTAGATTTATGTTGTTTTTTCAGCCTAATGATGGCCTCCTTCACTTGCATTGAGATCTCCTTGGACTTCATATTGGTAGCTCCAGTCAAACAGCTGCCAAGTGCCAACTCAATACCTGATATCAACTCCAGACCTTTTATCTGCTTCATTTGTCTTGAAGTAACGAGGAAATGGACTGCACCTGGTCAATTAACTTTTTTTCAGTCAACTGTCCAAATACCTTTGAGCCCCTGAAAATGGAGGTACTTTACTTAAAATGGCTGTAATTCCTAAATGGTAAATGGCATATTTTTGGAACCTCTTAAAATAAAGCTGAAAGTCTACACTTTGATCAAATCTTGTTTGTTTAATATCAAATCCATTGTGGTGGTGTATAAAGGCAAAATCACAAAAACTCTGTCATTGTCCAAATACTTCTGGACCTGACTGTATATATGAAGTCTGGATGTAGTTAAAAAGAGTGGTTTGCATGAGTCCCCTTACCTGGGCCTCTCATGATGGCATTAGTAATGGTCTCCAGACTTGGCCAAAATAAATTGATTTTGAAATGGGGCAAAACCGGGAATGTGCAAATCACAGAGACTTTTTCTTGTGCTAGAGTGTGTGCTTGTGTATAATCCTGAGACATTCTTCCAGCACACTGCCAAAACCTACTTGCAAATAGTAATAAGGATTGTGTGTATATGTGTTGATGTTTGTGTGTATACATGATCTATGGGACTCCTAGGACACATAAGTGATAAGTGTCCAAATACAGTCTCATTTATACTGTTCTGTCTCTGTCCCTGTACCAAAGAGCATGACTATGTATTTACATTCCTATACATATATGCACTCACATACACTTAAATGATGATAAAGAAATCTTACTGGTAGGGCATAATGAATCAAAACAATGTTTGCTTATCAGCTGCATTGCAAACATATGCCTTAAGCTAATATGTACTGGGTACAATACCATTCAATACAATTTCAGCTATGCTACATTATTGCATATTCCTACTATTTACATTAATCTTGACTAGCCACTAAAGTTACAGCACATACTTTGGCACTCTAGAGCTGACAGTCACTACAACAATAAATGTTTATGCATCATGCTACCCAAAAAAAGGCTTTAGAGCCATTTTGACGACACATGGTACCGTTAAACTCAGTACATTCTTATTCTGCCGAAGGCTACCAAATTACAAAGCTGCAATATGACACTTAGTGATATGGAGAAAGAAACAGATGGGCTAGGATGAGGAAGTGAAGAGGGAAAAAGATGAAAGAGTGTGAGGAGAAGACAGGAAGAAAGTTGAGGCAAGACGGGGAGCTGGGATGGGAGGAAAAACAGAGGGTCTGATGCGGGGGGTGTGGAGGGAGGAAGAAGAGGAAAGGGAGAGCAGATGACTTAATCACTCTGTACTGCCACTCTAAACACTCTCCTCCCTCCATACACACACACACACACACACACACACACATACACACACACTTGCACGTGGTCATTGAATATGATCCCCTATGAAGTCACTCTCCCCTCCCCTCTCTTCTGCACTATGAGAGCCTCCAGAGCCAACTAAAATGTATGTGTATGTGTGGCTCCCTCTCTATCACCCTTTCCTCTCTGACATTCCAGTGCAGTTGAGGGATTGAGTGCCTGGATACAGACACAGGAGGGAACACATGGCGAAGGAGTGAAAGGGAATTCTCTACTCTGGACTATAGACTGAAAAGTGTATGGATTTTTTCCTCCAACTCAAACTTTGAACACACTCTATTTGTGCTTTTATTTTATCTGACTTCTTGACATCTCCAGTCAGACTTTTCATCATTCTAGAGCCTCAGAAGCATAAAGTATTTTGTACTGGCTCTTTTTTTTTCATTTACACATATCAAGTGATTGGTCACAAAGACCAGAGAATTGGTCCATCAACGCAGGGGTGAGTTGATATATTCTACAGCAAAAACTGGCTCTTGGAGAGTACAGTACAGTGTTTTGCATTACCGGTCCTGTAGTAACCATGCACTTCGATTCTCTAAAGTACCCACTTGGTTCGAGAAGAGAAACTTTGGCTCTCACTATACAATACACTAAACTCCTGCAAGAATTGTATATGAGTTGGTGGGTTGGATCAGGTGTGTTAGAGCAACACTAAAATGTGCAGTGCAAGGAAACTCCAGGACCAATTGCAATTACAGTAGAAGGGAATTGTGTGTTGATTTTGTGTATTAGTGTTTTCATGTACTGTATAATGTCTTGAATGGACATTTGGAGACTTAAAGATGGGATACCTAAGCTTGATTTAGTGTCTCCTATCTCCTGTTGTTGTGGGTTTGTTGTAGAGATGAACGGGAAAATGGAAGATGGGCAGTGAGAGACATTAAGGTGGAGCACTTCCACCAATAGCTCGTATTATTTACGTCCTGCAAGCGATGCCAAATTTAGTATCATGTGAAGGTTTTTGGAGGACATGGGTAATTGCTTTTTCCTTGTTCTGGAGTGATGCCACTCCAAACTGTCTGAATTGTGGGAAAGTCCCACTTGGAGGGATAATTGAGTTATAATTGATAGAGTAGTTATAACAAATGTTATATACCATTGTTTACACTATCCATTGTTTACACTATCACCTGAACTTGAAGTAAAAAATGCAAAATCATGACCTCTGAGTGCCTGTGTGAGTGGACATAGAGGCAGCTGGTGTTAATGGTGCGGAAAAGTGGCTGTGAGTTTTGCTCTTGACAGTAAACTATACAAACACAGAGTAAGTCTCTCTCTCTCTCTCTCTCTCTCTCTCTCTCTCTCTCTATCTCTCTCTCTTTCTCTCTCTCTCATGTGGGGAAAGGAACCAAGAAAATGAGTAAATGTACTTTGTTTTGTTATGCTGTCCAATAGAAAGAAATGAACATCTTTAGTTTAAACATGTTTTACACTCAATGTCATGTGCAGTTGTTAAATACTATCAATATACTATTGATACGATTGATCTATTGATAATATTTCTGTCCTGATCAGGCTGTGACAGCCCTGTCTCCTCCATGATGGCAGAACTCCTGCAGCCCAGCCCTAACAGTCTCCTGGTCCCAGGTATAATAGTACTATGTAGTCTTCTGCTCTTGTAGCCCATCAGCCTCAAGGTATAGTGTGTTGTGCATTCTGAGATGCTTTTCTGCTCACCACGATTGTAAAGTTCGGTTATTTGAGTTACCATAACCTTCCTGTCAGTTCGAATCAGTCTGGCCATTTTCCTCTGAGCTCTCACAAGAAGGAGATTTTTTCCACCCTCAGAACTGCCATGGATTGGATGTTTGTTTGTTTGTTTGTTTTTTTGCATGCTAGAGGTTGTTTCACATAAATATCCCAGGAGATCAGCTTCTGAAATACTAAACCAGCTTGTCTTGCACCAACATCCATACCATGGACAAAATTACTGAGATCACATTTTTCTTTTTTTGATGTTTAATGTGAACATTAACCGATGTTTTTGACATGTATCTGTGTGATTTTATGCATTGAGCTTCTGCCACATGATTAGCTGATTGGATAATTGCATGAATGATCAGGGGTACCAATATTTCTAATAAAGTGAATGGTGTTTTTTAAGTCCTTGTTAATGGAAGCATTCTAAAGTCTTAGGCAATAGACCTTTCTCAAGGTTTCTTCCTCATATCATCTCAGGGAGTTTTTCCTTGCCACCGTCACCACTGGCTTGCTCATTAGGGATAAATTCACAGTGATAAATTCAAATATTTACAATATATTTTTTGTGAATCCATTTATTTCTGTAAAGCTGCTTTGTGACAATGTCCACTGTTAAAAGTGCTATACAAATAAAATTGAATTGAATTGAATTGAATTTTATTTGTTTTTGCAAAAAAAGTCAACTCAGATTTTTACACTCCATACCATATTTTCTAACATTAACATTCCCGATCCTGCTATAGTACAAAGTGTAACTCAGTTGATACCTACTATAATCAACCAATAATATGTATTACTGGATTATTGATTCCTCATACAAATGGCAATATATCTGAAAATCCTATTCGCACATCATTTGGCTCATATTTTATGGAGTTTGAGGGCATGTATTTGATTCAAGTATCAGACTAACACAGTGTTAACTGTTGCTTACCTCAGTAACACTCGATTTTGACTCGACTACTATGCTCCTCTTTGCTATGCGCTATTAATTCTTTCAGTAACTAATTGATTAATATTAATGAAGAATGGTGTAAACAGTATATGATGATTGTAAAGAGATTGTGATGAAATATAATTTGATAAGCTATGATCTAAAAAAAGATTCTGGTGGTGGTGTGCTGTGGTTCACATAGGTGTGGCATATCCTTATCTAACATCCCCTCTGTGATATGCCTGTGTGTTTGCATGTGATAACATTCCAGTCATTCTCATGCGTGAGTTATTCATCTTGTGTATGTGTCGGTGTGCACATGTATGCATCTGTGGGTTCGCATACAGTAGTTATTTAAGATAGATGGTTCAGTAAATCATTATAATGATGGCATAAGGTCACGCAGCCTTTCAAGTTAATTGAAATTCATGAATCCTTAGAAACCTCAGGAAAACACTTCAGCCTGATATTGGTCTGCTTAGTGTGAAAGTGGTGAATTTTTTTCTTCGGGTACTAGGGTGGGTGCATGCTGAAAACAGATTCAGTCTTTCAAAAAGTTTAGAAAGGAATGAGAGAGAACTGCTGATTAGCCGATATGAAGGTGTGAAAATCCATTATGCACTCTATAAATACTTTCACCAGTGGTGATATTCCCAGAAACATATCAACTTTAAAGTGGCAGTTTGTAATTTCAGAAGCTCTTTGCTGTCTGTGAGGTGAACTACAATGAAAATGGGGATGGAACTAATTTTATAGGCCAGAAAAATGTAATCAGAACTTCTTAGCAGTATTGCACATCACACTTTTCCTATGGCATGTTTGAAATGATATTTATGTATTGTTTTAGGTCTAAAAGCACATTTAAACCTTATGTACTGAAGTTACTTTGCTCATAGCTATTAATTTAAAGTCTTTAATTTAAATCCTCTGTTGTCATATTGCTTCTCTACACCATTCAGATCCTTTAGTTTTATGAACAAATACCGATGTTGAACTGTCTTAATATAACGGCATAGAGACAGGAGCATCACTCTGGTGTGTGTGTGTGTGTGTTTGTGTGAGGGACAAAATGGGAATGCAAAGACCTCTGCATGGGAATTTTGCATTATACACATTTGTGTATAATTTGAAATATCCTTCCTAAAGGTCATGAGCTCAGTAGGCACTCATGCAAAATGAAGTACTCCAGGTTTTGATCATTAGTCTCTCCATCTCTTCCCTTCCAGGTGAGAACAGATCCAGGTCTACATCTCCAAGCAGCTCTCCTTCTCCCTCCAGAAATGACTGCAGTATTGCTCCTCTCACTCCCTCGCCCTCTCCGGTATGACGTCACATACTAATCTCAGATCAGGTGCCACATCCACATTTTTGTTGTTAACCATAATAGTTCAAAGCCAAAGCTGATTACTGCTTTAAAGCCCAGTAACGGTAAAGCAAGAAGTGGCATTTGCAATGTCTGCAATTATGTTTCTTTACTTAGTGCCCTGCATGAGGCTTTTAAACCAAAATGTGAGTTAATACTACATTCTTCAAATGCATTCTTCACTGCAATCTGTGGCAGGCTCTAAGACACTTTAATCCGGAGTCTGCCTTTAGAAAGCATTAACAAGATATTCAACCACGACACACTCCTCGAAACATGAAACCAAGTCTGGAATGTTCATTTTCCCTAACTGTAGTTTTTAAAAGGGTCAGAAAGAGGAATGGAAGGTGAGAGAGAGGGGAGGCTGCTTATATCGGTACCAGGCAGAGCTGCAGATCTGATAACCACACCTCCTTGAGAAAAGGTTACAGCAAAGGTTTCAGGATGGAGAGACTCCTTTTTTCTCTATGTTTTTCTCTTCTTCGCTGGATGCACCAAAGTTTTTTGGTTGAACATTTTATCCTGTTCCTCCCCATACCAAACTTTTTTTTTTAAACTCTCTCTCTCTCTCTCCCTCCCTGCAGAGGACTGAGCTGAGGCCACGTGTAGCACGTCCGTTTTCTGTAGTGGTGGCTATTGATTTTGGCACCACCTCCAGTGGCTATGCCTTCAGTTTCACAGAGGACCCAGAGGTCATCCATATGATGAGGTAACTGATCACATCAGTTCCAACCAGCACCACACTTAGAGAGACTGATAATTGATGAGTTAAATCAGCACCAAAGACAAAACCATCCTGCAGTTCTGGTAATGCAGTACAGCACAATCTCTCCCAAATGCTTACTTCTATTTCTTAACAGCCTAATCTTCCAATTTCCACAGGCGATGGGAGGGTGGGGATCCAGGTGTGGCCAATCAGAAGAGCCCGACCTGCTTGCTGCTGACCCCTGACCTGCGCTTCCACAGTTTTGGCTTTGCAGCGCGAGACAGCTACCATGACTTGGATCCTGAAGAAGCTAAACACTGGCTCTACTTCGACAAGTTCAAGATGAAGATTCATAGCACTAGTGTAAGAAAGCAGGCATACAACAAATAAACATACAGCTCATGGATATTTGGGGATGGAATTATATAAAATTACAGTATGTCTGGGCATTGGTTAGCGATATGGAAATGACATGACAGGAACATTCACTGGAAACATTAGTTTAAAGACTGAGTGGTTGAATAAGAAATGGGGAGTTAAAACATTTTCGCAGCACTTTGTCCTGTTTTGTAGGACCTCACCATGGTGACAGAGCTGGAGTCGGTGAGTGGAAGGAGAGTTCCAGCCATCGAGGTTTTTGCACATGCTTTAAGATTCTTCCGGGAGCATGTTTTAAAGGTAAAGTGTAAAACCAGGTTTTCTTTCTCTGTGTTTCACTATAAGACACGGAATTGTCACATTCCACCCATTCCAGACATACACAGTCACACACAATTATCATTCATTCAGTAGCTGCGCTATCGTGCTCATAGTGGGAAATAAAAGCATGTGAAAAGAATATTAAACAATGGTTAGAAATAAAAGACGAAAAGGGTGGTGTGTCCTTGTGAAAAAAAAATTATGCATAGCTAAGACGGTAGAGTCAGTAAACACTGTGTTATTTATCTTATCTCAGTTATCCTCCTCTTACTCCTGCACCTTATGGGTAAACGCCAGCATTAAATCTGACCACATCATTTTGATACCTTTGATCAGCTTAATGTGATCCAGATTTCCTGTAAAGTTTATTCCATAGGCAGTGTGGCCTGTGTGAGGTAAATATTAGATTTAGACACAGATTATGGTAACCTATAGATTACAGCCTAGATATCCATGCAAAAGTCGAGGAAATATATTCATTAAACATGCTCATAAGACAAGATCTCACTGCTTTAATATCCTGGCTTCTAGTGGTGGAAGGCTCTTCCTTCTCTAGCCAAATAGACAGCTTTCTCTAGTCCTTCCTCAAAAAGACTTACCTTTTTACACAGTATTTGGGATAAGACTTATCTCTCTGCACTGGTATTTATTTGTGGACTTACTTAGGTTTTGATTTTTTTTCTTTCTTCCTTTTTTCACCAACTAGATCACTTTAGCATTTGTACAAATCAACTCTAGTCATTCAGGCTATGAATGCTTATATATTACTTTTTAAAAACCTTGTATCCTCGTTTGCACTTTTTGTAACCTTCTCTAAACTAAATGTGAATGTAAATGTAAGTGTAGCTTTTTCTGAAGCTGAAGGAGATATTAAAGTTAACCGGAGATCTCTCTCTCTCTCTGTGTGTGTGTGTGTGTGTGTGTGTGTGTGTGTGTGTGTGTGTGTGTGTGTGTGTGTGTGTAGGAGGTGAAGGACCAGTGTTCGTCTGTACTGGAAGGTGATGAAGTGCGATGGGTCATCACTGTTCCTGCTGTGTGGAAACAACCAGCCAAGCAGTTCATGAGAGAGGCTGCTTACCTGGTAATCCACTTGAACTCAGACCATCTGTGTATAACCACGGGGCATTCATCAATGCCAGACACACTCAAACTCACTGACATGCCTTTCTGCTTGTTTCTCACTCTTTCTCACACTCTCTCTCTCTCTCTCTCTCTCTCTCTCTCTCTCTCTCACACACACACACACACACACTTCCTGAAGTCTCAGCTGTAGACTAGACTCTCAGTGGGTATCATCATCTTTGTGTGTGTGTGTGCGTGAGAGTGTGTGTGTAAAAATAAATGTCCCATCATCCATCACACTTTCCCATTCATCTCTCCCATCTTACTTTACTACTGCCACTGATGCAGTTTGTTTTATCTCATGCATCTCCAATGTGCTATTCGATCATGGCTTCCATAATTGGTGTTTTGAGTCGAGGCAGCCTCCCTGACCCGCACTGCCTTTCTGCTCTCCTCGGTTCTGAGGGTTCGAGAGGGGTGTAGTTTCCTCCTGGTGGTGGCTCTGATTTTGAACAATACATGAGACAAGCACACAAATACAGGAAACCACGCCTGCTCCGGCCAAGCATGAGAGAGACAGAGAGATTGAGAGGGAGAAAGGGGAGAGAAGGATGGAGAAAAGCAGAGAAAAACAAGGCACTTAATTCATTGTTGTGGCTTACTCTTAAAAGCTTTGCATTGTGTTTGTGTGGCTAGCACAGATCAGTAACACAGCATTGACTTTAGATACTGTTGCTTGTCTTTCAATTTTTATCCCTTCTTGTTCTCTCTTTCTATAGGCAGGTCTTGTGGCTAGAGACTCTGCTGAGCAGCTACTCATTGCTCTTGAACCTGAAGCTGCTTCAATCTATTGTAGAAAGCTCCGCCTCCACCAGGTCATTGACCTGAGCCAGAGGCCAATGACTAACGGCCTGGACCTGGAAGGGTCCCGTCCCTTTGACTCCAGTTTCAGGCAAGGTACTAGACCTCTTTTTGTTTCCCAGTAACACTGCTCTTTTTTTTTTTTTAACTTTACTCTTAATGATAAACATGATTGTACAAAGAACACTCCAGGCAGAGCTCCAATACAACAAAGCGGATCACTTTCCTGCATTAAGATGGGATGCAAAACATCTTCAGGGTCTGGGAAATCAAGATGGGCTTTCATCCCTTGGTGGGGTTGTGGTTTTCTAGGGGAAATGTTGTGTCCCTCTTTGGTTTGTGTGTCAGGGTAAATGTAGGATCAGATAGAGCGCTGGGGTTGGGGGGGTTCAATCAGAGGGGTATGGTAAAACAGCATGTGGTTTATATTAAGAGAGTGAGAGGGAGAAATTGGGGGCCCAGGTTGTCATATTCCTTTTAAAATCAGACGTCCCTCAAATAAACCACCATCCGCATCTATCATAAGACAATAACACCCCCTATTGTTTATGCAGCCGTTCCTAAACAAGACATGCTATTAGTCTTTGCAGCTTTCTCCCTTACATAAGCATATACACACTCACAGCACACAGACAAAAGCTTTTACCCCCCTACACCACACACACATAATTGGAACAAGGTGCTGTTGGACCATGATCTCAGCCTCCTTTAGTCTGTTCAGTTAAACATTTCACATTTACTCTTCATACCCGCCCTTTCCTTCAAACCCCTGCCCCTTTCTTTTCTTTTTTTAAAATCCACAAGCGTTTGAATGATGGCTGCCTGCTCTTTCAGTCTCAAAAACATGTTTGACATTGAAACAGTTCCAGGTTTGTCTGCACTCCTCTGCTTGTCCACCTCTCCTTTCTTCCAACCCTTTCGCTCTCAAATCTGAAAAGGGCTTCTTTGGAGCTGCCCATCACTGTACACTTATAGAGAAAGAGCTGACTATGCCAAGCACAATGGCAAAAAGTCTAGCAACTGTGTGAAAGCATGTACTTCACAATTTTCCATCCACTTGATCTGATTGCACACATGTATACCAAGATCCAGAATAATCCTCATTACTTCTTATTGTAATACAAACATTTACACACACACACACACACACACACACACACACACACACACACACACACACACACACACACACACTCAGATTCTCATATTACACACTCAGGCTCTCCTTATATAGTGAAACTGACAGATTTGCTCAGCTTTTGTCTGCAATGATGTCAGCCAGGTTTGGAAGTCATTACTTTCCAAATTGAACTTTTTGTTTTCTTTTCTTTTCTCTTCTCTAATTTCTTCTTTAATGTTGTTCCATACTGTAAATGGTTTCCAGACTGCGCCTAAAGCTCAGTGCTGAAGTAAAAGCATCCTGGCTCTGAAATTCTGGCAAACACAAAGAATTTTGTAAGGACTTGATTTCATTCATTTACATGTTTTGCTCAAGACATCTGAGTGGTCACTTTTGAATTTACTACTACGTGTATTGAAAGATGTAGTGACAGTATTAGAAAAACGTTTCTTTAAAAAAGGGTCAAAAAGGGTTGTATATAGAACCTTTAAGGATTCTCTCAGAGGCACAACTGAAGATCCTTTAAGGGTTTTATAGTTTTGAAGTGTGTACAACCAATAGCTGTATAATGAGCAAATGGTGTGATTTTAACCCTTGCGTGGTCTTAACATTATGTCTACTCCCTTTGTCCCACGGGTCAAAAATGACCAGCCTTCACTAACCCCTTAAAATAAAGTGGCTTCACTGAATTCAATTCAAGCCCACTGAATACCTTCGGGATGACTTTGAGCGCCGACTGCACCCCAGGCCTCCTCAGCCAACACCAACATCAGTGCCTGACCTCACTAATGCTCTTGTAGCTGAATGAGTGCAAATCTCCAAATTGCCACACTCCAAAATCTAGCGGAAAGCCTTCCCAGGAGAGTGGAGGTTATTATAATAGTAAAGGGGAACAATATGTAAGTAAGTAAATATGGAATGAGATGCTCAACAAGCACATGGGTGTGATTAGTCAGGTGTCCACATACTTTTAGCCTTATAGGGATTGTGTCTCTTCTCTGTCCTGGATGTCCGTACAGCTGAGTCACAGTCTGTCTTCACTAAGCATTAATGAACACTACTAAAAAATAAACAAACAAACAAATAAATAAATAAAAACCCTCAACTTATACTGTTTTTGTTGCTGTACCTAGTCATACTCCTCTCTGACAGGGTTTAGCTTGATATTCTTAGACGCTGACCTGTGCGTACATGAAGATATGTTTCGATAGAGACTACAAAGCACTTCTGCAACTCGTGTTGTAAATGTAAACTATTTTATAATGATTTCAGCAAATAACTTCTATGGCTTGCAGCTGCATCATGCAAGGGATAGAAGCACAGTTGAATCAGATGTAATCGAAATGCTCAGCTGAAATGAAGGGTCATAGTTAATATGACCTGTGTTAAGTGAGGAAATGCTTTGTTTTACAGCAACAATAAAAACATTCCCCCTGGAATACAGGCACTCATTTGCTTCAACCAGAACGAGAATCAGAGATCATTCCTCCTTGAGTAGGTCATCATTAAGCATGTACTGTAACTAATGCTGCGACTCATACACCACACAAATACCATGTGATCGTGTCAGCTAAGCTGAACAAAAGAGAAGAGTATGTGTTAAAGAAAAAGAGCTCATGTTCATGAAAAATGTGGGTTTTGTTATTGTTCTGGACTTCCACCCCAACCCCCCACCCCTTACTTCTTGTTGTAATATGGTTTTTGCTAATGAAGGCCATGTGCTGCTGATTAGTAACGACAGATTACGGAGTGAAGTGTATGCTTGTATATTACAGCACGTGAACAGCTTCGCAGGGCCAGACACAGCCGAACATTCCTCGTGGAGAGTGGAACTGGGGAACTGTGGTCTGAGATGCAGACGGGTAAGAAACATAGCACACATATATAGGTTGAAGATGAAAAGAGGTATTAAAAAAAATATATCATATGAAGAATAGGCCATATAGATAGTTGTAGGATGTGGTACAGTGGTGCAGTGAGTACTCTTGCCATCTCACAGCTCCAGGATCCTTGGTTCAAGCCTGAGTTCAGATTACTATCTGTGGAGAGTTTACATGTTTGTGTGGGTTTCCTCTGGGTACTCCAATTGCCTCTCACCTTCCAGGCAGATTGCAACACTAAATTACCCTTAGGTGTGAATGTGTGTGTACGTGCCCTGCGACAGACTGGCATCCCATCCAGGGTGTATTCACGCCTCATGGCCAGTGTTTCCAGGATTGGCTTTGTATCCACTGACCAAGTTAAAGCAGTTACTGAACATGAATGCAGATAAAAAAGATTGTAGTACTGTTGTGAATATATATTTATGTATTTTTTTTGTAATCACCTTTATGAGACAACAGAGAAGTACAAGTGGAATTTTATCATGCACTGTTTATTGATATTAATCATTTTCTTAATAATGAAAGGTCATTAAATGAATGAGGTCCTCACACATCCACGTTGCCAAATACACTTAAAAAGAAAAGCTGGAGGATATGTCACGGATATGTTGTGACAGAGATTTGCAGCAGTTGAGAGAGGCAGGCAAACTGCATTTATGGATGGAATGGATCAGCTTATTAAAAAGCCAATGAGCAGAATTGTAACCAGACATGTTTGACATTGATACAACAAACACAAATCAGACTTCCCAACCATTATTTCAACATATAAAACCAGCCAAACAAAACCCACACACAAACATTTTCTCTCTATCTATCTCTCTCTCTCTCATACACACACACACGGACACAGACATATACACACACTAGAGTACATGGCTTTTCATTTCCTGAAAAAGGCATAATATCCTGGTGGTACACAATATCAATCTATTACACAAGGGACACAAAAAGCCAATCGCATTTTCCACACTTCCTGTACCTGATGTTTAATACAATTTAATCTGTGCATAACTGGAACAGAGAAGTGATTCTTGTTGTTTTGGATCTATACAATTACACATTTTTCTGCTGTAATTCCAAACCCACATTTGAAAGTGCTGGTAATCACATGTATGTTATTTCTGACTACAGCTGCTGTATTGCCATGGAGGTGCTTTGTGGGGGTGTGTATATTCCTTGCCAGGCAAGCTCAGGAGGTCCAGGTCAAAATAATCAGTTCTTCAGGTCCAGATGTTTCCTACCAAGAGAGAGGAGGAGCGAATGAACGAGAGAGAGAGAGTAGAAGAGAGAGACACAGAGAAATACTGACTATGCGCCAACTCCTCACACAAAACCCGAAAATATATTTTGCCCTTGTTAGTGATGACTTTGGTTGGGGAGTTAGGTGACTATTAGACATTTTCGACTGCTATGTCCAAGACACCCCCATAGTAAGTGGGATGTGGGTGGTCCCCCCGGGAATGGAGGCCTCTAAAGTGAAGCAGCATTTATATGTTCGTGAGCTAATTTCAAATTCAAAGAAACTTTAAAGGAGTTGATTTGAATAAATTTAAATTAATAAGAGGCAACATGCTCCCTCTTTTCTTCCCATGCTTTATGCCGTCATGCTATGCCCTTTATGCTCTCTTTATGCTCTCACACTGTGTTCCTCTTCACACTAGTGCTTACTCTAGTGCCTCGCTGCTTGACCCATCCTGATGCCCTACTTCTGGTTGGAGTTCTCATCGGTTGAGTTCGCTCGCTGCTGCTGGGGCCCATATGGACGGCCTGAAGAACCGTTTGGTTTGCTGGGGATGGTGCCACCTGGGGGCTGTGGAGATGGTTTGAGGATCACATATGGGGAGCTGTACTGTAATGGCTTGGGACTGCGATTGCTGTAGTGGCTTTGGGGCTGCGGTTGCCAAGAGCAGCTTCGTACTCAGGACTCCATCAGTGAACAGTGGATAGATTTTAACCAACCGGACTTCTTGCGGAAACTGATGAATTTGTTGGTTGCACAATTGCACTACTTGTCCTTAAAGCGCACAATAATAGAAGGGATTTATTTATTTAATCGCACCATCTGTTGCACCCAGATGAGGATGGGTTCCCTTTTGAGCCTGGTTCCTCTCAAAGTTTCTTCCTCATATCATCTCAGGGAGTTTTTCCTTGCCACCGTCGCCACTGGCTTGCTCATTAGGGATAAATTCACAGTGATAAATTCAAATATTTATAATATATTTTTTGTTAATCCATTTATTTCTGTAAAGCTGCTTTGTGACAATGTCCATTGTTAAAAGCGCTATACAAATAAAACTGAATTTGAATTTGAAT
>CM040978.1:11770635-11810635 GCA_022985145.1 Pangasius djambal
TCTTCCTCATATCATCTCAGGGAGTTTTTCCTTGCCACCGTCGCCACTGGCTTGCTCATTAGGGATAAATTCACAGTGATAAATTCAAATATTTATAATATATTTTTTGTTAATCCATTTATTTCTGTAAAGCTGCTTTGTGACAATGTCCATTGTTAAAAGCGCTATACAAATAAAACTGAATTTGAATTTGAATTAAAATGGAACCCCGTTTACAGATATGTTAACCTAACCCAAAACTAAATGCATTTTCAGTGAAAAATGAAACTTCATGCTTTTCTACAAGAAGAATGACCCCTTGCAAACTGCATGTGTGGTATTGTAGGTGATAAGTACATAGTGGCAGACTGTGGAGGTGGGACTGTGGATCTGACAGTACATCAGATTGAACAGCCTCAGGGAACACTGAAGGAGCTGTATAAAGCATCAGGTGAGTGCAGGAGTGGAAGATATAGACATATGCTTATTATTACTGACAGGCATTACATCACAGCACAGTTTTCTGAGTATACTGTGAATAATGGCAGAAGTTTGTGTCAGTTAAAACCTGTAACAAGTGGCTGATTGGATGTTATACTCTATTACTTTATTACTAAGTAATTTGAATGATACAGAATCGAGTTTTTTCATATAGTTTTAAGTGCAGCACTACTGATTTGTTGATGTATCATCTGAGAAAAAAAAAATGAGAGAAATTTAACTTTAGCTTTTTTTTTTCTGTCTAGTCTCTGTTTACAATTATCATAGAAAAGAATTTGACATTTCGCTGCACTTTGAAAAGAACAGAAAAACATTTACTCAAAGCTAACTAACAATGGACGTCTAAGGGCAGTTGTTGAATTCCATGCAACATTTAAAAATATGCTATATACTGTAAACTATACAGTAACTATATATTGTAAACTAATAAACAGTTTTAGGGTGACCTTTAGGATGACAGTCATGCTGAACCTGTTCTTACTGATCCCCGGGGCAACACAGTAAAACACTTTTTCTGGTTCCTTACACCTTCCTTGAGGTTTGGTGGTATCCATGCATCATCAGAAGGAAAATAAATTGTTGGAAACAAATAACCACAAACATTTTCTTCACTAAGATAGTACTTCAATCTCTTAAAAGATGAATTATTCAAATTTAGAACTTAATTTGCCAGTGCCTTTGACCGAAGGATTCATGAAAGCTTTCCACATTTTTTTTTTTTGCATGACTGTTTATTGACCTGACAACTGCTCTTTCAAGTTTGAGTAAACAGGTTTTTGTTCTTTTCTTAGTAAAACACAATCTGTCAAAAGTCAAAAGTTTTGGAAAATATGCAAGCGTATTCATTTAAGTATCATGATATTCATAATAGCCCCCAAATACATGAACCAGTGTACTTTTCCATTTTCCTTCCTTTCGTTTATCAGCTTTTAGTGCAATATAGTGCAGTAAGCACGCCAATGATTCCATTCTGTGTTTTTCAGGAGGTCCGTATGGCGCGGTGGGTGTAGACCTGGCTTTTGAGGCCATGCTGTGTCGGATATTTAGGACAGACTTCATTGAAATATTTAAAGCCAAGCGTCCGGCTGCCTGGGTGGATCTGACCATCGCCTTCGAGGCCCGCAAACGCACGGCAGCCCCCAGCAGAACGAGTGCACTCAACATCTCACTGCCCTTTTCCTTCATCGACTTCTACAAGAGACACTGTGGCCAGAGTGTGGAGACAGCACTACGCAAGAGCAAGTACGGCAGTTTTCACTGGTCAAGGAGATAGTGGTAGAAAAAAACAGAAAACTTAAACATACCTCTTGATATGTAGATGTGGATTTGATAGAACTAAAAGTGCAGTACATCCTTCATGAGTAGTTATAATTAATGCAATGTAATTTGTAATTTATGTATGGCTGCAAAGATGGTTTGAATATAAAAAAACACCAGTTGCCTGAATGGGACATACTAATAATAACTAATGTACTATTACAGTGCAGTACTATTAAATCAGCCTATCAAAATGTGCATTTTCACTTTCCAGTGTCAGATCATCCATTTTGATGTCTCTTTCAGTATGAATATAGTAAAATGGTCTTCTCAAGGGATGCTAAGGCTCACGGCAGAGGCTACAAATGAGCTTTTCCAACCTACCATCAGCAAGATCATCAAACACATTGGTAAGACACACTCTCTACTCACACACTTTCAGAAAACAAACAAACAAACAAACACAGCTGAGTAAACTGTTTTTCCTCTTTTATGATAGAGGACCTGATGGAGAAGGAGGAAGTAAAGAATGTTCGCTTCCTGTTCTTGGTGGGAGGCTTTGCTGAGTCTCCTATGCTCCAGCGTGCAGTCCAGAATGCACTGGGGCAGCGCTGCCGCATCATCATCCCTCAGGATGTGGGTCTTACCATTCTGAAGGGGGCAGTGCTGTTTGGCTTAGACCCCACAGTGGTGCGAGTCCGCCGCTGCCCATTAACGTATGGTGTTGGTGTCCTAAATCGCTTTGTCGAAGATCGTCATCCACGTGAGAAACTTCTCATCAAAGATGGCCGGCAGTGGTGCACAGACATCCTTGATCGCTTCGTTTGCACTGACCAGTCGGTGGCCTTGGGGGAGGTGGTTAGGCGGAGCTACACCCCAGCCAGAGTGGGCCAAAGGAAGATTATAATAAATATTTACTGCTGCACCAGTGATGATGTGGTGTACATTACAGATGCTGGAGTTAGGAAGTGTGGCACCATAACTCTGGATCTGCCTGAGCCAGAGGCAGGCGCCATCAGCAACAGCACGAATGGAGCAGCGCTTGAGCGCAGGGAGATACAAGCCACCATGCAGTTTGGAGACACCGAAATTAAAGTGACTGCTATTGACATGGCCACAGGGAGACAGGTCAGGGCTTCTATTGACTTCCTGTCTAACTAACTGAATTACCCACACACTGAGGAGAAGAAAATAGGTATATGAACAATTCAAAAGACTAATTCAGAATCCGTCCATCAGGGGTCCTGAAATAGTTTGGCACATTTTCTCAGTTTATCAAGCTGTTTCATTATAAATAACCACTTAAAACCTTTATTTTTGTAGACTGCTATTATTGCTGAGAATTATTACTGTCCAAGTACTCGGTTTGTTTTTCCTTTTATCATCAAACCTTTTATGCAGATGCAATTTTTCGTTTTTTTTGATTTTTATAAAACCAACAGTGCCTCCTAGTGGCTTATGGAGAAACTGGACATCTCAAAATGTACTGAAAAGCTGGAATACAATACTAGTTCATCATAGGGACTTTAGAGGAATCATATACACACACATTACAAATGTACACATATGTTCTCATATTTTCTTTAAGCAATAGTTTTTTTTTTGCTATGCATTAACTTTGAATATGTAACCAATACATATTATGAACACAAAACCTAATCTCGTATTCATCTTTGGTAGAACCAGTTCATAGAATTATATAACCACCATGTTAACGGTCAGTACTCTGCATGCAAACAAGCACAGTATATAAAGAAGGTGAAAATATGGCAGCAAAAATGCTGCTAAAGCTTCTTAGAGCATCAGCATAGAAATAAAGAAATAAAGAAATACACAAGACAGCAGATGAAATGTCAAAGTACGGATTTTAATGGTCCAATAAATAGTTCGACCGAATGACATGGGAACATCCTGCAGTCTGGCTCAACGCCCAGTATCAGTGCTTCTACAACTTCACAAACCAGAAAGTCCTCGTGTGTGTGATCAAACTATTACAAAACAAGCAGCCACTACGTAAACAGCCAAAATCCCACTTTACTTGCAAAACCAGATTAGTGATGCATTTAGCAATCTGCGCTCTCTTTTGCATTCCATAGCCGGCAGCCAACACACGAAACAGCTAATAACGTTGTAGGCATTAAGTAACAGGTTAGTAAGTAAAATGGGACCAAAACTGCATCCTTTTGATCTAACAGTCCAGAGGCTACACATATAGAGCTGCTGTGCCCGGGGTTGGTGCATGTGGGTGTATGGGGCATTCTAGTGGGCATGGGGCCTACCACGACCCCTGCCTCTACCACCAGGTGCTGGAGGGCCGTCGACACTAGAGCGGGGGTTTTTGATGGTCTCATCCACAGAGAGGATGAGGCAGGCAGCCTCGGAGGCAGCGGTCAGAGCGTTGATGCGCACAATGGCTGGCTCCCACACACAAGCCTGGAAATTATCAGCGATGTCCTCGTTGTTCACGTCCACGCCGTACCACATTCCACCCTGACAGACACACAATTTGTGAATGCATTAATACTCCATACACTTTTAGAAAAATCTACTCAATGATTTTGGATGTAAGTGGGTATCAGGGTCACTGCTGTGCTGAGGATGATCCACCACACAAACACACATCTCGTCCTCACTGGTCCTTTTCTATATCAGACAGGGTGATGAGCATTCTGACAAAAAATTCATACTAACAGCCGGGATGGTAAAATGACCAAACGCTGTAGCTACAATGGAGATTCTGCACATACAGAACCATGTACTATGTAAAATGGTGATTAACAATAGGTCAGTCTCAGATGCTCTGCCATTGTCCAACGTGTATGTGTGTGATATTTCGTACACTTTCTCTTGGTGATCTGCATTTCCGTGTTTACGCACTTCAGTGCAGTTTCCAACAGACAAATGCAAGATCCAGTCGCTGAACTGAAGAAAATTCAAAACATTCCGCTTTTAGAAATGATTAATTTTGTTTGCAAGATGTTTTGAGTCAACATACTGCCGTGTTTGCAGATGACCAACCACAGAGGCTTTCTTCTATCCTGTTGGCAATGTCAGTCAAATGGCTTCCTTCTAGGAAAGTAGACCATTCTAACCACACATTTATAGAGTTTCAAATTTCAAAATTCAAGTTTCAAATTAGTAGCTTTCAGTTTCAGACAGTCTAATCCTCACAGAGCATACATGTGTGTGTGTGTGTGTGTGTCTGAGAGATAACAGTGGGCATAACCGTATCAGTATTCTTACCTGTGCGTGTTTGGCTCGGAGCTTGTTGAGAATATTAGTTGCATCGAAGCCAGCGTTGTCACACAGCTGTCTGGGAATGATCTCCAGTGCTTTTGCGTAGGCTCCTATCAGCAGCTGCTGCTTGCCTGGGATGGTCCTGGAATAGTCCCTCAAATATTTGGACAACTCCATCTCTATAGCACCACCTCCAGCCACAATTGAGTCATTCTGTAATTAAGAGATTACAAACCGGGGCTGAGCAGGTAGGTTTTTAATTTGACAAAACCGTGTACATCGATTCCACAATAAATGAAAGCTTTTCCAAATCTACTAAAACAATTCACAAGCTTTGTTATGACTGATAACGCACCTTGATGGCTCTGCGTGCGATCATAATGGCATCATGCAGTGATCGCTCGGTCTCCTCCATAAACTGTTCAGCTCCACCCCTCAGGATGATGGTGCATGTCTTGGCCTTAGGACAGCCTTTGAAGAAGTTATACCTAGAAAGTTGGATATAAACTCATTCAATCCACACATTTTAATTTTGGTATACAGTTACAGATACAAAGCAAGCACTGAGGTTTCTCTTAGTCATCTATACATCTATAATGGTTACATATGTTCCTGTCCACATGATTAATGCAGCGCTCTTCACGAAGTATAAATAAACCACCTTTACCTCTCTCCTCCAACCTGCACCTCCTCAAAGAGCTCGCAGCAACCCAGTACATCATCAGTGAGGGAGCCAACACTTGTCTGGATAGAGCCACCGCAGGCCTGGAGGAGACACCACGATCATTCAGCTTTCTTAGGTTACTCGGGATGCAAATTAATATTAATATTAATATATTAATACACAAATAAATATATTTGTGGTACTAAGTACATTTCTAGCTATGTTTTAACAACCAAACAAAATTAACAGATGATACTGACCAATAAAAGTCACTAACATGTACATGATGACTGGATTAATAACTGTTATTAATAACTGTTAGCAGTGGAAGCTAAAACACTGACACAAGAGGACCCAAGAGGAACAGCAGGATCTTCCATACCATCATGGTTCTCTTCAGATCCTCCTCCTGGACGCGGCCAGCACAGAACAGATCTCTATCAGCAAAGTACTGTGTAGCAACATCCCCGATGGGCAGTTTGGACAGCACCACTTTGGCTCCAGACTTGTAGATCTTCTCGAGCTTATCATATAGGATGTTCCATTCGGCATCCACAATGGCTTGATAGTCCTGGAGGACAGAGCGCACACACACAAGCACACACACAAGCACACACACAAGCACACACACAAGCACACACACAAGCACACACACACGCACACACAAGCACAAGGATGATTTGGACAGTGTGGGAATTAATAATCCCTCTCTGAACACACAATGACATCATATTCTTTAATTCATGTCCAAGACCAATCCCCAAACTTCTCTGTAAAATACATAATGGAACACTAATTGTGTTAGGGTAAGAAATGATCAAAATAAGATTAATATAAATTAAAAAATGTGTTAATTTTTTAAATTAGCTGAAGTTGCTCTTAAGAACCAAACATCCAAGGAGACGGATGGCACAAACTATCTGAGAACAGTGCTAGCTTAGTGTAGCAGACTACATGGAGAGCACTGATCCTGACCTCAACGTTGTTGACGCGGACTTCAGCGTTGTCCTTCTCTGCCTTCAGCTCCAGCTCGATGTTGAGGAGGGCGATCTTAGGGTTCTCGTAACGTTTAGGCTGCATCTCAAAGCCAGCATAGGAGAAGGTCTTTTTAAAGGCCACACCAGCCACCAGCTGAGAGTCCTGCAGAACAAAACAGTAGGGTTACTCTCAAACTACGCACAGATGAATTTGTACTGATGTGTGGTATATGCACTTACAGATAACAACAGTTTTAAATTTAACCAAGAACTCCTGACACCATCTGTATTTCCACCTCTTAACTCTGTTTTCCCAACATGAGCTCAGAGTACATGTCTGAGATGCATGACGTGTGACATCATGTAGAAAAACCATATTGAACACATTCAGTTCCAGCTATCTTAGAGCAACTGGTTGTTGAACATGTTTAATTAGACTTTTGATTAGCTCATTTGCTTTAATGTACTGAATTTATATTACAACAGTAATGTAGTGATCATACCATGTAGCCCTAGTAGAAAACTCAAACCGACATGCTTGGTAAAGTTCTCACCTCCAAAGCTCCACCCTGAACTTTCTTCATGCCAATCATCTTGAGCGGCAGCAGCTCATCCAGCATCATCACTGCATCCACCACCATCTTGGAGAAGAAGTCCTTCTGGCCAGCAATCAGCTTCGAGTTCAGCGCTGTGGCAGCACACTTCTCCAACAAACGCCTCTGCTCCCTGAGAGAGATAAATAAAGGATAAATAATTATATCTTGCCAATAGTCGAGTCATTCTGAAACTAATTAACCACCGTCAAAAATGCTATCCACATACAAGCCTGATTTAACAGCTTGCCAAATGACTGTTACATTTGCGGTAAAAATAAATAAATAAATAAATAAATAAATAAAAACCTCCAAATTTGACACGCCTCTATTTTCTACTCAACAGCTGAACGTGTCAACACTGAAGCTCCATTATAATGCCAGGTACATGAAAGCGTTGGGTTCAGACTCACTGCTTGTCGTCCTTCTTGACGGTGACCGCGATCTCTTTAATCTTTTTGACGGCGAGCTGTGTGGCAGTGCGGAAAGCTCGGATGATGGTCTGTGGGTGGAGCCCCTCTTCTACGTATGGCTTCAGCTGCTTCAGAAACTCTGCTGCAAGCAGCGTTACAGAGGTGGTGCCATCGCCGACCTGTAGACACACACACGCAAACGTATGAGCTCGAGCATTTCCTGACATCATAAGGCATTTTCATTTTTCTCATTTCAACTTTGAGTCACATTTAATCTGCACCTCAGCATCCTGAGACCTGGCGATGTCCACCAGGGTTTTGGCTGCGGGGTGAACCACATCCAGCAGCTTCAGGATGGTAGCTCCATCATTAGAGATGGTGGCCTTACCTGCAAGCACATACACAACTTCAGCACTCCTATCATCACTGCCTTAGTATTAGCTGAACCTAAGCGACACTACTCTGATCACTCACACCCATAACAGGTGTGATAACTTTGCAGATACCTGCAGGCTGTCCTCATCTCATTCTCACCTCTGCTGTCCACGATAAGCTTGTCCATGCCGCGGGGACCCAGCGTGGTGCGCACGGCCTCGGCAATCACCTGGCAGGCATTGATGTTGCTGACAAGCTGAGGGACACCCTGGGACGTGTCTGTCCCCTCCTTCAGAAGGATTACCGGTGTGGGCTGTGGAGAGGAAAGAAAACCAACTTAGCAATAGAAAACAGCAAGGTACAAAGAGCCAAAATGCTCAGCGTGACTTGAATAACGTTATCAAATAACAGCAAGTTTTTAAAACATCCCTAGACTAGCAATCTGATTACATCCCCATTAGACTGACTGTTCCCTTGTGCCCAATCTCAATTCCCAATTTTGTCAATTTATTCATCCTTCAATCTGATTGGTCAAAAGGTGTTGATTAATTTCCTAAAACAGCACAGTTCTCTGACAGCTAATTCACAGGGACTTGTATGGTGGACTCTCCACATAATCTATGACTAATAAGAAACAGATAATAATAATAATAATAATAATAATAATAATAATAATAAAAATAATGGGTTAACAAAGAAAAATAAATAACTGTTGATATGGTGAAGCTATCTGTAGGTGTTTAGTTAACATTTACGGAAGGAGTCTCCAGTGTCAGAAGCTGTAAACTAAAGGTTTCTGACACAGGAAAGTTTTCAGGACAGATTTTATGCTTTTTTTGGGCATTAACTTCAAGAGAGAGTGAGAGAGAAAAAGACGCAGTGATGGGATGACTTTACAGCTGCTATAATGTTATAGTTAATACAAGATCCGTCGTTCATTAATAACTGTAATCATTGCCAAATCGCTGCGGTATATGAAGAATAAAACAAACACTTTTAACTATAACAGCAAACCCTGTTGTGTTTAATTCTTTACGAATTGTATAAAATGGTTTCCAGGGTATTTTAATGTTTTACTTTTTTGGCATAATAAATTAAAACAGGTGTGTGTAATGTTGGGTACAAAAGCTGCATGTGCCATCTGCAAGATTCTGTCCGTTTGCTCGGGCAGAAGAAGTGCTAGCTATGTAATATGTTCAGATAATTGTGTGAATTTGGTTTCAGCGAGCAGACTTGATTCTTAATCGTTATTTATACCTTCGTTACACTAAAATACAATAAGAAGGAAAGAGCATACACAGACACTCGCATCTCTGCAACGATATTTGATTCCTGTCAAATCATTATTTGTTATGGTATTACAACATGATTTGGTAACCTGCCTGTTAAAATCAGATCACAGCGCCCAAACACGATTAAGGCTTTAAAATAATTGGCACACTGCCTCATCTTCTCTTCAGGAGAAGTTTTAGAAGGTAGAAGGTAAGCTGAACAAGTATAAATATTCCTTAGTTCCATTATCAATCAAATTACTGAACAGTAAGAGATGAAGTGTGTGTGTGTGTTTTGTTTGGGGCTGGAGAGGGGAATTGTAATGTCTAGGTGTAGGGTATTTGGGCAGTATTTAAGCACAAGATGTGGGTAATATGTAAGTGTAGTGTAGTGTGTGTGTGTGTGTGTGTAATATTCAAGCGTAGGGCATTTGTGCAATAACTGATGTATGGCATTAGCGTATGTTATGTGCAGGTTTGGTTATTGTACTTTGGTTTCTGCTGCTTATACAGATCTGGGTGTAGCTGCATGTCAGTGTAGTTTGACTGTATGTGTGTATTGTAATGTCAGCTGTGTTCTCTCGATTGCCCATCACAAATTTCTCCTAAGGGAGACAATAAAGGCTAATCTGATCTCTGATCTGATGTCTGATTTAATGACAACGAGCTGGTCGCTGTCAGTTACTGCATCTGCATCCAGGGTGGATAATGTCACTTTAGTTGGACCGAGACTTAAAAATACTAGTGTTTTTTGTGTGTTATTCCATACAGAACGCCCTAACTCGACGAAATAAGTAATGTAAAGACTAAAGAAAAGAAAGAAAAAAAGCTTCCGAGATTAACCCAACCCCCGTTAGCCGTTAGCAATCCATTCACTGTTAGCTTGTTGCCATGAAGAGGTGGGGTTTTATCCCACATCACAGCATCAGCTTAGAAACACACACTTATCTGACTGTTATTTCACTGATTTCAGAGACAGACTCAACTATTACGAATATCACATACAAATCCAGAACCAAACATGCTCACATTCAAACAACAAAACCCATAAAGCTCCAGCTAACAGCTACAGTGCTAGCGACACTTTAACAAGATCAAATATACAATTACAATCCTCTGTGGAGAAAATAAATGCACAGGTTTAAACAACATGGCGTCTTCTAACTATATAATACCAGAAGGATGATTTGTGATGAGTTCTCAGGACGGATGGAGGAGGATTAGCAGATAAAACAGGCATGATTGGGCACTTACCATCATTTTTGCAGGCTAGAGAGGAAGACCGGTGCCGGGTGACGTTCCCACAATGCACTTGGAACTCTCTAGAACAGCTTCTTCTTCTTCTCCTCCTCCTTCTACGAGTTATGGCGAAGTGTATACCGCCACCTAGTGGGCAATTTAGTAATCATGATAAAAGATAAACACAACTGATACCTGTTTGTTCTTTTTAGCAGCCTTCCCGCCGAGCTTTTTACAATGCTAATATACACTGCCCGGCCAAAAAAAGTCGCTGTTTAGATTTTAATAGGCAAATACATAAGAGTCTATGAATGGATAAATAAATATAAATAAATGTTGTGATGTTATTTCCATCGAGAGGTGCATAAATTTTTTGTCAAGATCTTGTACTGACAATGAAAGAGGTGAGCACTCTGTAAAGTCTCCTCCAGCACATCCCAAAGCCTTTCACTGAGGTTAAGGTCAGGACTCAGAGGTGCCAATTCATGTGTGAAAATGATTCTTTATGCTCTCTGAACCATTCTTTCACAATTTTCACAATGGCCTAATGGTTCGAGAGTCAGACCTGTAACCTAAAGGTCATGGGCTTGAGTCTCAGGTCTAGCAGGGATTGTAGGTGAGGGGAGTGAATAACCAGCACGGAGCACAAATTCCAAGTACGGGTCACCATACTTGGCCACACATCACTTCACTTCATATATATATAAAATTTAGACACACACACACACACACATATATATATATATATATATATATATATATATATATATATATATATACTATATTTCATGTAGACTCTCAACAGTGGACCTACATTCACTTTTCTAGCTGAAAAATACATACAAAACATTCAGAAGTCTACCCTTTTAAATACAAATTTCCCTCACTCCTACCTACAACACTAGTTCAGTATAACTTAAACTCTCAAGTTCAGTAGCTATTCAGTATATAATGCTTCATGTGGATGCATTGCTTGAACATGGTTACTCATCTAGCTTATTAAAGGGAAACTCCACTCTGAAAGAAATTAAATATGTTTTTACTGAAATATTTATTAAGTTGTATTTGGTTGCGTGCTGCAGCTGCATTGACGTCACGAGGTGACATTGTTAACATACTTACAGTGGCATTTAATGGAAGGAAAAATCTCAAAGATCTCCATCTTAAATGATAATATTCAGGTTTTGCTGTTCATTCCTCAAAACAAAAGAGTACACACGTCTTTTGTCACTCACCATATTCCAGTGATTCAATGGCATAATAATGATGAAAAATCCAATGTGAAAGTATTGGACTCAAAGCTACAGAATGCAATGTGGCTATACAAGTTAGAGCAGAAATTCAGCTCAGTTAGTTAGTGATCACTGAGATAATGAGCATGATGGCATTGTATTAGCATAAAAGCTGAACCTTTGTTTCTTGTGTTTGTAACCTGCAAATCTATCTAGCCAACCCTTCTTAGTGATCCTTAAAATATCATTTAATATAGCCAGGTCTGAAAAACCAACATTCCTCATCTCCAAGGATATCACATCACACGGACAAAACATACAGTCTCAGCCAGGCCCTCTAGAACGGCAAAGAACGTTCAAAACGGCTACTAACACAATAAATAGTAACCTCTGTTAAAACAGTACAGCACCTAATTACTTAGGAACTTCTGTTCTGACATGGCTCTGTATTTGAAAGTCTGTGAATATGGGCGTAACATTTTCCCAGAAACTCTCAGTCATATCTCAGTGAACCACATATTTGACCACACAAGTCTTAAGAACAAAGTAAAAAAAAAAAAACAACAAAACAAAAAAGCGCATTCGAGAGACATCTGTTGAATTGCTACCCTGTTGAAAAAACCACCTTAATCTGAAAAACTACCAGCTGCCATAACACAGGCCGCGCTGCTCAAACTGGTAGAAGGGAAAACAGTTTCTGAATTCCTGCCTCATTGTAGATTATTTAAAAAAATATAACAACTGTGAATTTATTATTAGAAAATACTGTATATAGTTTTCTGACATGTGGTTACTGATAGTTTAATCAAGTAGTAAGAAAGTTGTAGAATATCTTACAGTCTGGCAAAGATCTACCAGTCTGCCATCTTGACCAGTACATTTATATGAATGAAATAATATTGGCCTAATATCTGTATAGGACACGCAGAGTTCGGACAACTTTACCAGTCAGTTGAGGTCAGAAATGTTTCCCATTTCCCCAGTGTCCACTTGGTGTCACTATATGACAAGGCCCACAATAGCAGGTTTGCTCAGTTTGTGTAATGAGAGTCCATTTCTTCTTTTCTCAATCTTTACCCTTAACTGGACCATGTAGGCTACTTCGATCACCATTACTAGGATTAGCACCTGCTTTCATTTTTACTTCCCTTCATTTATCCTTTATTTTCCTCTACATTGTAGTTTTATAATTTTCATGCCATTCTCCCTTTATTACTATTTTGCCACATCTTTTGTCATCTTTTATATAAATGAACAAACACATAACTGCTAATTTGTGAAATCAGTATTGTTTTGCTCTACAATATGCAACTCATCATAATAATATGAAAGGAGGACTTTCTTGCTCTCACACAGACTCCTAAAAACATAAACCACTTG
The DNA here is from genome assembly GCA_022985145.1 of Pangasius djambal. Classification (NCBI taxonomy): domain Eukaryota; kingdom Metazoa; phylum Chordata; class Actinopteri; order Siluriformes; family Pangasiidae; genus Pangasius; species Pangasius djambal. Next base: position 11,783,754 of record CM040978.1, read on the forward strand.
CTATTCATGTCCTTGGCTGCACACTTCATATTCTTCTACAAATGCCCCATGTCCAAGCAGAGACAGGCTATTTTCTTCTGTGTAACTACAGACTTTAGTTTCTGTGGTTAGTTAATGTAGCTTGAGCTGCAGAGGTGGAACACTCTCCTCTCTCTCATGTGTCTGCAGTCTGTGGTTGAGCGCAAAGCTTGCAATGTTCACTGCTTTTAGACACATGCAATTATCAGGCATTTATACACATACGCAGCCTGCCTCGCCCTTTCAGAGGGTAGCCTTTAACGCAGATATTTCTGGATATAGTGACAGACGACCCACCTACTGCTGAGTCCATGCTTACGGTAGCTGTGAAATCTGACCTGCTCCATTCTGTTAGTGGAAGGCAAGCACTTTCAAACTGCATTCAATATGTGTCAAGTTGGATGTTGAGTGCATCAAAAGAACTCTATCATGGAATTATTTAAGACATGCACTTGGGGATAAGAATAATCACTTGATATAACTAATTCATTCATTTAAAGTTTAATTACGTAATATAACTAATTCATTCATTTTAAGCCATAGTAAGACCCAGCACACTAGGCACACTAGACTAAACTTGTTTCCTGCTTGTTTGAATTTTAAGGCTGCAAACCAGTTCTTGAAGGTTCCACCCAGTAGGACCTCCATCCCTGTTCTTATAAGATTACAGGGAGCTCTCTCTGTCTTTCTGTCTTAGCCTATGTCATTACCTTCCCTCTTTCCATTTCCATCTCTTCCTTCCTTGGTGTGTCCTTTAATGTGGTAATGTGGTTTCATATCTACACATGTGGCCCATGTGCAATGGAGTGTGTTTAGCTATCACATCCAGCAGTAATGAAAGGGTGGGTGGATTGCTAGATGGGAGTTATTTTACCATCATGGATGCTATGTGTATCTGATGGTATGCTATCTTTAGCCATCCAGATGAAATGTAGTGATATAAGCTGTCCTGTGAGGCAGGTGGATTTGTATGTACACACACAGGGTGGCAGGACTTTGTGGGCAGCAAAATCCTGGATCCTTTTTTCTCCCTGTCATACGTAGATGACATAAAATAAGGAAGAAAAGCATGGAGAGTTCACTGAGCACTGGATAATATAACCTTAACGATATGAAATGCTGTAACATTTGATATCATTATGGCATGATGACAGATAGGTCACTACACAGTTGGGGTATAAACTTCAGGCCTCCACAGAATATGACATGATTTCAATTCATAAGGAAATGATTCAATATTTGATGATAACACTAAAATCTGCTACAATAGGATTCAATGTGGTTGTCTCTGATCGCTATATGACCAACTTTGTTCAGGGTCTGGGGTAAGCCTACTGTTAATTTGTGAATGATGATGTAGAGAAGGACTATTTTACATATCAGAGTTATGGGCAAATCACTTTGCTGATCTATTTACACATCAAAAATTCTATTTATTTTTTACACACCAGTTGTCTCTTGTTTTTTTTTTTTTATAATAATCTATTTATAATCAGTAATAATTGATTTATGATTGTTGCTTCTAGTCATTTCAATCATTGCCTATTAATTGCCAAATTGTCATATCATTACACCCCTCTTATGCAGTGCATAAAGCAAATGTGTATGGACATCGAGATTTTACATGAAAACACCAAGCCGGGCTTGTGTGAGTGTGTGTATGTGTGTGTGTGTGTGTGTGTGTGTGGTGCAAAGAGTGTTGAAGTGTCAATAATTGTAATCTATTCATCATTGATTCTTAAGCTATTACCTTAGGTCTAATTGTGTGATACAAGCACCTTCCAGGCTGAATGTTATGGGTTTCACCAGGTCATTGATCCCAACAACGTAAGTCACACTTCACAATTAATTGTGCCTCTTGACAAACCTGATCAATAGTCTCTTAACGAAAGCATCTTAACTACTGTTTTGGGATCAGCACAATTTGAGCAGAAGAACAGATGTTTCAGCAGCTATTATGACACACAGCAGTGGCAGTTATCATATAACTGCATTGGTGCCAGTACTGCGATAGAGCACTAGCTGTTGTGGCAGTTTAATTTTTAAATAATTACAATTCGACAGATGATAATTACACATTCAGGAAACATTTACTCTGCTTTATTCTACTGGTCCAATATGTCAATATTAAAAAGAGAGAGCAGTGAATGCTAAGGACTTCATTTGGACCAGTGTCACTGATCCAATAGATCTAATAGCTTTGCCAATATTTGATCAGTTATTCAGTCCACAGGAGCAGGGTGTCACTGATCTAATAGCCCATGAAGTTTGGGCCACTTGTCTGCATTATGCTTCCCAGCTGGATGGAGCCATAAAGGCCAACTCATATCAGAGGGTCAGGAAACATACCCTACAGAGTCAAGCTGCCATGTTGTAGCCTGGATCTGCTACATTCATTTTGGCTACATCCAAAACCACATACTGGCAAACTAAATAAGATGGTATGTCACCTACAGCACTTACTATATTAGCCTGTTATAGAGTATGGCCACATGTGACTTGTATGTATTTTTTTAGTGTAAAGCTGTACTAAATGTATTTAAAGTCTACAGCTATGGTATTTGTTACCTCTGTTATAGGTGGTAACAATAGCTCAGTATTATCAATAATCTTCAGCATTCACAATGCGAACACTACAACTTAGACTACTAGGCTGGCTAGAGAGACAGCATGAACTAACTGGTTAATGTGGGTATTCACAAGCGACACTGTTAAGCCTTTCATGTATATATACGTATACAGTATGTACACACATAGGAGTTAGTTTAAAGCCACTTGTGAATTCCCACATTAACCAGTTATTTAGTCCTTGCTATCTAGCTAGCCAGTCTAGTGTTCGCTTTGCCATTTGCTTTGTAAAAGTAAGTGTAGGTTTTATAAAATAGTGAAAGATAAAAGTCTTTAATGGTGTAAATGATGCAGCTGGGTTTCCTCCAGGTTTTTCCTTCCACCTCCCAAAAACTGGACACTCTGCTGGCAACTCTATTACCTCTAGACGTGAAAAAGTGTGTTAATGTGCTTGTGCATGGTGCCCTGCATTCAGTTTGTATTCCCACCTCTAACCCAGTGTTCCCTGGATAGGCTCCAGATTCAACCCAACGCTGACCAGGATAAAGCAGTTACTGAAGAGAAATCAATCAGTTAATTACTTAACCATAATTACCATTAAATACCACAGTAAAACCAATGAGGCATCATTGTACAGAGTTTAATGACCACAGCGGTCATGAGGTATAGCACCACAGTGAAACCTTTAAGGATGTACAGGCTTGTATGTTAATTAACTAACTTTTGCTTTCAGTTATTAACATTTTGCTCAAAGTAGTCTAGGTCACAAATTTACAAAGTGGCGTATTTATGACGTAATAAAATAGGCAAAGTGCGACTTAAGGTCCCTCCCCATCTTCATTCACACCAGGCTGATACTGATGGAGCACACGTGCTGTCTCTCTCTCTCTCTCTCTCTCTCTCTCTTTCTCTCTCTCTCTCACGCACACACACGCACACACACAGATTCAGTTCCCATTCTCCTCAGTTTCAGTGTCCGCAGCTCCTGCTTCTCTTCTCCTCTCAGCTTGAAGCTCTCCTTCACCAAGGCACAGGTATTTGCATAAGTTCTTCTCGGCTGTAAAGGAGCGACAGGAGCGTTCACTCAGCTGATGAAGGAGACAGAGTGAGGGCGTAATTCGGTTTGAAAGGGCATCGTAAATTATCCTCAGACTCTGCGATCGATCCTGCAGCGGAGGAGAAATCCTTTTGCCCTGCTTTTCACACTGTAGTGTTCAGGAAACTACGTGAAGAGACGGATCTCCACCAGAACACAGTCATTCCTAACTGATGGCATGGACCCCAGCAGCGTGCTTTTCCTCTAGAGCAGCAGCTCGCTGTTAGACAGCAGGTCCAGGACCGACAGACAGGTGCATCACCCACCGAGGATCTCTCCTGTGGATTTCCACCTTATCTCTGACCCGATTCAGACGGTAGGTCAAACGGATGGACTGCTGTAATATTTGCATATTAGTCTACAGCCATCATCCTAGCATTAGGAATATTTATGCAAAAAAAAAAAAAAAAAAGTAGTACTGGGAGTCACATATAGACAAGAAGGTACTCAGCAAAATTCACTTTTCATTAACAAATAAATGTTCATATATTGAGGAAAAACAACTTTTTTTCTTTGGTTGCACATTCATGAAACAACAACAACAACAAAGGTACTAAACTGTAGCTTTCTTTGTGGCTGATGTGGTACCCCCAATGGTACACCTTTTGGAAAGGTGTATGAAGTGTACCTTGAACGCTTGATTAAAAAGTAAGATACAAAAGAAGTACCCTTAAAGGTACCACTGCAGCATAAATTGAAAGTACAGTTTCGTACTTTTTTCCTAAGAGAGTGGACTAAGTGGGTGTTAATGAAGCATTTGTTAATTCAGCACTCCAAGTGTTAACACTACCATTTTTCTGGTGCGTCATTATGAGGGTTGAAATGCGATTAGGGGTCGTGGCTCTGATGGACCTGTTGTCACATGACTGCACTTTCAGATGACTGAATGATCTTTAAAGTTATAAACACTTTGTAGATTTGTAGATGTGATCTTTAAAAAGGACAGTGACAACATTCTGCAGATTCCATGGCTTGTTGCCAAACAACAAATGTTAAAGAAAGTTCTAAAGATCATGAGTACAATTAAAGAAATACGCATCCAGGAGTCATTTGAGACTCAAGTTATAAATAAGGAGTTCTCATGCTCTTAGAGCCAATAATGGAACAAATCTGTTAATTTGTGTGTTGCAGTGTGTCAGCAGGATAAGAGGAAGCTAACCTAGTGAGGGAGAAACTCCAGCCATGACTGCCTAGCACCAGCTTTCTGTCCCTGAGCCGCCGGAGAGACCCTGACAAAGCCATTACCTGTTTATAGAGGAGCTTTGGTTTCTGTCAGACCAACAGTGGGTAAGCACTACTTTTTTTTTTTTTTTTTACAATGCACAGGGAAAAAAATTCTACTTGCAGCACAGCAACTATCTTGGATAAATAATATGAATAATATGAATAGGAAAAGGAATTACAGTACATTTATGTAGTTCCTCTCTTTCATGGTAATTGTGTATCATTATCTCAGTCATACACAAGAGAGCAAATGGTATATATAAAGGAAACTGCTTATAACCTCACTCATACGACTATATTTGTGTAAAATGGTGGCATTGGCATGGATGGCTGATAGTAGAACTAATTCACTTATCTTTATTAATAATATGACTGCCAGTGACAGCAGCAGGATGACTTCTGTGTGCAGAGATATATTAAATGCTTATGTCCTGCTTCTCCATGATGATGTGCAGAAAAATACTACTGAAATCACTATGGGGCCAAAACATAGCCAATTATACAGTGTACCAGGGACAAAAGGACACAAAACATGAAAAAAAATAGAAAACAGTTGCATTACAGGCCTGGCAGTGCATCAGCATGCAAACCACTCAGAGTCTGGTGATGTCTGTGACAGTTTAATAACACAGACTTCAGGCAGGCAATGATCGCAAAGGATTCGCAATCAAATACTCAACATTGACATTTCACTTAATGTTATGTTACAATTTGTACAATTACTTTGGTCCCTTGAAATGGAGAGACTATGTATAAAAGAGCTGTGGCCATCAAGTACACAAATCCCAAAGTAAAGCTGACAACCTGCACCTTAACTAGATTCTTTCATTTACAGTGTACTGGGATACAAATCCCAAAAAATAAATGTTATCACTGTCCAGTTATTAGTGGAGTTCACTGTGTATGTTTTCACTTTCCAAGAAGGTTCATTTACTTGAACTTTGTGCTGTAATGCGTGAAATTAATTTTGAGGTTAATACTGACCACTAGTCATATTTCTTTGCACCAGTAAAATGATTGAGTATTGTGGGTGAATATGAATAATTTAGCCGGATGCTCTGGTAATAGGCTACAGTTTGCTTTATGTGAAGGATTTATTTCATGTTTCACACACCTCAGTCATGAGGCTGTTAAAATTTGATGACCCAAATCCATTTCAGACACCAACTATACCCCCCCCACCCCGTACCTTTCTGCTTGTCTGTCCAACCTCCCCTTATCACCCTCCACCCCTTTCCACTCATTCTATCACACAGTGTCTCACTTTAGATTTTCATAATCCACAGTGGAATTGAAGTCTGACCTGCATTACGTAATATATTCAGTACGCTACATTGATGACTCTGGTATTAGGAAGACACATGCACCCATGCACATTGATGTGTGCGATGGTGCGTGTGTGTGTGTGTGTGGGGGGGGGTGGGGGGGTGGGGGGGGGTGGGGGGCTTGGACAGTGGGTCTATAGTGCCTGAAGTAGATCCCCGCTTAATGACTGGATTATAGAGGGATCAGAAAAAGATAGAATTCAAAGCCTTCATGGAGGACAGCCTGTAAAAATTTTCCTTGCTCTTGGTTGCTCCTTCATGTTGTATTTCTTCGCGTTGGTTCCAACCTAGTACTCTGCATATGCATACATGCTTAATTTGTTTATTCATGATCTCATATGTAAATAAATAGGACCAAAATTCTCGGTGTACTCATTTGTAGAAACTCTGGCAAAACCAGTGCGTAGGTGGGTAAGCATTTAATCATTTTTTTCATGTGTGCTAATGACATGTTATTAAATGAATTTTGTTAAGCAATCTAAATAGGACTTTCTAACTGCAGCTAACTACAGTATAGGCAGCATAAAAATCTAGCTAATCTCAACTAGATATAGCCTTTTAGGACAATCAATGAAATGAGTCTCAATATTAATAGATTTATTTGTGTAGTGTCAATATAGCGACTTTAGCTAGCAGCTACGTTAGGCCATATGAACGCTAAACAAAGTCCACACATTTCAAGTTACTATACATTTCTTTTGGCAAGGCAATTAGGGCGTCTATTTTGTTCACATCAGAGGTAATTTTAAAACAATCAAATAGAAATAGATTTATTTAAGCTTGAATTCACTATGTCAGAGTTCCAGTGGGTCAAATATTTACATACACCAAGCTGATTGCCTCTTTATACAATCTGGAAGAATCCAGAAATTGATGTAATGACTTTTAGAAGCTACTGATTGTCATAATTAGGAGTTAATTGGGAGTGCACCTGTGGCTGTAATAAAGGGCCTAGCTTTAGAGAGAGTATTTCTTTGCCCTTGATGCCATGGAAAAGTCTAAGCAGCTCAGCCTAGATGTGAGGAAAAAATGTGGACCTCCACGAATCCCGGTCCAAACAACCGAAGGTACCACGAGGATCCGCACAAGCAATTGTATGCCAATATAAAAATGTTGGGACCACACAGACACCGAATCATTCAGCCTCAATTGTATCCCTAATTTGTGAGGATGGGGATTGTGTAATATTTTTTACCTTCTTGAATTTGTATACTTGAATTTGTATGCTTTTGGAAGATGGATATTTTATGCCAGATTTGAAACAAACTTGGACTGCTCCACAAGCTTCTCCATCCTAAGCTCTTTATTTAAGAGTTGCAGATTTTTTTCTGAGTCAATGCCAAATTTTTCATTAATATGGCAAGAGTGCCAGGAAATGTATGCACATTCTGATTTGGCCCGCAGGGGGGAAAAGGAGTAATTAAAATAGATGGCAGAAGGAAATGGAGCCTGGCTAAGGAAGGCCTGCATTACAGAATGACTTGTCAGGACTGCAGCTGTCATCATTCAAACATCATTGGAGCCAGCGAACCAAGAGAGGGTCGTGTGAGGTTTCTACCACTCACTGAAATTCTGAGGTTAACAATTAAGTAGACATGGTTGCATCCATGTCCCTGAGTCAATATATAATTTGGGCAAATATATAATGGGATATTGCCACTTAAATGAAAAATCCACCCTGAATATCAATATTAATAATTAACATGTGATCAACAAGATTTATCTTGTAATCAACTTCTGAGTTGACTTTTTTAGTTTAAACTCCTTTCATTGACATGTTGGTTTATGTTCACTTTGCTGTTCACAATGTTCAAAATGTTCACATGTTCACAATGCTGTTCAACTACTTGCTGATAGTAGCACTAGTGGGGTTAAACCCTTGCTTCATCTCTACTTAAAGAGACCGATGCAGCAGTGCTTTAGTCCTTTAGTCTGTCCAGCTCTTTCACCCCCTCATCTGTACACGTAATTTTACACATTACTTGGAAGTTTTTTCAGACTTGGGGACATTTGAGCCCTGTGTTAATTGGTGAAGTATGAATGTTTTATTTTCAAGCCTGGGAGCTGTCCAAAGAATGGATTCCTGTTCCTCTTAAAAACAGAGGTCTGGGGATTGCTTCAACCAAACCACAGCGTGGTCCACATCAGGTGTGGAAGCTATCCATGCTCAGGTCTGCATGCTTGTTTGGTTCAATTTGTCATGCTCCTTACTGTCTCTACTTTTGTGATGCCAGAGAAAGAGTTATGGTTATTGATATATAAAACCAGACATTCATAGACTGGGCACTGTAATTAGCTCACATTTGTGGTGCGAGTGCTTGCACAGAGAGCATCGTGATAAATCCACATCTCGTGCTGCCTGCACGGCTAAAATCTTCTTATACGAAAACAGCTCCTAGTTTGCAGGTGTTCCTGCACAATGACATGCTCTGCATCCAAAAAGTGCTGTTCTTCTCTATTTGAGTGTTGGTACTACAGGAAAATGAAAAAAAAAAAAAAAAATGGATGAAACTGTTGCCTACAATTTTGCAAACCTGAGTGCACAAAAGTAATGTATGGAAGTGTGCTTTCGAGACATGGTTTGAAATGAATACTTGAAATGGCCACAAACCTGCAATTTTGAGCCCCTCCCCCAAACAAACCCAGAACTGGTCCTGAGTATGAACTCGAGTATTCGGGTGAAAAAGTGTGAAAAAATTGTGAAAACCCCTTTTAACTGCATTGCATTCTGTGCATCCACTAACTTCTCACAGAAATAATGAAAATACAGCACCAACCAACAAATTAGCACATGTAAACTTGTAAACGTATTTAATTTGTTTCAAGGTGGAGATTTCCTTTAACTCTGTATGCAGAAAAAGTTGTTTAGTTCAGCTGAGAGACAGGAAGGACCTACAAGCCAATTAAGCAGACTTAATCAGTCTCCTTTGTTTCCATATTTTTTGCCTAGAGTTACGCTCCCTTAGACTTAGACTTAGACAGACTTTATTGTCATTCAAATATACAGTAGATGTATACAGAACGAGATTACGTTGCCTTGGCTCAGCAGGATAACAGGATATATATATAAGTATGTGCAAGTGATAGCATAGATCTCACAGTAAGTAGTTGTTTATATAGTAAAACTATGGCAGTATTAGATACATTATGGCATTTATGGCTTAGTGGAAAAACAGTAAGTGGATGGCAGTATTAGATACCTTATGACACAGTACGAATAGAACAGAATGGTAAAATTATAGCAGAATTAAGGTATAGTATGGCATTATGGCATAGTGCAAATTGTTAAGATATGTTAAGACATTTTGTCATTGTTGAGATTGTGCAAAACCAGCAAAGTTATACAGTGCAAAAATAGTATAGTTATGTCAATTGTTAAGATACAATACGGCATTTATGTGCAAAAGTGCAAAAAGAGGTGGATGACCTCAACTATTCAATAGTCGGATGGCCTGGGGGAAAAAGCTGTTGCAGAACCTGCTGGTTCTACATCGGATACTGCAGAACCTCTTTCCAGAGGCCAGCAGGGAAAACAATCCATGATGGGGGTGTGTGGAGTCGTTGAGAATATTCCTGGCACGAGTGACACAGCATTTCTGTCCAATGTCCTGGATGGAGGGAAGAGAAGTCCCAATGATCTTCTCTGCTGTCCTCACCACTCTCCTCACACACTCCCAGTCCGAGGCACTGCAGCCTCCACACCACACAGAGATACAGCTGGTTAGCACGCTCTCTATGGTGCTCCTGTAGAATGTAGTGAGAATGGGAGGGGGCAGGTGAGCTCTTCTCATCTGGCGCAGGAAATGTAGACGCTGCTGTGCCCTCTTCACCAGTGCCGCAGTGTTCACAGACCAGGTGAGGTTGTCTGTGATGTGGACCCCCAGGAACTTAGTGCTGCTGACCACCTCTACAGCTGTGTTGTTGATCAGAAGTGGAGCGTGGCTGGGCTGTTTTTTCCTGAAGTCGACAATGATCTCCTTGGTCTTCTCGACGTTCAGGATCAGGTTGTTGTCTCTGCACCAGTCCAGCAGCTGCATCACTTCTTCTCTGTAGGCCAGGTTGTTGTCGTCCCATATGAGGCCCACCACTGTCGTGTCGTCTGCAAACTTCATGATGTGATTGGTGGCAGACATGGGGACGCAGTCATGTGTCATCAGGGTGAACAGCAGCAGGCTCAGGACACAGCCCTGAGGGGAGCCTGTTCTGAGTGCGATGACACTGGAGGTGTTCTGTCCTACCCGCACTGACTGGGGTCTGTCAGTGAGGAAGTCCAGCAGCCAATTTCGCAAGGGCATGTTGATGTCCAGGTGTCCCAATTTGCCTACAAGATGCTGTGGGATAATCGTGTTGAACGCTGAACTGAAGTTCAGGAACAACATCCGCACATGTTGTTCTTCTCCTCCAGGTGAGCGAGGCTCAGGTGGAGAGTGGAGGAGATGGCATCCTCGATGGAGCGGTTCGACCGGTAGGCAAATTGGAAGGGGTCAAGTGTGGAGGGGAGTTTGGAGATGATGTGTCTCTTTACCAGCCTCTTGAAGCACTTCATCATGATAGGAGTGAGTGCAATGGGCCGGTAGTCATTAAGAGAAGTGATGGTGGTTTTCTTCGGAACTGGAATGATGGTGGCTGTCTTGAAGCATGATGGAACTGTGGCTTGGTTCAACGAGGTGTCAAAAATGTCTGTTAGAACACTAGCCAGCTGACCTGCACATTCCCTGAGGACCCGCCCTGGTATGTTGTCGGGGCCCGGGGCTTTCCGTGCGTTGACTCTTCGCGGGATCCTCCACACATCAGCCGTGTCCAGGCAGAGTACCTCTTCATCCGGGAGGGGGGCCGATTTCACAATAATAGATTTTTACTAGATTATTGTGTTTTTGCACTGTGCTTCTTTACTTTATTTTATTTTTATTGTATTCATGTTGATATGTAATCTGTAAAAGTTTGTTTATAACTACTTTAACACTGCAGTCAATAAAGTATCTATCTATCTATCTATCTATCTATCTATCTATCTATCATTGTAATTTAAAACAGCTACATTCTCTCAAATTACACAGAGAAAGAGAAAACTGGCATGTGATTTTTTAAACAAGGTCACTTTCACTTAAAAGTTGTGTCAACTTTCAGAGTTGTGTCAACTGATGTGTTTGCTGTTAATGTCCTATTTTTAGACTTTTGAAAGCTAATCTTTTACACTTGTATTTTGAAGTACTTGTCATCTGCAAATGTAATTCTGTTCATTATACTATTCATCTGAATCCTGCAGCTGAACTAAATTGGTACTGGGCATAATTCTGGTAATCAGGAGCTGTTGTAGCATTGACGAACTCTCAGAATTATTATTTTTTTTAAATCTATTACAATCTAGCAAGTGTAATATTGACTGCAACCTAAACTTACTAACTAATCTAAGTAATATGTCTGGTGAATAGGACTAGGAGAGCTGATGATTAAAGCTGGCAATGAAGGCCACTGGAGGTGGAAGGGGAGCAAAGATAGGGGAGAAATGATTAAATGGATGTGAAAGTGAGGGAGGATGATGGAGAGAACTTGGAACTGCAGAGAAAAGAAAGGGTGTGATTTGTATAGTGGTATATGGATGAAAGAGTAGAGACAGATAGAGAGGAGAGCACCAGACTTAAAGTGGGACTAGTGAGATAAGAGGAAGGACTTTAAGGAATACAGTTAGGTGAAGGAAGAAGGAAGGATGGTGGATGGCTGTTTCTGCCAGAGGTGTTTCATTCAGGTTAGTCAGGATAGCTGTCTGGTCTTTTAATTAATTCCACTCCAGTCCACGGAGGTGTGCAGCTGAACTGCAGCTTTCTACTACTTCCATCTCATGTTCTCTGACAGCTCTGTGGTGGAGACAAGATTGTAGAGACTGACTGGCATATGCGTGCACACACACAGACACACACACACACACACACACACACACACACACACACACACACACACACACACACACACACCACAGGGTTACACCCTCCAGAACTACTGTCACAGTAGTTAAAGTGAGATAATTTATTTCTAGTTACTGTTAAACTGCTCTAAGCCATGGGGCTGACAGAGAGAGAATGAGAGAGATGTTATTAGGAATGGACTCCAAGTCCCAAAAGCATATGTTTTATTTGACAGTAGCAGTCTGTAAACACTATTCCGGCAATAAAGCCCCCATGTGTCCCAGAGTACCCCAGGCTGAATGCCACTTTGCCCTGTGTATGTTTGTGTGTGTATAAGTGAGAGATAGACCAGCCTTCCCACTGCTTGCTCAGTCATATCGACTGTGTGAAGCATCACAGAAGCTCTACACACATACATTGCAGGACGAACGATACCACAACCGAGTGAGCATGATGATGGGCTTCATCTCAGGTCTGTAAACCCTGCCTGCTTTATGAGAGGCTTTTAGCTAGTGACGTTTAATGATTGGAAACCATGACAGGGTCTTAAAAATTGATTTGAAGTGGTGGAGATTTGCAGCCAAGGCTGGCAGCTTTCACCTAACTTTCTTAAAATAAGCTAGACATAACTCAAATTTATGACATGCCGCAGTGCAAAAAAATCATAAATAAAGAATTTTATAAATATTTTTTCATTGTTTACAAAAATAAATTATGGCAGAAAAGAAGAGATCATGGCTGTTACTGTCCAGTTGCTTCCAAAATACTCCTTTTGCACTAATGTTTTAGCAAGGTATACACATTTGAATCTGGTTTAAAGAGACTTAATTATGTATCACCAAGGTTTATAGCCATTTAAAGAAATACAGTGCATTGTCAGCATGTCTGTAGCATACACTATATGGCCAAAAGTTTGTGGACCCCTGACCATGATACCCATATGTGCTTGTTGAACATCCCATTCCAGATTCAGCCCCCTTTGCTGTTCTATTAAGCTCCACTCTTCTGCGAAGGCTTTCCAGTAGATCTTGGAGCAGGGCTGTGGGGATTTGCCCATTCATTATTACATTCAGTATTACTGAGGTCAGGCATTGATGTCAGATGAGGAGGTCTGGGGTGAGACCTCCAGTTAATCCCAAAAGTGTTCTGTGAGGGTGAGGTCATGGCTCTGTGCAGGCCACTTGAGTTCTTCCACATCAACCTTGGCAAACCTTGTCATGGACCTGTCTTTGTGCCCGGTGGCATTGTCATGCTGGAACAGGTTTGGGCCTCTTAGTTCCAGTGAAGGAAAATTATAATTCTACAGCATACAAGGGCATCCTTGTGGCAACAGTTCGGGCAAGGCCCACATATGGGTGTGATGGTCAGGTGTCCACAAATCTTTGGCCATATAGTCAAGTCAAGTCAAGTCAACCTATAGTGTGTGTGCAAGCACCACAGAAAAGCCTTCCACACGTTTCCCTGTATCGAGTAAAGAACAGAAAATCTATTTACACAAAACTCACTATATAACCACTATAACCTCCCGAGTGGATAACCAACCTTAACCAATCCTATACCATGCCCCTTTAATTAATTGTTTTAACTGTGCTTGCAGCATATACTACATATTTTTTCAAGTGTCTACATTTTATTTGCCATAAACAATCATGACTCTGCACTACTGGCATATGTGTGTGTGTGTGTGTGTGTATGTGCACGTGTGATTGTCAGATGGGAGCTTCTCAGCTTCAAACGCAAGGGTTAGCATGATCAAAGGCAGCGTTTAGCGCTGTGTGTTGCTATCACATCACCGGCAGCTCCACAATCAGCAGCTCCAATTATAGCTTTCAAAGAGGAAGTTGCTTTCTGTGTCTCTCTCTGTTTTTTCCTCACTGCAGCCTAGTGTCTGAACACATGGATTATGTGCTCTTTATAGAAAGAATAGCCCACATATTTCCTTAATCGATTTTTATGGTTATTATATTTGTGTGATCCTGCAGCTTTCAGCTTTTATTTATTCATTTGTAGAAATTGCTTTGAGAACGTGTAGGCCCACACTTTGCTTACAGTCTGAAGCCTTTTGTGTATTAATCAGAAAAATTGTAGGGGAAAGGAAATGACTAATTCTGAAGAATAATAACACCAAAATCTTTGTATTATACTTGATTTGACTCTTTCCTTTTAAGCGATACTATAAGTAACCAACAATGACATGCTCATGGTTAATGAAAGGGGAACTGAAAGAACCACACACCTTGTGTTACGTGCATGTTTTGTGGGTAGATTTCTTTTTTGTTGGAAACTCTGCATGTTTGCCTAAGGCTGTTCATCATTACATATATAAACATAATTGGAAAGAAATAGCTACATTCCATATCTCAATTTTGATGGACAGCCATGTCCACAAATCTTCTGTGTTTTTTATTTTTTTAAAGATTGTGGTACTTCATACTTTGCGCTTAATTATATAGACTGTGTAACAGCAAGGTTTCACACATGTGAATATGTAAAAATTAGCACAAATCAATAAGCTAGAAATGTTACAGAGATCAAGATTAATTCATGAAATCCAACAACATCCACTTCTTCATTTCTGAAAGTTGTTCAAAACAACCTCATTTTAGCTATTGAGAAGGCTATGTGGGATTTAAAATGAGTGATTTTGATGGGTTTAATATAAATAAGAAAAGCAATGACAGCCAGATGTGCTTCTACCCTCAGGTTTGACCATTTGAACTCTTAAAATGAGTTTTTTATATTAGATTTTGCAATATGAAGTTGACTAGTGAATGAAGCTGTTTTTGTGGTGTTTTACAATTGTACAGCTAAAAGTTTTATTATCTGCAGTACAACATTGTGCCAAGCAAACTAGGATATGGTTGTAGTACATTTTTCAGAGCTAATTCTGAAGCTGAGGAGATGTGATTACTGAGCAAATGCCTTGGCGTTAAGCTTTTTTCTGATATGATTACTGAGTGAATGGCTCAGTGATATGCAGTGTTCTGTAGTGGAACAGATTTAGTTCTGGAGCTTGGTGAGCCAGTGGTGGCAGTGAGTCATTTCATTTTCAGTAGGATCCAATACTGTGCCCTTTCCCTTTTGAAAAAAAAAAAAAATAGAGGGATAAAGACACAGAATAGCGTGTGCGTTCACTGGAAGGACAAAAGACAGACGTAACCTTTACTTTTGCTCTTACAAATTCAGGCAAAAATAAAGCTATAAAATGACTGGTGCTTCCTCCACCTGCCCTTTCACTTGATCTCAGTTCTGTCCCTTACATTCTTCATTTATTTTAATATTACTACATGCCTGTGCAAACCTATCCCTTTTCAAGGCTGTTATGAGGGTTATGGACCTGATTATGGTTGAGTTCCCAGAATTTTAAATAAGAATGTTGTATTTCATGCTGTGGAGCCTAACCCACTGAATCTGTGAAGAACTGCATCTTCTACTGATTTATCTGAAAACAGCAATCTACACTATTGTATAGTTTGTGGACTTTTGACCATCATACCTATGGGTGGTTCTTCCCCAAACTGTTGCCACAAATTTGGAAGCACACAATTGTGTAGGATGTCTTTGTATGCTGCAGCATTACAATTTCCCTGCACTGGAACTAAGGGGCCCAAACCTTGCTGTGAATGACAGGGAAGAGAGTATGCCACCCCTCACATCCAGACAGCATGGCCAATCTTTGCCCCCTTGGCCCCCTGACCACGGATAGCTGTGGCATCTTTGGGATTCAAACTCATGATCTTCCTTATAGGGAGAATGTCCTCCCCCGACATCAGTGTCTGACCTCACTAATGCGCTTGTGGCTGAATGGACAAATCATTACAGCCATGCTCCAAAATCTAGTGGAAATAACAGCAAAGGGGAACTACATCTGGAATGAGAAGCTCAGAAAGCACACATGAGTGTGATGGTCATTTGTCAACAAACATTTGGCCATATAGTGTATACAGGGTGTCCCAAAAGTCTACAGCCTACAAAAGCATAGGAGAAATTAACACTTTTTAGCAAAATGTAACTTTATTTACAAAACATCATCTCTCCCACGCATGATGAACTCGTGTTAACACATCTGGTGTTATGCATGTAATTGCATGTCCATCGCAACCTTGTGATAGCTTCCCCATCAAGCCATGAGAATGATTTCAGTATATTCTTCTTTTGTCAAAGGCATTCTTAAAGGCTATATGAAAAAATAAATTTTTTTGGAAGACGTTTTGCTAATTGTTAATTTTCCCTATGTATGGAGACTTCTGGGACACCCTGTATTATACATTCATATCTGTAGCTTATATATTGTTATATATATATATATATATATATATATATATATATATATATATATATATATATATATATATATATATACACACACACATCGAAGTGTAGACTTTCAGCTTTATTTTAAGAGGTTCCACAAAAATATGGCGTTTACCATTTAGGAATCACAGCCATTTTCAGCAAAGTACTTCCATTTTCAGGGGCTCAAAGGCTTCAAGACAAATGAAGCAGATAAAAGGTCTGGAGTTGATATCAGGTATTGAGTTGGCATTTGGCAGCTGTTCGACTGGAGCTACCAATATGAAGTCCAAGGAGACCTTAATGCAAGTGAAGGAGGCCATCATTAGGCTGAAAAAACAACATAGATCTATAAGAGAGATAGCAAAAACCTTAGGTGTGGCCAAATCAACAGTTGGGTACATTCTTAAAAAGAAAGAAAGCACTGGTGAGCTCAACAACATCTAAAGGCCTGGAAGACCATGGAAGGCAACTAAAGAGGATGATTGCAGAATCCTTTCCTTAGTGAAGAAAAACCCCTTCACATCAACATCAACATCAACAGAAGTAAAGAATAAGCGTTAGTGTTTCCTCTCTCTCTCTTTCTGTCCATCTCCATCACTACTATCTCTTTCACAGTTCCACTGTAATAACAATAATAATAATGTCCACTTCCTGTCATTTACAAAATTGTACTAGCACTTTGTGAAAGAGTAAGAGGTACTTCATGGTGCTGTTGGAATGTCAGTGATCAATAACTGCGGTTGCCACATGGTCTGGGCTTGTGTCTGGCTCAAGCCTGAAAGAAAAGAGTAGATCAGTTTATCATATCAGTGCCAAGGGCTTCAGGGAACATTACATTTATTGAGCTAATCATGCTAAGAGTAAACTAACCAGTTAATGTCTAGTTATTGTGTGGCTCATACATATGCTATGAATTTGACAGAAACAGATATAAATGCAGAAATATGTATATGCTAGCAGTGTATTACCTTGTTTTTGATA
This sequence comes from Pangasius djambal, assembly GCA_022985145.1. Classification (NCBI taxonomy): domain Eukaryota; kingdom Metazoa; phylum Chordata; class Actinopteri; order Siluriformes; family Pangasiidae; genus Pangasius; species Pangasius djambal. Next base: position 11,801,165 of record CM040978.1, read on the forward strand.
GATTTTTGTTACAGAATAATGTAGACATTTGAACAGATGCTAGTTATCCAACATGTTTTTGGCAACATACAGAACATCTCAGTCACACAAGCACTACATTGGGTGTTTTATACAATGACTGCAGCATATGATTAACTGGTTTTAGACCCTTTTGGCTAGTTATACACATTCCTGCTCTCTGTGTGACAGTTTGAAACTGCAGTGTCAGTTTGTTGACACAATTTTGCACTCTCTCTAGACAAGAAGCCAGAATGTGGTATAATGTTCCTGAGAACTGCACTGAGAGTTGGTAATCATGGGCTGCTGATGTACCTGTAGTTTCTAATGATAGCTCATTGCTAAGGCTCCTTCATATACCTGTTGTCACCAGTAAGAAGGGCACACACACACACACACACACACACACACACACACACACACACACACACACACACACACACACACATTTATGTAGTTTTTCTCTGTCTCTCTCCTGCTGCGCTGCCACCTGCTTGTTTGTTAGTGCTGGGTCATCTAGGCCATCGCTATCTTTTCCTGTCCAAACACACTCAGGTTCGGCGACTGATGAAGGTCACATTGACTGTACTGACTTCAGTGGCTGTTCTCTAATCAGTGGGTGCCCAGATTCATAAGGCTGAGTCATTCCTGCTGAGATTCTGTCACTGATCTCAGGCCTGTTTGAATAAAATTCAAAACTTGAAAGCACTGTAAACAAAGTGTAGGCTTAAATTTGCTTCTCCTTTTTTGATGCGCTAAGGTTTTGCATTGTCACTGATTTTGCATTGTCACTGTTTTTATTTTCTCTGCTTTTTAAAAACCTGTTGTATTGCCCATCTGTGTACTGCTCTCTTTTACTTGACATTGACCTTCCTCTCATTTATCTTTTGGCCTGTCTTATCTTCTCTTTGTCTTTTTTCTGGCATTCCGTCAACATTTCTGTTCTCGTTTGCTGGTAAAGGTGTGTGTAGGTAGATTTAGCATTAGCACATTCTGTCTTGAGTGAATTTCATACACCCAAGAAGGAGGCAGATCTGCACACACACACAGACACACACACACATGGTATAAGCTATAAGGACCATAATCCATGAACTCACTACCATAAATCTACAGCTAATTAAGATACACGATACTGCATTAAACACTGCCAAGTGCCATCATCATTACCTGGTAAGTACGCATTAACTAATTCTAAAGTATGATTTTCTGCCTTAAGATGCAAGGATACATGATTAATTAGTCTTTATGTAAGGTTTTTAGCTACTGTGTTTCCATGTATAGCTAAATGTAATGTTGGAGGCCCAGGGCTAATTTTTGGAGTGGAATGTGACAAAAATGATACCTTGAAAAAGTTTTCCATCCTCTTTAGATTAATGTCATTGTGTGACATTATTTAATATGTCCATTAACACTGTCCACCCCTCACTGCCTGGGATGGTGTGAAATACCTGGATATCTCCTTGTGCGCATACTCACACATACTGAGAAAACAACGTCATATAGTGATGTGTGATGCAGTATTTGCAGTAAATACCACCATCATACAGCCTACTTTCCCTTTCTTCTTCTCACCTGTGCATGTGTTGGATTACATGCACATGATATGTCCATGAAGCAACAGGTGACCTGTCCTCCAATGATGGGGATAGCTTCCTCTCATTCCCTTATACCTTGGTGAGTGTTCTATCTTGCATCTCTTCCCTGCTGGGTTGGTTTGTCTTCTCCAAATATTTCACAACTCCATCATCTAGCTAACTAGTGGGTCGAGCATGCTGCTAGCCTGGTTGAGTGGTTTTCCATTAACATGCTGTGCACTGTTCATTGCTGAGGTTGCAAATTAGCTGGAATTCTGATCATCCACATCACTGGGGTTGGAGAGGGTTGGGCTTGGAAGGCAAAGCTGCGTGCTCACTGCCTTGGCACTGAGCATCTTAAAGACACTGTGTTTGACTTTGACATCCTCTGTGCTGACTGCGCTGTGATGCCTATGTCAGTATAACACGCTTGGCTAGCAGATTTAGACACTGGCTCAGAGTCAGAGACAGCAGTGATCTGGCCCAAGCCCCACAGCCTAAACAGCTTGCCAGTCGCAAATGTTCACGTTCGATGATAACCGATAAACATAGCAAGAAGCCCAGAAAGCCTATTTAAGAGAGCCCTCCTTACAGTTCAATGCCCAGCCATACTTCTTGCACCTTATCAGAGGAGCACAAAGATGCTTTGTCTACCATCATGTGTGAGAGATTATTCTAGTCTGATAATAATTCTAGGTGAGCTGCAATGTTCAGCTGGTCTCAGCAGCATCTAAGGAGGGGCCTGGGTTGGCCCCTGTCAGCTTGCAGGCACCACTGACAGGTTTGAAAGTAGCTGAGGCAGCCACTCTATAGATAGTGGTGCCCCATGTAGGGTTGAGTGGTGAAATGCAACTCACAACACTACATGAACACTTATAGCAGAGTTCACTATGCCACAGAGTAAGGGTTTTATTGACAGCTTTAAAAAAGGATTGGCTTCCAAGAGCCAGGCCCCATGCTGAAACTCTGTGATGTGTTAAATCTTATAAATCATTAGCAGGTTGGGTGTGGCCATGTGTCTACAGTTGATGCTTTTGTTGTGTTGCTGGTGCTATACCCTTCATCTGTGTGCTGCCCTAATACTAAGACTAAGACCACCACCAAGATCAAGTGAGGCGTGAATCATCTCCCTTATAGAGGAATCATTTTTTTGCTGATTAGAGGGACTGCTCCAATGCTAGCAGCAAAATACCTTGCATTTCCAGTGCATGCCACAACCAGTGCATTGCCTGATTCCCAGGATCCTGATTGTAGGGATTGCTAGATAGCAGCAAATCCCCATTAATATTAAAGGTGTGTGTGGCAGCCATTGCAGCATATCACAGCACCATGGGTCTCCTTAGGGTCTCACAGGCTAATTACTGCCTTTACAAAGGCGACAAGTTACCTTCAGCCACCAGGATCCCCTAGGAGGCTGGTGATGGGACCTTCCCCATGTGCTGGAGTCTCTTATAGGCCCCTTTATGAGCCAATGCAGTATTCCAACTTGAATTACATATCTAAGAAAAACTGCCTATTTGCTTGCAATCATCATTTCATTAAAAAAAGTAGGTGAATAACATGCTCTGGAAGTAAGCCAGGCCAGATTCTAGGGTGACATTGTGGCTGAATCTGGGATTTCTGCCCAAGCTTATATCATCCTATTTTGAAACTGTTGATTGACCTTGCCTCCTTCAGTAAGGTTGAGCCTGCAGAATGGTCCTTGCTGTGGTACGTGCCCTATAATGTTATTTAGACCGAATGCCAGCCATCTGATTCTCAGACCAAATGTTTATCTGTCATGGAGGAAAACACAGGGAGCGTCCTGTTCCTCATGACATCACGCCCAGTGAGATTGTTCAAGATGGTTGTATGATGGCAATATTTATTGTTGTCATACAGTATGTCACTACTTGACATTACTGGAAGGTTGCGGCATGCATGTGCACATGCACTAGGAGGTATCCAAGTGTTTTGCATGACCCCTGGCTTTTAGCTGCGGTTAATAAAACTATAGTTACATACATAACTAGCTTAATGTGAAAATTCGCTATTTATCAGTAATGCAATGCAGTATATAAATATGTAATATGGTATATTTTCAACTGTCAGAAAAGGAAAAGCAAAAGCTACGACAAAGTCTGGGTGTCCTTTTAAGAGAAACAAACATGGATATAATAACCTGCTGTAACCAGCAAAAGATGTCAGGAGTTTATATGAGTTTTTAATCTTGGGAAGCTATTTAGGATTTTAGGATTATTTTTTTAAATTAGTAGGCTGGCTAGCTACCTGGGTTCATATGAATCTTTCCTTTTGAACACACCATCTTCTGAGCCCTATTGAAAAGGGCCTTTTGCGTCTACATTCAGCATTAGTGTTTTTAATATGAATTTTTATATAGTCATGTGAATATGGATGGACTCTGTCCCCATCAGCCTGTTTGATGGATACCAGCCATCGTTAGGCCTCATTGGTTTTGCCTTGTGGAGTCAGTAGGAAGATGGACGTAGTCAATAGCTTTGGATGGCATCATGCCTCGTAACACATCTGTCATTGATGGCAAATCTTGACTGATAGCATGCATATACAGGCTGTAAAACTTTGTTTAGTGTTTGACTCTTTTGTTCTTTTTCTTCCTGAATGATGATCAATGATGAAGCACAATGTTTGTGAAATGAATAACTCTTGGGCATGATATCAGTGTGTTACTTGCCTTTTGAGGCAATATTATGATAATAATGTATGCTAAAATGCACTTCAGCTGGCACAGCAATACTAAACAAAGAACTCTCTTTCAGCACTCAAGCAACTGTCAGCTTTAGAAAAACACAAATATTTCAGTACACCAGCACTAACAATTTTCACACCTGAATGTGCACTGTGAGAGTGTTGCTCGCATCTCAAGATCTCAAGACATCACCCCCAGAATAGCGCTGGTGTTGTGTGCTGCCTGGATCTGTCAGAGCTCAGCACAGCAGGTGAGAGGAGAGTTTAGCTGTCAGTGTACAGAGGTAGGTTAGGATTCAAGATCAGTCCATAATACAGGTGTGGATTTAGAGGACAGAACAGGATGACCATGTGAGGAAAAGCTTTAAATCATCTCATCTTTGATTTGATCCTCTTTAGGATCTGATGGCATGATGACAACAATTAACACTAAATTGATGCCATTAATGAAACTGATAAACCAAAAACACCACAGCCACCCATTTCTCGATTAGTATCTTTGCCTCTGTCTGTTTCACACCCTGCCCTTCTTAATGTGCAATCTGCATTTTCATTCATTACGGCAATGTGCTCCATTCCATTGCCTTTATTGGAGTAAATAAAATGAAACCCACCCAGTCAGTGCACTCTTGATTAAAATGTTCTTACTGAAGAGCAGCATTGGCTGTAGTGCTGATTAGTATGGACGTTTTTTAATAAGCTTGTCGAGTCTGTCTTTAAGTAGCATGTCTTTGCTTAATAGTCTAATTCCAGTAAAGTACTCTTAAGTACTGTTGCCTTACGATCATGCTATGTTCAATAAAAGTTTGTTGAATTGTTCTACATGAAATATCTAACAATATATATTTTGGTTATTTATTGTTATTTATTGACAGTCATATTACGCTACACTTTTGTTTCTGCCAGATTAATTTATATTGGGGCTGTGTGTATATATGTACTGTCAGTAACAGTGCACATGAATATATCCAGAAAACTCCTTCAGCAAGAGCAAATTTCATTACATGAACTAAAGCCTTCCTTTTACTCCCAAACTCTCTGAAGTCTACAGGTTTCTATTTTGTCTGTGGTCCATGAGATTTTTTTTTTTTTAACCTTTCTATCTTGCAGACTAACCTCATTACGCGCTTAGCCCTGTGGGGCTCTTCCTGTCAACAGAAGGACCCCTTTGATTGCCAATTTTCTTTCCAGTTATTTCATTAAGGCCGTTACACTGACAAGACCTGACTGCTTGCCTTACCTTCTGATTATTCCTTGCTTTTTTCCAGCCATGCATGCTTTCGTGTATGATAACTGCAGGGCAGAATGAGAGAACAACATGAATTCGTTGTTGTCCTAATTGGTTGATTTATCTTAGCCGTGTATGTCTTTTTTGACCTTGTAAGGAAGAGAATAAATAATATCAAGCCTAGATGGAATCTAGGAAAAGCATTTTACTATTGCTCTAGTTCTACAAAATGAAACTTTTGAGGAAGAGGGACATTCACTCATTTGATGTAACTCAAGGCATTCTGCTAGTCCCTGAGCTAAAATTGGGGTTCTTACAGGCAGCCCTCGGAGTCTTGTGCCTACTACTAACAGATCTCTCAATCAGGTCATAATGAGCAGTCGTCCTGGGCATAGAACTGCCCATGTTCTTAAGTATGTGCACTTCCAGCTCTGGGTGTGCTCAAAGCAAGGCAATATGAAAGAAATGGCGAGATTTCCTAGTGTTTTGCTTTTGATTTTAATCACACGACCAGTACCGTGTAGCTACTGATATGCTGTTTGTGATTTCAAGCAAAGCAAAATCTTGCCAGACACAAACTGAGTTTGAAGCAAGGTCATGAAAGAATCTCTGGAAATCTGGAGATTTGCTGGTTTCCCCTGCATCACTGCAAGCTGTGAAAATAATGTTTATTTAAAGGAAAGAACTGATCCTTTTATTTGAGCAAAAATCTCAATCTTAATACACACACAACTTAATAAACTTAAGTCTAATTCAATATTTGCTATTTGAATAACATAATTGTGTGAAATGCAATATTTTCTTGTTGTAAGTACACTGTTAGAAAGAAAAGGTTGGATCTAGCACCTTAAAGGTTCTTTGGATTGTCTCGTTCAGGAAACACTACAAAAAAGGTTCTATGCATAATCCCTTTAGGCTGCTAGAATTGTTAACCATCTAAGCCCTTTTTGTTGTAAGATTGTATGCTTCTCTACAGCCCAGAGACCCACAAGTGCAAGAGGCTAAATTATCACAATTAGGTGATAGTTCAAATAGGTGCAAGTAGGAGTAGCAATGGAAACTCTATATAGGTAAAGGTCACACGGTACTGTGCCGATGCAAGCCAGCCTGCATAGGATTGCTTTTAAATATGCTTGTATTACAATCAGAGGTTTTATTGGATTTATTATATTAGCTCAATATACATAGCTAGTGAGTTTACATCTTAATAAAATGAGTCATTAAATCTAACAAGAGCTGTCTAGAGCCATACTGACGGATTTAGAGTAGTTAAACAGAAATAGCTAACTGATATGGATCATATGGATTCTTCTTGTAATACAAGCCTTTTAACACAACAACCGGCATGGTGTAGATGTTGGATAGATTCTCCAAGGTTGCTTCTGTAGGGATGCCATCAGGGCTGACCACCTCGGTTAACACACTGATGCAAACTGGGCTGAGCCATGATTTAACAATGAAAAATAAATGGGATATGTCCATTGCAGCAATAGCCACACTCATCTGGAGTTGCCCTTGCAAATTTCTGGCTAGCTTTGTTATGATAAGATATTGTTCATCTGTACACTGCAACGCAGAAAAGCAGTTTAATGTATTTTACTTCCAACAAACTATATGGAGCAGTTCTCACTGTCTGACATGTCCGTGTCACAAAACTATGTATCATAAAAAAATCCACTCAATAATTCTGAGCTGTGTTCACCATGCAAGACCCCCAGTTATTACAACTACTCATCGTTACCTTTTGCTCTTGATATCCTGGCTATGTAGTCCAGTCTTTGCATCCACTCATTAAAACTCAAGTCTATCCTGTTGGTGTGGGAATCTTGTAACCCAGCTTTGGTGGGCTTTAAAAATGAATGGGCAGAGCGTGAGCGTGGCAGCCCTTTGCCATGAGGAGTTTTAGCAGGGAGCCTTCCCTCAGCAGGCTGCAAAAAACTGCCATGTACTATATTTGGCCATCTTAGCTGCACACAGCATCCTGTAAGACATTCCTTGTGGAGGGATGGAGTGAGGGAGGGATGGAGGGAACATATGTCACCACTGATTGTGATTTAGCAGCATGTCTGGGCAGCTGAAAGATGGTGCATTTTGAAAAGGTTGAAAAGGTTTCCAGAGAGTTAACAACTTATTTGTCTTAGAACCCTCCTGACAGAGGGCATAAGACAGAGAATGACGTGTCTGCCAACAGCTGTGTGTGTGTGTGTGTGTGTGTGTGTTTTTGTTTGTGAAGGGCACGTGCACGATGAACGTGAAGTTAATGAAGTGAATTCTGAAAGGGTCTCACCAAAGATAATTAGGACAGAATAAAGCAAAACACACACACACACACACACACACACACACACGCACACACACACACACACACACACACACACACACACAAATAAGACTTTGCAAATGGAAAGCACCTACTGCACACACAATCAACCTGCTCACTACAGATAATCATGACACACACATGGTGTCTCTCTAGAGACACTCACTGTCCTTGGGAGACAAACGGATGTGGTTCTGACTCAAATTAATTGAACCAATTAAGGATTTGAATTCTGGTGTGATGAGCAATTTTCATGCACACACAGAGCGACGCGGGTGAAATGGAAAATAGGGTGGACAAAGGACAAATGTTAAGAAGTGTGTGGGAGTGTGTGTGAGTGAGACACACACACACCCAGACACCACTCTGACACAATCACAGCCGGCTCTGGAGCATCTTGGCCTCAGCATCCTCTGTTCCATCATTTTTGTCCTTGTACTTTTATGCATACACAAAAGCAATAAACCTGTCCAAAAAATGTTTTTTTTTAATTTTTATTTTTAAAATGAACAGGCTCTGTACATGAGGTAATGATCAGAGTTTACTTCCCCTTAAGAAGAATTAGCCATATCATAATTTAAAGTATGTTTGAATTTAAAAAAGGCAGAATGTTTTTGTTTTTTTGTTAATTTTCTCGCATTTATACCTTTCTTTTTCATCTTAGTTAGAGAATCAAGTGAGAAGTGCGAAAAGACCAAACCGTCTCCCCATCTTTTCCTACCACTATTTTCATCTTATTGTCTCTCTTTTTCACTTTGTGAGTGAAACATTATGGAAAACATTTATTTTTTCATTCATTCTTCTTCAGTACCCATTTTATCCTGGTCATGGACGTGGAGAATCCAGAGCCGATCCCAGAAACACTAGGTGTGAGGTGGGGATACACCTAGGATAGGATGCAGGACACGATGCACACGTTTTAAATCTCACATCTGTGTATAAATCTTCTGCTTTTAGTACAATTGCTATTATTTTTCACATGAGAATGAAGGAAGGAAAGAGGAATGAAAGCACAGAGAGTAAATTAATCCTTTTAAAATGTATTACACAGAGTATAGCTCTGTCTTTATGGATAACACCAGTTATGAGACACATGCATACATATAGTAGGCTCATACACACACATTACCTTATAATACATGTAGACAGCAAATTTATTTAATATCAAATGGAGTACAGGGTCAAAACAACAAAAAATGCGTAATTAGTAATGTACTGGAATGGATATACAAACAAATTTTGGCCACTGAATAGTCAAGTCAAGCGCAATTAAAAACAACTTTCACTGACCAAAGTGTTGTACAGAGAGAGCTAAGTCTAAGGATGCTAAGATTTTAAAAGTGAAAAGGATCAAATACGATCCAATTGAACAAAAAGCAACATACAAATAATAATGCTAATAATTAACATAGCAATAATAAATGAAAGCATAAAAAAGAAGAGATTAGGAAGAGGAAAAAATAAAATTTTGAACAGACAGAATAGAATTGCCAGGAGAGAAAATGCAAGAAAAGAAAATGTGAAAATATCAAAACAGGTGATATGGTGTTAATTTAATTGTAAAGTCACTGCAGGGAGGCCTGTCCAATTTGCATCCCGCATATACACCACTATCGCAGATAAGCGTAATCGCACTTGTTCAT
>CM040978.1:11813135-11893615 GCA_022985145.1 Pangasius djambal
AGAAAGAGGTGTTGACATATGGAAGAGGGTGAGTGAAGAGCTGTTGAGATGAATGGTAATGTGACAGGAGCATGGCAGGTAGGTGAAGGGAGGATGAATCTTGGGGGATGAATGGCAACAGAAGAAGGAAAGGGCCAGAAACCTTCCACAAGCTCTTTAAATATCAGATTATGAAGCTTTCTGAAAAAAAAAAAAATGACATCCAGGAGTGGAAACATTTATGTATTGAGGCGGCATTCCAACCAGATGTAAGGAAAAACTCAGCATGCTTTAAGACATATTAGACAAAGGGTTGCATTTAATTTCTAAACCACTCATTATGCTATAAACCATCTCTGATAGTGGAATGCTGGTGTGGCAAGATAAGCACTGACATTTTGATGGCCATTGTCATCACTAATTGTAATATCACTAACTGTAACATTGAATAATTACCTAAAACCTTCCTACTGGATTGGTTTCCAAACCAATTGTATTGGAAATGTATTGAGATCACAGTCATTTTCAATCTTTTTCTTTTTGTTTCTTTATAGCTCAAAACCACAGAGAAGATCTTAAAAACTGCTCTGGAGGACTGACGATCCTGAACCATGCATCGCACCCCCCAAACCCTCTCTTTCCTTTTCCCTTTACTTTTTCTTATCTCTTTCTCTGTCCCCTCAAATGCTGGCTCCCATGACCTACCCTCCTCCAGTGCCAACTGTTCCCAAGGTGATGTCTGCTCTGAGGGTGTGATCTTACCAGTATGGAACCCCCAGAATCCCTCAGTGGGTGACAAAGTGGCTCGTGCCATCGTCTACTTTGTTGCCTTGGTGTATATGTTCCTAGGGATGTCAATCATTGCAGATCGCTTTATGTCTTCCATTGAGGTAATCACCTCCCAAGAAAAGGAGATCACCATCAAGAGGCCCAACGGTGAGACCTGCACAGCTACAGTGCGCATCTGGAATGAGACCGTATCCAATTTAACCCTTATGGCTCTTGGATCTTCAGCTCCTGAGATCCTGCTTTCAGTCATTGAGGTGTGTGGGCACCGTTTTGAGGCTGGAGACCTTGGCCCAAGCACCATCGTGGGCAGCGCTGCCTTCAACATGTTTGTCATCATTGGTCTCTGTGTCTACGTGGTGCCTGATGGTGAGACCAGGAAGGTCAAGCACCTGAGAGTCTTCTTTGTGACAGCGGCATGGAGTATCTTTGCCTATGTGTGGCTCTATGTCATCCTTTGTGTGTCATCCCCTGGTGAGGTGGAGGTCTGGGAGGCTGTGCTCACCTTCCTCTTTTTCCCCGTGTGCGTGGTGCAGGCGTGGGTCGCTGACCGCCGCCTCTTCTTCTACAAGTACAGTCGCAAGCACTACCGTGCCGACAAGAGCCATGGCATTGTGGTGGAGACAGAGGGAGGGGATGAAGGAGTGAAGGAGACAGCCTTCAACAAGATGGACATGTTGGAGCTGGATGGCATGGCAGCCCACCTGGATGGAATGTTGGGGGGAGAGGATGGACTTGGAGGACGTGATCATGAGGAAGAGGCCAGGAGAGACATGGCCAGGACACTGAAGGAGCTCAAGCAGAGACACCCAGATAAAGACATGGAGCAGCTTATAGAGATGGCCAACTATCAGGTATGGCTGAGTTCATAGTAGACTTTAAGCAGACTTTCCTGTACGACTGGGTAGATAAATCATTGATAAAACTCAAGATGTGCAACAAGACATCCCACAATAAGAAGCTTTATTTTCTGAGCGTATCTGCATTTTATCTGACTATTTTTCTGACTTTATATGAAATAACAGTATGTTATTTCATGGTCTTACTCTCAGGTGCTGATGCAGCAGCAGAAGAGCCGAGCATTTTACCGCATTCAGGCCACACGGATGATGACCGGAGCAGGGAACATTCTGAAGAAGCATGCAGCTGACCAGGCCCGGAAGGTGGTGAGCAGTGGAGAGACACGGGAGCAGGAGGACGACCCCTACACCACACGCCTGGAGTTTGAGCCTGCACTCTATCAGTGCTTTGAAAACTGTGGCCTGCTGAAACTCACAGTGGCGAGGCATGGGGGAGATGCAGCATGCACTGTAAAGGTGACTATTCTGAAACTTCTTCAGGAAAAGTACTATGCGAAAATTGATTGTGCAGTTGCAGGTCAAAGTAAGGCTTTTATTGCAACCTGAATCATAATTATATAATTTTCACCTCTAGATGCTATTGAATAATTGTGAACTGATCAATGTCATGGTCTTACTGTATATCAACAATAATTTTTATAAAGGTTCCAGTAGAACCCATTTCAAACAAATATAAAGAATGTATATAACCAAAAGCCTAAAATATGTACAGTCAGGTCCAGAAGTATTTGGACAGTGATGGAGTTTTTGTGATTTTGTCTTTATACACCACCACAATGGATTTGATATATTAATATTTTAAGAGGTTCCACAAAAATATGGCATATACCATTTAGGAATTACAGCCATTTTAAGCAAAGTACCTCCAGTTTCAGGGGCTCAAAGGTATTTGGAAAATTGACTGACAAGAAGTTAATTGACCAGGTGCGGTCCATTCCCTCATTACTTCAAGACAAATGAAGCAGTTAAAAGGTCTGGAGTTGATATCAGGTATTGAGCTGGCATTTGGCAGCTGTTCGACTGGAGCTACCAATATGAAGTCCAAGGAGATCTCAATGCAAGCGAAGGAGGCCATCATTTGGCTGAAAAAACGACATAAATCTATAAGAGAGATAGCAAAAACCTTAGGTGTGGCCAAATCAACAGATGGGTACATTCTTAAAAAGAAAGAAAGCACTGGTGAGCTCAACAACATCGAAAGGCCTGGAAGACCACGGAAGACAACTAAAGTGGAAGACTGCAGAATCCTTTCCTTGGTGAAGAAAAACCCCTTCACAACATCAACAACAAGTCAAGAATACTCTGGAGAAGGTAGGCGTATCATTCTCAAAATTTCTACAATCAAGAGACGCCTTCATGAATGTAAATACAGAGGGTTTACAACAAGGTGCAAACCACTGGTAACATTCAAGAACAGGAAAGCCAGATTAGACTTTGCCAGAAAACATCTAGAAAACCTCCCATGTTCTGGAATAAGATTCTTTGGATTGATGAAACCAAGATTAACTTGTACCAGAATGATGGGAAGAGAAAAGTATGGCGAAAGAAAGGAACAGCTCATGATCCAAAGTATACCACATCATGTGTAAAACATGGTGGAGGAAGTGTTATGGCATGGGCATGTATGACTGTCAATGGAACAGCTCACTGGTGTTTTTTGATGATGTGACTGCTGACAGAAGTAGCAAGATGAATTCTGAGGTGTATAGGGCTATACTCTCTGCTCACATTCAGCCAAATGCTACAAAACTGATAGGACGCCACTTCACAGTGCAGGTGGATAATGATCCTAAACATACTGTGAAAGCTTGATGGTTTTATTTCAAATCCATTGTGGTGTACACCACCACAATGGATTTGAAATAAAACCATCAAGCTTTCACAGTATGTTTAGGGTCGTTATCCACTCCGGACATATTTGGACAATGACTGAGTTTTTGTGATTTTGCCTTTATACACTAAAGGCAAAATCACAAAAACTCAGTCATTGTCCAAATATGTCTGGAGTCTGAAGGATTAGTTTAAAATACAGGTCCATGTACTTACCTGCCCAACTTGCCGTGCCTTCTCCAGCACAAGAGATCCACAGAATCTTCACCTGAGCCCATTCCTCCCCTTACTTTTGATTTGGTTATAGGTATGTCTAGAACATCTACTTCTCTTTCTCACATTGACCTCTGACCTGTGTAACTCCCTAGGTTGACTATCGTACAGAAGATGGCACTGCCAACGCCGGCTCTGACTATGAATTTGCTGAAGGGACTCTGGTCTTCAAGCCCGGAGAGACACTTAAAGAACTGACTGTGGGCATAATCGACGATGACATCTTCGAGGAGGATGAGTACTTCTACGTGCACCTGAGCAACCCACGCATTGTAGGTGGGACCGACGGCCACCTGGCGGATGGAGGCGCTCCGGCTCTGAATGCGGCTCTGGGAGAGGCTCACACAGCCACGGTGACCATCTACGATGATGACCATGCTGGAATCTTCACGTTTGAGAGTGAGTCAACACGGGTCAGCGAGAGCGTTGGTATCATGCAGGTGAAGGTCCAGAGGACGTCTGGTGCCCGGGGTCTTGTCGCTGTCCCCTACCGCACCATCGATGGTACAGCCCGTGGCGGAGAAGATTATGAGGAAACTTCTGGAAAACTGGAGTTCAAAAATGACGAGACCATGTAAGTAGGCAAATGCTTGTATGTGTATGTGTAATTTTTTGTTTTATTTTCTCATTTGATTCAGTAATATTCCCATGGCTAGTCCTTTGGACTGTTTACTCTGTGTGTGTGTGTGTGTGTGTGTGTGTGTGTGTGTGTGTGTGTGTGTGTGTGTTTGTTTGTTTAAAGGTGTGTTTATCTGTTTGTGTGTGGTTGGGTTTTTCAAGCATCTGTCAGAATTGTTTTTGAGCCAAGACACTGTGGCACAAGGGTTTGGGTTATTTTTAGAGTGTGTTCTTGGGAGACCATGTACGTGTGTGTGTGTGTGTGTGTGTGTGAATATGTCTCCATGAGTAATGTTCTTTCTCATCTGAAGGTGTAGACATTTTTCAGATAAACAGCAGATTCAGAGATACAGGTATAAGACTCAGTATGGTGCTAATAGCAATATACTGCATGTGTGTGTCTGTTTGCTAGTGGAAGCAGAGTTTAAAAACACTATAAATTAGGGTGTGTGTGCACATATTAAATAAATGCAGGATTATTCACACCATGTCAGCCATATTGTTTGTGACATTAAACTCCGGCAAATATTCAGTTAGCAGACGTGAAAGGAAGACAAAAAGGTAAAATTGTAATCAACAGATAACTTTGAAAAACGTGGAAATATTGACAAATACCAGTAGAAATACCTCACAGGACACAGTGAAAGGACACAGTAAGTAGACTGATGATTACAAGCACAGTATTGAAGTAAGGCCCACTTCAAAGACTGTAGGTAGCTAGATAGTTAGATTAAGTTAGCTACCTAGCTATTTAGCATTAATGTTATCATCAGCTTATATCGCTAACTATACATCGCTTAACACCATGAAACGCATCAATGACTTGGAGTGTCAAATTAAAATAAACTGTTTGGTCAGAAGAGATATGAACAGTGGGCATTAATTTCATAAACATTATAAACACTAGCTAGTTAATGCTAGCTATCAAGTTAAAGCAGTAAATTCAACCAAAAATTCAATTTAACTTGCCCTATCCTAAACTAGATAATGTGAGCTAGCTAAATAAACAAGGCAGTAAACAAGGCACACCAAGGCATGGTGTATTAACTACACAATATATAACCTTAGCCTAAGGTAACAATTGTTATGCTGCAATACACTAACTTGGAAAAGGTGTCATTCAACTCGGAATTTCCAAGCCAGGAACTTGGGCAACATCTACCTTGCCATGAGCAAACCTGATGTGACTTAAATATCACTTTTTCAACAGTAACCAGAACTCCCGTTGCATTATTTTCAACTAGATAAAACTTGATTTTACTTGATATGTAGCTTCTCTGTTCTGGAAAGGTGTTTTAACAGCTTGGTAAGTTTAGATTTGTAACTCTGATTTCACCCCAGCTTTACTAATGTGATAAGACCACCGATCAAGAACATTACAAGACTTTATACATCATTTCTCTTCATTAATCACACAGAAATAATTCATGTACATCTTATTAATATGCTTATCAAATTCAGAGACTAGACTATATTAAATATAATCAGTCCCTATGAATTAGTTGTAACTACAGAAATGGTAAATAAATAAGATATAAGAATGAGCATGCTAATAAATACCTGTGTACTTGTTAGAGTCATACTTTTTTAAAACATTAAAAAACAGCTGTGTGGTAGCTTAATTCAATCTCTGTCCTGCGTGTGGCATCCCAAACAACTACATCATGTAAATTAAGTGAAAATGTAATAGTGAAAAGTGAAAGGTGACCCACTGGAGAAACAGCTGCAAAAAATAATAGAAATAAATAATAATAGAGTGAGCAATCGCAGGTGAGGGGAGTGTGTGTGTGTGTGTGTGTGTGTGTGTGTGTGTGTGTGAGAGAGAGAGAGAGAGAGAGAGAGAGAGAGAGAGAGAGAGAGAGAGAGAAAAGAGAGAAATCTTTGTAGCAGCATCTTGTTAAGCAGGTATCTTGAGATTGATTAGGCACAGAGAAACAGACACGGATCTGAAGATTATAGTCATTACTTTGTGTTTGCAACTGTCACTGTTGATTTCTGTCTATTTTCATACCTCACATTTCTTCTGCTCTCTTTTTTTCTCTGCTACCTTTCTCTTTCCCTACCTCTGTTTTCCTCTTACTGTCTACTTGTCCACTTTTTCCTCTTTTCCTTTACCCATTTCCCTGGTGATGGAGATGATGGTGCTTTCAGTCCTGTCTTTCATTATCCTCCCGCAGACCTTCATCAGCCCCCTGCCTCAGTTCTCTCCCTCGCTCCCTGTCCTTCCTTCATTCTAGTGTTATTTTATCTCTCTTGCATGTTCCTACTGTCTGCACTAACAAATGAGGTTTGACGATGTACAGTAAGCCCCATCTCTTCCTTCATCGTTGTCTGCATCCAATCTCCCACCTCTTCCTCTTTTCATTAGCACTTGCTTCCCTCAGACTCTGCCCTCTCACACTCCTCACATTCAAGACTTTTAGATAGACTAGTGCAGGTCTGTGTATTTCTGTCTGCTATTGTGTGTGGCTAGATTGAAAAAGTCCATCTAGTTTGTGTGTGTGTGTGTGTGTGTGTGTGTGTGTGTGTGTGTGTAAGGTAAGAGATTGTTGAGACAGGATTTGTCCAGTCTCAGTGGAACTCTGCAGTGTTGAGAGGATGAAATGGGAAGTAGAGGCGTGGACGAGTTAGAAATGGTTTGCGTGGTAGAAAATGTAATACTAGTGCAGGGTGTGTATGAAATGCCTCTGTCCTTCACACTAGTGGCAGATTTAAAACCAGGCTTAGGAGTAAATCCATCATTCCATGCAATTTATCACACTTGCATCATGGAGAATTTTTAGAAATGCACACAGATACACTGAAGTACACACGCTTCTTTCATCTTCCATCATTTACGTCCTCTGATCCTCAGCAGTAGCTTTCACACTAAAATTCTCAGCCAATTTACACACAGACACCTTTTTGGTGCAGTCTGTTGCTTGTTTACTTTGTACTTTCTCCCTTTTTCCCTTTTTCCACATTGTCTCATACTCAGGTTCTTTAATCTCTCTCCTCCTCATACTCTCTATTAGGTATGCACAGATCTTGGTATACTTTGTAATCAATTCCAGCATTTCAGGGCAACATGAACATGTGATTTTTAAATTTTGACCCCATTTGCTTTCAATTTAATAATTTCTAATTTCAGCACAGTATCTAGTTCTCCTCTGTTGCATCCCCAGGGAGGGCGATGGCTAACTCGTGCTTCCTTTGGGACATGTGAACCCAGCCACAGCATCTTTTTGGACTGTCACTCATGCAACATCATAGAGGGGTTTAACATGCTTGGCTTTCATACACATAAGTTCACAGATGCCTGTGAATGGCTTATGTCACTGTATACAACAGAGAGAAAAGGCAGAGAAAGAAAATCTGTCTTTTTCACACAAAGAGCAAAGAGCATGGCCAATTATGCAGTGCAAGGACTGCGTTGTGGACTTTGCTATGGCATTATCAGGATTTAAATTTGTGTTTTTAGAGCAGTGTGTTGATGTTGACTGACCTTACACTTTCTACTGCAAGGACAAGAACAAGTGACTTAGTTAGGTGCATTATCTCTCATCTTAAGCACAGAGAAATAATGAACAATGCACACAGCAACATCTTTTAAAAAGCTTCTGCAATTATTCAAGTGACAAAAATGGGTATCTGAACAGTATTTGATTATCAGCTAATGATCATATTATCATATAAAAATGCATCTCTACTTCTTATCTTTCTCTGCTTCACTTAAAAAAAACACACACTTTAATTCTGTAGGCTTTGTTCCTCTTGTCCTCTCTTTTCTTCAGAGTGACCCAGAAAGCACTCCCCAAGCCAAGCCTAAATCCACACCAGAAATACCCAAAGAGCTTATAACTCTGTGAAGTTATGTGCAGAGCAGTTTGTGTGTGTGTGTGTGTGTGTGTGTGTGTGTGTATAAAAGTAGAGCATGGCCCCTCGGGTGATGCTTCATGACGGGGAGACTCCTCCTGCTCCAAACTGCTCAGCAACCTGTTTACCATCTACAGTCTGACCCAGTAAACACACACACACACACACACACACACACACACACACACACACACACACACATGTACACTTGCAGATAGAAACCCTCCTCTCCTCTACTTTCCTCTACATGCATTTATGTGTGTGTGTGTGTACGTGTGTGTGCTTGACTGTGTGAAGCCCAGTCAATGTTTCTTATCTGAGACTTGTGTTTTGAACATTTTTATCTTGTCAAATTTTATCTTGTCAAATGCCACCTGTTGTGCTTTTTTTTTTTTTTTTTCCAAAAGAAATGTAGTCTCAGAAAGCACAGCCTTTTCCAGGTTTACCTCAACATCATAGCATCTATGGTCCCAATCTTTTTTGTAAACACAGAGAAAGCAAAAAAAAAAAAAAAAAAAAAGACGAACCACCCACCCTTCTTGTCTCTCTGTCTATCTCCACATTATGTTTCTGAGCAGGTACATCTCTCACAAGCGAATAAGTACCATCATGCTTTGTGGAGGAGTGTGTCATGTAAGTATGGTAATGGCTCTCAAGAGACAAAATGCTCTATTCATGCTGGAATGACTCAACAGGATAAATGTTTGGTATCTGAGTTTAGGAATTAACAGTCGCCACGCAAAAGAATAATTCAGTATGAAGTAAGGTCATTTTTATGCATAAGAGAATAGAGTCAGTGGTGAAGCTGTTGCATTACTGCACTTATTCAGATTAAAGTATTAGCATGACCAAACAAATCAATGCTTCTCTGGCCAACACTGCTTTGAAGTACCTCAGAACATGCCATTTTAAACCATCACAAACAATATGTGTGGCCTTAGAACTATATAGTATATATAATCTTCCTCTTATCTCACATAGCTTGCAAGCTAGTTATCCATTAGTAATGAGCATGACGTTGCAGGAAACACAAATGAGATTTTTAGTATCTGAAATTTAGTACCTTAACTTTCATTTTATTTAACAGTACCCAAATCTTTCAAAATAAACCATGACAACCTTAACTACAAACATTAATTAAGCTCTAATTAAGCTAATTAAGTGGGCTTAGCACACACCTTCAGTGGCTAAAAGTGTTCAGGTACCATGCTATTCTCTAATAATTTGCATAAAACACATGATAGCTTTAAGCCATTGAGCCCATTTTGTGTACAATATGAGCTGGTGAGGGGTTTTTGAAACTATAAAAAAAACCTTGTCAAGTGTTAGTATTTCATGGTAGTAATTTGAACCTTGACACACATTCTCTACCATATGCTTAAATCCACATGAAAAAAGATAGACTAGTTGCATTTAAACATGCTCCATATGCTTTTAATAAATGGTAGTTAAATGTTTCTCTAATTGAGACAGCTGCAGAAATAAATGGATGCCTAGTTTCTAATTTTGCTGTTTAGGAGCCACCCAGAAAAATAACTCTGTGCCTGTGTGTGTGTGTTTATCGAGCATGAATTTGTGTTTATTGCACTTATAGATTAAAAAGGCTTTCTGACCCCAATATAATTCACAAATATAAAATTACAATTTATAATTTGCAAGTACAATATTAGACACATACATGTTATAGACTAATACTTCATCTGGAAAAAAATGCTGTAAATGAAAGCAATTTCATAAAAAATGCTTGTATGTGCTAACCTTCTGCATTTCATTCACTTGCTCTTCTCATACTCCCTCACTACCACTTTGTATTTTTCTCCCTCCCTTCATCCCTCCATCCATATCCATTAAAATCAATATTTTTCATTATGCACTTTTCCTATAAACCTATATCATTATACATACATGTATATGTACACACCTTATGCAGAGCTCTAATTAGAGAGCAGGGATGTAGGGACGTGGAGGTCACATGCTGCCGGTTGCTCACATGATTAGAGCCTTCACGCTGGACTCGCTGTAATCACTCTGCCCTCTCAGGTCCCGGACAGCAGTCTCCAAGGGCGTACACGTAGACTGGTTGTTAGCCCACCACATTAAGAGAGTAAGATCTACATATGGCATCCACTAATTTTCAAGGCAAGTCAAGTCAATTCTGAACTCCTCCATGATCATATACTGTATATAGTATACAGGGATTTAGAATACACAGCTACATAAAGCACAAATAGTGTGAGAAGAGAAAAAAAAAAAAACAAGATGATATACAGCAAAATGCATGTGATTTTAATATAGATATATACAGTCAGTTCCGGAAGTATTTGGACAGTGACAGAGTTTTTGTGATTTTGCCTTTATACACCACCATCGATTTGAAATAAAACAATTAAGATGTGATAGAAATGTAGACTTTCAGTTTTATTTTAAGAGTCTCCACAAAAATATGGCATTTACCATTTAGGAATTACAGCCATTTTAAGCAAAGTACCTCCATTTTCAGGGGCTCAAAGGTATTTGGACAAAGTGACATAATTGTGAATATAACTATAATTTTAATACTTGGATGAAAATCCTTTGCAGTCAATGACTGCCTGAAGTCTGGAGCCCATGTTCTCAAAACTCAAATTCTGAGTTTCCTCCCTGGAGATGCTTTGCCAGGCCTTCACTGCAGCCACCTTCAGTTGCTGCTTGTTTGTGGGTTTTTCTGCCTTCAGTCTTGTCTTCAGTAAGTGAAAAGCAGCTCTATTGGGTTGAGATCAGGCGACTGACTTGGCCATTGAAGAATATTCCATTTCTTTGCCTTCAAAAAGTCTTGAGTTGCTTTCGCAGTATGTTTAGGGTCATTATCCACCTGCACTGTGAAGCGGCGTCCTATCAGTTTTGTGGCATTTGGCTGAATGTGAGCAGAGAGTATAGCCCTATACACCTCAGAATTCATCCTGCTACTTCTGTCAGCAGTCACATCATCAATAAACACCAGTGAGTCGTTCCACTGGCAGCCATACATGCCCATGCCATAACACTTCCTCCACTATGTTTGACACATGATGTGGTATTCTTTGGATCATGAGCTGTTCCTTTCTTTCGCCATACTTTTCTCTTCCCATCATTCTGGTACAAGTTAATCTTGGTTTCATCAGTCCAATGAATCTTATTCCAGAACATGGGAGGCTTTTTTAGATGTTTTCTGGCAAAGACTAATCTGGCTTTCTGTTCTTGAATGTTACCAGTGGTTTGCACCTTGTTGTAAACCCTCTTATTTACATTCATGAAGGCTTCTCTTGATTGTAGATTTTGACAATGATACGCCTACCTTTTCCAGAGTATTCTTGACTTCTGTTGATGTTGTGAAGGGGTTTTTCTTCTCCAAGAAAAGGATTCTGCGATCATCCTCTTTAGTTGTCTTCCGTGGTCTTCCAGGCCTTTCGATGTTGTTGAGCTCACCAGTGCTTTCTTTCTTTTTAAGAATGTAGCCAACTGCCAACTCAATACCTGATATCAACTCCAGACCTTTTATCTGCTTCATTTGTCATGAAGTAATGAGGGAATGGACCGCACCTGATCAATTAACTTCTTGTCAGTCAATTTTCCAAATACCTTTGAGCCCCTGAAAATGGAGGTACTTTACCTAAAATGGCTGTAATTCCTAAATGGTAAATGGCATATTTTTGGAACCTCTTAAAATAAAGCTGAAAGTCTACACTTCGTTGACATCTTGATTGTTTTATTTGTGGTAGTGTATAAAGACAAAATCACAAAAACTCTGTCATTGTCCAAATACTTCCGAACCTGACTGTAAATATATATATATATATATATATATATATATATATATATATATACATAGATAAGTATAGTATATCAAATCATAAGGATAAAACTGTTAACAGAACAGATATCTAAAATATCTTTCCCTAGATCAAGCTTCAAGCTTAACAAAGATTTAACTTTAACGGAAGTAAGAGTGATGGCAGAGTTGACTTTTTAACATCAGAAATGGAGAAATTTTGATAATCAATAATTCTATTAACATTTTTGTAACTATACAAAACTTTTACTAACTTTTGTAAAAATCTTGTAACAATCTTGACAGAACACTGTTCAGAAAACACAGAAAATATTTGTAAAACAAACAATGTTGCAGCCTTCCAGCGTTTATCCTGTTTGGCTTAGGCTATAATTTAATAAAAATGTAAAGAATTTCTAATACAATCTTTATGAAATCTACTTAACTATTCCACGGGATAAATCACACTGACAGACAGCTACCTAGACAGTTACTATTTACACTAACACCCCCAACCCTCTCCCTCTCTTCCATGAGTCCTCAATTTTGGCATGGTATGTTTACTGCTGATTCCAATTGTCCTGCTGATTTTCACAAGAGTGCAAGTTTGATTTAAAATATTCCTGCTTTTTAATATTAAGTGATATTAAATATCTACATAAATTATTTAATGAGCTTCAACATTTGAGTAGCCTGGATTAATGGTGTTGTTTTTCCTGCCATTATAACATTAATCAAAGTAATTCCAAAGCATTCTGTTGCACTGGTAGCTAATTAGCCTGCCTTGCATAGCCAGGTATATTTTTCACCTGTGAGCTTGTAGCTAAATGAAATATACATTAAGCTCAATTTAAATTCATAGATTTTTATTAAATTTAGCGGGCAATGAGTTAATTCTGCAATTATTTTAAACTGAGCCCTCGGAAATTAGGACCACCTTAGGATAAATGCCTTAAATCTTAAATGCCTAAATTTCCCTAATAACGATGGTACTCAATTTAGTAACATAGGTTAAACAGTGCTATTGCCACCCTGTTTCCACCCATGAAAGAAACACTTCCCCATTTTAAAATCCTAATTTAACTCCTCACTCTCTTTCATAAAATGTATCCCATAATTTACATTATATGCAGTTAGTGAAGTAACTCTTAACTACAAATTGGTGTTCTGGTTATTGTTAGTTAGCTAGATGGATAAAGTGTTGATAAGGTAAGATTAATGTTAGGAAATTTATTTAACATTAGGGAAAGAATTGTTCATGAATATAATTGTGTGATGTGGGAAAATTACATAAAGTTGGTTTAGATAGATAGACAGATAGATAGATATACTTTATTGATCCCATGAGGGAAATTCTTGTGTTACAGCAGCATGGTCAGTAGCAAGATACGACATGTACACACACAAAATGTAAAATATAAAATACAATAAGTTAAATTAAATGTAGTAGTTCAGATATGGAACACAGCTGTAGATTTAACCAGATTTACATCAGTATTTGCATAAGTGCACTTGTGAAAACTGGCAGTGAATAATGAATATGAAGAACCTTGAGATTGTAGAATATAATGACAGCTGTCCAAAAAAGTCCACTTTACTGGAGTTTTGAAAGAAGTTTTCTCTTACTCAAGTTTTATCAGCCCACCCTTAGCTTCCTGTCGTTGATCTGTGTGGCCGCAGCTCGATGCTGCTTCCCAGACTGGTCTGGGTGCTTTTCTACTTGGCCATTCGGGTTTTAGACTGACGTTGTGGTTAAATATGATTTATAGTCCAGTTATGGGAAATCTGATTAGGCAACCATAGAACTGCAGCCCTAAAGAAAGCGAGTGATTGGAGTCGGCTATTAGAATGGCTTTGAGAGGATATGATGTATTATAAAGAGAACAAGGTTTGAAACACAGCTCACTTGCGTGACAGAGGATGAGTGAACGCCAGTGTGTGTTGCCATAGCAATGGGTCCAGTGGTACTTTGTTAAGTGAATGGGATAGCGATTGGTTTTGCTGTACAGAAAGCACAGAGAGTGAATATGATGCAAAGAGCTGTTAATAGATCACACACTCAGAGTTTATGTGTAGCAGCAGGGTATGAGTGTGCTCTCCCTCTTCCTTTGTTTCTTTCTTATTATCTTGCTCCGTTTGCGACTGTGCAGTGGGGAGGTATGTGATTAAGAGTCTTATCTTCTTGTAAGACAAGTGAAATGTGTTATAATTAATTATGCTCCTCATCTTATTCTTATTATATCTTGTTATATCTTATTATATCTCGTTCTCTTTCTCCCTTTCTATTTCTCCCTCATTTTCGCTCTCTTTGTCTTTAATTAGGAGTAGAGACAGGTCCTGGGCCGATCCCCCGAGCTCTACAATGTTCTCAGTGCTCTGTGGTACTGTGCTGAGAAGCTCATCATCACTCTCTCTGTTCATTCTCTCTGTTCACCTTAACCTGTAGATATCTGTGTTGTAATTGAATTTGGAGAGTGCTTTTTATAATAGGTATTGTCACAAAACCACTTTTTCGGGACTACAGGCTCATTGTGCAAGCCAGCAGGCTGCAGAAGAAAGAAAAAATCTTTGAATTACAATAAGGAAGGAACACTGAAAGGGATCAAAACTCAAAAGGGGAACTTGCTCATTGGGTCTGAGAATCAACTTTAATTTGACACATTAGTCACATATGCCACTATTGTTGAGTTTAGGTTACAGACAGTCAAGATGGTGCAGTAGAGGCATACCACTACAAAATTGCCACAACTCAAACAACAAAAACAAAATTTAGGGGAAGCACAATGGAAACTTTTTCTCATAGAGATTACAGAAGGTGACATTCCCATTTCCACCTCTATAGAGAAAAACTGCCAGGACAACTAATGAATTTGGTTGCTAAACTGCAGCATGTCTAATCATGGGGTTGAGAGCTTTTCTCTTTATTAAGTCAAGTCAAGTCACATCGAGTCAAGTCAAGTGGTTTTTATAGTCATTCCACTATACACCGATCAGCCATAACATTAAAACCACCTGCCTAATATTGTGTAGGTCCCCCTTGTGCCACCAAAACAGCTCTGACCCATCGAGGCATGGACTCCACAAGACCTCTGAAGGTGTGCTGTGGTATCTGGCACCAAGACGTTAGCAGCAGATCCTCTAAGTCCTGTAAAGTGAGGTGGGGCCTCCATGGATCGAACTTGTTTGTCCAGCACATCCTACAGATGCTCAATTGGATTGAGATCTGGGCTATTTGGAGGCCAAGTCAACACCATGAACTCTTTGTTATGTTCCACAAACCATTCCTGAACAATTTTTGCAGTGTGGCAGGGTGCATTATCCTGCTGAAAGAGGCCACTGTCATTAGGGAATATTGTTGCCATAAAGGGGGTTACTTGGTCTGCAAGAATGTTTAGGTAGGAGATATGTGTCACGCACCAAGGTCTCCCAGCAGAACATTGCCCAGAGCATCACACTGCCTCTGCCGGCTCGTCTTCTTCCCATAGTGCATCCTGGTGCCACCTCTTCCGCAGGAAAGCGACGCACATGCACCCGGCCATCAAAATGATGTAAACAAAAACATGATTCATCAGACCAGGCCACCTTCTTCCCTGGTCCATTTCCATGGTCCCATATCAGCCCCATATGCAGCAACCTTCGATGCACTCTGTGTTCTGACACCTTTCTATCATAATCAGCATTAACTTTTTCAGCAATTTATGCTACAGTAGCTCTTCTGTTAGATCAGATCAGATGGGCTAGCCTTTGCTCCCCATGTGCATCAGTGAGCCTTGGGCTCCCTTGATCCTGTCACCAGTTCACTGGTTGTCCTTCCTTGGACCACTTTTGGTAGGTACTAACCACTGCATACTGGGAACACCCCACAAGATCTGCCATTTTGGAGATTCTCTGATTCTCTCATCTAGCCAGGGCAATTTGGCCCTTGCAAAGTCACTCAGATCCTCATGCGTGCCCATTTTTCCTGCTTCTAACACATCAACTTCGAGAACTGACTGTTCACCTGCTGCCTAATATATCTTACCCCTTGACAGGTGCAATTGTAATGAGATAATCAGTCACCTGTCAGTGGTTTTAATATTATGGCTGATCGGTATATATCCTGTATACATTGGAAAAAGTGTTGTTTCCCCAGCACCATGGTGCCACACATAAACCATACAGTGGCACAGTACACAGGACTAAATAAGGTGCAAATACACGACAATGGGAGACAAGTGCAAACAATACAATAAATACACAGGACAATAGATGCACAGGAAAACTAGACATGACAAGAGAAACAGTGTTGAGTGGAAGAAATAGTGCAAAAATTGTCTGTAAACTATTGACTGTGATAGCAACAATTGATTGTAGTAGCAGCAATAAGAGTCATCATAGTAAACTGTCCAATAGGTGCAATTATAAAGTACAGGTGCAGTTGGTCAGTGATGAGCGTACAATGGTAGCTGTTGGGAGGTTTTGATTAGTCCAGATGAGCGTTGACAGGCAGCAGTGTGTTGAGTATTCTGACTGCCTCAGGGAAGAAGCTTTTGCAGAGTCTTATGGAGGTGGAATAGATGCTCTGGTACCTTCTGCCAGATGGCAAATAGGTGAAAGGTCCATGAGAGGGGTGGGAGGGGTCATCCACAATGCTGGTGGCATTAATACCAGTCCATTAACAACTTTTATTCATAACTAATATAGTAGACACAGTATGATCAGTGGGTGGAACTGGCAGATTGACAGGAGCAGGGAAAGTGACATGGCACTGCCTCAGCAAATCACATGCTCACCTTCAGCTACAACTTCATGATTTAAAGCAGGGGTCTGCAATATTACACACAAGGGGCTGTTGTGGTAGCAGGGATTTGTTATAACCAAGCAGGAGCAAACCAGTTACAACTGATTGGGCAATGGTGGCTCAGTGGTTAAGGCTCTGGATTACTAATCAGCAGTTTGTGAGATTGAATCCCAATAGTGCCAAGCTGCCACTGTTGGACCCTTGAGGAAGGCCCTTAAAAGCTCAGCTCAATTATAAGTTTGTATATAAAAGCATCTGCCAAATATGTAAATGATTACACACGTGGAAATGGGGTCCTTGTTTGAATGAAACTGGAACGAAAGCCCCTTGCAGTTTAATTATAACTGAATGGGATTGAAGGGTTGGGATGAGATCAATAGTGCAGATAACTATGTTCATGACACTGATTCAAGCTTGATGCTATATGAATGTCATTTATTGCTTAGGGGTACAATTGTGAAGTAGGTTAAAAAGAACAGAGAGGTATAGCTAAAAGTTACCACTGTAACTTATGAGTCCAGCACACAAGACGGATAGCCACTGCCATTGTGCCCTTGAGCTACGCCTGTAACTCCTGTGGGACTGTCACTGTACTCAGCTGAATGATGACACTTGTGTGTAAATGACACAATCAGGTAAGTGCCACCGTGTTGCAGAGCAGTGGGCGGGCAGGAAGTAAGTTCAAGGTTTTGAAATGCTGTCATGGAATCGAAGGCAGCTTCTAGCAGGTCCCTTGTCATCCCTTAGACAGACAGGAAGAGTTTGAAGTGTACAGCGAGTTCTGCTGGGATTCTAGGCAGAATTGGTACTTAGGCAGAATTGTGCACCATTGCAACAGAAAACCTGACTCCTCTGGAGGACGACTCCATAATGACAGACAGGAAAATACATGATGTGTGGTTAGTCACGAGGACCACGCTGCCCTACTAAGCTAAAATACAGTACCTGCCAGCCTCACTATCCATCAACCAAACTTCTAATTATCTAGTTATTACTTATTTGATTGTGGCTGACATTGACATTATTTTTCTGTTTCACTCTATGAGCAGTTGCTGCTTGCTACCTTAGTGGGGAACTATAGTCATTTAAATGTAACATTCAGTCTGTGGCTAAGGGTGTGTCTGTAGAGTTGTATTTTTGGCATTACAGTATGTTATGCAAGTTATACTTAAGCGTTATATATCCTTTCACTTTCTTCTCAAGCCTCCGAACTCCTTCTATCATCAACTGAAAGTAGCTTAATTAATATGACCGAGACAAGTGCTGATGAGGCAGTGTTTTAATATATTTTTAAATGGCAGACCTTTGCATGCATGTGTGAGTGAGTGTGTAGATGTGTGTTGGGGGTGAGCTGGATTCAAACAGACAGTGGATGCTGGAGGAAGCAAGAATAAAGGAGAGAGTGATGCTGTAGATTTGGAGAGTGACAGAAATAGAGCAAGGATGTGCATTTCAAGAGGAATGAATTAGGATCTTAAGGGTGCTACGACATTCATTTCAGACATTGTTGTGCTATTCTTGAATACCCATGAAAACCATTTTGTGTTTTTAATTCTGAAAATCATGCCTATGTACAGTGTATAGAAAATGATTAAACACCCATTCAAAATGTTTACATTTTGTTATTTCAAATGGGACTTGTTTTTCCTGATCCAAACCACACAGCATACCCCATGAATGCTATGATTTTTGACACTGGTTGTGAATGGTTGTGAAATGGGGGAATTTCTGTCTCTCCAAATCACAGGCCTTTTTAATTTATAAGCAGAGTTCATCAAGTAAGGAGTAAGCATTGCATATCGATCTTATTCAAATAGCATAGCTGTGGAGGTGGGATTGATTAAATTAGATTGCTGCAGAATGTGGCATACAGTGCATTTGAATGAATGCTTGACACATTGGCATGCAACATATGCTTGTGACAGAAGGTTGATAATTATTTTATAGAATGTGTTGCAAATAAGTTGCATGTGAATGTTTTTTTATTTTTTCTGTGAAACTCGGTTGGGAATAAACCATGACAAGGCATGCTATTACAGGAAAATGCTCAACAGCAAGATGGAGTGATGTCTCCAGATAAGACGTGGCATTACTGAAGTTACGCCCTGAATTTTTATTAATTAAAAGACAGGGCATTGTATTTTTTTTATCAGTTTATAGTTA
The DNA here is from genome assembly GCA_022985145.1 of Pangasius djambal. Classification (NCBI taxonomy): domain Eukaryota; kingdom Metazoa; phylum Chordata; class Actinopteri; order Siluriformes; family Pangasiidae; genus Pangasius; species Pangasius djambal. The sequence goes on from CM040978.1 coordinate 11,832,067, forward strand.
CAATTATTTATAGTTACACGTTAGTCACCGTTATCACTTACTTTATAAAAGTTATAAACATTAGTTCCCTAACCAGACTCTCTTTTTTCCTCTCTTGATGTTAATAAGAAAAAGAAAATTCAGCTTGTCATATTAGAGAAATTGGAAAGTCCTCTGTCCTCAAAACTCAGGAAACCAGTCATGGAAAACGTAATACTGACCGTTACAAAGTGCTGACACCAGACACATGCTAAATAAACAATATACATGTTAAATAAATGCCACCATATAGAAAGCTTCAATATATGTATTCTTTGTTAAATAACAATATGTCTTTAGTCCCTTTTTGTTAGTCTTAAATTTACTGACACCTTCAGACCAATCAGATTTGAGAATTCACCCAGAATTCACCTGTAGGTCACCGGCACCGATGGCGGTCGTTGTTAACCCGAGCCTCGACCGATACGGTATGAAATTCAGAGTACTGACGATTCGCATGATTAAATTTGGCAATATTTTATGCTGGATGCCCTTCCTGGCGCAACCCTCTCTATTTATCCGGGCTTGGGACCGGCACAGAAGTCACTGTACTGTGACCCCCATGGCTAGATTACCAGAGTTAGTATATAATATTCATTAACTGCTCCATGCAATTTTGAAATACAGTGGCTACACTAAAAACGAACTTGTATACTTGAGTCTGAAGCAGAATATGCAGCAAAAGAGAACAATTTTAGTTCACTGTTAGAGCTGCAAGAGTCTATACTACAGTTTATCAACTTGGAAGCTCATACAGTAACTATCACTTACCCTGCTTAATTAGCTAAAAGCACGCTAAACAAAGGGGGCGTAGGTTTCACATAAATACAAGCAGGCATCTTTGAAATCAGTGTTTTTTAGTCACACCAGACATTTTTGTATAAAGAAGAGCTTCCTGGAGGAGTGTAACTTCAGCCAAAATACATAGGGTAGTGTGTCAGCTTTGTAAAGCTGCCAACTTTTCAAAATATCTTTTTGTTTGTGCTGATGTGAAATAGAAGTGGCTCATGCAGCATGCCCACTGTTAGTATTGCAACACTGTTACCATAAGGTCTGCATTGTATCTGATTATTATCTAGCTATCTATAACTGGGTCTATTATTAATATACAATAAATATTAAAATTCTTTCTAAATATATAGCCTAACTATGGCAGGGAGGAGGCTTAGCTTAGCTTTGGCTTTAGAGGCAGAGCATTAAGAGCAGGAAAAGCTTCTGCAAGTGGACAGCATTTACTGTAAGGTACTGCAGTTAATGTAGGACAGTCAGATCTGATACCAATGTCCCAAATTAATAAATTATTTACAATGAAATCTTGTAATACTGGCTCTGATTTGGCATAATATAAAGCTGCTTATAGTTGCTCATTAGCAAAATTAATATTTCCACCTGCATTTTCTCCTCCATCTTTTCACTTGAGCTGTGACCTGATTAGTTAGATAAAATAAAAAAAAAAACACTCCAGATCACTCTGCACTGAAATGTTTTTGAAAGGTGTTCTGCTCTGAGGGAATACGTGTGAGCAGCAACAGTCACATTCTAACCACCTTATTCCTGCTTCCCATTGGACTATGTGCAAAATGGGCTGGTGGAGGAAAAAAAAGACTAGTGTGTGAGCACAGCCTAACTCCTTGCTATGTGCACCCAAGTATAAAGACATGTCATTTTGATTTTGTTGTGACTTTACTTGTGAGCCGTATGTTGCTGCTAAGCTATGTTTAACTTCACTTAAATTGTTCTGTATGCTAATTTCAGCCATGGGACGATCACAACGAGTATTTAAATATATTCCTCATGTGACAGTCTGGGGTTCTAAATGGTGCATAGAAGTAGGAATTTGTGTCACTGCTGAAGTTAAGAAAAGCCACCTGGTACAGACGTCACATTTTCTTAATATTTCAGAAATGACCTCATCTTAAGAAGCATGGAAATTTCAGGAAAAGGCCATTTTCAGAGGTACTGCTACAGAGTGGGTGCATAAAAATATGCAGCTTTCATGTAGTGACAAGCTGGTGGATTGTGTTTATCGATTAGTTCTTGCTATTGTGTGCTAAATCAATAAAGTAGACAGAGTCTTAGAGGTGGATGTGTTTGTGTGTATGTGTGTGTACATGCGTTTATATGTGTGACAGAGAAAGAGGTGTAAGTAAGCAGAAGGACAGGAGGTGTGGTGTGATTAAAATTGATGAGAGATAAAGATACAGTGATACAAGCCGATGCTCAGGCCAACTGTTGGCATGGTGAGGAAGATGGTTGGTGGACGCAGCTGACAGCTTGGCACTTTGCAAGACGCTGCAATGAGTGTGACCTCAGTCAGTCACATGTTCACCTTCAGCTCCTGATGAAACATCTCTATGAAATACATGTAGTGTGAGAGCTTTAGGTCGGACTGCCAGCCCTGCAAAATATTTTGCAGCTCATAAAACATTTATCAGCAAGAAGGGGTGAATAGGTAATGAGAGAGAAAAAAGTGAAAGGGCAAGAGAGAGAGAGAGAGGGAAAAAGAGAGTGATGTGGTTGTTTAAACATACATGAAGACACAAGAAAGAATTGGGTATATTATAGATGGCATGAGAGGAAGAGCAAACTAGTTTCTCATAGAATGAAAGGAAGATGGATAAACCAGTATAAATGTTTAATGAAAAAGAAAAAATATGAAATTTGACATTTTAGCCAATGGGTTGAACTTTTTTTGTAAAGAAAAAAAAAATGACCATACTAATCATATCTTTGGATTTTCTAAAATATAAAAGACCCTCTCTTTAGAGATATGTTTCTGACAACCTTGTCTCACGCTTGAAGATTTGTAGCAATTTGCATGACTCAACTTATATGAAAGGTTTGAAAGGTTGTAGTTATTGGTATGATTAGGGATGATACCTTTCCTCAGGACTTTATGCATAATTTGTATATTTGCATGAAATACAGCCACATCATCCATGTTTGTTGTATTATAAACAAAATAATCCATAAATCCCCCATGAGAACCATAGAATGGTTTAAGAAGAACATACAGAAATTAGAAATAGGTGATTTTTTAAGAAAACCTTTTCTAAATATTTAACTCAGCTCATTGACATAACACTATTCCTCTTAGTGCATACGAGTGTGTATGTGAGTGTGTGTAGTTACAGGTCTTGAGGTGTGATCATAAGATTATCCTAGGACAGCCAAAGAGCCACTGTTGAAGCAAAACCTCTAACCTTTAACTGTTCAGCTACATGGCTGAACTGTTCACTTGTGCCTGGGTGGTTTCTGAACATTTGGGGATGCTATATAAAATTCTCATGGTGTTGAATGTTTATTCAATCCACATAAAAAATGAAGTTCATAACTCTGATCTCCAGGTTAATATTAAATATTAAAACTTGCTATTCAGGGACTCCTGAGAAGCACAACAGAAAAAAGTATTCGTCCAATTTTGATCCTTTGGCTCATCATTGGGACACAGGCATCCGTGGCCTGGAGCCAAGGGAGCAAAATTGACCATACTCTCTGGGTGGGAAGGTTGTCCTAGTCACTCTCCTCTGTCAGTCACTGAGACGCTAACCAATTGCTGGTGTCTGTGAGCTCGTGTATGCAGAAGAGGGCAGATAGCACTTTCCTCCAAGTGTGTTGCACTGTGCTGTGACAGAGCCTGAGCAGCAGTTTGAAAAGATGTGGTTGGCTGGCATCATGTGTCTCGGAGGAGGCAGGTGTTAGCCTTCACTCTCCTCGGACGGTAGTTGTATGATAGGTTAGAGCTGCCTGGGAATTGGCAGTTGACAAAACTGGGAGAAAAATGAGGGGGATAAAACCTTGCTATTTAGACTCAGCCAGTTAACAACCACAATATGTTCCTTAAGGCATTGGTTCATATTGGTCATCATGGACCTATTTTCAGTGACAGTACGAGTATTGGTTTATGCAGGTATTGATTTATTTTGGTTTATTTATTTTGGAAAAAGAAAACATCAATTAATACAAAGAAAACTTACTTTTTTAATGTTCCTTATGGTGTATTAATGCTAATGTTCAGGGTTTGTTCATGTTAACTAATGTGGTAATGTAAAGAGTTACTGATTTCTCAATTCTCATTTTAACAAATGACATAACTGCTTTTGTCAATTTTGATGTCAAGATCTCATAAGGCATTAAGTGAGTATGTTTAGTGACAGATATTATATTAACATAAGGTTGTGTTATGACATTTAAGCCATGACAACTGACTTTGTAGCTCAGTGCACTTATATTATGTTCCAGTACTTACATTCCAGTTAGGCTCACTTGGAAAGTCACTTCATTGCCATTGTACAGGGAGAAATGAACATAAATCAGCCTAGACAGTGTTATAACTCACCCTACAGCCAATATGAATCTATTACACCTAACTTAGATAGCTTTAGATCATTTTAATTAATTAATTAATTAATAATAAACCAACTGTTATTTCAACATGACATCAAAATAAGAAACATGTCTTTGACAGATGACTCATGATGGAATAAGCCCTCATAAATGTTTATGTAGGTTTTTGGCAGTTGTCAAGTATAGCTTTGGTATGTAGGTTTCATGTTGCCTTATGAACATCACTCTAAAGTAATGTGGAACAAATTGTATCTCTCTCTCTCTCTCTCTCTCTCTCTCTCTCTCTCTAGCATAGGCAGCTGGTTAACAGAAATGAGCAGCACAGAGTTTATCAGGCAAACTTCCTGCACCTTTCTCCAGCTAGTTTTATTCATCACTGGTGTTTCAGGAATGTTTCTCATTTCCTGTTTGTTTCTCAGCTCTACCATGATCTCAGCTTTATCATGTTATTTTCAATAGCAACTCTATAAATTGCCTACTTTTCAAGTTGTATTCTGTTTTGTTTTCAGATCACAACAGATTGACCAAATCCATGGACACACTGTTGTTTTATGGGGTCCTAAGCAGCTGCTTATGCCATTTATGCTTGCACGTTGCATTGAATATGAGCATTTTCCAAATGAATATGTAAAATAGAGGGGAGAGAATCCCTGGAATGAGGGAGAGAAATTTGAGACAACTGCATTGCATATAAAACGAATCCTGCTGTACTGCTTTAGGCATTCATTAAGCATCTTGAACTCCACAGGTCTGTGTGCTTGGCATTCATACATTACTATATAATTTGGTTTTGCTTGGTTTCTCTCTCTCTCTTTGTCTGTCTCTTTCTCGCTCTCTTTCTCTCTCTCACTACATATTATAATGTAGTAAAGCATTGAATTTAGGAGTATGAGGTACTTGGGATGCTATACAATCAAAGTCTCTCTATGAGTGAAGTGAGAGTTGTGTCCACATTCTTGGCATTAAGTCAAATTCATTTAAGGTGAGATTCAGACTCTGTCAAGGGTATGTTTGATCTCCACTTCTGTTTGTTGTTTTCATGGACAAGATATTAAGACACTGGAGATGTATCCAGTATTGGTGGCAGGGCTAGATGTAACATCCATGTTATTTGCAGTTGATGTTCTTTTGGCACCATCTGGACTGGATCTCCTTTGTGCACTCGACCCTTTCACTGCTAAGTATTTTGCGCTGGGGGTGAAAATCAGCACCAAGGCCAAGGTTCTTCCTCAGAAAAGAGTGGTATGCTCGCTTGATGTGAAGGAGAGACCGTGCCCCTGGTGTAAGAGTTTAACTATCTTGGGATCTTATTCACAAGTGATGGAAAAAGAGAGTGTGAGATTGACAAACAGATCAGGTCAGCGGCAGCAGGGTGACAGTCACCGTGCCGGTCCGTGGTGGTGAAGCAGAAGCTGTGATCAATCCATGACCCTATTGTCACCTATGGTCACAAGCTGTGGGTAGTGACCAAAAGAAAAAGATTGTGAGGAATGAGGTGCCTTGGCAGGGTTGCTGGACTTACTCTCCATGGGCGAGGAACTGCCAGTAGAAGCTTGAATCTTTAGCCAGAGATAGAGATGTCTGGGCTGACCTTCTCAGGACATTACCACCACAACCCCCACAGGAAAAGCAGGAGGAAATGAATGAATAATGCATCGAATTGAGTTTACACTACAAACAACAGGAATGATAAAACATGGTGGTACAGTGGCTCTCTGAGGGACAACACTCCTCTGTGTTTTGGCAACGAGTGGTACATCAGAGACATGTCATACTGAGGCAGCCTAAAACCTCAGAGAGAGATACTGTGTCTTTGTTTTATATTTGTGTGTACAGACGGGAGCAGGTGGTGAATTTTGGAGAACATGAGCAGCTCATAAATGATGGATTTCTCAGACGCTTTGCCTGGATAGGGTCTAATTTTACCTTTTCCCCCTTCTATCTCTCTGTCCACATACATGCACATAAAGAGGCAAAACAAATACACAGCTTCATCTGAACCATCAGATAATCTGCGATCTGTCTACACACACACACACACACACACACACTTAGATGATGTCTCTTCCTAGATTTGCGGTTATTAGTGGAGCATGGAGAGAAAGAAGATTTAAATTTGCATGATTTATATATACATTTGCATGATTAGATGATTAATGCTGTTTAGACTGTGTACTTCTAGAAATGATTATACTAAACTGTGTGTGTCTGTGTGTCTTTTTGCTTCACAATGATGAGTCTTTAAATCTACTGTTGTAAAATAAACCTACTTACAAACTTTATGGAGGCTTTAGTGTTGAGTGTATGTGTGTGAGAGAGAAAGAGAGAAACGTGTCTCTAAATATGCCATCCTCTATTAGCTTTTCTTTGGCATTATCAGTCAAGCCAGTTCAGAGATAAGAGAATATGCTTAAAGTTAGCTTTTGAGTCTATGAGTACTGTTTGTACTCCCTGTTTGTGTTCGCTGTCAGAAGGCTTTCACTCTCCCTCTGTCTGCAGCAGTGGCATCGATTCTACATTGGCACCCTTAAGCGAGAGCTTGTTACCCCTGCTACTTTAAGGGCCTTTGGTTTGATTTAATGCCACTCTAAGTGGATGACTTTTGAAAATGGATGCAAAACACTCAGAGAAATGAGAAACGTTTGTCACTGGTGCTTTAAGAGCTGCACGAACGGCACTCCGACCAGCAGGAGCTGTTAGAGTTCAGGTGGCCGTGCATAGTAATAAATCACAGGCCATATGCTCTTTATAACCACCACGCCCTATGATGAAATCTCTGCAGCGTTGTGTGTGTGGGGTGTATGTGTATTTGTGTGTACATATAAGTATGTGTGTCAAACAGAGTGGAAGAAGGATAAAGACAGAACAGACAAGATCTTAATTGTGCAGCTGGACTGTTTTCAAGAAGGCGAGCAGGAAAAATCGAATAAGAGACAAGCGAAGAGGAGTTAGTGAGTGGGGGATGGAGAGAGGGGAGTGAGAAATGATGAAAGAGAGAAAACAAGGGGAATAATAGTGGAAGGAAAGAGAGCACGTGAGCAATAGGAGGAAAACACATTTTCAGTTATAGCACATCAATAATATGACATAATGGCATGTCAGTCTTCTTGACTGTCTGTAAAAGGACTGGAAGAAAAACAACGCATTTACAGTATGTTATCTGAAAATAAGAGACACCATGCCAGGGCAGAGGAAGAAAATTAAGTAATAGAACAAAAGCAATAAAATGAATAACATTTGTCAGGAGTGCTGTATTATTGCTTCAGGGAAAAAAAAAGGATCCTATAAAGGAGCAACATTTTTGGTTTATGACTTTGTTTCCGTACTCCTTTTAACATAACCTCATCGACTTGCTCTCTCCGTTTCAGTCTCCAATGCCATATCTATTACTCTGTTAATTCAAGTGAAGTTTGTTAGATGACCCCTTGGAAAGGTGAGGGAATGAGTCAACGAGTCAACAGGCTCAGAAGTTGCTCAGAAATAACTGCAATAAGATGAAATTTCATTTCTAGTTCTGAAAAAAGAAAATGGCTAAACAAAACTATGTATAAGTGTAAGTCTGAGTAATAAATTGATAAAATACTTTTTAAATAACATTTTATTTGCTACTTTCAATCAGGGCTTTATGTAATAAACTACTCCATCTGTCCAGTCTGTCTGTTTATGTAGCTTTGTTTACTTTGCTAGCTAGCTAGTATGCTTGTGTTTGTGTAGCAAATTATTTTATCTAGCTTTTTTGTCATTTTATTATAGATTTAAGGTGTCAGGCAGCAGTGACAGTTACAGGTTAAGATTCTTTATAACACAAGCAAACAAATCCAAAATGTGGAGTAGAATCAGAGTCAAGAAACAGGCAGAAGTCATGCAATATGCAAACAGCATTACTTGGACAAAAGACAAAGACATAAACCAGGAACCAGAAACATAGTCATAACCATAAACGCAATAGTAAGAGCACATAAGACTTGGTATAGACAGGTACATGACACTGAGCATATACTTCACAACGTAGTGAAGTGAGTCCTTAAATACTGTGGCTGTGATAGGATTCAGCTGTGCATGATTAGGAATGAAGGCGACCGTGACCGTGAGAGAGTTCGTCATGGTTGTTGGGTGCTGTAGTCCTCGGCGGCCATGTATGTACAACACCGTTTCCGGCATTGACATGACATAAAGTCAGACGCAGAAACACTGATACAGTTCTGGTCACTATTCAAAACAGTGTGTACTCCATTGTCCTCTTCTCCCCTTGTTCACCAAGTGGTCACTTGTGTGAGGGGGGAACTATGATGATATGCTATAGATCAATCTATATACAAATACATTCATTTTTGTCAATTCCTGTATAACATTGACTAATGTTAATGCCATGTTAAAATAACACCGAAATTAATGGGCTACTTGCACGCAGGGCTACGACTTATTTCCATTTTGAAATTATGCAGTTCTCACGTCTCTTGTAGCAGTGTTGACATCTGGCAGCACAGAGAGACAGCAAGAGCAACAGCACAATCTTCTTTGCAGTGAACTATGTGGGTTAATGTTAGCTTGGATGTTTGTTTATATTAATAGGTATTTTCTTACCTTTATAGTTGTTTATGTATGACAAAGCATTCAATCTGAAGCCTGTCTCCAGCTTGCTAAAAGGAACTTTGCGTATATATGATGAACGTTGTTGGCGTTCATTTTCGGGAGTTCCTGCAGACACAGGGTGTAAAATAGCATCATTGCCATTATAGTGGACGAACCAGAAGCAGTGGAGCCATCGTGTATATAATGCGGAAGTGTTTGTCCGAGTAGCTCGTTGAGTTTTGTTTGTAAGGTTGTGTTAGAACATTTTTTAGCTGACCTGCTGTCAGAGTCACATAATAGTACTTAATGTTAAACCAAAACCAAATCTCTCATGGCAGTCATAGGGTTCTCACAAAGATCTTTGCAGACTATTATGTCTCTCTGAGCTTCAAAGTCAGTTATCATGATGTTCAAACAGCCTGAAAAGGGTCTCAGGTGTTATTTCAACTTAACATTAAAATGGACAAAAGCAGGTGTTGTAATAAGCCTTGTAAATGTTAAGGTAAATTTATGTCAGTTGTCAAGAAGAGTCTGCATTGAAGTCGTGTATCCGATGATGATATATTTTTGGCACCAATTTTTTTAATCTACCCTCTTTTCCAATGTTAAAACATAGTAAATAAAAGGTAGAAATCTAAAAAAGTAATAAAAAAAAAAAAACTGAAGTGACGTGTGACGTGTAGACTTTCAGCTATAAGAGTCTCCACAAAAATATGGCATTTACCATTTAGGAATTACAGCCATTTTAAGGCAAAGTACCTCCGTTTTCAGAGGCTCAAAGGTATTTGGACAAAGTGACATAATTGTAAATATAACCATAATTTTAACACTTGGATGAAAATCCAATGATTGCCTGAAGTCTGGAGCCCATGTTCTCAACACTCAAATTCTGAGTTTCCTCCCTGGAGATGCTTTGCCAGGCCTTCACTGCAGCCACCTTCAGTTGCTGCTTGTTTGTGGGTCTTTCTGCCTTCAGTCTTGTCTTCAGTAAGTGAAAAGCAGCTCTATTGGGCTGAGATCAGGCGACTGACTTGGCCATTGAAGAATATTTCATTTCTTTGCCTTCAAAAAGTCTTGAGTTGCTTTCGCAGTATGTTTAGGGTCATTTTCCACCTGCACTGTGAAGCGGAGTTCTATCAGTTTTGTAGCATTTGGCTGAATGTGAGCAGAGAGTTGACACATGATGTGGTATACTTTGGATCATGAGCTGTTCCTTTCTTTCACCATACTTTTCTCTTCCCATCATAATAAGTGACGTGACGTGTGGCCAAGTATGGTGACCCATACTCGGAATTTTTAACACATCCAAGTGCACACACAGTAATGAACACACACCCGGAGCAGTGGGCAGCCTTTTTAGCTGCGGCGCCCGGTGAGCAGTTGGGGGTTCGGTGCCTTGCTCAAGGGTTTCAGCTCAGTCGTGGTATTGAGGGAGGAGGAGAGCGCTGGTCATTCACTCCCCCCACCTACAATCCCTGCTGGGCTTCAGGTTAAAGTCCGACTCTTTAACCATTAGGCCACGACTGTCCCAATTAAATAATCTTAAAGGCTCAGTAGCCACAGAACAGAAAAATATCTGAACAGAAAAAGAAATGATTTTTTCATCCTCCTTGGAAGAACTCTTTCCCCCCCTTGTTCGCTCATTCCCTCTTTGTTGAGAAAGCTTCTCTAATTTAATTTTCTAACCTGATTTTAATTGAATATGGATTAATCATGAAGTATCACAGTGATGGCAGCATTGAAATTGAATAAGCAAAGATTTCACTGCGGGGAAATTTGGCTGTGCAGAAATACAGCTGGTTTTACATACAGGTGTTTTTCCCTTCAAGATTTTTACTGTGAAGTTTCTAGTAGTGTGTACATGAGTGTGTGTGTAAGAGACAAAGCATGATAAGTTCTGGTTTAGTTTCTACAGCTGACTTTCATTACTTTGTCCTTGTTCTCTCTCTCTCTCTCTCTTACTGTGTGTGTGACAATAGACAAAGCATGGTATGTTATAGTTTATATTGTCTAGTGTTATGCTGACTTTCACACCTTTGTCCTTGATATTGTGTGTGTGTGTGTGTGTGTGTGTGTGTTTATACCCAATGTCAGTCCAGTCACTCACACTGGTCCTCAATTATTTTGTTTCTCTCTTTTACTCATTTAATCTGTTTCCTCTTCATCTCATCACTACTGGGTCTTGAACGCTGAGCTGCACACTTTTCCCCTTGAGCCTGTTTCTCTCTTACACTCAGTCATTATCTCTTCTTCGCTCTCCTAAAGTAGCTCTCAGTCTGCTTCCTGATGTAGATGTGTCTCTGACTGTTTTTCTTCATGTGTGTGTGTGATGCACATGTGTAAATCTTTGATGCACCATTGTGAACAAAATAGTGGAGTTAGTGAAGTTATGCATGAATACATTCTACGATTAATGGATGGAGTGTATTGTTACCATCAACTCAGGTATGTTGTCAGACACACCCAAGATATGATCTCTGTCCTATCTGTTTACAGGAAGATTATTGAAGTGAAGATCATTGATGATGAGGAATATGAGAAAAACAAAACCTTCACTATTGAACTGGGCGAGCCTGTTCTCCTGGAGATTGGACAGAAACATGGTAAAATTGTGTGTGTGTGTGTGTGTGTGTGTGTGTGTGTGTGTGTGTGTGTGTGTGTGTGTGTGTGTGTGTACCTTAGTACTAGTGCTGTACAATATGTAAGGAACAAAGCATAAAGGGGCATGCTGTTTGTTGATTACTTAGTCTATAACAGAATTCTATAACAGCACATCTCTGAGTGTTTTATTCCTCTTACACCAGCAACAGCAATTTACAGATCACATTTTTTAAAATTCATTAAATAATGCCTTGTCATACTTTTTATCCATTTATAGTTAATAACTTACATTGAGACTCCTTCCAAAAAGCGAAATATACAGAAATTACACACATTTAAAAAATGTGCAGCATCCACATACATTCTTTGGTAAGGTGTTACTATAGAAATGATAATGTATTAATATTAATCTGTGACTTGTCTTGCAGCTGAACTACTTTTAGAACTGTGGTGTTATAGAGAATTCGTCCTTCTGACCGATCAGAATTAAGAATTCAACAGTTCTGTGATATAAACAAAAGTATCACTTCACAGTATTGACAGTGGAGTTGGTCAATAATATCAAAGTTCTGACAATACTCACAAAACTTTCAGAGAAGTATCTTTGCAGTGATGTATTACACAATATAAATATTTCATGCCAGCCAATCCTACTCAGTACACAATTCTTAGGCCTAATAGCTCATACTCATGTTCTCTCTTTTGGTGAAGCCATGAGGCTACGTGATTGTAAAAGTCTTTTTATATAAACAGAACCATTAATGACCATCAGACCTCAGACACACTACAGCCTTAACACATGCACTCTAGAGACCCTTACTAATGAGACAACACTCATTAGCTAACATTCTACTTCAGGAAGTGTCACAAGGATCGATGTCACCATCCTGTCCATACTGTGTGTGCAGTGTTATTGTGTACAGTACATTCACAGGAAACCACAGTCATTAGGTCTTATATTCAGTTTAACACAATCTGCACAGGCAAGATTTATAGAGCGAGAGTGAAAGAGAGAGATAGAGAGAGAGAGAGAAAGAAATGACATTACTGATTTAGCTTAGTTCATTTTTAACGTAAAGTCAACTTCAAACCAGATGTTTATGGTGCAGCATTAGGTGTAAATACCTAGCTACAGGGAAATTTGTTACCTCAGGGAAATAATTGGCTGCCACCGGATCAGCTAGAGCAAATGTAGTGACTGCAGGCTACCACCTTGCCTTAGTGTTAATTACATAGCCTGTCCTGGCATGGCCTCTTCATTCCCACACCTTATTCTTCTATTCAATTAACACCATGATTCCCCTGAGATTTATTTAACTCCCGCTTTTCAGGAGCTAAAAGGAGACATGTACCTCTCTGTTACCTCTCTGTTAGCCAATTTCTTTCTTATCAGTCACTGTTAGTCTCTGTCTATCTCTCTCTCTCTCTCTCTCTCTCTTTCTCTCTTTCTCTCTCTAGGGGACTCCAATGAGAACAAGCCTGTAGTAGGAGCAGAGGAAGAAGAGGTAGCTAAGATGGGATGTCCCAGTCTAGGAGACCACACCAGGCTGGAAGTGGTGATTGAGGAGTCCTATGAGTTTAAGGTAACAGTAACAACTATTTAGGAAATTCCAGCATATGTCAGTATTGTGTAGTATTCTTTCACACAGCATTGTATTTCTCCACTTTATGCTTTCAGGAGAATTATTGATTTTGTATCATTTTCACATTTATATCCCTACATCCTGTCATGTATTACCCCCAACAAGCCATACAGTCACCCTCGTGCAGAGAACAATTAGTAGTATAGCTTTAGCAAGTATGAAATACTAGCCTACCTGTCACCACTGTTACAATACACCATTGTAACATGTGCATCAGTTGTTACAGTACATTTGTTTATGAAAAATATATAATAAATCAGGAGTAGTCTTCCAAAGTTCAAGAAGAATGCAACCAACTGAAATAGGAAAATAATAAACTAACATATGAGTGGACAAAATACCTCTGCATGCAATACTGCACAAAATATTCTAGCACCACATTTAAAAGATTCAATGTTTTTATTCAGACTTATTATGTTTACCCCATATGATAATTATAAGTCCAAACTGCATCATTATAGCTTCCAGGTCCACTTTTTTCTGCCATCTGTAAATATCACATTTACTTCCTACATATTAGTCTAAAGGCCCATTGTATTTTTACATCATTAGATTGTGATGTTATTGATTTGAATTGTTAACATTTAATATGTAAAGTTCACGTGTGTGTGTGTGTGTGTGTGTGTGTGTGTGTGTGTGTGTGTGTGTGTGTGTGTGTGTGCGCATAGAGCACAGTGGATAAGCTCATTAAAAAGACCAATCTGGCTCTGGTAGTTGGAAGCAGTAGCTGGAGGGAGCAGTTTGTCAGCGCAGTTACCGTGAGCGCAGGTAGGCTGGAACACTTGTCAATTACAGCCAGAGACTAGATCTGAGCGCTTATCTTGAGATTATGAAAATATACTTGGCCTCTTTGTGCTATTGAAATGGATAATTAAAAGAATCTAATGACTAAACACGGGGGGTTAATCCAGTCTGACCTCATGTCAGTCCCGAGTGGTTTGATTGATGACTTGAGGGGATGATCCATATTTATCTGCACTGCCCTTTCTCAGCTGTTATGCTACATGAAATATTCATGGTCTAGCTGCTTTTCATAGTCTAAACTTTGCCCTTCGGCCCATTTAGGTGATGATGATGAGGAAGAAAGTGGCGAAGAACGCCTTCCTTCCTGCTTCGACTACATCATGCACTTCCTCACAGTCTTCTGGAAAGTTCTGTTCGCCTTCGTGCCACCCACTGAGTACTGGAACGGCTGGGCGTGTTTCATTGTATCAATCTCTTTGATTGGCATCTTAACAGCAGTGACGGGTGATCTGGCCTCCCACTTCGGCTGCACCATCGGTCTGAAGGACTCCGTTACCGCCGTGGTGTTTGTAGCACTGGGCACCTCAGTACCAGGTCTATAAATCAATGAATGAATCACAATGAAGAAACAAATGTGTAATTAATGCCGATGTACTTCATGGATTATGTATTATATGTATCTAATATAACAGCTATTCATCTTTATATTGATCTGTACGAGAAAAATGCTACACACTTAAAAGAGCAGTTTTACATAAATTGAGTACTATTTTTTCTCTAATCACAATTTATATTAAAAGATCTAAACCAAGGCTTAATTCAAAATGAGTTAAATCAGTAAATGCTCAGGTGAAACTAGGTCATTTTAAAATGCAAATCTGCAGCAGCCATCAACGCTGAAATGCTGCTGTCTTTCTACAGGAGGTTTGCATAATATTTGCATTAAGAGTCAGTAAATAGTGACAAATACTATTTATTGTGGGGTGTGTGGTGTGGCCTGGAAAAACCTTCACATGGCAGAAGTTTTTACTACATCGTTTTGAAGAATACAGGCCTTCTTGAACTGAAATGCAGTCAGGTCTGGAAGCATTTGGACAATGACAGAGTTTTTGTGATTTTGCCTTTATACACCACCACAATGGATTTGACATAAAACAATCACGATGTGATCGAACTGTAGACTTTCAGCTTTATTTTAAGAGGTTTCACAAAAATATGGCATTTACCATTTAGGAATTACAGCCATTTTAAGCAAAGTGCTTCCATTTTCAGAGGCTCAAAGGTATTTGGACAAAGTGACATAACTGTAAATATAACCATAATTTTAACACTTGGATGAAAATCCAATGACTGCCTGAAGTCTGGAGCCCATGTTCTCAACACTCAAATTCTGAGTTTCCTCCCTGGAGATGCTTTGCCAGGCCTTCACTGCAGCCACCTTCAGTTGCTGCTTGTTTGTGGGTCTTTCTGCCTTCAGTCTTGTCTTCAGTAAGTGAAAAGCAGCTCTATTGGGTTGAGATCAGGCGACTGAGTTGGCCATTGAAGAATATTTCATTTCTTTGCCTTCAAAAAGTCTTGAGTTGCTTTCGCAGTATGTTTAGGGTCATTATCCACCTGCACTGTGAAGCGGAGTCCTATCAGTTTTGTAGCATTTGGCTGAATGTGAGCAGAGAGTTGACACATGATGTGGTATACTTTGGATCATGAGCTGTTCCTTTCTTTCGCCATACTTTTCTCTTAACATCATTCTGGTACAATCTTGGTTTCATCAGTCCAAAGAATCTTATTCCAGAACATGGGAGGCTTTTTTAGATGTTTTCTGGCTTTAAAAGTTAGAAGTCTAATCTGGCTTTCCTATTCTTGAATGTTACCAGTGGTTTGCACCTTGTTGTAAAACCTCTGTATTTACATTCATGAAGGCGTCTCTTGATTGTAGATTTTGACAATGATACGCCTACCCTCTCCAGAGTATTCTTGACTTCTGTTGATGTCGTGAAGGGGATTTTCTTCACCAAGGAAAGGATTCTGCGATCATCCACTTTAGTTGTCTTCCGTGGTCTTCCAGGCCTTTCGATGTTGTTGAGCTCACCAGTGATTTCTTTCTTTTTAAGAATGTAGCCAACTGTTGATTTGGCCACACCTAAGGTTTTTGCTATCTCTCTTATAGATTTATGTTGTTTTTTCAGCCTAATGATGGCCTCCTTCACTTGCATTGAGATCTCCTTGGACTTCATATTGGTAGCTCCAGTCAAACAGCTGCTAAATGCCAACTCAATACCTGATATCAACTCCAGACCTTTTATCTGCTTCATTTGTCTTGAAGTAACGAGGGAATGGACCGCACCTGGTCAATTAACTTCTTGTCAGTCAAGTGTCCAAATACCTTTGAGCCCCTGAAAATGGAGGTACTTTACCTAAAATGGCTGTAATTCCTAAATGGTAAATGCCATATTTTCGTGGAACCTTTTAAAATAAAGCTGAAAGTCTACACTTCGATCACATCTTGATTATTTTATTTCAAATCCATTGTGGTGGTGTATAAAGACAAAATCACAAAAACTCTGTCATTGTTCGAATACTTCTGGACCTGACTGTATGTTTCTCTTTTGCATTTATCTCAACCACAAGTAAACTTCTAGCATTTTAAAATCTGGTTACCTATAAACGTGAGAAATTTGTATTTAAAGATTTCTTTCTGACTGTGGTACAGGAGCATTGCAGACATTTTGACTTATAAACTGAGTTGTGCAACACCAAAATGTGAGATTCTAACACGTTAGAAAGCCTCTTTTTACAACCTGCCTGTTTTCACCACTGTGTTTGTTAAACTGGCTCCTAACACAGCATCACAGCATGATTTTTGCAGGAAGGTAGCCAAGACAAGATTAAAAAGATAAAAAAGAAACCTTTCCAAATTGTTTTGATGAAATATATTTATGGTTAAAGTGTTCAAAGTATGTTATAAACCCAATTCTTGCCAAACTCAGATTTTTCATTATTTTTGGTAGAATTCAGCTACAGTGACATCCAACATGTTTTCTCAGACTGCCACACATATAATAAATTCACCTTTCTCATACAGAGTACTGGACCATAATTCAAATTTCAAATATTGCTACTATAATACACGATGCTCAGTCACAGTCAGTTTTTTGTCCATGTTTTTAAAAAAAAATTATATCACATTTATACATCTAGAGTAAGCACTTGATCCTGGACAGGGTTGTAATGAATCCAGAGGCTATCACAAGAAAACAGGGCACATGGGAGAAATATACCCTGAATGGGCGGTTAGTCCATAGCAGGGCATCACACATATAAATACACACATACACACACCTGGAGCATGAGGAAAACATGCAAAATCCCACACTTAACTGAAATAACATATATGGAATTATGCAGTTATTGAATTATGTGGTCAGAATTATATTAAATTCATTTATCCCTTTAAAACACGTGTACTCACAGGGGGTAGGAATTTAAATCCAGAAGAAGTGATGCACGGTTTAATTACTTGTTTACCAGCTTTATCTTTAGCATGTGTAGAATCTTCATTTCTGTAACCAACCTTTCTCTACCTGTTGCTTCTATTTATCTAACTTTTATTCATCTTTTCATTCTCTTCAGTTCTCTTCTTTCTCTTTTGGGTTCTTTTTTGTCACTTAGCCTTTTATAATTTTAGTATATTTCCAATTGCTGTATGTTGTAACCCATTAGCAGGATACAGTGATTTATTAATGGTCTGATTAAATCATATTCCCTCCTTCTTTTCCTCTCTTCCACAGACACCTTTGCCAGTAAGGTAGCTGCTATTCAGGACCAGTATGCTGATGCTTCCATTGGGAACGTGACTGGCAGCAATGCGGTGAACGTGTTCCTGGGCATCGGTGTGGCGTGGACCATCGCTGCTGTGTACTGGCGCAGCAAGGGCAAAGCCTTCTACGTGGACCCAGGCTCTCTGGCATTCTCTGTCACACTCTTCACTGCGCTATGTGTGGTGTCTGTGAGCGTGCTGCTGTATCGCCGACGCCCCTCTGTGGCCGGAGGAGAACTGGGTGGCCCACGGACTTGCAAACTGGTGACATCGTTGTTTTTCATTGGTCTTTGGCTTATTTACATTTTACTGGCCTCACTGGAAGCATACTGCCACATTCCTGGATTCTGAGACAGAAATAAAGCATGTGAAGAGACTTTAAGTTCACTTCTCACACTAGATAAGCGGCTTCATTAACGTTTTAGTATTTAAATGAACTGTGAGTGTCATGTTCCACAATTTTTCCCCATTAATCCTCTCGGTTCTCTAAAGAAATACCTTACTGTGGATTCTTTTGTCCCTTTGCCTTACTCTAAGAACTCTGAAATTGTCTGTTCCAGTAACCAATAAGCCTTTTTCTTCCCGTTTTTCCTGTTTGAGCCAATTCCATGCTCCTGTTTCAGATAGAAGGTCATCTGTTTATGTTTTTCTACTCTTTTTGAATTGCGTCAAGTGTCAGTATTGTTATTGTATAATTGCAGTTATGGTATTTTAAAAAGACATTTGGACCAAGACAGACTTTCAGCGACTAAGTGGATAAAATGATGGCCTTGCTATACATGTTCATGTTCATGCTATACATGGAAGAAGCTCATAAGAAAATAGCAGAGAACATGGACAGACAATAAGCAAATTCTCTGAAGGAAGATGCACACTGAAAAAAAATCCTCAGTCTGGACTCCCAAAAGCAACATAAAAGACCATGAGACAGGTTTGAAAATGATTTGGATGGTGCTGAAGATCACATACTATTTAAAACTGCATGAGCTGGATTTGTGGACCGCGCCGATACCCAGTCATACACTAAAGAGGATTTCCAGTGAAGAGTTCCCACTGACACGATAAGCTAATTTAGTGCAAGGACGCATTCTTTTTTCTGAATGGTTAAAGGCTCGTACCTGAAGCTCAAGCATGCCGTGAAGAAGAAAGAGCTGAGCTATGCTGTGATGATCCATATGGACAGTAGGAGGTGGCATTTCAACATGGCCACCACCCTCAACACACCAAGGGGAGAAGTGTTACTATGGAAATACTGAACAGAAAGAGGAAATGACCTTTGCCATGTGTGTTCAGTGCATGTACACACGCTCTGTCCCTGCTTGTCTGTCTACAGGAACTCACTGACTTTATATGTTCCAAAATACAAGTATTATTATTATTATTATTATTATTATTATTATTATTATTATTATTTTATATTGATTACTTCGTTGTTGATGTCCAAGTCCAATGGTACTGTACGTTATCAGTCGTCACTGTTTTTCTGTGGTCACGGTCAGTATTTGTTACAGCTGGCTTTACTCTGTGCTGTGAAGATAAAGTGTCTGTGACTATTTGTATAGTGATTGAATAGGAGAGGGAGAAAGAAACAGGGAAAGTTATGACTACTTCCTCCTCCTCCTCCTCCTCCTTCTTCTCCTCCTCCTATCTCAGTCCTCTGTATTTCTGTGCTCAGAATAGTCATCCACCACAGAGAGGAAACGGAGACAGAGAAGAAAAAAGAAATGAGTGTGACAGATTTAGTACTTGTGCAGATCTTTAGCTATTCTAAGTAGCTACTGATGCCTGATCCATTGTTTTGAGTGATAGAATGCGTGCGTGGGGTATTTTTAGCTATTCCTGTTGCTAGGCGACCATCGCGGAGTCATTGTCTCATGTGCGTGCTTGTGTGTGTGTGTGTGTGTGTGTGTGTGTGTGTGTGTGTGTGTGTGTGTGTGTGTGTGTGTGTTAAGCGCCTTATAAGGTAGCGACTTTTCTTTCTGGCTGTCTGGTTGCTCTTAATAAATTGGAGTGCCAACCCAAAGCATCCCGATGAGGAAATAAGTGTTATAATTGCATTCCATATCCAGATAGCCAGAGTGTGTGTGTGTGTGTGTGTGTGTGAGAGAGAGAGAGAGAGAGAGAGAGAGAGTGAGAGCGAGAGGTTTAATCCTGAGTTGGTTGTGATTTAATATTTAGAGAACTGAGTGATCTGTCATGTTTTACACACACAATTATAAAATATACGTGTTTGTGTGTGTGTGTTGTTGGCTTCTCTCTTCCTGGCTTCTTCAATTTCACTTAGTTTCTGAGTGTCACAGAATTTGTATCTTGACAGGCAGGATGAAGAGGACACACACACACACACACACACACACACACACACACACACACACACACACACACACACACACACACACAGGTATCTGTAAGAGGCATTAACCTCTCACAGTGCAGACATCATTTTGACACACCTTTGACACACAGACACATGGTTCTCAGCACTCCTCTCTTGCTGTCTCTGCCTTTGTGCATGGATACACTCACTTGAGTGCAAACACACACACACACGCACATGCACACACACACACACACACACACACACACACACACACACACACACACACACACACACACAGATTTCCATTCATTCAGAAGTGATTATGCTGCAATAAGGTTTGCACAGTAAGTGGTACAGATTGAATAATAGACAGTAAAATAGGTTAGGCCACTTGGACAATCCTCATTAACACAAGAGCAGTACATTTGCAACTTCGTTTGTGTGTTTGTTTATGTACTTTGATTCTACCAATATTTGTTTTTAGCAGTAATTAATTAGATTTATTTATGTATGAGTGGGTGGGTCTGAGGGGTTTATTATGTATTTAGATTTAATGATGTGGAGCATGTCCAAAAAAAAAAAAAAAAGGCAAATGGCAAATGCCCCCAGGGAGCTATTATGTGACGCAATGTGTGTATGTGTGTATTATCCATGAATTGACCATGCCTGTGTATGCGTTCATGTTCATTTCATCACCCAGTCCTGCGTCTTTTAACATTACTTGCTCTCCCCCTCTGCTTTTAAGCCTTTGAGTATTTAATTCATTTCTCTTTGCTTTTATTCACAACGTGTTCCCTTCCAAGAGTCACCAAGTGCTTTCCATCTGCGTAGATCTCATTAAGATTTTATCCATTTGTTTTCTGCCTTCTTGTTTGCCTGTTTAATTTGAGATACTGAGTTCTTACTCTGAGATCCAGGTTCGTGCGGGAGCTGGTGTGTATGTGTCAGGATGTGTGTAGGTCATTTAGAGACCTTGTCTGCTTGCAGCATTTGCATGTTTCATCATCGTTAACCTTGTTCATCCTCAAGTGTGCTTTTAGAAAATGTCATCTCAAGATATTTTTAAACATAAGTGAGTTATGAAAGTTGTTTACAAAGACATCATACTTTCTTTTAAATCAGAATTAAACTTGAAAACCATCCTGATGCCGATGATGTGAACTGTAATTTGTGGATGCACTTCTATTCAAACACTCCAGGGTTTTAACAGCTTAGTGTCTATATCCCACATCTGTAGTGTATGTGTCATTGCCACAGGTAAGAATTTCAACACATTTCCCTGCACTGTGAAGAGAATGGAAAAGAACAGAAGATCACACATATGCTACAGATGTGGTAGATGCACATTACCTCACAAAATACTGGAGCAGTCCTTTAAGCTATTGCTTCTTTGAAAAACATTTTGTCAGAGACTCCAGAACTTCATGAGGAGAGAAAAACAGTGTGTGTGTTTTTCTCTACGCAGAGTATCCTCCTGTCACTTTGTCATCCATCCATTCGCTGGAAAAGAACCAAGAAAATGAGAGGAGGAAAAAACAGAGAGAAAACAGAAAACATAGTCCCTCTGGAAGGAGAGCTCCGTGCTTAAATTATGAATGAGGGACTGAGTGATCTGGGGAAAAAAAATAAAAAGTTCAGTGTGGAGATTGAATGAACAACAAAACAAATAAAAGCAGAAGGATGTGAGCTACAGCTGGAATTGTTCAGGCAGTCTTAATGTAATGTGCAATCAATAAACACAGCTGGATTAACACAAATCAATAAGACAGAATCTAAGACAGCTGCAGGCTGTAATGCATTTGTGTCCTGCACTACCTGATCAGATTTTGGGGTTTCAACAATAACCTAGCTTGGGGCTGTTGTGCAAAAAATGCATTCAAACATGCAGAAAATCACCAAACTGAAGAAAATGTTATTTTTCTGCAGAACTACAGATCAGCAGCTTGTCTAGAAATGGCACAAATGTTAAATAATGTGGCCATCACATGACATCCGAGTGCTCTTCTATGATCGAAAGGCCATTTCAGTTCTGTGTGAGGGTCATGGCCTTCACAATGATGACTTTAATCTGTACTCTTACTTCTGAAACACACTCTCATAGTGAGACCTCATTTATCTTTTTCAAATAAAGGGAAACATTCAGAAAAGGAATACAGAAAAAAAGCTCATTTGCATTAAAGCATAAATATCAAAATCAATCTTGGCCAGCTGATTACTGATATTCTTACAAGCATTTTTTGCATTGCAAATTGGGCCATATCTAATTAAACATATAAATTTGCATACGTACTAAAGCCAAAAATCTAGCCTTTGGATGGAGAATTAAAATATTTATTTCACTGTGAAGATGCTCTCAAGAGCATCTCAATCATTATCATTATATCAGTTCTTTATTGTTTATTTAAGAACATAAAAAAAATCCAATTGTCCAATGTTATAAAAAAAAAGCCAAATTTTAGTATAAAATCTAACACAAATCCAGGAATAATCAACATTTTGAGAAATGCTTCTGTAATACCTGTCTAATTAGAGATAGGAATAAACATGTAGAATTTAATGAATGCAGGTCATCATGAAACAGACTTTTGGGGTAAATGATTGTAAACAAATGTAATGTGGTTTGAGTGTTTCCATTTTAGTCAGTGTGGATTATAAGGTTTATAGGAATTTGATGTATCTTAATGAGGTCTAAACACACACACACACACACACACACACACACACACAACATCCAACTGGTGAGTTCTTAAGTCTTCTAAACATCACATCTGGAACTGATGCTTTCAGAAGCATCACAATTATCTCTTAAGCTCCAAAGATGAGCCAGAGTTTGTTAAAAGCCTGCTGTCTTCGTATGACTACTGCATATAAAGAAAGAATTCAAATTCAGATGAAAACAAATGTCATTGAGGATGATCAACAGGGAAAAAAGTTTTTTTAAAAATAGCCTTGCATGCATTGAATAATCTTCCCAGAAATAGAACACATTGATTTCATGCATAAATAATCCAGACAAATACAGAGATTCAATTTTCCTGCTGGCGTTTCAAACACCAAGTACAATCCACTGTAACAGATTTCAGTTGTCACTCTGAATATGTACATTTGAGCATCATTTAAAGGAGTATCCTCTTCCTGTTTATATCCATTTTATTCCACCTATGTCTGTTTTATCAGCTTAGCTGTCGTCCAGTTCCATCAGGGTATAATGTCTTGACACACAACACTCTTACTCATCTAATAAACTTGGAAAGGTCAGAATATACACATGGAATGATCTATGCTTATTTGCTAAGCATCACTAAAGATTCTGCTTCGGTAGCTAATGCGCTATATTTGGTAGCTTTGATAAATGTAAATGTTCTAAATAAACTGAGTGTGGTACTCCAAAGAACTGGGAAGTTATGTAAAACAGCTTGTAAGAACCAATGCACACTAATTCATTTACGCTGAAGTGCCTGAAAAATTCTAACCTCAGAAACCTTTGGCTTATTATTCAGTTATTAGGTTTTTTTTTTTTTCATCTTAAAGTATGATATTAAGTAACTACTATGAATTATTCAGTAGACTAATAAGAAACTTCCTTGTGCAGTTATGAGAGTAAGGAATGTAAGTCGATGACTACAGAGAGTTTAAGAATTAAGAATTATGTCGAAAAGCAGGGGTAGAAAATGTACTGACAAATTATACAAAAGTGAAAGTATAGATGTGTCAAAATCTTACTAAATCAAACGTGGAAGTATCCAGACAAAAATGTACTTAATTGAAAGTCAAAAATTTACTACTTTTAAATGTATGCAAGTATTAAATGTAAAACATTAAGTGATTTTAACTGATAATATAAGTAGGTCACATCACATGACAAATTTGAATAATTCTTGATAGTATTTTCTACATTGATGAATTTGATTGGATGCTTTAAACTGAAATTTAAATAAAATTCAAATAAAATGCAAATAAATAAAATGTGTTTTGATCTATTGATGTGTAGTGTACAGTCATTGGATGGACGAGAGAAGATGAAATGTAAAAATTAAAAAACACTTTTACATACAAACGTAAATAATTGAGAATACAAGTTCAATTTCACTAATACTCAAGTAAAGTATAAAGACCGCAAAATGAAGGGGTACTCAACTATTTTGCACTCCTGTAGAAAAGTACACTATAAGATAGATCATTTTTCATACATTCTTTATACAGTATATTATAATTACATTATCTTTTATATTAAATTATTAATAAAATATACTAGAAATCTAGACTATTATTGCTATAGTGGCTTCAGTCATTACTTAAGCTGTTTCGGCACTATTTGTTTCGGCATTATTTTGGCACCTGTAAATAACCTTTAAAAAATTATTTAAATCAGTACAGAGACTACTTGCACCTGGGTAAAAAAAAAAAAAAAAAAAAAAGGAAGAAAAGAAAAAGAAATGTGAAATGTGTACTTTTTGTACCCAACTAAATTATTGACAATTCCCACAGTGTACCTCAGTCTCACTCTACCACACAGTAGCCATAAATCTGTGAGTGTGAGAGCCAACACTAGCTAGCAAACCTGGCTACTGGTTTACAATATAACAATTTACTTAATGTTAGCCAGCTGGCTAATACTTAGTTTTAATTACATGATAAAACAATTGGCCGAGAAATATCTAGCTTTTTAGTTGACTTAGCTAGCTACTAATGTCAAATAGCTACTGCTGGAGGGCTAACCTTAGCTAAGTTATGTTAGTTATGTTAACTACTTAACTGATAATGTTGCAGTTTTGGGTTTAGCTGGCTGGCTAGTTTTGCTTATGTTGCTAAATGAGGACTTTCAGGTGGTTCATGGTGGCACTAAAGTTAATAAGCATTAAGTAATTACTAAGTAATGTGAATGAGACACTGCAGAGGCTAATTTAAGCTTCCTCACAATATATCAAATCAGATAAATGAAGAAGGTAAGCAGACAGATGGCTGTAGTAATTTTCAGTTGTAACAGAGACTTAGTTGTTTTGTAGATAAGACAGAGGGATATACAATATAATCCTGTAATCCTACTGTTTTATATGAGATTCTTCTTGATTCAGTGTTCACCTTGTTATTCCAGACAATGTCTGAGCTGCCACTGCTCTCCTTGTCTCAAAGGTAGGCAAATGTAGCATTAGGAATCAAACAAAAGGACCCTTTCAGGTTATACCCTGTGTACCTTTTTCCCTCCACTGCCTTCAAGGCTGCTTGGAAACTCTTCTAATTATACAATGGATATAAAGAAGTCTACACACCCCTGTTAAAATGGCAGGTTTTTGTGAAGTAAAAAAAGAAACTAAGATAAATCATGTCAGAACTTTTTCCACCCTCAGTGTGAAATTACAACATATAAAATTTAAGTGAAAAATAATCAGAAACATTTTAGGGAAAAATAGGAAAAATAGAAAAGTTACAATAACCTGGTTGCATAAGTGTGCACACCCTTTTATAATTGGGGATGTGGCTGTGTTCAGAATGAACCAATCACATTCAATCTCATGTTCAAAAGTAATTATTATCAATCAATAACCATTATCATTACAAAAGCTGTTATCAATGAAACTATTCTGCTAAATAAAGACCAGCTGTTTCTGTAGGATTTCACATCTTGGTTTCACCTGACTGCTGAAGCCATGGTCCACAAAGAGCTTACAAAGCATGCATGGTATCTCACTTGTCGAAAGATATCGACCAGGAGAGGGGTATAAAAGAATTTCCAATATACCATGGAACACAGTGAACACCATCATCAAGTGGAGAAAATGGAGCAGCACAGTGGCATTACCAAGAACAGGACAAGTACTGATTACTCCCTGCATGTGACAACAATCTCTCATGTTCTTCACATTTCTGGGCTGTGGGGTGGGGTGGCTAGACAGAAGCTCTGCCTCACAAAAAAACAAACAAACAACAAAAACATCCAAGCCAAACTAAATCACCCCAAACCATGTGGTAAAATGTGTTATGGTCTGACGAGAACAATTCTCTATACAGAACAATTCTGTATTTCCAAAAGATATGTTTGGTGCAAAAAAAAAAAAAAAAAAAAAAAGCACATCACCAAAAGGACACCATACCCAAGGTGAAGCATGGTGGTGGCAGCATCATGCTTTATGGCTGCTTTTCTTAAGCTAGAACTGTGGGTTTTATCAAGGTGGAGGGAATCATGAATAGCTACAATTACCCGTCGATTTTAGTGCAAAACCTTCAGGTGTCTGCTAGTAAGCTGAAGATAAAAAGGAATTTCACTGTCAGCACGGCAATGACTCAAAGCATACGTCCAAATCAACAAAAGAATGGCTTAACCAAAAGAAGATCAATGTTTCTGAATGACCTAGCCAGAGTCCAGACCTAAATCCAACTAAAAATCTGTGGGGTGACCTGAAGCGGGCTGTGTGCAGGAGATTCCCTTAAAAGTTGACAGATCTAGAATGTTTTTGCAAGAAAGAGTGGGAGAATATTGCCAAGTCAAGATGTGCCATGCTGACGGACTCTTACCCAAAAAGACTGAGTGGTGTAATATAATCAAAAGGTGCTTCAATTAGTTTAGGGGTGTGCACACTTATGCAACCAGGTCATTGTAAGTTTTTTCTTTTTCTTTTTCCCTCAAAAAGTTTCTGATCATTTTTTTTATTTGTATACTTTTCAATTTACACATTAAAGGTGAGAAAAGATCTGACATGATTAATCTTAGTTTCTACAAACAGGGGTGTGTAGACATTTATATCCATTGTAGGTTGAGAGCAATTAGAGTAAACAAGGAATCTGGGCTTTGACATAACCACATGTTGACGTACCATGAAGTTCTCCAGCCAATTCTTTATCTGATCGTTTTGCTAAAACAATAAATTACCTGCTAGATAACTGCTTTAGACATTAATGTTCATCACTGAACATATCAAGAATATTCTACATGTATATGTATTCTATGTATTTCCACTTTCTACATGGTATAGGTATCCAAACTTTTAACAAAGTAGGTTGTCACTCTCAGCTGACATTATGAAAAGTTTGACTAATTTAATACAAGAATATGTTTGCCTGATGTAGAAATGAGGTTTGTCAGACTGCGACGTGCCACGTTTACAGATCTATAATCTGAGGAAGCCAAAGCCTCAGGTATGTAATCAGACCTTTCAGTTTGCTTAAGGGAAACCTGTGAGATTTCATAACTTACTTTTAAGTTTTAAAAAAATAAGAAGTGAAACATGCAGTGAGTGCTAAATGTCTTGACAAAATTTGGTATTTATTGAATGTACAGTTAAGTGTATCATTTATCGAGGCAATAAAAATTACATCCAGAGTAATGATTTTCCCTTTCACAAGGCAGAGCAGTACTTTCTCTACATACAGTGTTTCAGTAAGAAAGATACAGAAAGAAAGGAATAATGGAAAGAGAGATAGGGAAAAGCAGAAAGACAGAAAGACAAAAACCACATATACTTGGTTAAAGCTGCGACTTGAGGCGAAATAAAATTAGCCCTTGGCAAAGTGTTTATATTCACCATACAAGCTGAATGTGCTGTGGCACTAAACTCCATATTTAGTGAATAGAAATAATGCCACAGTATTAGTCAAACCCTGCTCTCTCTTAAAGACAAAGTAATCATTGGGCAAAATTTAAATTCAAATATTTTAACTTGTGCACTGTACTGACTACTGTACCTGGATCTAAAGGATCAATATAAAAAAAATCTGCTTGTAATATCTTTCTAATACATAAAAGGTGAAAAAACAAAAAAGAAAATAAAAGTGCACCAATGAGGACATGGGTAAATATGTAAATATGAATATGAATGATTTTAGGGAACTGTCATAATATATAAAAATGTAAAAGATTTACAAGGTCCTCACTTTGTAAGAAAAACATGCTCACTTTAGTGTCACTAGCATAGTTAAATACAGAGGTGAGGTGAAGTGAGGACCAAGTTAAAGGATGAATATCAGCTGTGCCACATACAACTTGAGATAAAACGTGTAAAATAATAAAACAGTTAAATGAGCATGTTCGAGTGCTCATAACGAGGTGTTTTTCTGCTTAGACAGACAGACAGGCAGCAGACAACAGTTTGAGGGGTTGAGGAAATGATCAGAGTATGTGTGTATGTGTGCATATATGTGACTGAGTGGAAACTCGGGGACAAACCCATAGATGTCTGACATCTTTTACATCCCATGAAGTTTCCCATGAAGATCACGCATAAAAACACATGCACAAGAATGCACACAGACACACAGCTGACATTACCCTTAACTCCGACTCTAGTCAGTAGTAGAATACACATAAAACTACATACATCTAATTAATATGATCCAGACACACTGTAATCATTGATATTTCACTATTCTGTCATAAGGACCCATGTCTCGACCATATCATATACACAAATCAAAGTCTTTTTTGATATTATCAACATGTACAACAATGAGCCTCATCGTACATCATTAGACAGCAATTTACAAGAAGTACCACTGCTCCTGTTTAGAATTTTAAAGCTTTAAACACTCTATACTAACATGATAAAACCTCAGGTGGTCTGTAGAGCTCAAGCGCTCCACTGCATCCTCATACATTCTCTCTCTCACACACACACACAGTGTACACCCTATATTCTGCTAAATTTACAACAAGCTGAGACAGAAATCTCAGAGTTCCCTCTCAGTGTGAGCTGGTAATGCCTGCACCGTTCCAACTCAGCTGTCCGATCAGAGAATAGCACCTCTGCTTTGCCTATAGCCACATTATTTACTCAACAATAATTTGCCATCCCAATCAAATGGACCAGGTAATAGGTATGAACACTAATTGTGCACATTACCACTTAGAATCACAATGCAATGTCTGATCATTCTCTCATAATGAAGTGTGTAAGTGCTCCATCAGGGCCCATATCACACTCAGCGTGTCACTGTGTTACAGGTGCTTATTAGATTGTGATTAAAAAGCAATGGCCCAGCTTGTTTTTGCATTTGGTACAGTGGGAAAAGTGGAAGTGTCAGCCTAGAGAGCTCACTGGAGCTCGGCCAGGTGTCCATGAGTCAGAACACATCCATGGTTTCTGCTAAGCAAGAGAAAATCACTGAGGACAAAGAGGAAAAGATGGAGGGATGTTAGGGAATGAGAGTGTGCTCACAGGTTGGAAACAGAGACTCAGCTAGAAAGACTATTTAGTCTAGACGTTTGCTTTACTATGCAAGCGAAAAATATGTGCAAAACGTCTACTAGCATGACACAGATTGTGATCAATGTATTGTCAGAAATCATTTTTGGCTAGCTTAAAATTTCCAGAGGTCTTCCATAAGGATGCACCTATCTCATTTTTCATTTTCACATCAATTTTTAACCATTCTGATACTTGCATGCTCTAAGTAACAAGCTAATTTTCTGGAAAAAAAAAAAATCTGTTGCAATGTGATGTGACACGACAGGGCGTGATCAGTATAAATGTGAGTGGAACAGATGGGGAAGTATGTCAAATCCGATTCAATACTAATCCATAGGTTCAAGCCAGTATCATCTCCACGTTGGATTGATGTATTCCTCGTTTTCTAAAACATGTCTGTGCTGAAGCTGCTATGTTTTGTCTCCCTGTATTTGCGATTCTCTAGCCCACTGATTTATTTTTTGATAAACAACCCTGCTCCATTCAAAAGTGCAATTCTAATAAGTCACTTGGCCGTTTCAGAGCCCTCATTTATAGGGGCCAACGAGGAAATCTGACCTTCCCTCTCTGGAGCCTCCTTGAACTGCCAGCAAGAAGAAGAAAGCATAATGAAGATGAACTAAGGGTTCAGAAAAATCAGACATCCATTTGAGACCAAACCTAAAATGCGAGTACCTTAAAAATTCTAAAATGAACCTGTACCCTGTAAAAGTATACACACATACTGCACATTCATGTATGTTCGGTAACATGGCTATCATTCTGGCTACACCTGACCCCTGATACCACACGCTCTTTTAGCTTCACATTCTATTAAACCGAGCGCCAGGGTTTAGCACATCAAGAGTGTGAATAGTTGACGTGAACAACAGAAACCATGTCCAGTTTCCTGAACAGTAGTGGTTTTGGATGTGCGGTGCATGGGATTGGCACACCAATTACACACAGAATTAGAGCAAGGATTAGATTAAGCCACACCACACACAGAGCTGTAGGGAAGGAGAGACACACACATATATATATATATGGAGTAATGGGGATGAAAGGAGGACAGGGGAAGGGCGGGGGCTATGCATTACTGGAAAACAACCAATATTCATCATCCATAATGTTTCTCTTGCTCCACACACACAATATCAATTATGATGATGTGTTTCGGATGCTGCAGAAATATGCACTGGGAATTAACTTTATAGTCCCATAGGAAGGAGAGATGATGGCCTGGCTTATAGGATTGTCCATCTGTGCATTATTATGTAAACAAGTACCATTCAGATTACGCCTTGCGTTTGTATCGCCCACCAAACTCACTCTACCACTAAAGCCACACTGCCACCTGCAGTACAATGCAGAGCACTACCGTTAAAGCTCCCATCTCCCGTATCATACCACAGAAATAAATAATAGTCTCTCTTGTTTAAAAAAAAAAAAAAGCTTTCCATCCATTCCACAAGTGCTTATCACAGACATGGGTATATATTTTATGGTTAAAGCATAAGAACAATCCAAGATAACTTTAATTTAAAACAAAAACAAAAAAAACAATAAAAAAGATGCAGACTTAAAAGGGGGTATGTGAAAAATAAAACATTGCTGAAATCCTTTAAAAACATTTAAACACCTTTCAGTAATACTACTTCTATCATCACAATCCAGTGAAAGAAATGGCATGATAGGACAGAGTGTGAAGGTAGGAATTAGATGGCCGTGAGCTCCGATTCGGACGTGATGGTGCTGGAGGATGAGGAGGTGCCCAGCGAGGCTGTGCTGTTGTCCAGGCTCGAGTTGTGATTGGGCGAGTTGAAAGGGGGTGTGCTGCAGTTGGAGGGTGGGCCCGAGCCTGCGCTGTCGTGGTTGGGCAGTTGGCTGAACAGGGCATCGCTGCGCAGGCCTTTGCTCTCTAGCTCGCCCTGCAGGTAGCGGCAGATCTCCTCTGGTAAGCGCTCGAGCTCAGCGTCACAGTCACGCTCCAAACGCAGCCGGTGCTGTGGCGAGAAATACAGTAAGCATGAGGGATGGAAATGAGGTAAACCATAAGCCAAAGAGGAGAGCGACAAGTGTGTGTGCATGAAAGAACAGCAGGATGAACGGACCAGTGGTTGCTCCTCATCGATTTTCTGTAAGATTTCTCTCTGCTGGTTCTTCAGCTTCTCCTGCCGTTTCTCCTGAGTTTCATCCAACTGTAAAGAGAAAAAAAAAACAAACTAAAGATGATATGCATGCAGCGGTGGGTGAAAAACTATCAGAATTAAGACAGTGCAGGAATTTGTACAGTGGCAAGCAGATGCCTTGAAGCATTACTTTTTAACTGACACTCGCAGCTGTGAGGTTGTGAAGCACGAGTGTTTGGCTGACTTTAATATTGTTTTATGCTTACAGCATTCACTGTCTTGTGACTAGTGATTGAATGGAGACAGTAATTAATGCACAAGTTTCACAAAAGTGCTGCCATACTGACTGTTACTATGCCATTCTGACCACATGCGTAATTAGGGATCTGTCAAGCATAAATCAGACATCACATTCAGATATCACATAAATAAATAGAGCGACTGTGTCCATCAAATCTACACGAGAAACCAAATTAAGACAAAGACCTGGCTAGGAAATGATTATTTATTGGTGCTTTTTATGGACTAAATAGGATTTGGAGGACATTAGTTTTTTTTCCACTGTCACCAGCACCTCTGGCTTGTACCTTTTTGTACATTTGGTTTGTTTCATTGCAGATTGCAAGACAAAAATTCTAAATGATAATATAAAAATATAATAATATAAAAAAAACCCTGATATAAAATGTTGCCTCTTTCACCCTCCCCTATATAAAGTACATTTATATCTGTGACAGCAAAGCAACATGGTGAGAGATGTGTTCCTGCTTTGACAGCAGACTTGATTTGAAATATATGAAACACACTCACCTTGCGCAGTGAGTTCACAGAGTCCTGGATATGTTTTTTATTTATCTCATTCACTTCCCTTGAGACACAGAGACACACAGAGACAGAGAAGGTGGGGGGGTGGGGGGGGGGGGGGGGGGGGGGGGGGGGGGGGGGGGGGGGTGTTAGAGTTATGGTAGTATTACCAACTATTGATGGAGCAAGATACTGTCCTGACCATGGCTCAGTCACACATTCCCTTCTGTCCTATATTTTTTAGGACACATTTTAGGAAACATTTGGATGAATAAATTCACATAATAGAATAAAAACTGGTCTGAGAAAGGTGGACTCACGACTCAGCCTTCTCTTTATCCCCCTTCTTGGCCTCAATGATGCTGTTCTGCCTTTTTCTGTCTAAAATCTTCTGCAACTCCTTCTTCTCTCTAGTGAGAGGGAAAGATGTGTCACAGTAAAAGTTACATAGAAAGTGTGTGTGTGTGTGTGTGTGTGTGTGAGAGAGAGAGAGATAAAGATAGAGAGAGAGAGAGAAATGGAGGGGCTTACTTGTCACATATGTCCTTGAGTTTCTTGATCTGGGCTATCTGGCATTCCTCAGCAACTACTTTTAGTTTCTTAAACGACTGTGAAGGATCAAGACAAAAATGGTTCAGAGTCTTACATTCAATTTTTTTTAACACCCTGTAGTTTTTTTAGTTAAATTTTAGGAGATATTTACAAAAAGACTGGCGACTTTTCATTTTATTGGAATCAAAAAACATGTTGCTCATGCCAGTAAATATATTAGCAGCAGAATGTTAAAACTGTTAACATGATGAAACTTATATAGTATATAGATCTGAAACCTACAGGCGTTCCTAAACTGAAATCGATTTCTCTTTGCATGCATCTCAACCAAAAGTAAAGCAATCTGGCGACCTCTAAAAGCAAAACGTGAGAAAATTACATTTTAAGATTCCATAGTGACTGCAGCACAGAAGCCTCACAGACCCACCATCCCTCAAGGTACAAGGAACACATGCATCAAGACTCTGGACTGGTACACAAGTGGTGGAATAAACTTTGCCTGGCTGTCTGAATAACTGAGTCACTGGATGTCTTCAAACGAAGACTAAAAACTGACCTCTTCACCAAGCACTTAAACTAGCACTTAGTTATTCTATTTTAAAAAATCCCTTGACTTATTTGCTTTCTTTTGATGCTATACTAACCTCCACTAGTATTAGTCCCTGACCTAGCGTACTAGCATCAGGATGTTTCTGATAGACTGCAAAGCCGTTATGAGGGTCGCTCTGGATAAAGGCATCTGCTAAATGCGGTAAATGTAAATATGAGGCACTAGTCATTGTGTGTGTGTGTGTGTGGGGGGGGGGGGGGGGGGGGGGGGGGGGGGGGGGGGTGTGTGGGTGTGGGTGTACCTCTTCAAGATGAGCATACTTCTTTTCTCTTTCCAGCTGGTGTTGTTTCTTTCGCAGTTCAAGTAGCTCCTGCATCTGCCACTCTCTCAGCTGCACTGTCTGCTTCTCCAGCTCCACCTGCAGAGCACTCAGCTCAGTCCTCACAGGCTCCTCAGGCTCACTGTCAACACACACACACACACACACACACACACACACACACACACACACAGAGTAAATACTGCATGAAATACATACAGCGAAACCGCTTCAACCTTCTTTATCCCCCCGTACTTTTTCTTCACGCTGAGCCGCAGCTTTTTCTCCACTTGACTCTTGCGTCTCTGGATGTCCGAGTTCAGCTGGTTACACCTCATCTTCTGCTCCTTACTGAGGGCCCACACCTAACACACACACACGCACACACACACACGCACGCACGCACGCACGCACGCACGCACGCACGCACGCACGCACGCACGCACGCACACACACACACACACACACACACAATATACACATGCAATGTGGTTAGACTTTTAAATGATCAGAATGCATTTCACTGTTTGAATGCTATTCCTAATATTTAAAGGTTACAAAGCAAAAAAAATAAAAAATAAAAAATAAAAATCTGCACTAATTGTTTAAGTTCACATGTTCTACTTTTAGTCTCATGACATAACTCTATCAAAACACCAGTTTTCTGTTTTTCAGCTAAATGACCCTTGTGTCTTGACATAGGTAAATGGCTCTGAACAAAGACGTGTCATTTAAGATGTACTTTAATTTTGTCATAAATTTCAAATAATGTAATTAAATATTTTTTAAAAAATGGACAAAGTGTGTAGTTTACAATGTCCAACAAACATTTATTGGAGGCATGATGTGCCATTAAACTGGGTATATAGTGCACTATGTAGGCTCTGTGATATCATTACGTTATACCCATGTATTCAGCATGTATAGTGGGCATATCGGAAGTTATTTAAGATTGAACCTAACCTTAACCTAACATGCTTCAATATTAAAATACATCTAAATTTTAATCAAAATTAAAAAGGACGGAATAGACAGCCCTAATAGACCTTCCCCAACACGTTCCACAGAATGATGACACTTAACAGATAACTGTTGGATGAGAGCTGCAAACTAATCCCATTGTCCATCTGCAAATCAAACATGCCTAAGACATCAAACCTTGATCATCAATCTGCACAGTAAATTTAAATATAGATTAAACAATTCAACTTCTGTATTAAAAGTTTTTACTTACCACTCAGTGTAGAATTGTGTGTGTGTGTGTGTGTGTGTGTGTGTGTGTATATACCTTTTTGAGGTGCTTCTTGCGGAGCTCCTTCAGTTCTTTGCACTGTCTCTTCAACAGCTTCACATAGGACTTATTCTGCTTCAGCTCTTCAATGGACTGCGGCTCTATCACTGTAATACAAACACACGTGTTCATATTGAAAGACATTTGGCCTGGTTTAGTGCTGTGAGTCTGATGATGATTGATGATGATGATGATGATGATGATGATGCCCTACCTGTTAATATATTGAGGACCAGGTCTTCTTTCTGGGCTAAAGTATTACACACAATGAGAAGGAGGCCACTCAGTATACAAGCAGGAGGGGAGATGGGATGTCATGTCAGACATGCCCACATATGCATGTACACACACAACTCACAAAACATGGATTCATCTCAAGATATGTGATAGTGAATGAGAGGGAGCTGTGAGTTTTATTGTTCGTGTTTCTTTACCTGGAGCAGTCAATACCTCAGCCACCACAGGTGGGAGGGTCGGTGAGGGCAAAGCGAACGTGTACTCAACATTAGCTGGGTTGAAATCTGGTTTCTCTCCTTCATCTGGCTTTACGTGGACTCGCTGCAAGAACACACACACACACACACAACAAACAGCAGATAAGACAGAAGACAAGTTTCAATTTTGGTTTATATTATAATAAACTTAATCAAATATTGTTACACACCTTACTGACCTCGTTGTTGTCCTCCATGAACACAGCCAGCTGCCGCTCTCTCTGATCCAGCACATGCTTGATTGGATTGGTCAGAGCCTCAGCATACTCTAAACAAACACACACACACACACACACACACATGTATACATGTTGCTCTAGTCACAGGTGATGGTGCAGTCTATGGGTAATAAGAAAGAGACAGTTGGTGTTATTCTGTACTCTGTTGTATTGGATTTGAGATGAAGACTAATAATTTGCAGACCTCCACTATAATAACCCTGAAGGTTATGAACTAAGACAAGGTTCCAGAACATTTCTTTTCCTGTGAATGCGAACTGCTGCAAACACAACACATATATTACAAAATCCCATGTAAAACATTTACCACTATGTGGCAATATATCTGAATTTTCTCAACGTATTCGACATATACATGTTTCCAAATGCTTTATATTCAGGGAGGTACATCTCATGCACCACTATAGGCCTGTGTGTATGAATAAATTAAAATCATGCCTAATCAAATGTATTGCAGTATAAAATCGCTTCTGTGTTTTATATGTTACACATAATATTATCATCAAATTTATCCATATAAACCATGATATACATTACCAGTCATATTTAATATTTTCTCTTATTTTAGAAAAATAATGCAGAAATTAACACTTTAAAATAACACATGGTATTATGCAATGACCTGAAATGTCAAACAAAATGATTTTTATATAAACATTTTATATTAGAATGTTATAAATATTAAAATGTAATAAAACAGTATTGCTTATGAAGCTTTCAAACACTGCTGATCACTATGATCCATTTATTCACCCACACATGAAAAGTGGTATTGGGCAGTAACATATACTGTTAAGTATTTTATTCTGTGTAAGACATTTTAAATAAGCTACATACAAGACAGAGAAATGTATATATATGACGTTTCCTGCTGGTGCTCATGGGATACGGGGTAAATGGTGGGCTGTCTCACCTTGGTGCTCATTGGGAATGTAGTCCTGAACTTCAGTGTATACAAGGAGAGAGGCAAGCAGGAGTGGCTGATTGAGCTCATTCTTCAGATTAATGTAATGGTATCCTGTATAACACACACGCACACAAAATATAAGCAAAACTTCATTGAAAAATCACAAAATGACCACAGTTAAGCATGTATATGTGTGTTGTTTTTGTGGAGAACAGATTAAATGCCATAAAAATACACATCTTCTGCAAAGCAAACATTGTCCAGTTAAATGTCCATTTTTAAGCCCAAGACAATGTTACTCCTGCAGATGTTAATAGTGCATGGACTACAGGAACCCGAGGCAGCTTTTAGAGGCGTGTGGGCATGGTATCACCGCAGATCACTGCCAAGTTTTTGAAAGATTGGCTTCAGGCATGTATTTATCTCAAACCTAGTACTGACCTGGACGTAAAGCCACCACTGGTAAGATCCGATGGCCTGTGAACTTCCCATTCTCTTCAAAGACAGCTACTCTCAGTGATGCTAGTGTGGGCAACACCACCTACGGAGAGAGGCAGAGAGAGGCAGAGAGAGAGAGAGCGAGACAGAGAGAGAGCGAGAAATTAGATAAAGAGCATAATGTAGATTTTATTCTTCTAATGTAAAGGATACTTTCTTTTGCAAAATTAATGTTGAGTTTGGACAACATAGATAAAATATAGCATTGTGATTATATTGCGGTTTCAGAGCTTGGTTATGGAAAAAGGATTTGTTTGCTGTATAATAATAAGGCTTCATGATGGATTCATCATGATTCAGACTGCTCAGGATGCTCGTAGCGAACAATGCAAATTTTAGCGACCTGTATACTGTAAACTTTTATGATTTGCAGTAAAGACTAACATTACAATGACAGTTAACATATTGTACAATTGTATTGTATAACATATTTACAATATCTGCAGAGTAGTGACCTTAATAAAGACGAAAGGCTCTTCTTCCCAAACTGGGTCCATCGAGTTGTTATTAGAGGTTTTGGTGCGGTACTTCCTCTTGGTGTCAGTAGGCAGTCCAAACATGTCCACCTCAACATACACACCCACCTTCTTATCAGTCAGAAACTGACCAGACACAATCTAGATTTAAGAGAGACAGCAAATACATACACAAATCAGCACAAACGTATAGTGACTCTGCATAATATTAGATGAATTATATAAACACAACACAACACACACATGAACATGCTACGCTACCTTGATCTTGACAGTGTTAGCCACGATGCCATCCACTATGTTCTCAGTGAAGGGGTCAAAGTGTTTGTCTGTGCGCCTCATGAACTCAGGCTTGAGAAGGTAGCCACTGTGGCCGTTATATTCAAACACACCCATGTTCAGCTGCATGGGCAGATCTGAAGCAAACACACAAAAGTCACTTTGTATAACAGTGTGTTTATCTTAATTCATAAGCTTCAACCTTATGGCTTTTTAAATGCAAAGCACATTACGAACCCTGTATCTACCGAACAAGCTAACATACTAACACACAAATAATCTAACTAACAAGCAAATCAATAAACAAACAAAAACAAACTAACAAGCAAACTACTAAACAACTAGCAAATTACCTAACAAACTGACAAGCAAATTGACAAAGACAACACAACAAACTAAGTATAACAAGCAAACAAACAGACTAAGAGACAAATATAAACTGTCACACTATTATGCCTAGTAACAAGCAGTACAACACACTAAAGAGCAGAATACAAACTAAAAAAAAAAACTAACTAATAAACTATCAGATGACTACTAACTAACTCAGTTGCTCAGGTTTAACAGGCTAGAGATTCTCCGCAAAGGTGATTTATTACATTTGTGTGTCATTGTAAAAAGAGGGAAGAGTGAAGAAACAGGCAAGAGTTAACATAAGCATGATCTGTCAGATTCAGTGCGAAATTTGCATATAAATTTGAAATAAAAACATGGGCTGCATCTGAGTCTGATGCCACTACAGTATGTAACTGTCACCCACATGGTGTGAAAAAACAAAAGAAACCAGAAAGTAGAGAAAGACACAGTATCCAGACAAAGAATATGTAATATCATTTAGATGGAACATAAGAAAAAAAGAATTCAAAGGTTTAACAATGGCAGTTCTCACCCTGGCATAACCTGGCTGAAATGTGCCGGCTTTGGTTAAAGATAGAGGCGCATTAACTGAATTTTATAGACTGAAACCACTCTCACCGATGCACAAAAATAAAGACTAGACTTTTAACACCTCCCTCTAACAGGGAATCTTCAGCTTGTTACATATGAGTGTGAAAGTGTGAAAGTGTGCGATGTCCAGGTCCATGAGGTGCTTTACATAGACAGAGAGGAATAATACTGATTACTAGAAGAGAGCCGGACTCACCAAGAGTCTGGAAGTTTAGTGCCACCATCTGGCAGCCTACATTCCAGAACAGCTGAGGCATGTAGTTACTGGAGTCCACGCGCGTGCCTTTGGGATAGATCCGACTCAACTGCTTCTTATTGTATCTGAACACACACAGTTCAGGAAAACAAAACCACATGCTCGCAGTGAAACCGTGTCATGTACACACAATTATCTAACACTATACATTAGCTGAATATGAGTAAATATACTCATATCACAAACGGAAAGGATACTCCACAAATTCAATTGGGGAATTCTTCAGTGTATCCATGCCTTTGGTCTCCACAAAGGATGACATTTCAAAATACTTGTTCCTTTCTAACCACATAAAATAAAAAAGAATATGTATGATCAATTACATTACATACTACACCTGAGATCATCATATTACATCATTACACACTACATCTTAGAAGACGACACAAGCACACACATTCATCAGGTTACAGTCAAGAATTAAGAACTTAACAAAAGCACACACACACACACACACACGTCAGTACTCACTGGTTGCCACTTCAAAGGATTTGAATTTGACTGGTTCGATGTAGTTCACCAGCGTGGACATCTCTTCTGTAGCATTGACTTCACTGTATGCTGTTCCCTGCAGGACAGAAGAAGAAGAAGAGAAAGAAAAGAGCAGACGGAGTGTGAATGAACCCAGTGAATCAATTCAAATTCCTCCTGATGCAACTGCCTCAATATTAACCCTTGTGTTCTGTTCATTTCTGAGCAGTGTTACTATTACAGGTAGTAATATAAATATGACTTTTAAACATGATTTTTTTTTTTTTTTAAAAAGTTGAGTCTGTTAGAGAAATTGAGCTGAGCACATAAAATAGGGGATGTTATTTTTAGCATTGGTAAAATGTGAAATGGGTCATTTGGACCCGACCATAAGCATTAAAAGAAATAAAATAATAATAAATGTTTCACATTGGTCATAAATTGATTTGCAGTGTAAAAATAAAATAAAATGACAGATAAAAATGCACACAAAAATAAATGCTTAATTAAATTAAACGCTTAATTAAAAGCTTAATACTCTTAACCTAAAAACTACTGGCACTGTGTGATACATCATTCTTCTCAGACGTCAGTGCCTATATAACATACTGCTTAGCGCAATGAACTAAATCAAACTGTTATAAATTTACAGAAATATCAGAGTTTTGATCCTCTAACTAAGGTGAAGAGAAGCAGAGGAATGCAGACAAAGAAGGAAAAGAAAAGAAGAAAAGAAAGAGGAGAGAGAATGTGTGAGTGAAAGTGAGAGAGAGAGAGAGAGAGAGAGAGAGAGAGAGAGAGAGAGAGAAAGTGAGAAGACTTACCTCATCTGAATGGTGCTTTTTGGGATCTGTCACTGGCTCTTCCTCCTCCTCTTCATCACTATCTCCATCTCCCCGATCTTCACCACAATAAGTAAATCAACATAAAAAAAACACTTGAAAACACCATTAACAATGCATGCACTACATAATGACGCCACCCTGACATTAATCTGCACTGTGATTGGTGGAAACTCTCTCTCAATCAAGCCCCAACCCACCAATGGACTTCCGCATGTCACTGTCTTTGCCCATCCTCTCTGCAAGCTTCTCACCCCCATTGGACATGATCTGGCTTGTCTCCGCTTCAGGCAATGGAGCATCTAAACACAAATCTTATTATGCATGGGTATGAAATGGATATGAAATGGATACACATGATGTCTGACACAATCAGACAGAAAATGGGATTTAGGTATGACAATGATTTGTGCAAATGAAACGTACATGGAAGCTTCTGAGCGCAAACATGGATATGGAATCAGTAAAAGATTTGGACAGCGTATGGCTGAACAGCACAATGATTTGGATGCATCTTTCTGAATGAGAACTTTAGCATGTACTTAAGGATGTATTATTGCCTGAGTGCATGTGCTCACCATTCAGAGACGAGGCCTGCTCGTCTGCTCCCTCCTTGCGTCTGACGCTGCCTCCGTTAGCTGTGCGGTGGTGATGCTTCTTCTTGTTCTTTATCAAGATTTTCCCCAACAGCTCCTGAGGACTGGGCAACGGCTGACCTGGGACCAGCTGCAGTAAACCACATGCACATACAACTTTATTACACTAGCCACGCTAAAAACTGATTCAGTTAGCAAAGCAGAGGACATAAATCTGTAATGAACTTTGATCCGCAATCAACACTGCAATGAACATTTCCATATAACATCGTGGACATGATCAATAGGGAGGTAATCACATTCAGGCTATGACATTCAGCAGGACAATTACAGAGCTGTTGAAGCAATGGCAATAAATTACCACAAACAAAAATGCATGACATGAGCTGGAAGTTGCCCTGCCTTTCACCTGTCACTCACCGGGTATTTCTCTAAAGGATCGATAAGCAATGCATCACCGAATACGGAACGACAGTATTCCGCCATCTTAGCCTGCTGCCGTGCGCTAGATAATGAAGAAATGAGAGGAACAGAGGTGCAGAGAAGTTAAAATGAGTTATGTTTGGTAGAAACTGTCATACACTTTATTAGCGTATGCAATAAAGTATATGACAGCAAGAGCAATAAATTATTCAGTGGGACCACGTGACATAAAACACAACGGGGAATGCAGATATCAGAAATTCATCAACGACCACACTGAAGTTGTACAACAGCACATCCTGACATGTTTTATTCCCCTTATACCACAGCAATTTCCCAACTATCACAACTTCTAATTAATTAAACAATGACACATCATACTTTTTACACATCTAATGTTGAGGAACGTTCATGAGACAAGTTAGTTCATGTTATCACTTACATTATAGCAGCTATAAACAGTTGTTCCCTCATCAGCCTCTCTTTTTTCTCTCTTATGAAATTAATCAGACAAAAAAAAACAAAAAACGCAGCCTTTCAAAGAAACTGCAAAGTGCAAAATCCTCCATCAT
The DNA here is from genome assembly GCA_022985145.1 of Pangasius djambal. Classification (NCBI taxonomy): domain Eukaryota; kingdom Metazoa; phylum Chordata; class Actinopteri; order Siluriformes; family Pangasiidae; genus Pangasius; species Pangasius djambal. Next base: position 11,873,936 of record CM040978.1, read on the forward strand.
GGTGGAAAGGTTTCTAACGGTTACAATGCTGACACTGGAGACTCCTTCCATAAATGTTAAATAAATGTGTCTCTACAGAAGACTTGTCCATATCAATGATTCTTAGTGTCAGATTAGGATTACGTGAATTAGCTGTTGCTATAGAAACAATAAGGTATTAGAAGGAATGCAACACCTTTTGACCAATCAGATTTGAGAGCTCAAAACCACTGTGGTACAATATAATATCGATATCATAATAATATCAATACTTTTTTTCAATATTGATATAAATACTTTTATAACACTGGCTAGGTCTGGATGGTTCTGTGATTACACTCACACACAAATATACAGTCTGAGAGTTACACTTACGAGTCGACATGATTCTCGAAGGAGAGGATGAGGGGGTAAGGAGAGGTCTTAAAGGCACTCTCAGCAATGGCTTCAATCACCTCCTGCCAAGAGAGACAGAGTGGAAATGGGAAAATGTCATCCGCATGTAGGCAAATGAATATGGGACATTATTGAAGAGAACTGAACAGAATGACTCAGGCAGATGAACATGTTGAGAGAGATGAACAGAATGACTCAGGCAGATGAACATGTTGAGAGAGATGAACAGAATGACTTGGGCAGATGGCTGCACCTTGAAGGGGATTTCGGTTGTCATGGTGAAGCCATGTGTGATAATGGGCTCTTCATCGGGTGGACGACCTTTCCAGCAGTCCAGCTCGATACAGCGGCAACCGGTGAGCAAAACCTGTCTGTACATCTCCACTGAGGACAGACCTGTTAACTGACCCACTGCATGCACGCAGACACACACAGACACACACACAAATAAAAAAATGTAACGTCACTGTTTGAAGGATACTCGGTACAAATTCGCCACTGCAGCTTCACTGAGTACTCACTCCCATTGTATAAGCTTAGTTATACTGTAATTCATGGATTCCTACCAAGAAAGCTATTTTTCCAGAGGACATGCATAACTTGCTCACAAATAAAAAAGAAACAATGGCTGCTTCCAGATATAATAATTACAGAAATGAAACAGTTATAAGGCCATCTAATACAATTATCTGAGAAAACATTTGAGAAATATCTAAGAATCCCATTTAAGTTTTCCCACACTAGAGTAGCGCAAACATTGTCCTCTAGCGGGTAAAAAATACTCTTCATGGATTTTGATGTTTGTAGGGAATTGTGACAGTATTTCAGGCATAGGACGTTTTACAGGAAGTACACACCTGTGAGGTAGGTGTTGTGCGAAGAGTTGATAAAATAATGAGACAGCGGTTGGTTCATATCGTCCATGATGTCAAACCTCTCAGGAGGAACCACTGCATTTTCCACTCCTCCCAGATATTTACTGAAACTCATTAGAGAGATCTGGTCTACACACACACACACACACACACACACACACACACACACGCACGCACAAACACGTGCACAAACACACACACACACAATTACCATCACATTTACCATCAATTATCTCGTATCTTCCTCCCATTGTAACTCCTATTGTGTGTGTATGTGTGTGTTTACCTCTTTCCAGCTGGTGGGCGTTAGCCTCGTATTTTTCCATGAGCTGTCGTACCTGCTCTCGCTTGAGAGGTGGGTAGAGCACCTCATTCAGCCGTGAATCCCTTTGCTTACGGTTGATGAAGTCCAACATCTGATCCAGGGATAGAAAGGGCTTTCCTTTAGAGCCACTGGGCATGCATACACATACACACACACACACACACACACACACAATTTATTAAATATTAATTTAAATAAGGACAACACAGTGCAATAGATTTTATTTTATTTAGATTCATTTATTCATTGCATTGTTTTCTCCGGTTGTGTAACTGCACTGCCTGCATACTTCTGCATTACGCGCATTGTACGTTAAAACTAAACTAATCAACATTAGGAACTCCCTGTGCTGAGAAATACAAGAAAACTCTGACAGTTTATGACACAGACATGAGATAAAATGTGTCAGATGTGGTTTTAACACTGAAGGTCCTGGGATGAGACACACATGACAGCGTCAGCGTTTCCAACACTAGAGCAATACAGTGAAATGTTTCGTGGTACTAATGTACCATCTGAACCACACAACTACTTAAGCACAAATTTTTCTCTCTGAAAAAGTAGTCTAATCTCTAAAACGGCAGACTATACACATAAAAAGCTTCGCTTAGAAACATACGAAATATACTACATTTATACCAGAGCACTGTTAAATTGCTGTAGCTGACTGGTCAGGAGATGTTGATTAATTTTCTATCACAGTTCAGTTCTGACAATGATCCAAGCTGTATTACCTTTATATTAATGTGCTCTTTCTAATATGTTACCATTTCTATAGCAACAGATAATTCATAGGGGCATGTATGGTGGTCAATAAATAGATGAAAATACATTCTGTTATATAAACAGTGAAAAAAAAGTTGAATGGTTGATATGGCGAATAGTGAAGCCTTCTGTGAGGTGACGTTTATTTAAGATTTATGGAAGGAGTCTTCAGTGTCAGTGTCACTTTGTTTTCCTGAACGTTTCCTGAGTCTTCAGAACAGAGGACACTGTGGTTCTTCAGTAACATGACAAGCTGTGTTTTTTCTTATTAACTTCAAGAGACAGAAAAAAAGAGGCTGGTGAGGGAAGACTTTATAAAGCTTATAAAGCTACGTTTAAAGTTAATGTATAACGTAAGCGATAACAGGAATGCAGATGCTTCACAACATTAACTGTAACCATAAACTAATAAAAATGTGATGTGCCGTACTACAATAAATTAAAACTTGTTGGCTACATGTATTCTTATAGAAAAATAAACAACTTCAGGGATATGATCATCACATCACCCTGTCACCGACTATTTTACCATAGCAGCATCCCCTACTGTTTTTTTATTCCTTTCTTATTAACTTCCCCAGTACAGAGAAATGTGTTGAACTTCTTGTGTGGTATTCAGACATAATGTATGCTAGAGATGCAGTGAACATCACTTCAAATGATCCCATTTACATTTCGTTACAGCTTATAATAAATATATAAAATCCAAAACAAATGAGCAGAACAGAACAATCAGAACAAGAACATTCTCATCCCCTGTCCATCACTCACAGCTCCACGAAGATCCGGTCGATCTCAGGCCTCAGGCACAGGGTGTTCAGGAAACTCTGGAACTTTTCCCACGTGAACTCCTCCAGCTTGATCCCGTCTGCCTGAGGGAGACAAATCAGATGGCTCTTAACCACTTTGATGGTGTAAAACAGATACAACGACACTATACACTATTGCTGTCAGGGGAATAAACTCCAGATTTGCAGTGATCTGAATACAAAAACACTCACCTGATTCATCTGATCTAATGTTTGAATGGGTGTTCTAACAAGGCAACGTCAAATCTCTAAAGGACAGGAGTTTGCTGATTTTCATGAAGACAATAATAAATTTCATAGCAATGGCCAATTTCTGTCAGCCTTTATTTGAACATTGAGGCTTTGTCTCTAATGGTGGGGCACTACATTCTCACACTACACATCACATACAGTATTTTATCATGCAGCAACTGTAATTTAAAGGTTATTAACATTTCATGTCAAACACTACCATTTTGCACTAAATGGAAGTGAAAGATCATTGTGCTGTACTTTCTGTAACTGACTAACACCAGAGCAGCCAAAATGTCCAGACTAAACTTTTTGCTACCAATTTATGACTGTAGTGTAACAGCATTCTTGCTTGATGCGTCAGCTCTTTAGTAAAATTCAGCAGCAGCCTCCACCCTTGACGCCTCTGGCCCTTTTTCTTCATAATCTACAAAAAGTATCACACTTCATTATGTAATTTTGACGTTTTAGTATATCATCCGCCTATTAATAAGACACTGCATCTCTTCAGGTTGCCCAGTATGAACACCCTTCTAGTACACAGAGAACGGCATTTGAGACTCAGCTTGATATTAATCCTTACACCAGGAGTGTCCAATTAGCCTGTGTGGCTGCAGGTTTTCATTCCAACCAAGCAGAAGAAAACTCTCAGACAAAAATCTGACAAAAATAGACAGATGAATCAGGGTGGCATGAAAAAATGAGGCCTCACAAGGTACGTTTTGACACCCCTGCCCTATAATTTCACCGCTGAAATTCTGATTTGCACCAGCTGAGGGCAGTGCACTACAGCATAATGGCTCTCAGTAACCAGCGGCTACCTGGACAGCCTGAAACAAACCCCTGGTTTTGTTGTTCATTTCATTGTCCCAGGTCATATTGTGAACAGTTTCAATCACCTAAAAGAAAACATGCATGGTTTTCTGTAATCTTATAGCAAAATGTGTTGATCCCCCCCTCCACCTCTACACATCTCATCATTTACTCCTTCACTACAAATGCGCAGGTGGAGAATATAATATGAACCAATATTATTCCACGTCACCTCATGCTCCTTCCACCCCAGCTAACACTGAGCAAAAATGCAGAATCTGTTTCATTTGGAAATATATCATTTAACAGTAAAAAATGCATTAGGATTTCTGTCTAATTTCTGTCTAGGATCTAATTACTTTTTTCTACAGCAACAACTACAGTACAAGTGCCTTGTATGGCAGACGCTCCACATAAACAGATAAAAAAAAAAACAACAACAAATATTTTTGATATCATGGACTTTTCTGTGAGAAGACATTTTTTTGCCATTTTTGGAAGAAGTCTTCAGTGTCAGCTCTTTCCAACAGTCAGAGGTAAAGCTGCAACTCTGAAGTTTTAAGTCTTCAGGACATAGGATATTGAACTTTGCAGTTTCTTTGTAATATGACAATCTGTATTTTTATTTATTTTTTTTTTGGTTATATTAACTTCCCCAAAAGAAGAATAACTAGCTGTTGAGCAAATGACTGTGTATAGCTGCTACATTGTGAGTGATAACAGGAGAGAACTTGTTTCATGGATGTTCCACAACATTAAACATCACTATAAATGAATAAAAAGTATGGAATCATTCTTTAATTAATAAATAATTGTAATCACTGTCTGTGGTATAAAAGGATTAAAAACAATTCAGGACATACTGTTATAGTAAATTATAAAACAGTTAATTCCAGTACAACCACACTGGGATGTTCCAGCAATCTAGCAACACTCCCACTGAAACTATTACTAAAGCAGAGCTAGCAACAACATTAGCGGTCAAGGCAAACAATCCATTTTTCATGGATCTAACTTCTGAGTAAAAAAACAAAAGCTTGTCAGATGAAGGTGACAAGGATGAAGGGAAGCCAATTTCACCTGATGCACCTTTAACGGGGATGTACAAATCATTGCGAGCTAGCTAGCCAGCTAAAGTGGGTATAGCTTCTTCAGGATCTATTTCTGTTCCCGGTGGAAAAATAAACAAATTATTTGGCTATACTGTGTCCAAAATGTCAGTTACATTATGTTAATTTCTTATTTATAAAACTGTTGTACAAAAAAGCAATATCACACTCACAATCATGCAGTTATTCTGAATACCGGCATGACTGTGATCACCTGTGGCCTGCTATAATCTGTGGCCTCGTGAAAAGTGTGTACCGATATTCAGTATAACCGCACTCTTACCCGTGTGATATTGCTTAAATAATCTCCACTTCAGGTGAGACCACATTACACCAACTTATCATTATTTTCTTATAATGACAATTCCCGAAGTGTTTCATTTCTTACTTAGCATGACATGAACTGCATGCTGATCACAGATCACTGCGTATATTTATTCAGCAAGATTAGCAGATGACATTGAAAACGCTTATGTCACTGAGTCAACCTGTAAAACTGCACGTTTTTGCATGTGTTATGAATGTGCTAGGGGTCTGTTTATTATGGCATACCAAAGGAGGAAGCTATGTATGTGTTATAGGGGAATAGGGGAAAGAACATGAGTCCTAATTGCATGACGGATAAATGATTGATTAATGAGTGAATACCCTGTTAGCCATGAGGTTGCACTGCTCCAGCGCTGTCTCCACTCGCCTCTTGTCAGAGAACATCTTTAAAATACTGAGAAAGAGAGTGCAAAAGAACTCTGAGGGTCACTATGAGCAACAGCAGTTCATCCAAATTGCATACACTTTGCTCTGAGAGCCATGCACATTAGGTTTCACACAGCAGAACTGAAAACAAAAGTAACGGGGAAGGAAAACCAAATTTATGAAACAAGATGTGGTGAAATTAATATAGTTTTGTGTGTGTGTGTGTGTGTGTGTGTGTGTGTGTGTGTGTGTGTGTGTGTGTGTGTGTGTGTGTGTGCACGTGTGTATGCATGTGAGATCGTACTCACTTCTTTAGTGGGATTTTCCCATCTTGAGTGGCCTGCAGCGTTAGCTTGGTGTATCTTTGTTGGGGAAAAATAAAATAAAATAAAAAATAAGCAATGCCAATTGTGAACCATTGCACTGTTTTGTAACAACTACCTTATCCATTACAAAATTACAATTTAAAACAACTACAATAAAAACTGATGGGGTAATGTTGCCTTCATGTGCCATTAGAATTATCACATGTACATTTACATTTATTTCCCACCTGAGAGCTGGATATAATCATACCTTCAAGTCATAATTATGAACTGAAGCTTATAATCATTTATAATTCATAGATTTCTGATTTTTATCACAATGCGTTTTAGTTAATTCTTTATTCCTTAGTATACACATACAAAGACTTCATAATTACGTCTTAACAAGTGAGACTGGGATCTGACGAGCATTTGAAGGCAGCATAAGAATGCTACTGTTATCAGAGCATCACATCACAGCTCACAAGCTCACTACTTTTTTATTAGTCAGAGCCCAAAATATTTTTGACAGAATGAGAAAGTGGCCTATAGCTTTTTTTCTTTGGCCTGGAGGATGAGTATAATTTTTTGAGGTTGAATAAAGAAAGAAAGCGGAGCAAGAGAGCAGATGGATGTGACAGAGATGTCTTCTACACATGTACAGCACCATGTAAAACACTGTAAAACATCACAGGCAGCAGGCTGTTAATGATAAGGACATGTTTACCCACACACGCAAAATTACTTTGTGAGGACCTTCCACTGACATATAGCTAATAAATGTACTCAAACAGTGTAGTGGCTTCGTTTAGCTATTTTGAATGAAAGCTGAATAATTGGTGAGTATTACAAATATGCGTGCGTTTTCTGAGTGTGTAATTTTTTTTTTCACACCAGTTATCTGTCCTTTTTGATAATAATCAATTATAATCATTTATAAACAATAATAATTGATTTATTGCCTTCATTCACTTCAATGATTGCCTCTTAAATTGATGCATCGATGCAAATCACCAGCTCATTACACACCTACATATGTACAAAAACTCAGATGCACATACACAGACAAACACACAGACTCACACACACACACACACACAATACTCACGCCTTGAGTAAGAAGGTGTTGCGTGAGGCGTTTTGGGACAGTATGTTTGTGGCAAGTTTAAACAGCTCTTCAGTCCACACCTGGAGATACAGTAAACACATGAACACACACACACACACACACACACACACACAGAATGAGCAAACAGATAAACCAGTGTGAGAGTGATGTAAAGGGTAACCCTAACCCCATTAAGAAAGAAGTTTTCCAGAAGTTCTAGTGAAAAGAATAAAATTGATTAGGTCCTTTTCTGCTTCGCTCTAATTTATTTTAATTATATTTTGACTGCTGTCTTTTTCCTCGATATGTTTTATATCATTATATATCGATGGTTTTGTTTTTGCTGTAGCTGTAACTGTGTTTTGTTTTGTCTACCCTTAAGTATAGTGTCCTTGGGTATGAAAAAAGACCTTTAAATTTTTTAATAAATGATTATTTTTAGCTGACAGAATGGCAGAGACAGAGACTGAGAGATACACATAACAGAGAAACAGTAGACAGCCATCGCAACGAGGGGGCGTGTGGTGCTTGGTTGCTGTAGTTACCTTGGCAATGTCCTCCTGCATGGCCTGGAAGTTAAGGAAGGAGATGTTGACCAGGTCGTTGCCGTAAACGACTGTTACTAGCTTAGCCTCCACATTGCCCTCTCCTTTTCCAAAGCCCAGCCATTCACGCACACGTGAGTCCTACACACACGCGCACACACACACACATGCACACAGTCAGATTTTGGACCTCAGCAAAAGAGAAGTTCTTCATCCCTGGGTACACAAGACATAACACACTTCCTGCAAGTCGTTACACCACAGTCAGTGTGGCTTCCTCTGCACAAGCGTTGGAGCAACGATAAGAGCAGAAGGCCACTGTGTGGGTATAAATGTGCATGCATGTGTGTGTTTGTGTTGGAGTTGACCTGCCTAAGACTCATGTTCCTGCACTATTGAATCATCCCACCTGGATGCCACTGACTTACACTTTCTAAGATCTGCTGCTGTAATCCTGAAAACTGTTCTGTGCTTATCCCAGGACTCCTCACTACATGTTCATACTGAATATACTTTCACTGCACTTAGCATTGTCTTAATGTACCTCTTCTACACATGTATACTGTAATGACCAACACCCCACTATCCCGTGCCACCAAGAAGCGCATTGGTTCCCATTTGAGTCTGGTTCCTCTCAAAATTTCAAAGGAGTCTCATTAGGGATATAAATCTACATCCAGGTTTCCATAAAGCTGCTTTGTGACAATGTATATTGTTAAAATACAAATAAAACTGAATTGAACTGGCTGAGTTAATGGGGTGGAGATATTTCTCCCTAACTGTAGGGCTGTAAAACCTGGCACAGGGCTTTGTGGGTCAGTCAGGGAGGTCTGATCTTGCAAACATAAGCACATCATCCAGAAATGCCTGCCAATAAACCTTCCTAAGGACACCGCACCGAGCTCTGCAAGCAAACACAACCTAAGAATGGACGATCAGTGAGGTGTCTATGATAACTATTATTTTCAGAAATCTCATGTCAAGGAATGTATGTACAATTATATATACAGTCAGGTCCAGAAATATTTGGACAATGACAGTTTTTGTGATTTTGCCTTTATACACCACCACAGTGGATCTGAAATAAAACAATCAAGATGTGATCGAAGTGTAGACTTTCAGCTTTATTTTAAGAGTTTCCACAAAAATGTGGCATTTACCATTTAGGAATTACAGCCATTTTAAGCAAAGCACTTCCATTTTCAGGGGCTCAAAGGTATTTGGACAAAGTGACATAACTGTAAATATAACCATAATTTTAACACTTGGATGAAAATCCTTTGCAGTCACTGACTGTCTGAAGTCTAAAGCCCATGTTCTCAAAACTCAAATTCTGAGTTTCCTCCCTGGAGATGCTTTGCCAGGTCTTCACTGCAGCCACCTTCAGTTGCTGCTTGTTTGTGGGTCTTTCTGCCTTCAGTCTTGTCTTCAGTAAGTGAAAAGCAGCTCTATTGGGCTGAGATCAGGCGACTGATTTGGCCATTGAAGAATATTCCATTTCTTTGCCTTCAAAAAGTCTTTAGTTGCTTTCGCAGTATGTTTAGGGTCATTATCCACCTGTACTGTGAAGCGGCGTCCTATCGGTTTTGTAGCATTTGGCTGAATGTGAGCAGAGAGTATAGCCCTATACACCTCAGAATTCATCTTGCTACTTCTGTCAGCAGTCACATCATCAATAAACACCAGTGAGTCGTTCCATTGGCAGCCATACATGCCCATGCCATAACACTTCCTCCACCATGTTTGACACATGATGTGGTATACTTTGGATCATGAGCTGTTCCTTTCTTTCACCATACTTTTCTCTTCCCATCATTCTGGTACAAGTTAATCTTGGTTTCATCAGTCCAAAGAATCTTATTCCAGAACATGGGAGGCTTTTTTAGATTTACATTTACATTTGGCAGACGTCCTTATCCAGAGCGACTTACAATTATCTCATTTATACAACAGCAGATGAGGGTTAAGGGCCTTGCTCAAGGGCCCAGCAGTGGCAGCTTGGCAGTGCGGGGACTTGAACTCTCAACCTTCCGATCAGGAGTCCAATGTCTTAACCACTGAGCTACCACTTCCCCCATGATGTTTTCTGGCAAAGTCTAATCTAGTTTTCCTGTTCTTGAATGTTACCAGTGGTTTGCACCTTGTTGTAAACCCTCTGCATTTTCATTCATGAAGGCGTCTCTTGATTGTAGATTTTGACAATGATACGCCTACCTTCTCCAGAGTATTCTTGACTTCTGTTGATGTGAAACGGTTTTTCTTCACCAAGGAAAGGATTCTGCGATCATCCACTTTAGTTGTCTTCTGTGGTCTTCCAGGCCTTTTGATGTTGAACTCACCAGTGCTTTCTTTCTTTTTAAGAATGTAGCCAACTGTTGATTTGGCCACACCTAAGGTTTTTGCTATCTCTCTTTAGATTTATGTTGTATTTTTCAGCCTAATGATGGCCTCCTTCACTTGCATTGAGATCTCCTTGGACTTCATATTGGTAGCTCGAGTCAAACAGCTGCTAAATGCCAACTCAATACCTGATATCAACTCCAGACCTTTTATCTGCTTCATTTGTCTTGAACTAACAAGGGAATGGACCTCACCTGGTCAATTAACCTCTTGTCAGTCAATTGTCCAAATACCTTTGAGCCCCTGAAAATGGAAGTGCTTTGCTTAAAATGGCTGTAATTCCTAAATGGTAAATGCCATATTTTTGTGGAACCTCTTAAAATATAGCAGAAAGTCTACACTTCGATCACATCTTGATTGTTTTATTTCAAATCCATTGTGGTGGTGTATAAAGGCAAAATCACTAAAACTCTGTCATTGTCCAAATACTTCCGGACCTGACTGTATGTCTCTTATTTATTCAGGTTTAATTTCACAGACCTGAAATAGCACGCTTTTAACACACAGCAAGCTTAAAAACACTAAGGCTATAAAATGACTAATACTCAAACATGCTCTCTTACACACACACACACACACACACACCATTAAAGCTATAAAACAGTTAATGCAAAAACACAGTCTCTTATACACACAGTACCTTTGGTATCTTGGCAAACTTCCCTGTTCTGGTGTCTCTGATATGGCTGATGTCCACAATCTCGGCCTCCTGAGGAGAAATGAAAATAGAACGTTATAAACAATTGCATGAGCGTACTTTCAGACCATCTGCAGCTCTGAACTCTGGCTTTTACACAAGTCACACTGTTATTCACGAGAGACAGGGAATAACAAAGCTTTTAAATCCAGGTTGTGTTAAAACACCGAACACTGTCTACAGATCCGCACTGCTGAATGTAGTAAGTGGAGCGAAATGATCCTTGTTTAAATATGAAGTGCAAAGTTCTACATTGAAAGTGGAGATGAGATTTTGTCGCAGGAACTAATGAGGACTTGTAGCAAGGGAAAAGGAGAGAAGACAAGAAGTTAATTTTGGATGAAATCTCAAATGTGATATGACAAAAAGGTATGACATATTAATGAGCAATGATTGACCAGATATTAGCCCTGATTTCCAAGTGACAGCATGACCTGGAGAGACTGAGCTGAACAACACACTCATGACGAGGTCATAATGCATGGCGCATGAGCCCAGTCTTTTAGTTTTCTGCAGTCCCACACTGGAATGAGATCACATCCAGACGTCACTGCAGGACTTAGGCGTAGAGAGACTCGCTTAACACTGACCAATAATTACAAATGCCCCACACCATGGTCTTAAAGACAAAAGGTTATGCCATGGGTTGCTCACTAATCCAGATTCCAGCCCAAATACAGGGTGTGCAGGAGGACATAGAGAAACTGTGGTGGTTTTAAAAAACAAAAAAAAAAACAAAAGGAGCACCAGCACAGCTGAGCTGGGGCGCTCTGTACACAAAGCAGCTCATAAACGGGCACGGTAAACAAAGCAGAACAGGACTGTAAATACTCACTCTCTCCTGCTCTGTTTTATAAGTCTCGCTCTTTTTCTCTTTCATCCTTTCTGCGTTTGTATCATCCTTTCTCTCTCGACCTCTTCCATCTTTTAAATCCAACGTTCTACTCTTTATGTTGCCACTGCTTTATTCTGTGTGCTTTTCTATTTTCTCTTATTTGGCAACATAACTCACATTCTCTTGCTCTCTGTCATGATTAAGTTGTTGACTTGAATGTTCCCTCGAGTGTGTGTGACAGGTTAGAGGTTGCTGGTAGGAGTCCTCTGGGAAGTGGTCCGATAGCAGCAGGGACAGAGGGACATGGACACACACTCGTGCATACACGTTTCTCATGCTAGGTATTAAGGCAAGATACGCTACCTATTTGCTGACAAGCTGAAACAAATGATGTATCAGTAAAAATAAAAAGCTTAAGATAAACTAGTATAGTAAAGTAAATACAAACAAAGTCCCATTTAACAAGAAACAGAATGACAAATCAGATAACGGAAAACAAATCATGTAAAAAAGTGAACATCTGCTACATCAGCTGCAGATTTATTTGACATGGTACACACAGTATGGCTGTTAACATGCGAGGCCGTAGGGTGTCCCATTTCTCATTTTACGCTTCCAAATGGTGCTCCTGAGTGCCCTCTATGTACCCTTACATAAAGCCAGCATTGAAGCAGACTCTGCAGTGGTCTCTTACACAAAACACACAGTGGATTGGCAGAAAACAAGAGAAAAATAAAATAAAATTAGAGTCCTGCGATGTCTCATTATTAATTCAATTGTCATAGTCATAAAGCAGTATACACATTGCATAAAAAACAGTTTAGCACCACATCATTTTATATGAAGCTACAGCATGCAGTTACCTTTTTTTGCATTTCTCACTGTGATTTTGTGCAAATTCATTCATGTTTTCTTTGTTAGTTGCATTACAACCAGTTATGTGTTGTTATTTCCCACTTAGAGCTTGAAGAAACAATCAGCACAAGTGCTTGAGTCAGTAACGACACTCGGTGTGTATCTCTGCCTGTATCTCCGCATGGCTATCATGAAAACTTCCACGCTGAGCACAACAGTCAACAATCGGGAATAAGATTTCATCTTGAGGACTTTTCCCAAACATTCACTGTCACGTCCATAAACATCTCAAAAACTTCACCGAGAGCAGACTAGGAGGAGGAGCACAGAACTATCTGGAACATCTTTATACGCACAGATTTTCGGTCACGCTAAATGAATTCATTCTGTTTTCTGATTCTGAACGAACTGTTGTATAAACTGCAATCTACTGAATATACAGTATGTTTACATGCATGTTACTTGTGATCCGAATCAAATTTATGCACGTGAGAAACGAAACTTTGTGCGTTCACTCTATGTTGGAAATACGTTAGTTGTAAAATGGCGGTTCAGAGTTTCAGCTCCTCCCATTTGGAATTTTTATGAAAACACACACACACAACACATTATCATCTTTGATACACTCTAAAGTTAAACTGTCCTCATATTATATAGTCCATACTAGAAAATGTTTAAGCCTATAGAGTTAAATCCTGACATTATACTCCTAATGAATTTAACTGTGGAAGCTGCTTATGTTTTTCAAAGTTCGTATATAAGCTGAGGCTACTCTGTCAAGTCACACACGAAAAAATTCCCAACCAACAATAACATGTTTGTTATGTTTGTTAACAAGTTGGAAGCTTATAATTAAGGCAATTCTGACATCAGAGCCACCGTTGCCAAAACAAGAATCCAGTCAGAGCAGCTAAGAGATCTCAGAGTGCTTGTGTTTTAAACCTTAAATCATATTAGTTTCAGCAGAAAATGAGAACAAGTCATGCTGCTTGTCATTCTGCTTTGATAAATGAAGACCATTTTTGACCCAACATGTGTCATGAGATAAATAAATTTAAAAAAAAAAAAGATTACGTTTGCAAAGGTAATCATATTCAAACGTTTATAAGCCTAGAAGTCTTTCATTTCACTCAGATCAGCCTCAAGTATTTTATCATATTTGAATTTAGGATGTTTAAATCATCTTTAATCTGATCGAACAGAATCAAGATTATGAACAGATTATAAACAGATCATTAGGCTGCATGTGAATTCCAAGTGATGATACCTACAATAACTCAGAAAAGCATATTGTGATGTTATCACAATATTATCTTTTTTTTATCTTCAGCCTCCCTCCACTTTGTCATTATGACTCTCTAATGATGACTCCCTGAAGGGACAAACTTGTTATACGCCTCTTACAGTCTCTTATCCACCAGGACCAACCAATCAGAGCTCTCTGTGTCTGTCCTGTGCCCATCCCGGCTTTGAGCACAGGAAATGTTTTAAGCACCGACACAAACAAACCATGCAGAGAGAAAGAAAACAAATGTAAAACCAGAAAAAAAGAAAAATCAAACCAAGACAAGCTGTTCAATTGATGCTACTCAGACAGTACAGACCCAGTTTTACAACAGGTCATGTTTTGCACAAGTGCTTTTACGAGCCTGGACTTGTCACATATCTTCCTGTGTCTTTGTGTAGGCTGAGCAATCCTGCATGTGTGTGCATGTTAAAGCGTGTGTCTATGTGTTCTTTTCTCCTAAAGTTGCACAGAAAAGCTGTAAATGTAACATTTAGCGGCCTCTGTCTCTGCAGCACATGAAGTACGGGTTTCACACACACACACACACACACACACACACACACACACATACACTCACACACACTTTTTTGTTCCTCCTCCTTTCCCATGGCATGTTTCTTCTCAGAGCTCAATGCTGTTTCCTGTACATCAAGCGGTGGCACGAGGGCACGAGAACCACTACACACACACACGCTGTGTATTCTCCCATCACTAACACTGCTTTGACGTGAAGTCAAACAATCTGGAGGTCTATTTATCACACATCGTTCTCACACACTGTAGAAAAACTGGAAGAACAGAGACTGTAAATTGGAAGATAGAACTGCGGTATTAGGTTAAAAAATGTGCATCGTTTTTTATAGATATTGTTGGAAGAAATGTTACACTGACATAAAAACCAGCAGCTGGACTCTAAACCGCTACGTTTGTCCATGAAACAAGTGCTTTTGGAATATAAGCTCTATTCTCTAGCTGTTAATGTCTGTACATGTTCACTTGCTCCTGAAGTCAAACTGGTTTTCTGAGTCCTGTTTTGGCTCAGCATGGCACGGGGGAGTGGACATGGAGGAACAGGAACGGCAAGAGGTTCATGAAACAGGAGTACGGGAAACTCCAAACTACTATACGACATGCCACAACAAAAACAAGTCGTTCACTGCAACCCACATTCTGTGTGTGTGTGTGTGTGTGTGTGTGTGTGTGTGTGTGTTAGCGTGGGACAAAATCTAAGGCTGGTGCCTCTGTATGGACATATGTTAAAAATAACTGCACAACAAAGAACCCGTGTGTGCTTGTGTGTTAAATTGTGTTGCATAATGCTGTAAGTAACCTGGATGATGAATGTGATGTCCTCCTTCTGGACGCCTGAGGCTCTGCTCTGACCTCTGACTTCTAACCCCGAGACTCTGACTGGACCTTTTGTCCAGGGCTCACTGAGAGAAACAAATCCTAAACACTGCTGGAGCAGAACTATTTCACTGTTACAATACTAATCCAATTTTCATAATATTTACATATTCAAAGGCACAATTCAAAGATCTCATGTTTACACAGTTCCTAAACATTTTGGCCAAATGACCCTTGTGTTGTTTGGTAAAGGAAACGAAGGATGAATAATCCCATCATGTATGGCATATTTCACTACTACATTTTAAAAATTATTTATCAATAATCTACTTAATTATGAAAACAAGCAGTCAACTTGTCCTAAATTTGATATCACTTTCCACAGGCTCTTATTGGAGTCGCTTGTTTCTTTGGCTTAATCTCAAGTGGAGTTCGTCATGAAGGATTTATGTCAAATCCTATGTAGTGAGAATTTATAGTGAATAGGAGGTCATCTTGCATGTGAGCCGCATGAAGATATAACAAGAAATGTAAAATCTTCTTAAAATATCAGTGTCAAAAACATTACTATGCGTATAAAAATAATAATAATAACCTGAAACATTAAAGTTCGTAAAAACTATGAGTTTGTCTCCTTTTATTTTTGCTTAATAATATTAGTCATTTTAAAATAATTTAAAATTGAATGCAATGTAATTTTAAAGCATACTTCTGTGATTTATGATACTTTGAGCAAACACTTTTCTCTCTAATACACACACACACACACACACACACACACACACACACACCCGTCTAATAATCATAACCATAGTGGAACAAAACTCATGTAACCGATGGCAATAGTCTCTTCCTGTTTGGTCTTGAGACAAGTTTTTGTGTGTGTGCGCGCATATGTGTGTGTGAGTGAGTGAGAGTGTGAGAAACAGCGAAAGAGACAGAGAGATTGTCCTATTTGTTGGATGAAACATACACTGTGTGTGTGTGTGTGTGTGTGTGTGTGTGTGTGTGTGTGTGGCAGAATCGTGGACATATTATACTCCTGAGAGCCAAGAACTGTCCTCCGCCTCGTCGTCTCTCTCATACCTGCTCTTTGTCACTCACAGTGCGTACAGTTAGTTACACTCAGTTCCACTGAGCAGAAAAAGACACAATGACAGACTGAAACTGTCACAGTCATCTCTCTCAAAACAAACTGTACACTCACAGTGAATTTGTTAAACCCTTTAATTACTTAAAGCTCATACTTAACCAGTTTTTGTTCAAATACTTAATAAAGCACAGTAAGGAAATTGCACATAAATAAAAACTGACAAAATAGTTTAAATTTTGTGCCACTTCGTGCCAATGCTGAACCAGCCAATATTTCTGTCATTCCTCATCATTCATATCCCTTTTGAAAAATATTATATTGCATGAAAAAAAGCTCAAATATGTCCACACGGGTGACAGCATGGCTCACAGCTCCAGGGTCCCTGGTTCGGTCCTAGTTTTTTAGGTTTCTTATGTTCTCCCTGTGTTAGCATTGTGAACGATTATTCACAAAGTATTGCAATGTATTGTAGCCTGACTTCTTGTCGATTAGGTGGTAACATTGCTTTATTCCAACCACTCACACTTTTCATCTAAAAGCCACATTTATTGTAATTTTGAGGAAATTAAACATCTGTAAAATTCACAAAAGGCAACCCGTTTAGAACAAGACAAAACGGCAACTGAATGCAGCATTACATCTGTACTGAGCAACGCTGCATTCAATTGTACACTATATGGCAAAAAAGTTTGTGGACACCTGACCATCACAATCATATGCTGATCTTCCCAAAACTGTTGCCACAAAGTTGGAAGCACACAACTGTCCAGAATGTCTTTGTATGCTGTAGCATTAAGAACTGGAACTGTTCTTCTCTGGGACCAAAGGGCCCGAGCCCGTTCCACCATGATCCAGCCCCTGTGCACAAAGCAAGCTCCATGAAGACACGGTTTCCCAAGTTTAAAGTGGAAGAACTCGAGAAACCTGCAGGAACTTGATGTTTGCATGACAAATCAGAGTTGTGTGAAAGCATGTACATTAATTATTAATGTTGTGAGCAACATTTGAGAACATTTTTATCCACTTCAAACTCTTCTTTTGTCCAACTGTAGTAATAAGTGCAAGAAGAATAGTCATCCATTAAAACAGCACCATCTGTGTCTATCTAGTATTGTTAATTGAGCTGTCAAGACAATTGACAGGAAAAAAAAACAAGGGGGAAAACAGGAGAGAAAAGGAGAGGATAAGAGAGGAAGAGGGATTTGAAGGAGAGAAAAAGAGAGATTTATCCACTGAAGAAGAGAGAACAGCTGAGAGGTGTACACACACACACATTGAGTGTGTGTGTGAGTGTGTGTGTGTGCGTGAGTGAGTGAGTGAGTGAGTGAGTGAGCGAGCGAGTGAGAGAGAGAATTAGAGATGATTTAGTTGAGATGAGATGGAGGAGATGATAGGAAATGTAGGCAATCAGGGAAGATGAGGCATAATCACAGGAGGAAGAGAAGAGAGACAGAATATGACGTGGAGAAAGGAAAAACGCAATTTGTTTGTGCACATCATTTCTCCTCCAATTCTCATCTTTTATTCTTTCTAGCATTCTCTACTATGCATGTTATAGTAGACCAGTTTTGATCACCTCCACACCCATATGCCTCTCCTTCACACTCTTTCTGAACAAACCATACACACATGCATTCCCACTGTGTGGATAATTCAGCTATTTTGAGTAAGAATGTTTAAGATACTCATCATTCCTTTGCCACAAAAGGGAGGAAAACATCCCCCTGGACCAGGCAGCTGAGTGCACACTTAACATGGACATTCGGATGTTATTTACATGACCGTCCTGACCCAGAGGCAACTATTAAGTTAAACTACTACATTTATTCTGATAAGCAGGACCTACATGCGTGTGTGAGCGCATGTGTGTATTTGTGTGTTTGTGTGTTCACGTGCCTTTAAAGAAAGAGGAATTCAACATCAGGAATGAAAGTCCACTTCTGGGGAAGAGAGAAAAAGTGGGAGACAGACCAGAGAGGAAATGCTCACATTATCAATCCAAAAAACACACATCCTGTATTTGAGCATGTGCCGGTCTGTTTCAGACAGTGAATTCAGGGGGACCTTGCATAATATTAAATATTAATGGTCTGGTTAATCTTTTTAACCTAAATTGACTTTTCAGAAGGAAAAAAAAAAACTAACCATGCATCACACTTTGTGCTTTAACTGAACTCTGTGTAACTGAACAACAAGCAACACGTTAACCTTAAAAAGTGCAAGCTAACAGTCTAGTGCTAGTATGAACAATAGCTCACTGTTAACACAGTCTCAGTTTTGGGATTTTCATTTTGCATAAAGGCATTTCTCACATGGTACTTCACTTCATCCAAGCCTAGCCACAGAAATCAAAATGAGTGTCTAGCTTATAGAAAAAGTCTCAGAGGAAACATGTGTTAGCTCTCACCCTCCCTGCGTGGTAGGTGTTGTGCGCTAGGGGAGAACTAGCTTGAGGGTTTTCAACTGTCCTGTTTCAGTGAAGCCACAGATTCCTGTTCTTGGCTGACAGGTGTGAAACGCAATGTGATCCTAGGCTGTTGTAGCCCATCGACCTCAAGCGTGTTGTGCATTCTGAGATCCTTTTTTTCTTCTTCACCATGGTTGTAAAGAGTGGTTTACAGTTGAGTACTTGAACCAGTATGACCATGCTCATCTGACCACTCTCATCACTCTAGGCCAGGGGTGTCAAATCACAGAATCACAGAAGGGGCCAAAATTTAAAGCATGGTCTAAGTTGCGGGCCACATTAGCAAACGAGGCACACAGGTTTACCTTCAACGTCAATAAACAGGTACTCTGCCTCCCACCTATTTTGAAAGCCCTTGTTTTTAAAGTCCACCTTTCGTTTGGCCATTTTTTAGGGGGTGGCTAGCTTAAACGTCACTGTATAGGCGCTGACCCATGCATTCACCGCTGACCACTGATGAGTGTGTCATTAAAGCAGCAGGGAGGAGGGGCTGGCACTCACAGCTCTTCGCTGTGTGGCAGATGTTGCAGTGCATTGTGGGATTTGTAGTATGAGTGGTGTGAGTGTGATTTACCGACGGGCCATTAATAACAGACATATGAAATTATCTTGGGGGCCGGATATAATTGTATCACGGGCCGGATGTGGCCCCCGGGCCTGGAGTTTGACATGTCTGCTCTAGGCGTTCCCACCATCAGAACTGCTGCTTATTGAAAGTTTTTTTTTTTTTTTTTTTTTTTTTTTT
>CM040978.1:11902366-11916780 GCA_022985145.1 Pangasius djambal
AGATGTCTAGTCAAAATATTTTCTAACAATTGTACTAATTCAGGTGAAAAACTCAGTTTAAACAGCAACGAGGCGTCACTGACCACCAGTGAGTGCAGTACAGCTGCAGCAACTAATCAATAAGAAAAAAAAGATGCTGTCAAAGACTTTTGTTAACAATTAGTCTGGTCACCACAAGGCTAGCTTCTAATGTATAGAAGTACTTTACAATGTCTCCTAAGATGTAAAAATCACGGCCTAGTCATGACACAAAGAGATAATAACTAGCAGAACAAGAAAAGTTATCTCAGAAGGACAGCAGGATTTGTGACATAACAAATCTTCATATGTGATAAACAACAAATGAAAGACAATTCAGAGACAGTATAGGTAGAGAGAGGCCACTGCTTGAAATATGAATAGGGCAGCATGTAATGCTTAACATGGAGGCTGTATTATGCAAGTTGGTAAACATGTTAGCGAAGAGGCCTGGCCTAACACATTCATACACTGACACATGAATATAGTTTTCTTTGGCCAATTTGTAATCAATAAACCAAAAATAGTTTTTTTTTTTTTCATGCTACAGGAGCCAGAAACTGCACATTCTTCATATAATTTTGCCAAATCGGTGTTTGAAACATCATCTTGTCGATCCGTTTCTGGTATATTGGTCTCTCCCCATTCAAGCAGATAGAAGCTTGGACTGAAAATAACTGTCTGGGACCGTTGCCAAGTTGGACGCCGAATGGACAGGCTTTAATATAAGGACTTGGATTTAAAGCAGCCAATAATTCAGTATGACTAGATTTAAAGATATTTCGATGTGATATTTCAAGGAGGTGCAATACAATATGATACAATGCACAGTTTTGATTTTAATCACAGGAAAAATGCTGGCTTAATGGGACTGACACACAATGAGCCATGTCTTCTTCACAGGGACTGACGGGCATTGAAGCCACGCCTCCTTCACAGGGACTGATGGGCACTAAGGCCATGCTTTCTTCATAGGGATATTAAATTATTTGCTTTATCACTCATGCTCATATGAAATCAAAACATTTTAATGGTACATCAATTCTATAATTTCCTGTTTTAGATTATTTGATATGGACATTATTAAGAGACTAATTTATGCCAACATTGTTTCCTAAGCCATTTGTAAGGGCATTAGAGGCTATTTCCTGTCCTGCTGAGACATGCCATGTGCACACCATATGCACCATGTGACTGCTGAATTAATGAACTGTGCTCTGCAGTTCTTCCCACTGAATGACAGTCTGACAAAGACATTTCCTGTGGACCTCCTGCCACAGTCCCACATCTCCCATCATTAGTGTCTCGTACATTGTCTTTTGCAGACAGCGGAGGAGTCAGTGGTGGAGTCAGCTCCAGAAGAAGGTTCCCCTCGAGCCGAGTGCTAAGGGCCAAGAGCTGAGGAACAGATGAAAAATGGCAAGGGGAAGGAGATACGCCTGGGATCAGTGGATGGCTTTCAGAGAAAGACAGAAAACTCAAGGCCCCTTAGGGACAGTTGGATTTAGAGTCAAGTCTAATGGCTGAAAGGTGAAGCGCCGGCACCAAGGCCACAAGAGCCACAGAGTAACCCCATACCTTCACTTTAATGTGCACTGCCAGAGAATGAGAGAGAGCTACAGTGAGATAATCGAATAATACAGAGAGAGTGGTGGAACATGCAAGATTTGAAATGTTTTTCATGAAATCAGATAACCGTTTAAGGAGAAGATCTTCCTGGCCTTAATCGATGTCACCTCGTCCTCGAAAAAGAGAGTACAATATTCTTTGTTTTGCTTGTATTTGTTTGTTTTTTCCACATCCTTTTCCTGTTTTTCTTTTGTTTTTAAAAAATAAAAGACCAATCAGATCCCATCTTATCTGTCATAATTCCCTTTGTACATTCCATTTCTTTTTCCATTACTCCTCTTTTCCCTTGCTCTCCATCTCTTTTGCAAAAATCTCAAATGATGTACAATAAATAAAACGAACACCACAAGCACAGAGCAAATTGAGGGCGTTGTCAAATAGGACAATCAACCGCTCAGCACTGATTACATTTATGGCTTCTTGGAAAAAAATCATTCATCGATTGCCAAGATATGCAAGAATATTTTTTCCCTTTCTTCTTGTCGACACAAAACACTACACACACACACACGCCACACCATACAAACATATGCTGCTTGGCTGCATTTGCATAAACACAAATATATTACCGTTGTATTGTGGGTCCTGAATGACCTCCATTCAAAGCAGTGTTTGCTAAACAAAGCATCTCAGTGCAGGACCCATCGGCATCGAACACCTTCAGGTGGGGCCATTTCAATATGAAAGAGTGAGGAGTGAAGGAAGGGGGGGGAAGAGAGAGACGAGAAGGAGTGTGTTATGGTTACACAGTGCCTTTCTTTTTGATCTTCTTACGGCTTAGCTCATGCATTGTATATCCCCTGGATCTGTAGTGTGTCCTAGCGGGTGCACCAGCCTTAACCTTTAGCCTTATAGCAAATACTCATTAGAGACTGTAAAATGCACTGCAGTGTAACGATTTCTTACAGTATCTCCTCACCCCCTACAGGCAATGGCCTTCAGCTAACAAGCCTTAATAATCCTTCTCCCTATCTATTTTACACACAGACATACACTCACACACACAGACACACACTTAACATCAATGATAACAGAAAGTAACGATCATGGACATTCTACAACATTAAATGTAACTGAGAAAAAATATAATTTGACTTTCCATAAAAAAAATGTGTAATTGCTGGCAAATAGCTCCGTTATCAGCAGAATAAAACACTTCATGACAAGCTGTTGTAGGAAAATAATCAAAATAATCAAAATAATTCATATACACCTGCTTATTTATGCAGTTATCCAGTCAGCCAATCATGTGGCAGGAGCACAAAGCATAAAATCATGCAGTACAGGTCAAGAGGCTCAGTTAATGTTCACATCAAACATCAGAATGAGGAAAAAGTGTAATCTCTGTGACTTTAAATGTTAATGTTTACATCAAACATTTTAATCATTACCATGATTTTACCTTTGCATACAAGAAGACTATATAACTGAATTTCTCTATTTCTAGCTTTTCCCCCAAACAGTTCACTGCAGCAAAAGTAAACGAGCAAATTCATCACTGGTGGCACAGGAGGACTCAGGAGTGCATTTGTTTAATTCTTACTAATTTTCTGATGACTTTTTCAATCATTTGTTGCCGTTCGGTTGCCCAGATGTGTATGTATATATGTATAAATTTCATGTCTTGAAATGTCTACAAAAAGAACAGTGAAACAGAAACGGGTAAAATTTCTAATACTTTCAATACATTCAATAGATTACAAACGTAAAAGTTTTGTACAAAAAATATATTTTTACTATAAAAAAATTGTTACAAAACGATATCACGATGCCTGCAGTAAAGTATTGTGACATACACTCACATAACACTTTTTTAGGAACACCTGTACACCTACTCATTCATGCAATTATCTAATAAACCAGTGACATGGCAGCAGTGCAAGGCTGGTTTGAGTATTTCTATAACTGCTGGGATTTTCACGCACACCAGTCTCTAGAGTTTACTCAGAACGGTGCGATAAAGAAAAAAACATCTGGTTCTGCAGACGGAAACGCCTTGTTGATGAGAGAGGTCAACAGAGAATAGCCAGACTGGTTTGAGATGACAGAAAGGCTACAGTAACTCATAACCGCTCTGTACAACTGTGGTTAGCAGAAAAGGATCTCAGAACGCACAACATGACAAACCTCAAGGTGGATGGGCTACAACAGCAGAAGACCACACTGGGTTCCACTTCTGTCAGCCAAGAACAGAAAGTTGAGGCTGCAGTGGGCACAGGCTCACCAAAACTGGACAGTTGAAGACCGGAAAAAAAGTAGCCTGGTCTGATGAATCTCGATTTCTGCTGAGGCACACAGATGGTAGGGTCAGAATTTGGTGCCAGCGGCATGAATCCATGGACCCAACCTGCCTTGTGTCGACAGTCCAGGCTGGTGGAGGTGGTGTAACGGTGTGGGGAATGTTTCCTTGGTATACTTTGGGCTCGTTAACACCAATCAATCATCGCTTGAATGCCACAGCCTGTTTGAGTATTGTTGCTGACCATGTGCATCCCTACATGGCCACAATTTACTCATCTTCTAATGGCTACTTCCAGCATGATACTGCACCACGTCACAAAGCAAAATTATGTCTCAGACTTCAGTGTTCTTCAGTGGCTTTCCCAGTGACCAGATCTGAATCCATTAGAACACTTTTGAGATGTGATAGAACAGGTGATTCACAGAATGAAAGTGCACCTGGAAAATCTGCAGGAATCACGTGATGCAATCATGTCGACAAGGAGCGTTTCCAACATCTTGTGGAATACATGCCACAAAGAATGAAGGCTGTTTTGAGAGCAAAGGAAGGCCCCATCCAGTATTAGTATAGTGTTCCTAATAAAGTGCTCCATGAGTGTAATTTATCACAATATCGATATTATACCATTTCCCAGCCCCACATCGGGCAACACCACACCACTCCATCATTGATTATTTTCCCTGTTTTTGTTTATTCCTTACAGGTCACCCTGTAGGTTTATTTTTGCATGTTTATTTTTCCAGGAATACACACCAATGCCATGACACAGGGATTTATGCGAGAACTTCAGACCGTGTGTGTGTGTGTGTGTGTGTGTGTGTGTGTGTGTGTGTGTGTGTTGGATCCATGAGCACTAAAAGTCCCTCAGGGGACTGTAAGTAGACTATTAAAGCAGTCCTTTTAGTAATCTATTAAATAAAAGAACTGGACCAGCATGAGGCCTGGCTAAGCCAAGAGACCACAATAGGGGTGCGTTTTTGTTCATTTCTTAAACACACTCACTCACACAGACATACACACACATACAAACATGCATACACATGGAGTAATGCAGAAACTATGTCAGCTATTTCAGTGGGTGAGTTTGTAGGCCTCCTGACTCTGCTTGTATTTGGCTTGCAATATTACCATGCTTGTAAACCCTTAAAGCTGGATTGCGCAATTTTTGCAAATGGCATCTTTTCATGTGCATAGCACATTTCAGCATTATCCAGACTTTATTCCTATACTAAATTTAACAATACTTAGTCAATTACGCACTTGCAATTGCACATAATTAGATGAATGTCTTTAATCAGAATCAATTGCAAAACGTGTATTCTACGCAAGAGTGTCTCTAAGCGGGTAAGATTCTGCCACATTGTAATTAAGAGCAACAATTCTATTTGTGATTGCACTTCCTCATTGGTAAGCTCCAGCTGAAATGCTTCTGCAATCCTGTATCTATCTGTATATATTTTCACTGCCAACAAAGTATGCTACTCAATCAGCTGCTAAAAGACGGGCCTTGAGTGGGACCTTTTGGTAGGTCTTGTCCTTAGGAGTACTGTAATGGGTTTAAACATTGGATGGTAGATGCTAGGGGTGGCTAGCAGGACTATGCCATCACCCCTGCATTTCAACACAAGAAACATCATTATAAAGTTTCGTTTTGGCATCCACATCATATTATTTGCTGTTAACAAATGTTTTAAGGTGGAGTTGTGGTGTATGGGGGTGTAATGATTGTTATTTACTTATTTACATTTGCAGCATCTGACACACACCCTTATCCAGAGCAACTTATATTTATCTCATTTATAAAGCTGGGCAGTTGAGGGTTAAGGACCTTGCTCAAGGACCCAGAATGGTAGCTCGGCAGTGCCGGGATTTGAACTCCGATCAGTAGTCCGACGTCTTAACGACTGAGCTACCACTGCCCAACTTACTTGATCATCTTTTCCTCCCAGAATGCCTCTGGAAGAAAAAAAAAGTAGACACATGCTGTCCAATAAAAGTACAAATTACACAAAAGAGCAAACAACAGTAGGATGAGTTTACTGGGGGTTTTTTTTGGACCAAGGGACTTGAAATACTTGAAAACAAGAAATCATGAATGCAGCTGGATATCTGCCATTAAATATGTTTGATAAGTGATAGGTAATAGATTTTAGCTCTCTTCTCTAATATCACAACCAGCCATCACTGATAGGTGCACATTTTCTAGTAATGGGGGAAATCTGATGTGATAATAGGAACACTTGTAACTCTTGTAATTCTTCTGTTGGAATTCCTGCTTCAGACTGAAACTTCAGACTGATTTCTCACCACCTGGAACAGCCTGTGGTTGTCACAAACACTGATTTAGTGACTCTGTCTTTCCAAACTTGGATTGGAAAGTGGATTGCATTGGAAGTGATTGACAGGCTGAGGGTAGAAGACGGCAAGCCTGATAAAGGGCCAGAACATCCAGTGGTGAATATTTCCATCAAGAAGAAAGAGTCATTTATCTTTTTGTTAGGTCCAACTTCATCCTAAACACCCCCGCACCAAACAGTGCAACCACAGCAGTTGACTGGAAGGAAAAAGTGCATCTGCAAACATGACTAACAAATCATTTCAACTGCAGCACGACAATGAGGAAGTGCAAATCAAAATTACATTACTACTAAAAGTTTTGCTTTTCCTTTTTAAACCTAGCAGCAGCTGTACATTGTTGTACACATACACACGTCTTACAAAGGAATCAATTTCTCAAATTATGTACACAGAATAAATGCAATTTCAAATACATCAATTAGCATTATTTTATATGCCCAAGTCATGTAGACAATTTGACAGCTATGTGTAACATTATTTAAAGTGTTACATGGCTATACATTTTGCATCCTACATTTCTTCTTCTTTAACTGAACTAATGCATATACCCAACCCACACTGCTGCTATCTTCATCTCTTCCATGTTTTCGTAATTGTTCATACTTCAGTGTAACTAGTCATATATGAATGCATGATGTGTGTCTTGTTATCAGAGTACTGGCCATACACATCCTCAAGATTTGTTGCTACATATGCGCAGGATGCAATACCAACACACAGTAGAGACAGTATAGCATACTGTGGCGTAACGTCAGCAGCAGTCGGAACTAACCATGACGAAGGCAGACAACTTGAAAGAGCGGCTAAAAGAGTTTTTTCACAATTACTCGCAAAGAATACTTGACATGAGATGCACTGCATGTTAAACTGAACAAGAACATATAAGGCCATAGCCTTGGAGGCAGGAACGGAGTTGCTAGATTCATAGTGTATAATTCCTGGGTATGTTGAAACAAAGAGGGAAGGCAAACAAGCCATTTATTATTTGTGTGTGTTTAGGTTCGAGCTGTGTTGAAGTTTGTCTGTTGACAATGTGTTATAGCCTACTGCTAAGACAATGTCCCTGATTTACCTTTAGACTCAATACCAGAAAAAAAGACAGGGAAATATAATAGAGTCTAGCAGAGGTAGAGGTAGAATGGAGACAGAGAAAAAAAATTAGAGAATGACAGGAGATGGAGATAGGAGACCTTTGAGCAGCCACGAAATGATCCCAATGATTTACTGCAGCCGCCCTGCACGTTCCAGCAGCGTAAAACAAACACACACCCATACACAATCAGTGCCAGGTCTCCCTCAGGAACAACCCAACAATCCTAATGGAGACAGAGGAAAGCCTGGAGGCAGGGTGTAAAGGTCAAACACACCCATATGTGAATTGCGGAAAGCTGAGATTGAGTGGCATTTTGTGTAACGTCGCCCTACAATCCCTTGCTCTCTCACCTCAGTGTCAAGTATCTGCTAGCATGTTTCTGTGTGTGGTGAGACATTCATTAACACACAAGCAAGAGTTAACACTGGCCATAGCACTGTTTCTAAGAGTCTCATGGACGGAGTGCATCAGATGACCATAAAGTGCTATTTCTGAGGGCTCCAAAGAACAAATTGATGCATTGGAGGGCCTATCAGATGAGCTGAACCAGAGAGCCACAAAGCACTGCATCAGAGGGCCATAAAGTACTGCCCCAGATGTGTATGATTGAATGCCACAATGAACCACAAACAAGTCAATATGAAGTACAGCACTACTTCAGATGGTCTTGAATGAGCTGCACCAGGGAACTACAAAGTATTGCTTCAGAAGGCCTCATGGATGAGTTGCACCAGAGATCCACAAAGTACTTTTTCAAAAGCCCTCACAAATGAGCAGAGGGGGGTGCCATCATATGATTTTTGCCAACATCAACTAGGAATAACAAAAGAAAAAGGCCCCTAAGAAGTTGTCCTCATCCCCAAGTTCAGCAAAAGAGATCATATCAGTGTGGATACTTACATCATAAAGTGCCATTTCTTTCATTTTAAATGAGATATAGTAGTACTGTACTATTTGCTATTAGATCAATCAACATACAGACACATTAGTTAGTTAAATCTTTAACATGGACCTTACAGTTTTGAGAAAATAAATACCTCAGACATATGATCATTCACATTACTAATGTTAGCTGATTTGTTTGTTGCTAATAAAAGACAAGCCTTCATGGAGGTGCCAATGGTTTTCCACATTTTATAGCTAAAATGTGCAGAGGTCAAAAGATAAGTAATTCCATGCACATTCCCATTTCTGAGTTAAGTTGGGTGCAGTATCAATCATGGGGATCATTAAAAGCAAGTCTTAGCTTTTGGAAGTGCAGATTTTCAAAGCTGCGGCACGAAAGCCCCTCCTAAGACGTGCAAAGCCAGCAGAGGCCATGTCTGCATGTACCAGACCCAACGCTTTCATGCGTGATTCGTGGTACTGCCTGGGGAAAGCCATACCACATAAAATACCACATCTTTGGGACATATGTGCGTATTGTGTAATATGAGTTATGTAGTGTGTATGTCTGTCCTCACCATAAACAGGATGTGTGTGGGGGACGAGGTAAACACTTGAAGGCAGAGGGGGGGAAAAAATGGGACTGAGTGAGCTGGGAACAACATGAGAGTGAGAAGTGAGTGAAGAGGAGGAGACAAGAGAGGCAGGAAAAAGAAAAAATGCAGGTAAGTGTAATTAAGCTTGTTTGCTCTTCAGCACTCAGGCCTGTGAGGCCGTGTCCGGTCAGGCAGCCTGAAATCAGAGCATTAACAGAGCATTTGGTGTGAAAAACAAATTCAGCATTTTTCCACCAATCCAATATCTGTACCAGTGCTGGAGAGTAATCAGCTACAAGTAGCGATGCTACTAGCTTAACTAGCTTTTTAGTAGCATGGCAGAAGCTGAGCTATTTTGAAAATAAAGGAGGTTTTCCAGTAACAAGCATGCAAGTAGCATGTAGCCTTTCCCCTTTCATTTCAACATTATTTTTAAATTGTTATTTTTGAAATCGCAAAGTGCAAACTGTCCTATCTATCGATTTACCTATATCTATCCATCCATACAGTTCAATACTACTAACTAGAGTAGAACAAGCGTTAATATGTGCACCCCATATCTCTAAGCTCTCTGGGAATAACAGGATTGCACTAATAACTACTAACAGGGAAGCGTTCCACTAGTGATCCAAAGAAGACTATCGAACATGCATGGTCATATTTATCAATGTTTCCGAGCGTGAAATTTTCATATGTCAATGTATACACGTTTAATTGTAACCTAAGCAAACTGGAAATAAAAGTAATGTCGATGTCCAAAATTTTAAGCACCAAAGGCGGCCACTGAACACTGAAAGATGATAAGTTTTATTATTCATATTATTCAGCTATATCATCTTAGTGTAGCTAGCTACTTTATTAAGCTTGGCTATTTGAAACCATGAATAGCTTACAGCTTGACAAGTTACAGTTGCAGAGTAGCTTCCATAAAACTGGTCTGTAACTGGCGCACTTGTCTGACCAGTCAAGTCACATGCCATGAGCAGCTGAGCCACAAAGATAAGATGACCACCTGTCCCACATTTCACCAGACAGTCCTAAAAAGTAAAAAGTTGCTTCCACAGCCAGCAAAAACTATGTTTTCAAATATATAATTTAAAATAGGCTCTGTCTAATCCTGTCTAATATTCTATATATATTCAGTGACATATTATATTCCAGTACCAAGTACATTTGTGGCTTTTTGATCATCATTTTCTGGATGGCTCACCAACAATTAAGCAGAATTTCAGACAAAAAAAAAATCTGCTATTTCACCACTCATTGTTCCATTAGATTCAATTAACTTGTTGTGTCTCCATAATTAACAATGCTTTCCTGGAGAAAAGCAAATCAACTCAATGCACAGCCATAAGTGTTGGTGGAGTCAAATCAGAAGCGGTGATGGTGAGGAAAGGCAAATGCTATTATAACAAGCTTTTTCTCATAACCATACAACAGAGAGCAATTGGCTAAAGTGACTGAAATCCCATAAAGTGCAGCATGGTTTATATCACTCAAGCGACTAGAGGTCTAAACTTTCCACTCATAAATTTTATTACTTATAATCTTTTTTTAAAGGTTTAAAATGTATGAAATATCCTACACTAAGCAGGTGCTCACTGCGAAACTGCACACAGCTAGTTTATAGCGTTCACTTCTTTTCGTAAGCGCTATTAGCCTTTCCCAATTAGCCTATGTTTTATTCCCGTTGCTGCTGATTTACAGCAGGTTAAACACAATGCGCTGCACATGCTATCTTTTAAATCAAGGCTATTAAAAGATATTTATTTAGCTGCATGCTGCCTTTCTATGGTGTTATGTTGGCCAGATGTGAACGGTTTCTGAGTGTCCTGCACTGTCCTGGAAAAGCAGCTCTGTGTTCATGAGACAGAAAAGCACTGGTCATCTAGTGCATTTAAAAATTCTTCTGTCATGAGCCATGAGGAGTTTTGTTGCTGTCATCTGCACCAAAAACATTCAGAACTATGACTGGACTTTATTTAAATCATGATCCATCTACATGATGGTAGCTATCTAACTAGATAGCTAACTTTCGCCTGATCTGCGACCTGTGTCTGGGAAATGTGAACAGACAAACAAATGGGAGTGAAATCACACCTGATCACTTGTTAGCTGCAATGAGGATTTAAAAAATAAATATTTCCTGCTGTGTGAACAAAGCTAAGCACCAGCAGAAATCTGCTACTGGGCACATTCATCCCAGCACACCTTGTTTTGTTCAATCTCTTTAGTATGTTTGTGCGCGCATGCACACGCGCACACACACACACACACACACACACACACAGATAGGAACTGCAAGTCAGAGCAGGTAGTTACACATGTCAAGATGGCAGGAGTGTTATTTCAGACATGCATAAACTAGAGCTTTTTAACTGTGTTAGCTATATTGTCCTTTGCTACGCTACTATCACAGAAAGCTGCTACGGGCAATTAGAAATCTGATGGATCACTAAATATTCCCCAGAATTTCCCCATCCAGTCACAGGACCATACAAGTATAGATTGTGGACAACATAACATTTTTTTTAAGCAATGTGAGAAACTGTAGAGCGATATTTTAGTTTATCACTAGAAGTATCACATTATCAAAATGTAGAAAAATAATCCCTCTATAATAAATTACACAGACACATTCTTAGATAAGACTCGTAAGTACTGGTCACCGCCAAGGCCTTTACATACACAAACACTGAATTCAATTAATCTAATATCAACCAAAAAGCCTGAGAGGGAGAGGGAGAATGAAAGAAATTCATGGTACGGGTGAGAGAGAGAGACACACACACACACACACACACACACACACATAGAGAGAGAGAGAGAGAGAGAGAGAGAGAGAGAGAGAGAGCGATAAAGACAGGAGAAATAATAAAGGGAAGAAAAAGACAGGGACAGAGAGACACAGTAAGAGAGACACATGGGGAGAGAAGGAGCTACAGAGACACAGTGAGAGACATAAATAGGAGAAAAAGAGAGATACATTGGGGTAAGAAAGAGATAAAGGGAGAGAGACATGGGTAAAGAAAAAGATACAAGAAAAGAGAGACATAAGAGAGAGATATGAGAGAGAAACACAGGAAGAGAGAGATACAGAGAGAGATATGGGGTGAGAGAGAGAGAGAAAGATGAGAGCCATGGGAAAGACAGGGAAAGAGAGACATGAGAGAGAAACACAGGAAGAGAAAGAGATACAGAGGAAAGAAAGATCCAGAGAGAGAAACAAAGACACACTGGGAGAGAGATACACAAAGAGAGAAACACAAGAGAGAGCCATGAAGAGACAGAAACACAGAGACAAATAGAGATACAGGGAAAGGCACTAAGAGAAAGAGAGACAATGAGAGAGAAATGATGAGTGAAAGAGATACAAGAACAGGGGGAGAGAAAGAGATGCTGAGAAAGAGAGAAACAAGGAGATAGAGACACAGGAAGAAAGAGGGACAGAGAGAAACGTTTTGGCTCTGGATGCAATCTAGACCAGGAAGTAATTTGGAGAGAAATGTACACACAGTCGCATGCACACCCAAACAAGACGCGCTCGTACAAACACGGGAGGTTCTCTGTGAAAAGTCATCACTACACCAGGTTTGCTACACACTGAGACTGAACTACAGTTTGAGCAGCAACGTGCTACACATACAGCCCTGTACAACACAGAGATTAACCAGAATAACCGGACTAAAATTCTCTATATGTGAAACATAGGTCACATTTTCTGGGGGTTTGTTTCTTTAATATGGTTATTTAAGCACAAACGCAGCCTTCAGAGACACGAGCTAAATAACGATACACAATAAACCGAGATTTACAGGACACAAGAGCACAAGAGTAGAAGTCGGTTTTGAGCAAACAGATTTTCTTTTCCTCTCTCAGTAAAGGGAAGCGTCTAAATAGTCTACCTCCTGCAGTATGAAAAGAAACAATGCCAATAAAGCACATTTTCGATAACGCCTCCTTTCAATCACTCTCTTGCTCTCCCACCATCCCTGACGCAACTCTTCCACTGTTTCTTCAGTCCCATCTTTTCTGTAGGAAACATCACTTTTTCACACTCACACACTCTTACATCAGTCCCTCATTCTCCCTCACACGCCTTTTCTGACTCATGGTTACTCCACACCACGGAGAAAAAGCCTCATGTCGTCTCTCACAGTTCACACAGTTGATCCCAACCCTAAATACTTCCTGCAAATTCCCTCCGAGAGCACGCGAGAGAGCGATTCGTGAAGATTGCGGAGTCAGCGTCATTTTTCAGCTCCACAGACGGTTTAGATACGGACATTCAATGAGAACAGCAAACTTTACTACACACTGGAGACTACAAGGGGGGGAAAAATACAAAAACATTAATGTGCAACATTGAACATTCATTTCGTCTTCAGTAACCGCTTTAATCCTGAGCAGGGCGGCGGTGGATCCGGAGCCTATCCCGTGAAAAGCTGGAGAATTCACCCTGCCAGTCCATCGCAGCGCATGCAAATCAGTTCCCTGGAATTGTATGATATGCACCGCGCTTGGTATTTCCATCATGGCATTGAATTACAATCTCCTTGAAAAAAGTTTGTCCTTTTCAACATACAGCATCAGGAAAGCAGTTTTCCAAGCTAACGTTTTTTGGGCAATTTCAAGATATTATTTCAAGTATCCTACCTCAAGGCAATCCCACACACATACTAACACGCTCCTTCTGGCTTTAGTTTTTATTCATTTTTATTTACACAACAAAGTGAGCTGCCCCAGTATCCACGCTGACAAACAAATCACCCATGTGGTGCTTAACGTAGAAGTAGTGTCTGTTGGTTTTCCACTGGATGCCCAGTGCACTATGGGTAATAATTTGTCCACTGAGAATTTGGAACACAACAAAATGGCAGCACACAACAT
This sequence comes from Pangasius djambal, assembly GCA_022985145.1. Taxonomy (NCBI): domain Eukaryota; kingdom Metazoa; phylum Chordata; class Actinopteri; order Siluriformes; family Pangasiidae; genus Pangasius; species Pangasius djambal. The sequence continues at coordinate 11,916,078 of CM040978.1, forward strand.
AGCACACTATGCTGAGAGTAGGAAATGAATTCCTGTATGGCTAGATAACTAAATTTCCTTTAATTTTTCATATGCAGGCACGAGTGGGATCAGTATCACCGTTTTAAATCCAGTCCCTTCCATTCCTTATTTCTGTTTGTACTCCATACACTATGCACTGTATAAAATATCTATAATATTTTATAAAGAACTTGGCTGATTCTGTTTACCAAAATTTAAAAAGACAATTTAGAGAGGCCAATGATCACTATGGGAATGATACATGCAAACAAAAATGGAGGATCATATACGGGAGCAAAAAAAAAAAAAAAAGAACTCAAAACATCTGATCATGTAACAAATATAGCGTGAAATATCAGAGAATTTGCTGTAGCACAACAATGTAAAGCAGTGTTAAAGTATGTCGCACAATAACAACAGCAGCCACGTGGCCTAACGTTAACATATTTTTGTTAGGATTCATTTTAACATATTTTATGAATAGTTATTCGGATTTCTTTTGTGAGTTTACACTGCCCTCCAAAAGTTTGGAAACGCCTGAACAAAATAGGGTTTTTGGGCAATATCAGCATAAATCCTCTTTAGTTAGTGACCATTTTGCATTGATAATAAGGGACAACACAAACTATGAAAACATATTTTATTAAATAAAAAGTTTATGAACATAAACATGAACATAACATAGAAAAATACTCAAATTTTG
>CM040978.1:11916880-11934252 GCA_022985145.1 Pangasius djambal
TCTTTGGGCAATCCTCCAGGAGGCTTGGAGTAATATATCAAGTCAATGTTTGAATAAACTGACTGCTCGGATGCCTAGTGTTGTCCCTTATTATCAATGCAAAATGGTCACTAACTAAAGAGGATTTATGCTGATATTGCCCAAAAACCCTATTTTGTTCAGGCGTTTCCAAACTTTTGGAGGGCAGTGTATGTTTAAATAAATAAAAAGCTGCAGTTTTGTGTAAGTCGTGTTTTTAGTTATGTACTTTTTTCCTTGAATTGCTTCAGTTGAAAATCATTTTAAAGCCTAGTACTTTTTAAATTGGATAGAGATCAATATCAGCAGATACTCAAGGTTTCAGTATCAGCATCAGAAAAGAGGTATCTCTACAAATATGTAAACCAATTAACATGTTTTTAATATACCAATCAGAGCGGTTTTTCCACTGCTGGATTTCTGCTGAGAGAGTTGCTGATGCTGGGGAATGCGCATAAGAAAGAACAGCACTATGACCTGTATTTTGTAAGTATGGAAGTATTGTGTTTGTATAAAATAAGACATTTAATGGAGTTTTACTGAACATTATTGGAAATGTGTTATCTCTCTCTGTTTTGCGAACTTTATATCTGACTGCCTGAGTAAATACTTACTGCTCATGTGACTTTTCAGTTCAGTCCCATGAGATCCCAGTCCTGACGCATACCTCTAATTTCCATTGTCATGTCGTCAGCGGTTTATTTTATATATTATATTACCATATAACATTGTCCATGCCAGTCAAGATAAAGCTTAACAACTTAATTTTGCTCAATACTGATATTAGTATGCTAGCTATCTGGCTAGATTAGCATGAAAGGCTAAGTTTATGGGTACTATATAAAACACTAACAATTTGCATGGCAGGTGTGATGGGCTCAATGGCTTTAGATGCATTCAGTGAGATCTGAAACTGAGCTCATACATAATGTTCCCTGAAATAGATGCAAGTACTGAGAAACTTTTGCTTTTAAATGGGAAAAATGTAAATTTAGATATGTGTTAACACGTTTTTTTTTTTTACCGTAACATCCACTTGAATCAGCCATGCAAAAGGAGTTAAGTTCTTCAACTGCTTGTTTTGTAGCTAACATTGTCATGTCTTCTGTTAAATCCTTCCCACTGTTAGTGTCCTAACATAAGGCAACCTTACGGGCAGACTTAGCTAGTTAGCTGATTAATTATGCTAGTTCATTTGTTCTTCAAGACAAGAGTCTTATACTGTGTACTAGATTGTAGCCTAACCTTATTGTGTTGTCTGTTTGTCTAAATAGAGAAGATATTCAACTGCGAAAAACTGCCACATGCAGAGTGAAATGATGATATATAATGATACCCAGCATCCTCAAAATTCAAAACAGACACAAGTAATCATGCAATTTTTTTTTTAAACAAGATCTTGATGATATTGTATCCTATGATGGAACATTAGGCAATTAGTGTGATATGAAAATTTAATTTGACCACATGCCCATTACACCCAAACAGTCACCATAACAAGGGTAATTCAAGACGTGTACCCATTAGCTTGTGAATCCATTAGCCTGCATCTGTCCATTCCATTAAATGTTCCGACAGCTGGATGTAAGGTGTGAAGAGTGTGCATGTGTGCGCGTGTGTGTGTGTGTTGCTGTGTTTAGAGTCTGTCCCATTCTGCAGCCTCCAATATAGACACCAATTCCCATTAAACATATAAAGCTAAACCTATCAAAAGGGTGTGCTGAATTTAATGGGTGCTTGAGCCGTGCCATAACGCTACCAACTGCACCACAGTGCCGCCACCCAAATCACATCATACTAAATAATGCATACAAATAGTATGCCGCATTTGTTGCTTCATACAGTGCACCATTTTATTCATATAGCAACCATTTAGAACAATAGTATGTGGTATTGGAACGTAGCCTAGCTAGCTATAATTACTTTCTCCCAGACTATATGGCATCTTCAATATTTGTTCCTGCTAAGCATTCGCAGTAGAAAATTCTCACTGCCTCTGTCTCTTCACATCAAACTGAATATGAAATAAAAGGTAAACCAGGAAAATGATGTCACAACCTTACAACCTCCAGAGAACTCCACCTACTTTCACTGCTAAGGTTACGTAATTACAAATGGCAACAGTCCCTTGACCCAGGCATCGACAAATTTGGATACAATCAGATTAGCAATCATCTGGTCCACTCTGTTGTGAAAAAGCACTTTTTAAGTCAGTGTGATGCCATTCTATATGACAGCCCCAAAGGTAAGTGTCTTTAGTCCATGCACATGCTTCACATAATCCACTGTGTAGTACTGAGTCTCTGTCTGTGTGTATCAGAATTCAGTTATTCCTTGGGCAGTAATCAAATGAGAGAAGGTTTATCTACCTGTAATAAATCAATGAATACATGAATGAATGAATGAATGAATGAATGAATGAATGAATGAATACACACACAATTGATATTTGGATGGGTAAACATCATACTAGATTGCAGCTAGTAAGGTTTATTTATGATTGTGCTCACTCTCTCACTCAAACACTGTCTTGTGTCTAATACCAATTTACCAATCTAGATCCTTCAGACGTAACCTGAGAGTTCTATTTAGGTTGTGGTTGGTGACATCAGTTCAGTACCCTTAGGCAGCCAAAATTAGCACTGGCAGCTACATACCAATGAAATAACAACAGAATATGGAATCATGAATCTGTTATCATATCATACTGCACTGTCCAGTAAAAACATTCTATCTGTCTAACACACACACACACACACACACACACACACAAGTATGTCTTCTAAGAAAACCGAACATTGTTATAGACCATGCAAATACATTAAGGTGAGCCACTCGTGTACAATCGTGGCTTGTACAGTTAATTATTAATGAGACACTGGTCTGGTGAGATGAACAAACTCTGCAGTTCAACAACTTCTTGCACAATCCTGTCCTAATACAAGCTTCCTTCATGTCAACTGCCACATCGCTGACTGGCAGCAGTTACAACACTTTAAGAGAAAAAAAAGTTCAACAAGGGGTTTTATCACCTGGAAACCTTCTGAACAAGAAACCTAAAACCTCTCTATATGGAACACACACACACACACACACTCTTCCATGTGTATACACTTGGTGCAAGATGAGCAGAAATTGGGTGGAAGAGGTCTAATGATACTGATATTTTTGAAAAGATCATATAGACTCTCAAGTAAGGTGAAAAGTAAGCGGGGTTGAGCTTTGAAACTATAACTAGATAGAAATGTAAAAAAAAAAAAAAAAATCATAGAATGACATTATGGTAATAATGAAAATGAGGTAACAGTTTCAAACTTGCTTATAAGAAAAACTGTCAAATCTGTTCCTTCAGTCAATACAGTTGTTAATTCATTCATTCATCTTCAGGATTTATCCTGATCAGGATGGAGGCGGCTCTGGATCATATCCCAGGAACACTAGATGTGAGGTGGAAATACACACTGGATGGAACATCAGTCCATCTCAGGGCACCATGCGCACACACACATTCACACATGGGGGCATTTTAGCTGAGCCAATCCATCTATGGGCATGTTTTTGGAAAGTGGAAGGAAACTGGATAACCTGGAGAATTCCTGACACAAGGAGAACATGTAAAACTCCATACAGAGAGTATCCTGAGGTCAGGATCGGACCCGGGACCCCAGAGCTGTGAGGCGGCAGCTCTACCATGCTGTCCTGTGTATGTACATGTTTATCATGAAATTTTCATTTTATTACTTGAAAGGTTTTACTATCATGTATCTTCGCCAGTTCTGCAGAATGGTTTCCACTACAAATACCATTAGCTAACCATTAAAACCATTACCATTACTGGTCCTTAATGGTATCCACTAGACATAACATAGTAGACACCCACAGGGACCATTCCAGTTTCCATTAAAACCAACACAATTCCCATTATAACCATTAAAACTATTACAAATTCTATGAGGACTTCTATTGTTTTGGGGTTTTTTTCCAGTAGGGTGGCAAAACCAACAAGAAGTACTGAAAACCTATAAATGTCCTGACAGAAATTGTAGTTAAGCCCTTAACACAGAAACACAGTGGGACTACATACTTTTCTTTAAACATGTGTCAAATGTTGAGAACTCTATAAAATACAAGATAAACTGAATAATACTGTTCCCACAAATTGGCACTTATGAAAGAAGCAGAGCTTCCCCACCTTCTAAATCCCAACTTAATCCCTGAAAATCACACATTTCTGACACATCTGGATCAAAATACTGACAATTCAAACTTCTGAAGGTTGCACCAGCATATTTTCAATAAAACATATAAAAACACTAAGGCACTTTCATTTGCAATTTGTCATGTTATCATTACTTCCGCAAAATGCCCACGTAAACAAACAAACATAAGAGGCGCGCGAGGGACACACACACACACACACACACACCGAAAAGTGCCTCTGTAATGGAATGCACAAGCAGTGTGTAGTGTAGTGTGGAGTGTGTAGGGAGGTAAAAACCTGCATGTTAGGGAAACTTGTTGGACAGGAATGCATGTTGGCTCGGAAACACAACAGAGGAGCGTTTAGCTCATTAGCACTCGCCTGTCAGTCATGTGCTGCCTCCCTGATTACTTCAGGAGACATGACAATCTCTCAGACAGGACACTACACCGACCCCAAGTGCACTTCAGGAGGTGCACTATGAACCCATAGACAGACTCCGCTTACCTCGTCCCATTTGATAAACTTGCTTCCCCCTTTGAGGATCTCGTGCACGGAGACCGGTTTGAGCTGGAGCGCGTGCACTCCCGGTTTCGCCCCGGCCATGGCTGCAACAACAGCCTGTCCTCGTCTTCCTCAGATCCACACTCAGATCCTCAGCTCTCTCTCTCACACACACACACACACACACACACAGACTTCTGAGAGGAAACCTGACGCGAGTTTCCGACTCCGGTGATGACCGCACGAAGTTGAGGGGAAAGAGTCAGGAGAGCGAGTGTGCGCGAGCCGCTCAGCTCTGAGTCCCACATGAACGAGCAGGCGAGCTGCTTCCAGTCTCTTACAGTCGGTTACACTTTACGACTCCATATGCTCGCTTCATTCGCGTATCGCCGTTGAATTGCGCCTTTCCTTCCCTTCCACGTCCTCCTGCTTCCTCTATCCTTCCACAAACTTTCACTCGACTCCGACGCGCCCGGCCAAGTGGCCTTCCTTTTCCTTCATGGTTTTTTTTTTCTTCTTGAAGTGAACGACGGAGAGACAGAGGGAGAGAGTGAGTGAAGGGCAGGGAAAGAGAGAGAGAGAGAGAGAGAGAGAGAGAGAAACGGGGGAGGTGAGGAAGTGAGTGAGAAAAGCGAACAGACGAGGGAGTGCTGCTTTTCTTTCTCCTTTCCTTCTTTTCTTCGTGTTCTTCTGCTATCGTTTACAGTTTGTCACCGCTACTTTCCTTTTCACTCGCAGAGGCGGGTTCTGCCTCCATGGCGCAGCACTGACGGGTAAAACAGCATGATTATACACACTCAACCCGGCCACACACACACACACACACACACGGACAGAGTCCCCATCGGTTTGTCATTGCATGTTGTCCTTGTCTGTAGAATTGCTGAAATCAAACCAGGCTTACATTCTCACCAGGGAAAGGGACTTGAGAGAATTCCTGAAATACTTCAAATCCTTGCTTTGCTCCCGATAAAGTCCACAGACTCATTGACTCTGTATTGAAAAAAAACTCTGCCAGTTGTTTCACTTCACTAGCATCAGTTCACCAAAACCCAAAGCCAGACAAATCAACTCTGACATTACTTTATAAGACAATGTTTATTCTTGAACATGTAGTATGTACCAACACTAGGGATCTTACTAACTGTCTACATGGCTGCAAGCACACACACACACACACACACACACAGACCCAAGTCTCAAGCACCTATCAGTGATCATCGCTTGACTTTGGTCATGCCTGTCTTCAGTTTCTGATAGCTGAGGATGTTAAAGTCATGATAAATCATTAAATGCATGCTGAAGTTTTAATAGTCCACACTTCCATCAGACTATTTCTGGAAATGGACCTACAGTCGTGGACTTTATTCAGTGCCCCAAGCCAAGGTCTCCACCAAAACCCAAGTTGTGACAAACTCAGACAACATCAATTATCTAATACTGAAAGCCATCCAAATTCTCAAACCTAAACCAGTAACAGTCATCAGAACTAGGGATCCCAACACGTATCACAGTTTTTCCTGTATGATATTAGTCAGAGCTCTGGGTATGGGCTAAGATCTAATAAAGATCAAATCAGAGGGGTACTGACATACTCCCTGGTATCTGAGCTGATTCTCTGTATGCTTTTGTTGCCAGGTTATGCATGGCATAATGCATAACTCATGGCAGCATGTTTTAAAAGTTGTGTCCTGAGATGATATGCTAGATTGTGTACATCGACAGTTGTTTCTGGAATAAAATGCAAGATAAAAAAAGAGAAATCTGACTGATTTCAAATCAGTATCAAACCAAGGCAAAATGCCCAGCTGAAGCGCAAACACAAGCCTCAAAACAATGACAAAAAACTGTACCCATGCCCACTGTAGCCTCAGAATCCTGTTCTTGGCTGACAGGAGTGGAACCTGATGTAGTCTTCTGCTGTTTTAGGCCAACTGCCTCATGGTTCGGTATATTGTGTGTTCTGAGATGCTTTTCTACCTACCACAATTTTACAAAGTGATTATTTGAGTTAATGTAGCCTCCTTGCCAGCTCAAACCAGTTTGGCCATTCTTTTCTGCCCTCATTCTTCAACAAATTGCTGCTCAATGGATGTTTTTTGTCTAAACTCTAACGACTGTTGCATGTGAAAATCTGAAATACTCAAACCAGCCCGCCTGACACCAATAACCATGCCATGGTCAAAGTCACTGAGATCACATTTCCCCTCATTCGAGTGTTTTATGTGAACATTAACTGAAGCTCTTGATGCGTATCTGTTATTAATGATATTATGCATTGTGCTACTGCCCCATGATTGGCTGAGTGGATAATTGCACTCTTAAGGTGGCCAGTGAGAGTATCTTAGAGCATAGAAGAATATCAACCCTCCCACCCATTCAATCGGTTATGCAAGTGGAAGTGGTGACTTAGTCATTTTTGGAGCTACTTGTCGGAACAATTTGAGTTCAAATCCCAGCACTGCCAAGCTGCCACTGTTGAGTCTTGGAGCAAGACACTTAACCCTCAGCTACTCGTTTATATCCTGTCTCAGTGGTAAGTCGCTTTGGATAAAAGCATCAGCTAAATTTATAAATGCATTGAGATATAGAACTCAGAATTGTGTAGTGTTAAAATGTGTCGATCAGATGAAGTGATAGTCGGCACAATGGGAAGGGCTGCTGTCTTACAGCTCCAGGGTTCGATCCTGAGCTCTGGTTTCTGTGCGTGGGTTTCTTCCTGTTTCCTCGCACCTCACAAAACATTCCAGTAGGTTTGTTGGCTGTTCTAAATTGCCCCTAGGTGCCCCACATGCAAATGTGTGTTTGATGCTGTGATGGACAGGTGTCCCTTTCATGATAAAGGTTTAAGTGACGTAGATGGTGGCATACAGGCCTGCAGTCTCACACACATACATCTCAAGGATCTTTAGGTTCTTCTTCATTCTTAACATTTTTCCTGCATTACACAGCCTTACATAGCCTACTAAGAAGAATGGCCAACCTGAATCACCTCTGATTGTATTTGAAAATGCTGTGGAAAAGAGCAGTTTTAAATATTGTGTACTTTATATACTAAATTGAGGCTATGTCCTTTGCCTCTGAACATAAACATGGCCATGTATTCTGTTAAACTCAGAATCAAACTCTCCTCATAAACAATTGCAGACTGTAATCAGATTAAGTGATGTAGATGATGTACAGACCTCTCTCTCTCTCTCTCTCTCTCACACACACACACACACACACACACACACACACACACACTAGACAAGTGACTAGTTCACAACAAATGTGTCCATCAGACTATTTATATGGAAATTGACGTTATTTAACAAAATACTCCAATTATAATCCTTGAGGTATTGTAACGTCATATGGTCCAACTGAAATTCTTGAAATGTTTTAGAGCATTCTTTTAGCTCATAGGCCTGAAAAGCAGGTGATTTTGCAGACCTTTCATCATGATGTTTGAGTTCGTGTTTGAGCTCTTCAGCATCTGTGAATGCCGGCCCCTTTTCTCCATATTTCCACAACAGGTGTTTCCTTCCCAGCTAAATGTCCGCATTTATTCACACAGGTGCTGACCAGTGAGGGAACTGGCTGCCCTGGATCATATTTCAGAGAGTTAGACACTATGCTTTTGCTCCTACTGTGTCACGTTGTCCTTGTTTTAAAGAATCGGAGCTTTGGAGATTGAGAATGTAGATACAGAGACATAGTGTACATAAAAAGAGCAGTAGGGGTAATGAAGACTGAAGGAGGTGAGTGAAGATAATTAAAGGGTTTTCTCTCTCTCAGTATCTGTACTCCCCATTACTCTAATCAGACCATTTCTGACTGTATGCCAAAAACTTACAGAGACACATTGTATTAGGGCACAGAGAAACCTTAAGGGAGACTTGGAAAGACACACACACACACACACACACACACACACACACACACACACACACACAGTGTGTTTACCAGTTCCTGAGTTATCTGAAAAAATAAGTTAATAGTAAGAACCAGCACTATTCAAAATCTGCACATTTTTCATCCTACTTTCTCCCACAATCCTCTTTTCTTTCCATTTTCCTCCATGTTTTCCTTTCTTCATAACAAAGTCCTGTCTCAGTCCCAGCAGCAGTGTGAGGTTGATCACATTACTCTGCAGAAAGCAGAAATTTGCTGGCCAGCAACTCTAAAGCTTCAAAAGCCTCATTGTTGAAGCCTCAGGATTCTCAAAGCTTTATCTGCAGGGCCTTGTCCAAAATCAGAGAATACACTGTCGCCACCTAGTGCTTCAACACACACAGCAAAAGGACTGGGGAAGCACTGAATGTACACTGACTCCTAACTTTTAAGCCTGAAACTTAAATGAGAGGGTGTAACAGTAGTTAGGACAGTGTCTTATGCTATGCATTACGTCTTATGCTATATCAACTGATTGAGTCTATTTAGGTACATTAATTACAGTATAATAACATGTTTTGATACTAAAAAAGGATGCCACCTAAAGAGGAACCAGAACAAGCTACATCAGCTTGCTCATATTTTAGCATGTGATTTAGTATGAAGCATGCTTTCACTTATCTTAAAGTATATTGAAATGGATTCATTGAATGGATTGATTTATCCCTCTCTGGTTTGAACACCATTTGCCTGTAGCAGCAAAACCCATCTTCTTCACGTAGTCTTCTTCACTTCACTTAGTTTATTGTGGCCTGGGGATACACCGATCCAGAGCATTCCAAAGATGTGGCATGTCTGATGAGTATGCAGGTCATTGAAGAACTGGGACATTTTGAGCTGCCACAAAATGTGGACAGATCCCTGCAACATGGGACCATTTACTGTCATGCTGAAAGGTGAGGTCATGGCGGTGAATACATTATATGACAACGTACCTCAGGATCTCGTTTTGGTATCTCTGCGCATTCATATGTCACTGATGAAATGCACTTGGGATATGCCTTAGGATATGCCTGCCTCTACGCAAACCCCACCACTGTCACTGTTCACTCACATGGTGCCATACACGCTGTCAGGATTCATCTGTCTAGAGGACTGCCCACTCATGTCTGTTGCAGTGCTGAACTGCATTACTGAAATGCTGAAAGGCTGATCAATGCCTCAGTAAGGCAGAGCATGCAAATGACCTTCCATAAAACAATTTCTGACTGGAGAAATTCTTCAATTGTGAAAACCATCCGCTGTCTGCATGGCTGGTCTCATAAAATCCCGCAGATGAAGTGATTTTATATATCTGGTCAGTATACATTTGATTTATAATATTTTTATATGTTACAAAGAAAAAAAAAACCCCACACTGTGCATTTACAGACATGCAACAAGTCAAGCACGAAAGGCAAGGACTACATGCTGAGATTTCATGATAAAGTATTTTTAAAAATAATAAAGTATTTCTTTCTTTCTTTCTTTACTTCTTTCTTTCTTTTTCAGTTCTTCAGTTTTTTTTTTTTTTTTACTTATCTTCAGGGTCAAATATAAAAAACTGATGTGGAGATGTCACCAAGTCATAATGGAGCTTATAGAGGTGCAGAGACTGAGGATCTCAAAACTTCTGGCTGTAATGATGAAACCAGAAAGCATGAAACAAACATCTATATTACGTCTTGGCAGTGTGGAATCCCACGCGGTGCAGTTTGTAGGTTGTAATGTTGGTTCTATGAAGGATTTTTATTGTAAGCATTGAAGGTCATGTTACATGTGCTCTGGCAGTCGATATGAGATTGTTGGTTCTCTGTGGCTCTTCATTTCTCAATTGAAAGTGATAGCTGTAAGGAGAGATGGGGACTGTGTCTATGACGTTTTCTGATAATGACTGTTTTCTTTATGGCTTCTTTCAGCTGGATATTACTGAAATTAACAGTGATCTGATGTGCTATATTTTTCCTTGATGGTGTCAAATGCCATAAATTTGAATTTTCCTGTCCATATTATTTCCTCAGGGTTGGCTGTTGGCAATTCCCACCCATTTTGTGACTCCCTTACCATATGATATCTGCCAATTTGGGAGGGTGAAGGCTAACACATGCTTCCTCCACAACATGTTTAGACAGCGAATACATCTTTTCCAGCTGACATTGCCAAAAGAATGCACTCTGTGGGGAATGTTATGTGCCAAATTTTCTTCATGCGAGCGAGTATCTCAGATCAAGACAGGAGAAGAAGTAAGCCCTCCTTCCTAAATAATAAAAGTATGACCTTCATGAGACCTGTATGTAGACTCCTGGCCTTGGATAGAACCCATGGCAATGCTAGAACAAATTCATATTAGCTGATTTCACTCCTCAGCAGCAATTATAATTAAAGTTAACCTCAGATAAACAGATGTGAATTAAACACACACACACACACACACACACACACACACACACACACACACACACACACACACACACACACACACACACACACACATTTCCAGTTATTCTGTGGTTCTGCTGACTCCTGGCTTCTGACTCACTCTCTTAAGCCCATTTTATTCTCTCCAGCTCCAGTCACATCAAACTAATCAATCTAATCTTTTACTCATCAAAATAACAAACACTTCCTGTCTCCTCTCTACATCTCTCTCCCCTTCTCTAAATTGTATACTCATCATAAGATCAACTGTATTATAGTAGAGGACCAAATATAGGGCAATGTCTTCCTGTAAAATCCCTTTAAAAGCCGCAGCTTGCAATTACTGTGTATTAGTGGTGGAACATTATGGAGAATTCCAGTTATAATAACACCTAACGACTGAACATTATGTTTTTTAACATAGCAGTGTTTGGTATTATACATGAAGAGTGATTTCCTCTGAGTTTTACCTTGTATATTTTTCCTTTCAAGAAAAAAAAAAAGTAGGCTATCCTGCTTTAAAGGAGCAATTTGTCATTTTTGAGCCCTCTGCTGCCTGTGAGCGGAATTGCAATTGCATTTAAAAATACATTTTTCTCCTTCCTCTTAACCGCCATCTCTGTTAAAATCACTCTCGAACCCACCATCTCATGCTGAAACTATGTACAGTATGCCTTGCATAGTGCCTTTTAAGGAAAAGGTTTCAGCTGAGGATTGAGCTAATATTCAGGAAAAATAAATGAAAGCCTGAAATGAAAAAAGTCAGCCAAATCTATTGGTGCTAATATTGCAAATCACAGTTTTTTAACGTTATGCGATTATTCTAGATCTAAAAAAACACTTTTTAAAAATACAAACAGCACCTTTAAGACCATACAACATATCTCAAGGTGTGCACGGAAGTTTTCACTTTATTATCTGTACTTGTCTAACATAATGTGTACCATTTCATAACCATTTCAGTAATATACTTTTTTACAAATATGTAAATGATTTGTGCTTGTGCACAGTGACAGCAGTGACAGTTTCAGCCAGGTGGCAGTACTAACACAACATCCACTGTCACATAAGCTTCCATGTCTAACGTCATGTCACACACCTAAAGCGAGAAAGGTTCATACATGATTATACACTACCATGGAAACTTGGGCGATTTGTAAAATGGACCTATATTTGCTCTTACTCAATAAGAATTGATCCTATATCATCAAGCTGAACTTTGCTAAGTATGCTAAGGTTACCTAGAAGCTGCTCCAAGTTCCTTGGCAAATAGGGGATTTGCTGGCACATCAGCAGAGGTTTAGCTTACATTTCAGCTTTGTAATACAGCCATTTTGGACTGCGGCTGAACTGTGACATTTAGCAGTAGGACAGGTGAATGGCTAAGACAAGATGAAGCACAGGTTGTAGCTGAACTCTCTTTCTGCTCATTGTCTTCGTCTCTGTTTCTTTGTGCTAGTCATTTTTGTGGCCTTCTGCTACAAAAAAAAAAAAAAAAAAAAAAAACACTTACACACTATAATAAGTGTCCTAAACTGTGTAATTTAGTGCATTTTGCTTCCACTACTTAAGATTTAATCATGGCATATGGTGATTTGAAAAAATGCTGACAAATGCACACAAACACCTTCAGTGCTGTATGAGGAAAATCCTGCACTGCCCACACACACATTCCTGTCACACGCTGTTTAAGACCCTGTAGTGCTGCTTGGGACTCTAGGAAACCAGAGAGGGATGAAAAAAATGCCCCCCCCACACATACACTGCTTACTTAATATTATGTTACAATGCAGCCTTTGATGGAAGGAGGATGTCAGACAGCAATGCAGCATCGCTCTGAAATATTAAATGCTGATAAAACATTCTGTACTTAGAGATGCTGATGGCTACTTGATTACCTCGGGCTTGTGTGATTAAGTAAGTAAGAAAGTAATCTTTACTTGTGTAGCACCTTTCTAGACAGGACAAAGTGCTTCACAATACTTAAACCACAACTTTCACATGGCTTTCAGAAAATGAGACATAAAACAAAACACAATGGTGTGACAAAAGATTATATATATATATAAAACACTGTACAGTTATAACTATGATTTTAAAAAAAAACTACTACTAAAAGCTATTAAAAACAAGGTTGTAAAATGGGTTAAAGATGCTCACTGATCTGGTAACCTAATGGGAGACAAAAATGAAAAGTGTGTTAAGGCATGTCTGTCTGGGTTTATTGGACTGTAAGATCCAGACATGGTATTGAATAATTTATATAATCAAAACCCACTGGCTTGTGAAAAGCAGTGGCGAGGGCTGATTAAGGACGGGCAGCTTTCACATAACAAGTTTCGACTCCATGGAATCCACAAGCAAGGTCAGGTCTAATAAACTGCTGGACCCCTGGAGCTCTGCCATTTCGCCTCAACACACTTTAAAGTATCATGCTGAAATGCTGCAGTTTATGTTAAACTTCATTCCATGTTTAATGCTGTTTTTCTTGTATCTCTGTCCTTCCACAAACCAGTATAACAAGTCAGGTGTGTGTGTGAATCAGCCGGTGGAACATTTTGGAATGAGTTTAAAATAAAAATTAAGTTAGTCAGCAATTACGAAAGTTGCCCATAGTCTTTTTCTCTTTCCCTCGAAAGTGTTTCTCAAGTTTCACGAGCTGGCTGATTGTGAGACGTGTTTGTGTACGTCTTTATCTTCCCAAGGCCGAGTTTCTGTAGAGTCTATACTTTAATAAAGAGATGAAATGAAAGAAATGTGTAAATCTTTATTGACCCAGCACTGTTTAAACAGACTGTCGTAAGTGCTTCAAAACTCCTCACTCATGAAACTATGATCAGGTAGACTTGAGTGATCAGGTAGACTTTTTATTTCAGCCTTTATTTTAATTAAAAAGTCTGTAGGCCATGGGTAGATGATAGGGTGAAATATATGGAGTATATCCATATATTTCTGAAGATTTTATTCAGCCCCCACTGAGAAGCTTCAGTAAAAAAAAGGACAAAGATTTTAAAAGTAAATAGGTGACTCTTGTTCTATAATAGGTTACCCAGAATACGTATAACTTGTTATGCCTACGAAGTGTAAGCCTATCATTTAGAATTAGCCTGTTTGTGGGTTTCTTCACTTGTAATAACAAGCTTGTTTGTGTTTGAATTTGTTAGTGGGAGCTGCTGGCTGAACCTATTCTCATTAGAGAGAGAGAGAGAGAGAGAGAGAGAGAGACTGTTGACTAGGTAGAAAGACATCTCTCTAGAGAGACATTCTCTCTCTCTCTCTCTCTCTCTCTCTCTCTAGTTGACTGGTCCACCTTTAGAGAAATGCTTTTCCCTAAAAACTATTATTTAAAAAAATAAAAAATGTGAAAAGATTTCTTTTAAGTGGTTTAGCAGCTTAAGGATTTCAGGTTAGGGTTAAGGTTCAGCTGTTAGGTAAGGTATATGGAAACACTATTTAGCTACAATTAAATTTAAGGTGCCTTTAGGAGGCCTTTTGCAAATGGTCATGAAATATGAATTTTTCCTAAACTAAGTAACTCCAAAAACAAACTTCATTTTCTTCACTATTACACAGTTTAGTGAAAATTACCTCAGAAAAGATAGTAAAACCAACATGTGTGTGTGTGTGTGTGTGTGTGTGTGTGTTTATATGCTGGTGGGGACCAAATATTCCCACCAGAATAGAAATATCTGACAGTTTTGACCTTGTGAGGACATTTTTTTTAACTGTAGCTTTTATTTAAATAATATAAAATATTTAAATAGAGCATAAACGTTTCCTTTTGGTTTCTGATGTTAATGTTCGGGTCAGATTCAGGTGTAGCATAACATTAATTATCTGCATTAATAACTGTGTCAGTGGAAGGATAGTAAGACAAGTGTGGAAAGATAGTAACTGTGTGTGCGTGTGTGTGTGTCTGTCTGTCTGTAGAGGGGGTTACGCACAGTGATCTACAGAAGCAGAAGAGGAAGAGAAAAGGGAGAGAGGAGGGGAAAAGGAAGGACAAAACGACCGGAGAGAAGAAAAGAGGAGGAATAGAGGACTGTTTGTTTTCACTGTTTTATGTCGATTTGAATAACGTTAAGGAGGGAAAAAAAAAACAAGTTCAGAAGAGCAAGTTGATTTGCACCAGTTTTGCATGAGCTGGAGAACCAAAGCGCAGAGAGAGAGAGAGAGAGAGAGAGAGAGAGAGAGAGAGACCGACCGACCCCGAGTGTGTGTGTAAGTGTGTGTCTTCTTCTCAGCTCACAAACCGACACGTGTTGATCTTCACGCTACTTCATCTAGAGTTTAACCTGGTCTAACGTTCATCCAGGAGTGGAGCTTTAGCTGTGTGTGTGTGTGTGTGTTTGCTGAGACGGACACAGACACAGTTTCATCTTCACGTGGCGTTTTTCAGTCACACTGAGCTGAGCAACACGGCGAGGAAAAGCCCAGAGCAGAGTTTTGTCCCGCTGCTCTTTCTGAAGCTTCCCGGACTATGGCAGCGGTAACAACCCCGGAGTCGAACCCTCAGCCGCGGGTCTACTTCCAAACACCCCCCGGTACCGAAGAGAGCGAGACCCCGGCCCGGAAACAAGGCCGGGTTACCGTGAAGTACGACCGGAAGGAGCTGAGGAAGAGACTGAACTTGGAGGAGTGGATCATAGATCAGCTTACAGAGCTGTACGACTGTGAGGTGAGTGATCGAGTCAGATCCACACGATCAAACAGCAGCCTATAGATCCGTCTGCAGCGACAGTGTAGCTGATCTGAAGTGGTGCTGTGTGTAGCCTAGATATCTGCTTATTTCTGGGAATGTAGTTTAGTTGGGCTGCATTATTACTAAACTGGTCCATTCTGATCCGAATTTACAAGCCAAGAGATACACTGAGGCTCAGTGCCTGCGCGCGGGACGTGTGTGTGTGTGTGTGTGTGTGTGTGTGTGTGTAAGCAAGCGGTGTGGCTCTGACCCACATTCTGTTTCTGGTAGAGGAGTAAAAGAGTTAAAATGCAGAGGTCATCGTCTTTATTTATTTATTATTGTTATTTTTAAACACATTACCTCCATGGAGCGCGTGCAGTGCAGTTAGACCGTTCACACTTTAAACTGATTTTGTTTTTTAAATTAATTTATTTATTTTTAACAAATTGGGAAACTACTTTCCAGACTATGGGTCATTCTTTGCTTTTCGGATTCTCTAACACTCAGTGAAGTAAATCCAAAAGTTCCTAAAGTCATTCATGTACAGTGGTTTGTGACTTCCTGAAAGGGGAGAGGGATTTAACAGAGTTAGATCAGAGGCTCTAAACCGGTTCAGGGAGACAGATCATCTCCTGCTCATTATAACAAAAGAACTCTGCATGTGGCTCATAACCCACTCCCCTTCCCTCCCTCCTTCCCTCCCTCCCTCCTCACTGTCCCGACTGTCTGACACCCCCTTCCCCCCTGACTCCACACCACCGGCACACACAGACACACACACACACTTAGTTCTTCCTGAAGTCTCCCTCAGGAGGTACTTTTCAAAGTAGCTACTCTTCTGTGTAAAACTTCCTCAGCGTTAAACACAGTAACACACAACACTTTGAGACCCTCGTGTCGGCTTCTAAACGTGTTACTAACAAACCAATCACACCGCTGTGGCGTTCGCCTTCAACGGGCCCGCGTGGCATAGCGCCGCATACTAGCGTACTAAATAGTAGTCTATACAGTATGGTCACTATTTGTACACACAAAACGCATACTAGCGTACTAAATAGTTGGCTATACAGTATGGTCACTATTTTTACACACAAAACGCATACTAGCGTACTAAATAGTAGCCTCTACAGTATGGTCGCTACTTTTACACACAAGACGCATACTAGCGTACTAAATAGTAGCCTATACAATATGGTCACTATTTCTGCACACAAAATGCATACTAGCGTACTAAATAGTAGCCTATACAGTAAGGGCTTTTTTTCTTTCTTTTTTTTTTATACACACCAACGCATACTAGCGTACTAAATAGTAGCCTGTACAATATGGTCACTATTTTTACACACAAAACGCATACTAGCGTACTAAATAGTAGCCTCTACAGTATGGTCGCTACTTTTACACACAAAACGCATACTAGCGTACTAAATAGTAGCCTATACAGTATGGTCGCTACTTTTACACACAAAACGCATACTAGCGTACTAAATAGTAGCCTATACAATATGGTCACTATTTCTGCACACAAAATGCATACTAGCGTACTAAATAGTAGCCTGTACAATATGGTCACTATTTTTACACACAAAATGCATACTAGCGTACTAAATAGTAGCCTATACAGTAAGGGCT
>CM040978.1:11934352-11980770 GCA_022985145.1 Pangasius djambal
CACACAAAATGCATACTAGCGTACTAAATAGTAGCCTATACAGTAAGGGCTTTTTTTCTTTTCTTTTTTTTTTTTTATACACACAAACGCATACTAGCGTACTAAATAGTAGCCTGTACAATATGGTCACTATTTTTACACACAAAATGCATACTAGCGTACTAAATAGTAGCCTGTACAATATGGTCACTATTTTTACACACAAAATGCATACTAGCGTACTAAATAGTAGCCTATACAGTATGGTCACTGTTTTTACACACAAAACGCATACTAGCATACTAAATAGTAGCCTATACAGTAAGGTCTTTTTTCTTTTCTTTTTTTTTTATACACACAAACGCATACTAGCGTACTAAATAGTAGCCTATACAATATGGTCACTATTTTTACACACAAAATGCATACTAGCGTACTAAATAGTAGCCTATACAATATGGTCACTATTTTTACACACAAAATGCATACTAGCGTACTAAATAGTAGCCTATACAGTATGGTCACTATTTTTACACACAAAACGCATACTAGCGTACTAAATAGTAGCCTATACAGTAAGGTCTTTTTTTCTTTTCTTTTTTTTTTTAATACACACAAACACATACTAGCGTACTAAATAGTAGCCTATATAGTATGGCCCTCTTTTCACACACAAAACAGCATACTACAATACTAAGTACTGTACTAAATAGTAGCCTGTACTGTATGGGTGATATTTTTTACACACTAGGCAGCATACTACTGTACTAAATAGTAGCCTATAATGATTGGACATAATTTTTGCACACAAGAGATCATTGTACTATACTAAATAGTATACTATGTATACCTAATGGTTTTGTACAACATCATATACTACCATACGTATACACAAAGAGGGAACTACATAGTGACTGTTTTTATGTTTGAAAACGAAGTAGTATGATACTACCATACTAAATAGTAAGCTAAAGTGTATAGTCATTACATTTTAGATGCAAAACAGCATGCTACCCTCATACTACCTTACTAAGTAGTATACTTTTTAGTACACACACTTACTGTACTAAATAGTATACGTTGTAATCTAAATAGTAAATTCTATATAATCACTGTGGTTAAGTCTAAGTCTACATACTACTGGGCTAAATTGTATACTGTAGAGTCGCAATGGCTATGTCCAATATTGCATACTACTGTACTAAATAGCATACAGTATAATTTTTTTGGTTATATACAAAGCCACATGCTACCAGCCACATGCTACCATACACATCTGTAACATACACCCTGCATGCTACTGTACTGGACCATGTACTGTATAATCACTGTGGCGTGACTGCATACTCCTGTACTAAGTAGTACGTAAAAATAGTATGCCACCATATCGTGTGGTTTTCATTGTAGCCAGAGTGTCTATGCATAAGCATTCTTGTTTTCCCTTCAACTATTTTTTTTTTTTTGGAACCATCTTTCAGTGAGAGTAATGGACCAGGTGACAGGAACTGGCACCCAGAGAAGAGGGGAAAAAAGTGATAGGATGAATAGGGTGATATAAAGATAATGGAGGAGGAGAAAGGAACAAGGAAGAGGGCAATCTGAGCAAGTGTGTCGATATGCAAATACTCTCAACAATACGTGTGAGTTTGCTTTGACACTTGGTAAAGAGTGGCCCAGATTTCCTTCTGTACACAATGAGGCAGGGCAAACAAGGCAGTAATTTATGGAGGAAAAGTTATCTGATGAACCGCTATGTTGTTCAGGCAGTAGCTGCATCTGGTTAGGAAAGCAAAGCAAGTGTGAGCGTGTTTGTGTGGAAAAGGAGAGGCAATTCAGATAGGAATACAGAGAGAAGGAAAAAGCAGATGTCAAGAAATAAGCAGATGATCATTGACAGACTAACAGCCAAACCATGAGCATGAGATGGAAAAGGACAGCTGTGGTTTTAACCTCTGGCCAAAAGCACAAGAATTGCACATGATTTTTCCTAAGGACCACACACACACACACACACACACACACATATATACAATTTCACACTTTGGTTATAGCCTGTCACATAGCAACATGAATCACTATAGCCTTCTCCCGTACACCAGTATTAAGCTGTTTGGCCTCAAGACCTGAATGACATCACCAAGATGGTTCAGTTGTTTACATGTAATGGCCTTTGACCACATTAAGGAAACAGGGTTCATCTCTCTCTTGTATCTTTCATATTTAGTTTAGCATGAATCAGCAAATTCTTGGCGTGGTGAACAAATATAGATTCAGAGAGAGGCAAGGGGCCATAACACACACTTGAAGCAGATAGTATTACGAATAAGCATCTGTCACATCATATGCTAGTCATAGTCAAAGCATAGGAATGCATGTATGTAGGTTTAGTATACCATAACATGTCATTTTAAACTCAAAAAATGTCTATGTAGAATAATAAAGTGGTTGCTTGAAATGCCTGAGAACATCTCTACACTTTTAAAGGAATTAAAAAAAGTAAGAATTGAATATGAGGTGAATATGCAAATTGGAAACACCCTGATGTCCTCCTGTCATTGCTAATAGCTAACAGGCTAGTTAACCCCTTTCTTTTATCACAGGTAAGTGTATTTTCAGGATCAGAGACTCGATTTTCTCATATTGTCAGTGATTTATTTAGCCAAACCTGTCAATATATACCATAACGACATACTCATCATTAACAATAGCTAAGTTAGCTAGTTAGTTAGCTTAGCGCACAGGTTTTGGGGTTAAAAGTGTTCAGGTACCACACTGTTATCGTCTAATGATTATTATACCAAATGAAAGTATAAATGTAGCCTATACGCAGTGCGCCACCATTTATTTATTTATTTACTTACTTATTACAGAAGTACTGAGATAGTCAATGTGATTTTGAGCCAAACAACAGTCTACCCCACAGGAGTTAACTCTTCAAAAATCCCATTTTAAGTTCTAGGGTGCTTCAAAGTCTAGAGTAAACTAACATAAAAGAGATTTTTCTGTGAGATTCATGAGTCAGGATCTTAACCACTGACTAAACACACTCACACACTGCATTCACACTGAAGTCATGAGACTGTTGTGACCTCTGCATCTGTCCTTTAACATTGTGGAATCACCCCCCTGATATATATATATATATAAACACACACACACCTGCTGATACCAATCTAGCTTTTTCTGTCATGCTCACACCTTTGTGTGGGTGTGCAGGTGTGTGGTAATGGAGCAGGTTTAGACCTGCCTTTCCCAGTCCAGGCTTTGCAGTCAGCACACTCAGTGGGACTTGCTGTGCTTAATTTATCAGCAGTTTTGCTTGATAACATTTGCAGAAATATCACACAGTGGGAATATTTGAAATCAAGGCTTGAAAACAAGTTCGCATATTATTGTAATGGTCATTGTCTCTCGCACTTCCCATTGAGTCAAAACAAGCCCATTAAAGAGGAAGCACTTTCTATTATTAAGGGAACAAAGCCTGACACTTAATTGAATTCTCACTCACCTTCAGCCGTGGCGGATATGGAAGTGATTCCTAACTGATGTCCAATTCAAATTAGCAGTGAATTATTTAGAAACTGCACAGTGTAACACTTTCTGTTCTGTACAGGATTGATATTTTTTGTTCTAGTGATTTATACATCAGTATGGACTATGCTGTGGGAGTTCTATGTTCGATCACCAGGTGCTCACGGCTGCATGGCTCACAAACTCCTATAGCTTCTTACGCAAAAAGCAAATGAAACAGCCCATTATTAATTACCTAATGTACGTCTGCATTTGAGTACTGCCATTATTTTGGATGTTGAATTTATGCACATTGAATTATTCATCATGTTGAATGAACATTTATGCGTACAGGGAGTTCTATGTGTGGGGCTTAACTGTGGTAATAATTAACCACTTCCCTTTTCTGGATTCTTAATTTCACTTTATGTCTCTAGTTTTCTAGTTTGGCTAGAAAGCACTTGACTGTGGAACAGATTTAACAAGCATGACAAATCAACAGACCACTCCAACTTTAAAATTTGTTTCTTGGCAGTGTGGACTAAATTACTACGGACAGCCTGATAAAACAGAAAGTGCTCCCTCTCTCTCTCTCTCTCTCACACACACACAAACACACAGAGAGAGAGAGAGAGAGAGAGAGAGAGAGAGGTGTCAGAACATTAGCATCACGCATTGGGTAACTTTAAATAAATGCAAATAAATGTAAGTAAATTGGCTCATCTGCATCTCTCACTGATTGTAATCTGGTTTTAATGTTATAATCGGCTCATGTCCTTATCTCAGTAATTCAGCCGAACGCAGCATATTTACTTGGAGAAAGTTGGGTTGTGTGTTTTTACAAGTCTGTATTCTTCAAGAATCACCTCAGATCAGCAACTGAACGCATAATAAATATACTCACACACATGACTTTTCTATTTAATTATATTTATTCATTAAGTACAGTAACCCACAAACCACCACACTGCACCTTCTATTAGGTAAAATTATTACATGGTAATTGTAAGAATCCTAATTGAGCAACACTTGTTTTGTGGCTGTTCCACCGCAATGAATATGAGTATAAACAGATAAAAAGTATCCCATGTTCTTTAATAAATAAAAATTGTAACTGTTGGCAATTTGCTGTGGTATAAGGGATGTGATGTTACAGGAAAAATAGCCAACTTGCGGTGGGGTGATAATGGCATCACAACACCCCGTCGTTGATTATTTTCCTATAACAGCGCACGCCGTTGTGTTTTATTCCTTATTTATATAATTAATCCTGATGAAGTTAGTGTGTGCTGTCCTTCAAATCTGACTGAACCCTATTCCATATTCAAACACTACCATTATAAATACTTATTATACTTATTAAACTTATTTGAGCTCACTTTGCCGTTCTTTTAAATAAGACTTATTGTGAACTATATGTCAGTGTTATAGTAAAGCACTGGACATTCATGTGGAGATAAACAGATAAACACCCAGCTGGACTACAGCTCGGCCAGGTCTACAGGCTGGACTCTGAAGCGTGCTGTGTGATTCCATCTTTTCCCAGAAGGAATAAGGAAGATTAAAAAGCTTTGTGTGGTGAGGAGTCTCCGAGACCAGCGTGTCTGCTGGAAATAGCTGTTCTCTCAGTCCACATGCTTTATTCAGCAAGAGTCGCACAGCAGACAGTCTCAAGGAGACAGACAGACTGCCTGGTTTGATAACTTGGCGTACTGTCACTATAGTTCTGTGCCCTATGACACTAATAGCTTTAAGGAATACCCGAGTTATTTTTTAAAGTCATTTCGGTATCACGTGAGTGATTATCACTAACAATTTCAACATGTTTTTTTTTCTGTACTAAGAAAGACATGCTTACTCAAAACTAATGATGTTTAAGGATATAAATATGTATCAATAAATGTGTATCATATTTTTGTAGAATGCTTTAATATATTCATCAGTCAAAAGTATTTGTACATTTCAGAGGTGGCACTACTTTTTCAAAGAGAAGAATTTGTGATTGTGTTACGCATAAATACCGCAAAACCTAAAAAGCCCAGGGTAACCAAAATAACATTTTTACTGTATTGCTCCAGTGTTGGAAAACTGGATATAATTGCATAATAACAGCTTTAGTAAGACATTCTGTCTGGTCTGTCTCATCTTGGGACTTTTATTGTGAGTGCAATGGTTGTAGTTTCAGTGGCTTATTTTCAAAGTTTTTTGAGGGAATTCGATAACTGCCCCAAGACTTGATTTCTCAGTACAGGGAAACATGTTGAAATGCGTGTTTGTGGTAATCACACAGACGCAGTGGTACCTCTTGACATTGTAAAAGCGACCTTGAGTTTCAGAAAGGAGTTGAGAAACGATTCCAGAATAAAATGGGGTGAAGCTGGCTTTGTTTGTGTTTTGGTGAGGTCAAATTGTGTAATGTTATTGAAACTTGTACTGGTAGTGGAAACTGTCTTACTCACTTAATAATTATGTTCAGTGTGAACGGCTGTAGTGTGTTTTTCTGCACTATCCAGGCAGCTTCTCAGTTTTTAGTTTCAAAGATCTCACAAGGAAACAGCAGGAATGAAATGCTTTAATACGTCGTTCATCCCTCGGCCCTTCTCTCCTTCTCTTCACCATTTCCCCCAACCTTGTGTTTCTCCCCAGAAACCTTGAAAGTTTGAAGATAATCTTTTCCCATGTTTATGTCAACCAATTAAAACCACAAGTCCAGGGCTTGAGGCTTCCCGTGGCTCATGGGGCAGTAGTAAACTCCCTCACTGTTTAATCAAGCCCAGGTGCTTTCACTGGCTTAAAGAACTTTGAGGAAATTACTGTTAGAAACCTGTAATTAGTGAGAGCAGAGAAGAGGAGGACAGCACCCGTCTTCCATTTACACTTCAGCGTGGTCCAAGTGTAGATTAAACCTCTCGAATTACACTGAACAATGGGCCTCATTTATCAAGCTGGATATGAACAGATTTATTTGCAGGAGCATGTACACAAGAAATGTGGTCTTCATGAAAATCCCGCTATTCCAGAAAAATATTTGTATCCTTCTTCCTCCTGAGTTTGTGTACATTTACTATCTAATGTAAACCTCGACTGATCAAATCATATAATTGTCATGGATTGCTGCAATTTTTTATATGGATTATGCTGTCCAGTTTAATTCATTTATTTATTTACATTTACAGCATTTAGCAGGTGCTCTAATCCAGAGCGACTCACAGAAGTGTTTTGTAGGCTGTATATTAGTGTATGTTAGCTCACTAGATCAGGGTCTAAGAATACCATCGAGATAAAACCCTGTATTTCATTTACACACACAAATTTAATGAAAATTTTTGTGAAACCCAGTCGTTTCTGTTATGCTACTAATTTATTTTTGGCATAGATGTGAATGAAAATAACTTCCACTTCTGCCTTTGAGAAATTCCTTTACTTTTGCAGTTCAGTCGTCATTTCATGTTTCTGTGCGCTTTACCTTTTTTGGAGTTTTGTGGGCGTCAGCAAATGCAAATGAGCTGTGTCTTTGCACTTTATAGGTGATTGGCATACATCAGCATATGGATGCGGATATGAAGAAAATCAACTTTTCCAAAACATCATAAATCTAGCGGAAATCTTTAGTTTGGTATGGCTTACGCAAAACATTTACACACAGTTTTACTAAAAGATTGATCAAATCTGTGTGTTTCTTCATACTCCTCTATATAATTTTCTGTAATTTTGAACATGTAACTGGCAACTGGCAACTTCCCCTCATCCTACTTCCTGCCTCAATTCAATGTGATTGTGCACTGATAATATTTTGTTGGAATTATGGGTAATTCAGTGAGCCAGAGCCTCTCCCTAACCACACTTTCATGGCAAGTTAATATACAAACTCATATACGAACCTTCACACACTGTCAGACTCAATATCCTGAAGAGTATTGATGCAGGGAATATGATGTACACAGTGCAGTTTATTTTTCCTGATACACTCTATCAGAGAAGAGAGGGAAGAAATCAGAGTGAGAAAAGTCTGAAGTAGAGGTGGGTGATATGACACAAATGCCATATTGCAGACCCTGAAAACATTTACACAGTACGCAATATGTATCACACTTGGTTTACTATTGATTTTACTATTGGTTTTACTATAAAAAAAATTTAACACTGAAAATGAATAAAAACAAACAAACAAAAAAAAATCTACACAAAATTTTGACATTGTTTGACAAATGTCTGGGTACCCCTGGCCTGTTATTTCTTTTAAATAGTTTGCTGCAGAGCTTGTGTTTACTCCTTTTCACCTAAAAATTAAACAAAATATGTAATTTGGTGAGGGGTGCCCAAACTTTTGCATACAACTGTATAACTATATATAAAGAAAACCCCTAGTTAGTGGCAGTTACAATGGGGAAAGGGGGAAAGTATACTGAACAGTGATAATTTAAGAAAAGAGAGATTTCCTCTTACTCACTGACACAGTACCACCACGTACCTGTATTGCTCATGACATGTTTCCACATCCTATATCCAGTAAAACACACACACACACACACACACACACACACACACACACACACACACACACACTTCTTCTGTTATAGCCCTCAAGGTTCAGATTCTTGCACATTTAGAGATGCTTTTCTGCTCACCGTGGTTGTAAAGAGTGGTTATTTGAGTTACCATATCCTTCCTGTCAGCTTGAACCAGTCTGACCATTCTCCTCTGACCTCTCTGATCAACAAGGCACTCTGTGCATGCAGAAGTGCAGAAGTGCAGATGCATTTTGCTTTTTTCGACTAATTCTGTGTAAATTCTACAGACTTTTGAGCATGAAAATAGCAGGAGATCAGCAGTTTCTGAAATACTCAAACCAGCCTGTCTGGGACCAACAACCATGTCATGGTCACTGAGATCACATTCTCCACCATTCTGATGTTTGATGTGAACATTAACTGAAGCTCTTGACCTGTATCTGCATGATTTTATGCCTTGCCACATGATTAGCTGATTGGATAATTGCATTTTAGTGACCAGTGAGTGTATCTATATATCCAATATATGTGTGCATATAATATGCATTATGCCCAGGTCAATTTCTCAGATACCTCTCGGCCCCCAACCAACCCAGACTCAATTTCCTGAGTTGTCCTGATGTGATGGCTAGACGGTTAATTAAATTCAGTAGTGGTTGGTCGCCATCAGTTACACAGCATGAGGCAAATGAAGCAAAGTGACCATGGGATTTTTAATTTCAGCATGAACATCGACTGGCCATCCTAGGCTGGAAGGCGTCAGGCCTTTTAAACGATTTGTTTGCTCTCAAGAAAAGCCTTTGTTTGAGATCCAAGTCTTGATTTATTGTTCTCTCTAACAAAGGGCTGGCTTCAGTGCGTTCTGCTCATTGCCTGTCCAGTCAGGCTCACTGGACTCATGATTTAACTGCAGTTCATCATGTAAGATCACTTATCTTCATTAAGCCTCCCTGTGTACTACAGGCGCCCCTACACTCGTCCCATCATCCTACTCCCTCATGCTCACCACTCTTTCATTTATTCTGTTATTTTTTCCCTTCAGTTGTTGATGAGCAGGAAATAGGAAGTTAACCCCATAGTAACCTGCTGAGGGAGTGTGTACGTGTGTGAGTGTGTGTGATTGTGGACTGTAGCTATAGAAACTCTTCCCATGTGAAAAGCCCTCATGTGGACTGAGAACTTGCTTCTGTAATCGTAGACTTGTCTCAGGTGAATACATTAGACTGTATGATGCATTAACACTTTTTGCATTTCACACATAGTCTCTCTTATCAGCACTCTCATAACTGACACATGGAGGCTTACTGCTATGCGTTTGTTCAAAGCATTTATTCAAGTTCAGTCTCTATCTACTGCATCTGTAAAGTATGTGTGATTACCACCGATAAGAATTTCAGTGTTTCTCTGCTCTGGGAAAAGAACAGAAAACCTGTTTATTCAAAACTCGCTTATAATGGAAGTCTAAGGGCAGCTGTTAGGGAAGTTACTGAATGCTTAAATTCATACCTATATAACATGAATTAAAAACTACAGTCTAACAATAAAAGCCTAAGGATAAGACAGACATGAGAGAAAGTTTTATTTAAGCTGGTTCTTATGCAGGTTTATGTAACTTTCTCACCCCAGAGCAATACATTAAAAGGTTAAAAAATACTTATTTTTTTCTCCAAGTTTAGGTTAAGCGGTATTTGTGAATGGTTCATAACATAACCAAAATACTCTGAAGAATTCACAAGAGTTTCACATATATTTTCACATACATATTAATGACAGAAGTTAACAACTGCCCTTTGGCTTCAGTTGTATGTAAGTTTCAAGTCATCAAGATTGAAAGTCGTGTCTACTGTAAGCGATTGTATACTACAGACGTGATAAATAGACTTTACATTGAAAAACACTGCAGATTTCCTTTGACTGAAAGCGACGATGTAACTGATTATTTTCTCTCGCTGGGGGACAGAAAGTGGTCTGTCTCTACTCACTGTGTATTTGGTTGTTATTCTTCAGAATGCTGAGGCCTGATAAGCCAGTGTGTGTGATGAGAGACAGCAGGCATTGACCAATACGGTCCTCCTCCACCATTCTGCATTACTGTACCACAGTTATGATATTACACCAACATCCTTTTAAAGTGCCACAGGCCTTCATCGATGACGTGGCTGTGATAAAGTGACAGAATTTTCCGAATGTCTGAGTGTACAAAACGGCACAGGCAGCAAAGATTAGATAAAGTGAATTTAAGATTGAGAAAGGCAGATGATGACTACCTATAAGGACGATTTTATAAGATATAAACAGAGAGTGGGGAGGGAGAGGAAAAAAGTGCACTCCCACTGTTTTTCCACTGGCAGCTGTGCATCGGTGAATACCATAGCTGTATCTCATATCACCTACTTGTGTACTATTCTAAATTTATGAGTATACTCAACTGTCCAACATTCATATTGAGCAATACAAACAAATGGTGGACTATATTTGCTCAATAAGTGTGGAGCAAGAGATGCCTTCTGGACTAAACCGCACCAGAGTGGAAGGGGAGAGGGCTGGAGCAGATTTCAGCAGAACCAACAGCTAGTATGTCTGCAGCGTCACTTCTGTATCCATCTTAAATCTGTAATTGTTGATCAACGGTCCATACAGCAAATGTTATTTGGTTGAGTCAGGTAAGCTTGCATCAGCTGGCACTGAACTCCAGCACTGTTGTTTACATGACATGCACTTTTAACATCACTTCCCTTAAGTATAAAAAACGGTTTGAATTTTAATGATCCACTCGTACAAATCCAAATGTTCTAAACATATGTTCTATGTAACAATCTTCTAGATCTTCTAGTGCTAGTTGATAGTAAGTGATTTGACACACAGCCCATGACCCACCTCATTTGCACTTCAGTAATACTAATGAAATTGCAGTATCCATAGTTTTATAATTAGGCTTCTGTTCATTATCACATGTCCCACATGTCACATGAGAAGGAACATGTCTCATTTCAGGCATCTCTCATTATCTAGCGCACACACACACACACACACACACACACACACACACACATGACTGTTTTATTCCTATAGCACAAGGCTTCTCCTATATGACTGCTTTAAGATTCTTGAAATCAGCAGTTAAGCTTTGAAATATGCCGTCTATGTCCAGCATCATGAGTCTGGTCATAGCTATAGGATTTACTCATGCAGCAATTTAGTCACACACTAACACTCATTAACAACATACTCTTTTACTCATGCACTTACTCACACACACACACACACACACACACACACACACACACACACACACACACACACACACACGGTCCTTTAACTGTGAACACGCATTGTTCCAACTGATATGAACATCCTGTTGCAGCTTATTTGTTTGGGTTGTGAGTTTATATTGACTGGGCCGGATGTGAGTTTCAAGTTTTGACTTGTGAATTTGTTCCTAATTATTTGAAATGCAGTTGAGATGCAGCAACATGTCAGCATGTTAAGCAACTCTGTACAAGTTTGTGTAAGTCTGGAGAGGAAGAGAAGAGATTAGCTAAAGAGATAGTAGGTCAGCCTGGATTTTTGACTCTGACCTTTAGCTTCCCACTTCCTACTTCCTGTTTGAACATAATTACTCTCTTTCCGTCTTTCTCTATTTCATCTCAGTACTAGCAATTAAACTCAAAATTATAGATACTTTAGGTTTTGGCAGAAGAATAGTATAATAAGCACATGTTAAATGCTGTGAACATGTAAGTAAAGCACTATAAAAATGTGGGAAAAAAAACAAACAAAAAAAAAACCCCACAAATAATAAATTAACAAAACCTAATTAACATAAACCTATTACTGAAATGCTCAAAGCATTTACTAGAAAATAAACAATCTTCTTTAACAAAAACCCTGAAAAGAAATAATGTACAATTACAACTCATTATAAACATTTTCAATATTACTGTGTTCCATTACTGAACATAGTTACTAATAGGTGGATAATGATTAAAATGTAATGGCGAAGTGGATAATTTATATCAATAAACTCACTGAGAATAAAATTGTTATTATTATTGGCTACATACAGTACTGTGCTAGACAATCACAGGCATCTGTTAGCTCATGTATAAAGAGGACGTAGATCAAACCATGTTAGACATGCTTCTAAAAAAACGCCTGAAAATCTGGAGCGGTTCATAGCTATTTTCAAGTCACCCATGAAACAGATTGGAGCGGCACATATTGACATAGATGTTGCAATATTTGATATTTCTTCTCAGTAGGGCTTTATGTAAAAGTCTTTGGATTGTTGAACAAGCTACTTTAAAACTATAGTTAGCTATTTTAATAAGTACTGACTCTATAAAAACAGCTCCATCATTCTGACATCGTTCCGTTCTTAAGTTAACCATCAAGAATACACTACTTAAATAAGAAGGAGCAACACTTCAGCCTTGCTACTGGGAAATGTAGTTAAAATGATGTCTACTTGTAGCCACACAGCATTATGTATTGGATATCATCTTCTCAAATCGGGTCACATACTGACAACTCCCACCCTTTCACACTACTGGTTGAATCTCTCTGTTTTCTCTGTGTTTTTTCCGAGACTTCTGAGTGCTTTTTTTTTTTTAACCTTCCGAAGAATGAGGAAACGTAATCTAGTCTTGAGGTCTCTCCTTCAGATGTGTTCAGCTGTCCTGTGACTTGGCATGAGCAGCAGTTTGGAAAGATAAGATGACTTCGCATGTGATGGACAAAGCACCTGCCTAACAGATTGGTTAGCTGTCATGTGAAAGGAGAGACTTGGCTACGTATAAAGTGGGAGAAATATTAGGTTAAAAAATTGTGGCTGGAAGTTAAGCATTGGATATGTCTTATAAGAGTGACTTTTCTACAATACAGTAACACAGAGAATAAATATATATATATATATATATGTGTGTGTGTGTGTGTGTGTGCGCGCGCGCGTGTGTGTGTACTAAATATATTCTTGTAATTTGATGGAGGTTATTTTAAGATTAGAGAATGTTGGAGGTCAATGTGGTGGAGTGTTACATGCGCTACTGCTCAGAAAACCTAGTGCATGCATTCATGCTTGTTGAATAACATTATCTTCTAGATCTACTTGTCTATACACGTCACTTCATTTATACTGTATATACTGCAAATTATGGTTATGAAGATTCATTCTGTGGTCCTGTATATTTATAGTAATGTGCTACACTTGTCATTCCACAGAAATGGTAGGTTTGTACACTGCTCTGGTCTTCAGCTATTACACTTTATACCGTATGTTACTGCATTCAGAGCAACTGTTTTGTCTTGTGGGTCATGTTATGGTGCTGTAGACATTATATTTTGTCCCACTCTCTGTGTGTATACAGAGGGGATGTCAGCAAATACTGAACTGGAACTTAGACTTAAGACAGAATTTATTGCTTGTTTCTGTAACACCACACATTTTGATCTTTGGTTCCGTGTTACTGTTTAGTACAGAGCTGCCTAGCAGCAGAAGACCCTTGGGGAATAGTTAAGAGCGTCTGAGTGTGTGTGTTGGAGAAGTTTGTCTGAGAGCCTGCACATAGCAGCCAGTTAATATCCCTCCTCTTCCTCCGTGATGAAGGAAGTCATGTGATATGGGGGGTCAGATGAGTGCAGGAGCTGCGATTGACCCACCCTCATTCTGTCAGGTCACACTCAAGTGAGTGAATGCTGCCTGGAGCACACACACACACACACACACACACACACACACACATAAACATGGAGACAAGCGCACATTGATGCAAACTCTGTACTGATTAGCCTGTTAAGACGCATGCTAACACACCCCCACTGACGCATATAACAGCTAACTGCAAAGCTTTTCCCAGTCATTCTGATTCACATTAACACTAACTGAATCACCCAAAATTAATCATACAGACACACATAATTAAGTGCCACACTCTCATCTGGCTTTGGCCATGCTGTGTAGTTATCATGTCCTCAGGCAGTAAATATTAGTATTGGAATTTCGTAGAATCTGGAAAGACATGGATTATGATGAATTTTTGTTACAGAATTAATTTACTTCATGAGGAATTAAATAACTTTCTTGAATAACTTCAAGTGTGTGACTCATTTTAAGTCCTGACTTCCTTCTCTGTCCGTCTCTCTCTTTCTCTCTCTCTCTCACAAACACACACACACACGCACACACACACACGCACACACACACATACTCTGTGTCTTAAATTGCCACATTTTTGCATCTGTAATATTTAAAGTTAGGTTTACAGAGCAGCTCATTAGCTTGTTTGCATGATCTACACAGAGGCAAACAGTTTCAGTAAGTGTCAAAGTGACAGAAAAACAAGCATCATTTTAATGCCTCAGTTCTATTCAAATTAGGTAAATCTGTTGACAAAGAGACAGATCCAAACGATTGGCTTAAATACTTACTCAGACCGATCCTGTGGCACGTGTGGTCCAACACTTCTTCAGTTCCCCAATCACAACTTTAGTTTCCACCTGTAGTTAGTTCACATTTACTGTCTGATATGCAAAAATGAAAGAAAAACTTATAAGCATGGTTTCGTCTTATGCTCTCATATACAACCTCTCACCGAATATGTATAGGGACATTATGAAGGAAAATAAAGCTTGGCAGGAGTTAGTAGAGATAGTTGGTGCTTGTGGTGAGTGTACTAGTACAGTTAAGATGTTTTGTTAATCTGCCAGTGAAGCTAGCATGTAACGTAAATAAAACAAACAGTTTTCACACTGACTAGTGCATTATTTAATCTGTGTTTAACTAGTTGGGTTTAAAAGCTATGTATTGTATAACTACTACAGTTTCTCATTCTCAAACACTGGAGAGTAGCCATCACTACTTGTTGCTTACTGGTGTGAACGTAGGGTTCGTTTCTGTGTTTCTAATAAGCATGTGTAATTCAGAGAAATCGAGGGAAATCAGGAACAGAGCCATATTGTTGCAGTTTCAGTATACAACTCTGTTCCTGAGTGAAAGGTCGTTTGTGTGAAGAGTGACTGCTTGTGTGTGTGTGTAATAGTGAGAGAGATTTGGGTAGGGGGCAGTTGGGCAGGTGCAATGACAGCTGGTGTGGGCAGCCCAAACCGAGGGGGAGGAAGAGAGGAACGAGTGAACATGGCAGTGGAAAAGAGGACGCGTGAGTGCCGCCAACAGCACTTCCAACCAGATTTAATTTTCCACTGCAGAACACGGAGAGTGTTTTTAAGCTTCAAGGACGTTTTAATGTTCATTAGAGCAGTATAGCTTTTAATTTGACTCTTGTAGCATCGGTTGTATTTGCCACCGAGTAACTATTCAGGATCGACAGAGGGGTTGTGTGCATGTGCGTGTGGGTAATGTGTGTGTGTGTGTGTGTGTGTGTGTGTGTGAGTGAGAGAGAGAGAGAGAGAGAGAGAGAGAGAGATGGGGTGGGCTGAAGAAAGAGGAGGACTATTAACCAGCCTTCACTGAACAACACTTTATGGAAGGGAAAAGAATAAAAGCAGTAGAGGGAGGAGAGAGAGGAGAGAAAGTGCAGCGTGTAATTTGGGTTTGGCGTTTCCAGTCGTGTGCGCTATTTTTACACCCGAAATGAAGCGCACATCTAAACTACACATTCAACAGGCAGATTACAGCGCAATGAAACTAGTAGGACAAATGAAACATGGAAGTGAAATGGAAGGGAAAACAGAAACAATATTAGGAAGGATGAGCTAATGGCTGCAGGACGGCATGGAGACAGCAGACGTGAGGACGAGGCGAGCCAAGCGAGTGGAATGGAAAACACACACAGAGCCAGTGACTTTTGACGATTATTTCCAAACCCATCTGTTTCATGCCCAGCAATTCCCAAAGGGCATTTAACTGTATGTGCAAACTTCACTGAATCAAGCATATTAACACAGCAGTAGATGGAAATGACACTGGTGAGCAAGCAAAAGCATAAAATCAAATTAAGGTCGATTACGTCTTAAAAAGATTTCCTATGCTTCCTTAAAGGCATTAGTGGAGTAAGAAGGCTCTGAGAAAGAAACGTTAAACTGAAGCATCTTTCACACACATTAGTCTATCAGTTCTGCTCTATAGTCTGTTTTACTGCTGAGCCTTGGGGAGGTTTTGGATTCTGTCTCATGTCAGATTACTTTTTGTGGTTAGATCAAGTGGCATAAATAGCCTACATGAGCTAATGTTAGTTTCCAGCTCTTATCAACATTTCTGCTCAGCTTTGTAGCAAAGAGTTCAGGGCTCTGTGTTCACATGTATGAGATCTTGAGAACTCAAAAACCAAACCATTTGAATTCTGAAGGAAAATGGTAACATTTTACTCACCATTAGCTGTATTTAAATATGGCCTGGACTGAACCATTTGCACTTTTTATGGGGGAGGTTAGACTGTAGGCAGAGAGCTGGGTGGAAATTTCAGTCTACCAACTTATTTATTCTACCAAAATCACTTTCTTTGTGACGTATTGAATTACTAGAACCCAGATTCTGCCAGTTCATAAAAAGAAATGTGATAAATAACCAGCAAGACTCTGTGGTCCAGCTTCCCAAAGCACCGTGGTGCCAAAAATGCCTAAACTGTTAGAGAATGTGAAGTGATTTTGTCTGATGTTTGTCTGACAAACTTTGTTTGGAGCTTTAGTCAAGTCCTAAATTTTTAATTGTCTTACTTATAAACGTAATCATGATTTTTGACGTTTCATTAATTAAACAAAATCAAATGCAGTATTGGTGAGCTTAGCTAAAGTTAAATAATTGACTAATGCTAGTTGTCTGTTTTTTTATATGTTTGAACTGTTTGGCTCTATGCTGCGGTAACATATCTATTTAATTATTTATAGTGAAATCAAAAACTATATCCATGTAAATATAAGAGTATAAAGTGGGACCCTGGAGGACTAGGGGGGTTGCACACGACAGTGCACTCTCAATGCTGGTCCCAAATCCGGATAAAATTGGGGAGGGTTGCATCAGGAAGGGTATCCGGCAAAAACTGTGCCAAATCAAATATATGTGGACCGAAAGAAGAATAACAACAAATATAAGATTATAAAGTACAATGTGAGAGTAAAGATTTTTTTTCTGTTCAAGGCACAATAACTCTATTGTAAAAACTGGGATTTTGATTTATGCAAAATGTATGAAAGAGTGTAATGTCATGTTATGTTGTCATGTACACTATATGGCCAAAAGTATGTGGACACCTGACCATCACACCCACATGTGGTTCTTCCCCAAACTGTTGCCTCAAAGTTGGAAGCCTGCAATTGTCTAGAATGTCTTTGTATGCTGTAGCATTACAGTTTCCCTTCACTTGAACTAAAAGGCCCAAACCTGTTTCAGCATGACGGTGCCAATGTGCACAAAGCGAGATCCATGAAGACATGGTTTGCTGAATTTGGTGTGGAGGAAAAATTCCCACAGGCACGTTCCAAAATCTAGTGGAAAGCCTTCGCAAAAGAGTGGAGGTTATTATAACAGCAAAGAGGGACTAAATCTGGAATGGGATGTTCAGAAAGCACAAGTGTCATGGTCAGATGTCCACAAACTTTTGGCCATATAGTGTATTACATTTCACTTATTTTAAAAAAACAAACTAAAGATAATTGCAGGCCAGAATGTTGCGTGTTGTACCTGATCACCTTCATCATAGAGACCTCTTGTGGTGAGCAGGTGCTACTACACTGTTTTTGTTGCAAAGATGATTTAAACCTCCGTGGGATTTCATCACTTTTATGCATGTGTTTGTATAGGCTTAACCTATCATTTTTGTTTGGCACAAATCACAAGCGTAGAACTCTTACCACTGTCTTTCTGTGTCCCTTTCTTCTGTGTGTGTGTGCTACAGGAGGAGGCGATTCCTGAACTGGAGATAGATGTGGATGAGTTATTGGACATGCAGAATGATGAGGATCGCGCTGCACGTGTTAAGGTTCAGCGACTCACGACTCACATCCTCTACCAATGTCATTTTATTATTTTACAGTACTTTTAGGAAGGATTGTTTTTTATTAACTGAATATTTCTTCTGGTCTTTCACAGGATCTGCTGGTGGACTGTTACAAACCTACTGAAGTAAGCACATTTTTCAGCCAGCAAGTTACAGTGAAATAAATATTATGTCTTTTCCCTGTTAATTTTTTTTTCTTCTTTCGGCCAAAAATTGAAAGTGCGGTTTCTTTTCTTTTTTTTTTTGGCTGAGATTTTTCCCCCTAATAAATATATTTAACTGATGTTATCTGGCCCCACATTGATAGATTTTATTTCATATTAATGAACTCCATTAACCTGTAATAAAACATAAAGAATCTCCATTAACCGTGACTGAACGTGAGGGTCCTGCACATCTTTTAAGCAGAGAGCTCAAAACACCTGCGCAACCATCAGTCATTGTTGATTCACATGTCATTTTTATTAAAAAGTAGACTGTTCTGTTGGCATATTTTTGTGTTCCACTGGTAAAATGCGAAGCTCCTGCACAAAATGTGTAAAGGTTAGCAGGTCTGAAACAGTCATTCAAATATTTATTTTTTTGGAATTTTCCATCTGACCCGTGCCTCCCCATGCCAATGCCCCACAGTCTGAATACCTCTGGTCTAAGTTAAAAAATGCTAACATAATGACTAGCTTGAAAGGAGCACAATATAATGAAATGGCAAGATAGTTCACAAATTAAATGGATTAATATAGACTAAGGGAAAAGGAAGAATTTATATGATTATTATCCTCTTCTTACAAGGTTTCTAATGTCGTGTTTCATTGATTCTAATGTGTTGCGTTTCATTGCTAACTTTGCAAATGCTGTTAGACACTGAACTGCATTTCTTTGTTGAGTACCTGTACGATGCAATGACAAAAAAGTTCTATCTATCTATCTATCTATCTATCTATCTATCTATCTATCTATCTATCTATCTGTGTCATGCAGCAGGAGCTGGTTTTTGTAAAGAGTAGATTGTGCTGTAGTTTCATGAAGGAGCATCACACCACACTGAAGCTTATTAAGTTTAAACATGCATACAAAATGAAATCCTTATAATGAATAAATGTGAATAAAATAATTTATTCGATGAAAAAAAAAAAAAGTCACAATCTGTCCAGGCTACTCATTTGTCCACCCTGCAAAAATAAAGTATTTTAACGAGAAAACCTAAAAAACCAAAAACTTAGTTACTTGATACAGTGAGTAATAATGACAATTGACCGTACACATAATACATCAAAAAGTGTATCATTATATTAATATTGCAATATCTGTATTTTTTGTCATATTCCCCAGCCCTAACGAATATATTTTGCTAGCATTTTTATCACTTTAGTGAGTACAGGCACAATCTACAGACCAGCTGCTGTATTTGAGTCCCATTGTATTTGACTATCATGCAAATCTTTTGAAAAGCTGTTAATCTTCTGTCCCTCATTCTTCCTGTCCCCCCTGCAGGACTTCGTAGTCGAGTTGCTTGACAAAATCCGCGGCATGCAGAAGCTCAGCACACCTCAGAAGAAATGATGCACCTATAGCCATGGCTCCTCCTCCTAACCCTCCCCCAGCCAATCCCAGCTTCTTCCTCTGCTTCACCAGGTGCTTGATCACGTGAGGTGGAGGGGAAAGTGAGGTGACTGGGGAATCTAGCCAGTCAGATTCTTATAAGCAGGGCTTATTTTTGTTTTCTTCATTTTGTTAACTTTATGGTATATTATTTTTTTCTAAAAGGGGAAAAGATTTCATTGTGTTTTGAAGCATTTGTAGAAATCCTAGCAATATATTTCTACACATACATTTTTAGATGTTCGGTGACTGTGTGAAATTTTGCTCTAATGCAATACTGTACGTGTGTCCCCAGTGGACACCACTCGCTATAAACATGCTGTTTGTAAATCTCTGAAAATGTTATGACCCTTACTGCGATATAGTAAGTTTGGAAGAGATGAGATATATGCGGCCTTGACCTTTTTTTTCTGTCTTTTTTTTAATGTATTCCTTCATTTTATCTTGGGTTTTTTGTAGATCTGTTATGGGTATGATGTGGATGAGGATGAGGTGGATGGTAGTGGAAAACTGGAGCTTTTTTGAGACAAGCAAAGCCACATACAAAGAAACACACGTTTACGCACACATGCAGACAGACGGGCGTCACCCCCCTCAGGGATCAGTGGGAACACACACCACACACCACAGCTGTGGTTATTAGGCCCCACACTCACACACAGATGTGCGCGATGCATGTGGAGCACAGAGGGAGATGACGTCGTGCTGGAGAATCTCGCGGCTTGCCATGAGATCCCGATGAATAAGATCCCGATTAATGTTTTCATTTGATTCTGTTAAATCATCGTCTTCAGAAAGCCATCTGCTTCCTTTCTCATAGCTGATCAAACACAACAATAATAGGGCTAATCGCATATTCCATGCCTGTCAGTGGACTGAGTGGCCCAGTGCTTCACTTTCAATCCCCCATTTTTCACATTCATTCAATATACACAAACGAGTGCACGGCCTGTTAATGGGTATGATATGTTATCTTGTAATGACTGTTAATTAGTAACTCCACATGATCGGGAGTCAAACACAAGAGAAAGAGTCCCTCTAACCACAGCTCCTGTGTAGTTCCTACTACTTTGTGTGTCCTCCTCTCTTCATCCAGCCCTCATCTATTCCCAGTAAG
This sequence comes from Pangasius djambal, assembly GCA_022985145.1. Taxonomy (NCBI): domain Eukaryota; kingdom Metazoa; phylum Chordata; class Actinopteri; order Siluriformes; family Pangasiidae; genus Pangasius; species Pangasius djambal. The sequence goes on from CM040978.1 coordinate 11,955,019, forward strand.
AATACTTTTTTCTATATCAGACGTTGCCTTAGTACATACCTGTATACTACGTTACACAAACCAAATAAATGGAGGCATTCATTATAAAAGAGCAGTTTGAAACTTTTCAGGCTATAGGGTTCAAAACCTCCTCATTGTACTTTCCTTGATTCTGCTTTCTAGAAAAAATAAGTTGAATACATTTGAAAGTTGAATACAAGTTGAAAAGTCATTTTTAGATGTACATAAAATAAAATGGATTTGTCCATTTTATTAGTGTGTGTATTGTATCAGGTAAAGCTGTTGATTTTTCTCCCCATACAACAGCACACAGAATATGCTAAAATCATTCACTAAATTTAGTAAGACAAATTATGTATTTGATAAAATGCAGGCATCTGACTTTAGTCTGTAATTGAAGGTCATATTTGGTGGGGTGGGGGGAATTTATGAGAAAATGTAGCAATAAACTTGTTTTGTTAGTTTCCTGGGTTTGTTAAACTTTATGCAACTTTAATAAAAAATATTGCAAAATACCACTTTCTGCCTTACAGTGTGTGATGTTTCATTTGTGATACATATTTGCATGTAAATTCTAAAATAGAGACAAGACAGCGGTTCACTCACAGGCATGCACAAGACACATTGCGTCTTCACTTGAGAAGAAGTTGTTCTCAGGAATGGTTACTTTGGGATGTAACCATTTAAACATGAAAACCCACTGTTCTTGCAAAATACCTTCTCTGGAAGCTTGGCAAAATAACCATTATTATCCAACATAAAAATGTGACGTCTGAAAGACAGAATGTGAATACTGTCTGTGACTCTGTAGAATGGTTTTCGTACAACCATAGCCATATGGTCCTAGGTTCAGATCTATACAGGGGGGATAAAGGAATACTGTATATTTGTATGTACTGTGTTTGGTGATTATTATGAAAAGACACAGTATTTCATTTTTTTTTGAGAATAGGTTCTCAAACGGTTTACAGTCCCTGTAACGGGAAAAAAAAAAAAAAACATCCATGGCTCCCCAAAGTACAGATTTATTTTACAAACTACACTATATGGCCAGAAGTATGTGGACGCCTGTCCATCACACCCATATGTGGTTCTTCCCTACACTGTTGCCAGAATTGTCTAGAATGTCTTTGTACGCTGTAGCATTATAATTTCGCTTCGCTGGACCTAAGGGGCCCAAACATGTTCCAGCAAGACAATGCCCCTGACAGACATGATTTGCCAAGTTTGGAGTGGAAGAACTTGAGTATCCTGCACAGAGCACTGACCTCAACCCCACTGAGCACCTTTGGGATGATATTGAGCACTTACTGCACCCCACATGGCCCCCTCATGATGTTGGCCTCTTCACCCAACATCAGTGCCTGACCTCACTAATGCTCTTGTGGATGAATGAGCACAAATCTCAATAGCCATGCTCCAAAATGTAGTGGAAAGCCTTCCGAGAAGAGTAAAAGTTATTATAACAGCAAAGGGGGACTAAATCTGGAATGGAATATTCAAAAGCACATAGGGATCTCAGGTGTCCACGTACTTTTGGCCATATAGCGTATGTGAATTTGCCCATCTTGTGCTCAGTGTTCCCGCTGCAGATCCCCCGCAACCCTGACCAGGATGAAGTGCTTATTGAAGATGAATGAATGAATGAATGAATGAACTTTGATAATGGTCAGCTGTGGCTCTCTGGCTGTGCTTCAGGGATCCGTGGGATTCCCCGGACTTTGAGAACCATGTGTCTGAAGAACTAGCACTACAGCCTGCAGCCTTTTATTCAGTGTTTCTGAGAGAACTCTTGATAACCAGCTCACAGCAAAGAACCAGAATAAAACCCTTAAGTGACTATAAACAAATAACAACACGCTAATGAAACGTTAGTAAACTGAATTATGTGATTCATGCGACACTGGAGTGTTTTATGAATGAAATTAATCCATGATATCATGTAGACTACTATTAAATGTAACTTGGTTTCTTGGCGGAAGTTCCCGTCCCAAGAAATTCCGCTCCTGTTTGACAGAGATTCGGTTAGCTTTCTCATCTTAATCCCTATTGGACGGTTCTGGGTTGCACATTTCATCGATGAGTCAGCGCTGTACAGTTCTCATGATCCTATTGGACCGCGTGGATTTTGACGTGCTCTCTGATTGGCCAGAAAGCGGAAACGGCTAAGACGACGGGAAGCGAGCAGTGCAAATCCTGAGGAAGTCGAAGTTGTCCTAGTTGGTAGAAATATTCAGGCGCAAATATTTCCGCTGGTGCGCGACTTGAGCACAACCTGAGGCTGAGGTAAGGCTTTTGGATGCTGTTAATGACGCCATTATTCGTGTCAAGCGCTTTGTGAGTTTGAACGCCCCTAGGGGCTCGGTTTTCACAGCGAGTTTAGGTGAATGATACACACACACACACTCACAGCTACACGTCTGCTGCCTCTAAACACAGACAGAAGGAGTGAATTTAACCAGCAGCATGTCAACCTGAGTACCTTGTAATAGGCCTTCTTTTAATGCATTAAGGCTACAAAACACATCACACAAACAATTAGGCATGTAGAGTTGTCAAAGGGTTGCCATTACTGAGGCAAACCCCGCATTACTGGAGGCCATGAGGTCAGTGAGACAAAGCTGCAGAGTTAATGCCACACTGCTGGGGAAATAAGGAAGAGTTTATTGTTTATTACTTGTTTTCGAAATATTGGTCTTTGTAGAAGGCTATAATGAGCACATTAGCTTTAAAAACCAGTATTCTAGTAATTCTAGATGAATTCTATTTAAATGTTTTAATGTTTTTGATGAGTAGAATAGAATAGTATTATTATAGTAGAATATAAAATAAATAGACAATAAGACAAAATACAAAAATAGACATAGATTCAGATGATCCAACAAAGATTCAGTCAAAAACAGTGCAGGTCTATTAAAAATGGACTCCTAAGTGCATGACAGTTCTGACTTGCCAGATCCTATGATTCACTAAATCAGACGTGTTCATGGGTGTTAGTATAAATATTAGGGACGCACCTATTCCACATGCCAATATCAGTCTTGCTGGAAAAAAAAAAAAAAAAAAAAAAAGTGGAATAGGTGCATCAATAATATTTATGCATACACCTATACATCTACATAATTCTTTTCATCCATTATGAAAAATGCGTTATTTGCTTTATTTATTCCTCATTATATATTCTTATCATCAGATTTGACAAATTTTCCAATACAGCCCATCGATGTGTTTTATGTAAACATGTTATGTTGACCGATATGACAGATTTTACACAAGAAGTTAGGACTTGGTCTTAGAATGCCAGTAAAAGTCTTGTTGAAAAGTCCTGAGTTCTCGTGCAAAGATCCGTGTCATGTCATTCAACATAACACGTTTACACGAAATACATAATTGTATTGGAAAATAGATCAAATCTGATTTGATGCTGATCCTAAAAAGCATATATGATGAGGACTATATTAAGCAAATATACTGTGTGTAAGGAATGAAAACATGATGGGACATGCTGTTATAGGAAAAGAATCAACATGGTGGTGTGATGCAGCCTGGAATGAAGCAGAGTTACTGTTACCACCCTGAAGTGGATTATTTTCCTACAACATGTGCTAAAGTGTTTTATTCCTCTTATACCATAGTAATTTCCCATGAATCTTTACTAAAGAACATCACAGTACACTTTTTTATTTGTTTAATGATGTGGAACGACCATAAAAAAAAAAAGTTAGTTTCTGTCATCACTTAGGTTATAACAGCTATATAACAGTTTCCTCTCCAACCTCTCTCTTTTTTTTTCTCCTGCGAAGTTAATAAAAGAATAGCTGCTTGTCTTGTTACTGAGAAACCACAAAGCCCTCCGTCCTGAAGACTCCTGTTTCAGAAAAAGTTACAGCTTTACCTATGACTTTTACAAAGTGCAGACACTGGAGACTCCTTTCAAAATGCTAAATAAACACCTCCTCACAGAAACCATCACTATATCAACAATTACACAGTTTAAAAAACAAACAAACAAAAAAAAAAAAAAACACGGAGTGTGTGTAGTGTCTGTCTTACAAGTCCCTGTGTAAGTTGTTAGTATAGAATTGGCAACGTATTAGAACGAGCCCATTTATATAAACAGTGCAGCTGGAACTATTGTTCAAGCCATGTTATAGGAAGAAAAAAAAACAAACAAACACTTTCTGACCAATCAGAACTGAGCATTCAAAGACACTGTGGTATATGTTTTAAAGTAGAAAAACAAACAAACAACAACAACAAAAAAAAACAGCTCTTGACCAATCATGTGACATGAAGGATGAAGCAAGGTGACTGGGGAGTCTAGCCAATCAGAATCTTATAAGAATCGACACCTTCTGACCAATCAGAATCAAGCATTTGACAGCACCGTGATATAATATATTAATATAGAATAAATAGAATTGTTGGCACACTGAATCTATTGTAAGTGTGTAAGACAAGCACAGCACAGGAAAAATTATAATTCGAATAGAAATTATTTGTCTATACCATGCAGTCCTAGTGTAAATTAAGAATGAGTTTTTATGCATGGAGTAGCAGCTTAAAGCAGATTTAATAGCACTTTGCCTAATGGGACTTCAGCTTGGTTGTAGTTATCGTCTACCTCAGTGTACTTATCATAAAAGCGTATCTGCTTTGAGTCCACATGTGCGTTTAATTTTATACACTATAATTTTGGCAATAAAGTTGTTGAAGGTTTTGCCATTATCCCAATAATATAGTATGTGTTCCTCTTTTAATATGCAGTAAATTAAGGGCGAGTGCAGCGGCGATGCCAGCCCAGCCTGCTCCGCGTGAAGCAGAGGAGGAGATGGAGACGGAGCCTGACTCTGAGGTGCCTCACGCTAACGGAGAGACGGAGGAGGAGAGGGAGCGGGAGGGAGGAGAGGCAGAGGAGACGGTGGAGGAGAGTGGAGAGGAGCGAGAGAGTGACCTGGAGGAGAGCGAAGCAGAGGAAGAGGAGGAGGAAGAAGAGGAGAGTTCAGGTGTGTTTATTAAAACACACTAACAAAGCATTTATTAGCCCGTCTGACGTCCTGCGTAGAAGCTGTCGAGGATCTTATGCCGAGTGAGGATCAGCTCTCCTCATGCATGTTTAAGCTGATTGAGAATCAGATGGCAGATGAGTGTAAAAGGAGAGTCTTCAATGATTTAATGCTATATCACATAATATCACATATCATCACCTGATCGCAGCTGATGAGTATTTCTGTAATCTTCTGTCAGAGATCGATGATGAAGATTGTGAAAGGAGGAGAATGGAGTGTCTGGATGAGATGTCTGATCTGGAGAAGCAGTTCCTGGAACTCAAAGAAAAGTAAGAGTGTTCTTTGATTGAGTGTTCAGGACCATATGACACTATTTGAAGATTTCTGGATGAAAATATATGACCTTGTGGTGATATAGCAATAAAGGGCTATAGATGATTGGTCTGGAAAGCCAGTGTGAGCTCTGTCACTTAAATCTTTGTTGGTCTTCTAAGACTTACTGAATGAACCTGAAACCAAAGATGCCAAAGACATCCTTGAGAGATTTTATATAATGACACATGTCTGGAATGAACAGTCTATGATACAGTTATTGAGGGAAATAGATTAAAGAAAAGACTTAACCTCTTTAATCTTACTGGTTATTGAGCCCTCTCTAAGGGCCATAATCTCCATGTCGCTATCTGGCATGCTATAATGAAGAGGAATCGGGAGAGTTGTGAGAATCCATGTGAAAGAGGCTTAACAACAAATCCAAAAATCAGTGGCAAAACAGTCTGAGGTCCAAAACACAGCTATTGACAATAAGTCCAAACAAAGGTCAAAGTAGTCCTTACACAAAGTAAGGGTCAAGATCATGGAGATAGCATTCACTGGATCAATGACCCAAACAGGAATGTTGGCAAGATTACTGGTGTGATCCAGCTTTACATAGTCTGTAAACAGGAAGTAATGATGAGTGAAGAAGAAGTGGGAGGCGGGACCTCTGCAGGCATGGCACTGAAATGTCCCGGGTGGATGCGACACATGCAAGCAAACACACTTGGTGCATGATACCGGCATGTTCTCTCTTCTGTCTTCTTTTATCTGTCTGTTTTCCCCCACTCCATTATTTGCAAAAAAAGAGCAAATTTTATGCATGTTTAGGTCCTAACTATACCTGTTGACATCCAGTCAATCGTTATTGTACACGCTGGAACGTAATTTCATACATAATTTCCTTTTGTTTCCTATTTGGTCGATGTCATTATAACCCTTTTAGCACCTCGTAAGGTGGATGTGGGGTGTTAGGTGGACCTGATGTATCTGTAGACACTCTGGAGTTATAAGTGAATAACAAAAAAAAAAATCAGAACCTGAGTGCTTATAGAAGATGCCTACATAAACTCTCTTTCAAACCAAAGCCTAAAGAGGATTCTTAACGGAGCAGAAAATATACTTTATCGGAGTAATAATCATAATCATTATAGATGTATGAAGCAGATAAAGTGGGAAGGAGTCGTGGCTGGAGTGTCGCACTTTTTTTCCCCGGCGCTCTGTGTACGTAGGTGCGGTTTATACTGTGTGTAAGAAGCAAAACATGACGGTGCATGCTGTTATAGAAAAACCATCTATAACCATCTATAACAAAGTGTTACCATCCCAAATGTTTACCATTTTCCATTAACAGCAGGTCCAGACTTTTATTCATCTTATACCACAGCAATTTGCCAGTGCTGACCTTTTTTTTTTTTTTTTTAATTGAAGAAAGACGTCATACTGTTAATTCGGTAATAGTTATATTTAATGTTGTGGAATGTCCTCGAAACATGTTAGCACTTAGTTTAAAACCATTAAACAGTTATTCCCTCATCATCCTCATTATGCTACCACCCCCCCCCCCCCCCCCAAAAAAAAAAAAAACAAAAAAAACAAAAACACATCAAGCCCTCTGTCCCGTTTCAGAAAACTTCACGTTGCAGCTTGTTACTATAGAAACGATAATGACCTTGTGACCAGTCAGAATACAGATTTCAACAGCTCTGTTTTATAAATAATATCCTACCTAAAGTTGTTCACAATACATGACATGTATTTTTGAAGTACTCTATATGGCCAAAAGTCTGTGGACACCTGACCATCTCACTCATAAGTGCTTGCTGATCATCCCATTCCAGATTTAGTCCCCCCTTTACTGTCATAACCTCCACTCTTCTGGGAAGGCTTTCCACTAAATTTGTCACTCGATTTCTTCTACACCAAACCTGGCAAATCATGTCTTCATGGATCTCGTTTTGTGCACGGGGCATTGTCATGCTGGAACAGGTTTGGGCCTTTCAGTTCCACTGAAGGAAAATTGTAATGCTACGGCATAAAGGCATCCTATACAATCATGTGCTTCCAACTTTGTGGCAACAGTTTGGGGAAGAATCACATATAGGAGTGACTTCTGGGCATATAATGTACTTATGTTTGTTAGTTAGCAGTCCTAATGAGAGCAAGTGAATAACCTGATATGTGACTGTTGAAATCTGACAGTGTGACACTACTGGTTTTGACACCAGGCTCTCGTGATCACTTCAACATCCACCCCAAGTGATGTCCTTTTCTTTCTATGAACCAGTTTGTCAGTGTTTTAGTCGTACTGACTTTGATACACTCAGCACAAGTATGCAGTAATGTCATTTCTCACAGTAATGTGCACATATGGCCACGTCTCCCACCATTACACTGCCCTCTCTGCCCCTAGTTACTCACCCCGTTCCCCTTTGGCTGTGTGTAGGTTATTTCGCGAGAGGCTGGACCAGGTGAAAGTGAAGCTGGACGAGGTGCTGACAGGAAAAGCAGGAGAGTACAGAGAGCCACTGGCCACACTTCAGAAAAACATGCAGCTACGCACTCAGGTAGCAGGTAAAAATAAATCAGCAACTAATGTAGAAGAATGGCATGTACAGCAAAGAGATATGCTAACTGGCTCAGCTGTAAATGGGATTAACTGTCGAAGCGTACACACAGACAGACAGAATAAAACACAATCTTGTGCACGGGTGCTTTTTTTTTTGCCAACAAAAGCAAAAACGTGCTTTATTTCTCCACCTGAACAAATGCTTACTTTTACACAATGATTTGTACAGCACAGTATCACCACCAACGTACAGACATTGAATCAGTTTTTTGATTATTTGTGGTGCTTATTTGACAGAGGTGTTTAGTGCATTCATAACACGGGGCTGTACATATCATAAATTCATTAGCTAGCCCTCCAGGCAAGTAAATACTTCCTCCCGTGTTTTATTTGCCTGGAAACCGAAGTGATTAGGCTAAAGAGTGCTGGCTAATGTAGTAGTGAGTGTAGCTAATGTAGTGATGAACGAGTACCTGATCATGTAGCACACTGACGTGACATCAAGTTTACACTGTCAAAAATAGTCAGCAAGTCAGTGGCTGACATTTTAGCTATGAGATGTGGTGTAAAATATACGATTTGAGTTATTATGTGACATGTTTAACTGTGTAATATGCAGGACCGGTGGCTTCCTGCTGCACTTAATTTTGCTCGGTTTCAGTGTTTCCACATACTTGCCTGTTCCTGATTCTTAAAACAGTGTCTGTCATCCATGCACGCTAATTAATTCACCTTTTAAATGCCGTTCTACTGTCAAACCACGCCTCTGTCGATGTGTGTAGTGCAGCAGGAGGTGGGATTCAGTAGCATTTGTACAGCATTGAAGTCCCTCACTCTGCACTGAAGCACATTCATTTTAAGCATGCACACAAAAAGAACACTTTTCTTCTATGTACACTATATGACCAAATGTTTGTGGACACCTGACCATGTGTGTTTTTTTTTTTTTTTTGAAACATCCCATTCCAGATTTAGTCCCTTTTTGTTGTTATAATAAACTCCACTCTTCCAGGAAGGCTTTCCACTAGATTTTGGAGTGTGGTTGTCGGGATTTGTTCATTCAGCCACAAGAGCATTAGTGAAGTCAGGCACTGATGCTGGATGAGGAGACCAGGGGTGCAGTCACTGTTCCAATTCATCCCAAAGGTGTTCAGTGGGGTTGAGGGCAGGGATCTGTGCAGGACACTCGAGTTCTTCCACTGCAAACTTGGCAAACCATGCCTTCATGGATCTCGTTTTGTGCACAGGGGCATTGTCATGCTGGATCAGGTTTGGGCCTCTTAGTTCCAGTGAAGGGAAATTGTAATGCTACAGCATAAATAGACATTCTGTAACAAATGTGTGCTTCCAAATGTTTTGGTTTGGGGAAGAACCACATATGGGTGTGATGGTCAGGTGTCCACATAATTTAGGCCATATAGTGTAAGTATATAAGGAGTAAGGTTTTTTTTCCCCCCTGGTTAAACCTACTTGTCTGACAGGCAACTATGAATAAAAAAGAAAAGTTGTTTACAATTCATCACATATTTATTAGCCATGGGGTGAAATTTAAATCCTTTTTTTGTTTTGACAACTTATTGTTGACAAAATTAAAAAAAAAAAAAAAGCCTTTATCCTTGAGCATTTTTGTCACAAATGATGTTTCAGCTAATATAAGCTGATTAACTGTAATACCGGTTCAGGCAATGAGCTAGAGTTAATCCAAGCACTTCTTCCATGTTGAATGTAACAGTGCTGCTGCTGCGCTGTAACGATGATTCAGTCACTGTGACTGTTCCTCTCGTTTCTCAATTACTGCCAATTCCCATTTGGGCTTAGCCTGAGATTAACTGGTCTTGGTGCAGATTTGAATCTACTCACTGTGTGTTCTTCTCTGTAGGTGTTTACAGAGAGCTGTGCCTTCAGGTGATCAAACACAAGCACGAGTGTGAGATACAGGGGGCGAAACAACATCTGGAGGTAACACGATTGAGAAAGCAAAGAACATGCACATGTGCCCCCACACACAGACACGCACACGCACTATTAGCCTGAGAGGCCAGTATGATTGAGTGGTGGGGTTGTGGAAAGTGTTACTCTAAGTAGTTTGTGTTTGGATGCTCACAGAGTGAGAGGATCCTGCTGTTTGACACCATGAAGACAGAGCTGCTGGAAAAGATCCGCAGGCTGGAGGAGGACAAGCAGAGTGTGGACATCACCTCAGGTATGCGCACACACACACACACCAGAGAAAGCACTATCGAATGCAAGAAAAAACAAATAGAAGTGCACTTTATAAATGAACATCTCTGTCCCTTTTCTCTCAGAGTGGTGGAGTGATGAAGTGAGGATGAAGAAGTGTAAGAAGAGAAGTCACCTAAGCCACGTGGAGAGGAAGAAAAAGCCAGCACTCGTGTCAGGTACCACATCCATCAAACCATCCTTCTGTAGAGGTGGGCGATATGACGACATCGATTTCGATATTGCGATATATAAACATGATACTTTTCTGAATATCATCAGGCATCATTGCTTTTTATAAACAATTTGTTAGCAAAAGTTCAGCAAAATCGAACGTTGCGATGAACATTGAGTATTGTAAAAATGCCAGGTATTGCGATATGATGTGTTTACCATATCGCCCACCCCTATCCTCATGTGTACATACCCATCCCTTTTTCATCACCTCATCCATCCCTGTCATACATGGCCATCTTTCTCTCTCTCTCTCTCTCTCTCTCTCTCTCTGTCTCTCTCTCTCAGGACCCTACATAGTGTACATGCTGAGGGACATTGACATACTGGAAGACTGGACAGCCATCAAGAAGGTAGTCAACTGTCACCACCTGTCCAATCATCCATTATCACAAATCACTTACTGATATTTCTGTCCTGTGTGTGTGTGTGTGTTTGTATGTGTGTGTGTGTGTTGAGATGCAAAATGGAATTTTGATCGCTGTGTCTTTGCCTTTATCTCTAGGCTAAAGCAGCACTGATCCCCTTGAAGAAGAAGTCAGACAGTAAGTCCCAGTGTGTGTCGCTTGACAGTTAATCAATGTGTGTGTGTGTGTGTGTGATGTGTGTAACCACAGCTTGTGCTGTCTAACCTTCTAATCCCTAGAAGTGTCTCTCTCTCAATGTCCTATAATGCGGTGCATCAGTCAGCTGTCTCCTTCTCAGTCAGAGGTCATTTGAGAGAGACGCCTGTAAAAACCGTAATAAACTGCCTCATCACTAACGAGCTCTGAACTGCATCATGCCTCCAACAGCCTCTAATTCATTACTTGTGGATTAACTCGATCCCTATCAAAGCCCTCGCTATGAGCCAAGAAGCTTTCAGCCGTAATTTGCTTCTCCAGAAAGTCTCAATGTATATTATGGCTCAAATTAAGACTCTTCTCTCCTTCCCTCTGTGTTTGTTTCTCTGCTTTGCTTGCCTAACTATAATCTATATAACTTTTAATTCAAATCATTCATTATGGTTATTATTATAGCTCAATTACCTCAGAGGATTAGACTGCGAGTGTATGCATGCATTACAGGATTTGTCCTCTAAAGCAAATAAACGTGTGTGTGTGTATATGCAGCTGGGGCAGAATTTATGTATTATAATATCATCTCTAACATGCCTGGGGCAATGTAGCGTAAGTGAGAATTTCAGTGGAATGAGTGCAGAACTGCATAGTAGCATCGTCACAAGAACATCTGCACTCTCTCAAGCACCCCATTAAACTGAGTATGCAGACAAAAAAACACCTGGGGCAGGTGGGTCTTGTGTTTGTTCTTTCCTCCTTTTATTTGTTTTCATCCTTTTGTTTGTTTGTTTCTTTCACTTCTTCTTTCTTCCTAGTTGTTGTTCTGTCTAGCTTGTTTTTTTCCCCTTAATTCCTTATTTTTGTTGTTATTTTGTTCATTCCTTGTTTTTTTTTTCTTTCTTTTGCTTTCTTGCTTTCTTTCGTTTGCCTTCTTGCTTGCTTTCTTTCTTTCTTTCTTTCTGAAAAGGGAAAGTTAGTTGAAAAGGGCTCATGCCTCAACACTGGCTGCATAATAGCAAATACGCAAATATTTTCCAGCTCATTCTAGCTCTATTGAAACTGCCTTTTTCTTTTCCGTTTGGTCAGCAATGTTGACTGACCCAAATTAACTGGCTAGCTAGCAGTGTGAGGTAGCTTGATAGCCGGACAGTGGGCATAAATGCTGAGCTTTCATGTAAAATAGTGCTGGCTGTTGATATTAGCTGCCAGAATAAATTCATACATTATATACCTTGTGTACGAATACATATTTCATTGGTTTAGTGTTTTATATGCTTGTTATTATTTTTTTATAATAATTATAAGAATAGTAATATATTTTTTAATCGGCCACAGTCTGGCAGCACTTTTTCAACATTGTACAGGGTTCTGTCCGGGCCAAGGGCAGCAAGTTGATTAGGTCTGCTGTAGACTGTTCAATAGTAGAGAAGCTTTAGTAGTTTGCTTTGACCTCATCAACACAAAACCTGAAGGTGTTACACTTACATCAGAGCTGAAATAATGAACAACACACACACACACACACACACACACACACACACACACACACACGCACGCACGCACGCACGCACGTCAGTGCTAATTCTAAAAAGCTCAAGCTGTCAGAAATGAAGGTGTTCTTGTGATGGCAAAACTGTACTACACTGACACGTTATTATTCCCGTAATTCCTCTCTGCGAACTTGTCAACCCATGTGTCTCTATCTGTCTCTCGCTGTCTCTCTGTCTTCTCTTCTGTCTCTGGCAGGTCGTCAGTTGTCAGTGCGCAGCGAAGGAGGCACTCTGTTTTATGAGGGAGAGAGATTCTCAAAGGGCAACACTGTTCTATTGGAAGTCAATGATGAAAGCCCAGCACAGTCAGTATTCCCGCTCCTCTCTCTCTCGCTCTCTATTTTTAAGCACAAAATCTATTTAAAGGAATACTCCAACATTATTCAACCTAACCTCTATGTACCTGTATCCCTAGAGTATATGTGAATACCAAGAACAAGAACCTGTTTTCCTGTACTGGAGATAAAAAGTGAATAGAATGGAGGTAGTGGACGTGTTAAGTGCAGTTGTTGGGGAACAGTTAAAAAAACCATTTGTGTAGAAAGATTTGATGAATTCTTCAGTCAAATATATTAATAATATAAATGTTAAATCTGTATAAATTGCCATTGCCTATGCATTACTAGTGTAATGTGTGGGTGTGATGGGACATGGCTTCACCAAACCTCAGAAGGAAGCTTAAAGAACCTGAAATACTTTTTATTGTATTGCTCCAGTTCTGAAAAGATGGATAAGTACATGAGATTCAGTATCTGCTATAAAAGGTATAAAGGTATTAGGATGTCTGTCTCACCCTAATAGTCTTTCTTTTAAAGTTTACTGGTTCACGAACGCCCTTAGACTTTTATTGCAAGTGAGTTTCATGTCAGCAGGTTTTCTCAGTATGTTGGGGTTCTTGTCTGTGGTAAACACACATAGGCTACAGATGTGGTAGTCAGAGATTAGGTTTAAAAAAATACTAGAGTATTTCTTTAATCTGCAGTATAACGGCTTAATATAGCTTTGCAGGAAGCAGTTAAATGCTTTTAATGCCCTTGACTTTACAGCCTTACTTGGGATTTTGAACACATAGTGAGCTTTCCTAGGAAATGCAGTTGTTATACTTAACACTTTCATCTCTCTCTCTCTCTCTCTCTCTCTCTCTCTCTCTCTCTCTCTCTCTCTCTCTCAGGGCAGTAATAACAGCAGTCAGTGCAGGGGAAGTGTGGTTCAAAAGGACAGATGGCAGCAAAACCAAAATCTACATTTCACAGCTACAGAAAGGCAAATACACAATAAGGAGAGCCTAGAGTAAACACACACACACCCCCACACAATGCAACCATATGCTGCAGGTGTGTATATGGGTCAAAGGTCAGGTGTGTCTCTGACATCTTTTTCATGTTCATTTTTCAAAAAAATTACTAATATGCCTTAACATCATTCCAGTCGTACTTGTCTGATGTAAAAAAAAAAAAAAAGACATTAAAGGGAAAAAAGTTCTAAACTGCAAAATAGTGATTCAGAATAACAGTCCACATTACCAAAATGTTAAAGAAAAACTAATAGTCACAAAAAAAAAAAAAAAAAAGAAATTCATTTCCGAAGAGTATTCTTAAGACTACTATAACTGCTGATTTTTTCCTTTTTGTCTTTGACCCATGTACACTATATTAACACTGTTGTAACATCAGGAAATCCTGTCAAGTACATCCTTCTGCACCAATATACTGCTTGGTAATTCCTAACAGACTTACAGACAGACAGCTAGTTGACAGAGCTTCATCAATAAACACAATATGGCACTGCAAGGAGTGCTTCACTAACACAGAGGCTTTCCACTGAGCAGACGGCATAACGGCAGCTTCTGTTCACCAGCACACACAGCGTATGGCCCAGCAACGGAAACTGCTGAATCACTGTTCCCCCAACTGCAGGCACACACCGCTACACAAAGCTACACACCACTATGGAGAAACACAAAACTGTAGACCAAATAGGGATCATATAGATGCTTATAGCCCAATATATGTATCTTTACCCTTACCATATCCTAGTCTAACAAACTGGATTACCTAAAGCCAAAAGCAGAGCATTTTGTGTAAACTTAACCACAACATGCCTGTAACGTGGTAAAAACAATGCTCCTATAAAGAAGTACACTAAAGATTTTTCCAAAGGCCTCAACAACTGCATTCACACATTGCTTATCTGCGCTAGTAAAGCTGTGGTCACACTGGAAAATTGCACTTTGTGTCTCCTTGTAAAATTGGTGTGACCACGGCGGGCTGAATGGTAACAAAAAAAAAGTTCCTTATAGTGCAGTTAGCATTTAGCCGACTTTGAAGACTTTGAAGACTTTGTGTCTCAACTTTGTTAATGCAATTCAACTTTCCTAAAGGGGTAATAAAAACAAGTCCTGTACCATCCAGGGTCTATTCCCACCTCATGCCCAGTGTTTCTGTGGCAGGCTCCGGATATAACATGAGCCTGACCAGGATAAAGCATTTATTGCATATGAATGAATGAAGAAATCAAGTCCTATGTATACACAAATCTTTGCGTTGGTTGGTAGCAAGCTGGCTAACTGTCCAACCATTGACAGTAAAAAAAAAACAACAACATAGTTATACCATCAGTTCCAGCCTCCAGACATCCTGTGTACTATGCATACTTTATAGTCAGGTCTAGAATTATGTCTAATGTCATGCCTTCCCACTGTTAAAATGAGCTCTTTGAAAATTTTAGACCTTCTGCAGTGCTATAAAAGTACCACCCCCTTCAGAGATCAGCTGCTTC
Source organism: Pangasius djambal (assembly GCA_022985145.1). NCBI lineage: Eukaryota > Metazoa > Chordata > Actinopteri > Siluriformes > Pangasiidae > Pangasius > Pangasius djambal. Next base: position 11,970,254 of record CM040978.1, read on the forward strand.
ACAAACGAAGCAGTGATTGATCCATGATTTGATTTCACATGTAACAGGTCACCAAAGTTGAATTTGACACAAAGGTTAAGGACTAAATTTATTTGCTTTTGGAAACAAAGGTGTTGAACTCAGCGAATTCCACTGAATTGAAATGAATGTAATACATACACGCCCTGGTGATATTCCCTGTTTCTGTAATGACACCAGGATTGTAGATTAATAGCGCCAAGTTGGAAAATGTCGCTTTAATTACAGTTGCACTTCAGAAGGAGAAGTAGATTTGTGATAGAGATTTTTGAGCTCATTTTGATAAGCCTTGAGTGCAGAGTATTTATATGTTTGTAAGCTGATTTGGAAACTGAGGGTGCTTATAAAACTTATTTAAAAGTGTTTAATATAATCATGTATTTATAACAAAATTTTTTATTAAAATCTGGTCTTTTATTAAACCGTTTACTGTTTTTTGTTGCCTAACACCATGATTACTGATAAAGAAATAAGATGTGACCACTTGAGCTAAAGTGGTAGAGTGAAATTTGCAGAGAGATGAACTCCTAGATATAAAAAACACAGAAGATATCACATTAGCCAACGATTAGTCAACTCGATCTCAAACACAAACTAATCTTACTCCCACAACAAAATATTACATATCTGTGATGAGTGTAATGTGGGAGTAAAATAACAGTAACGTGCAGCGTCTGTGACGTTTTCAAGTGGGAAAACTGAGTCGAGACAATGGCACCTGGTGAAAGGTTGTTAATGTGAGATGAGGGAACAGGCCGGGGCTTCCAGAGGATGTCGGATAATATCCGAGTTGCATTCGAACCAAGAACAAGCTCATATAGTATTTATCTTATGTTACAGTTATACAGACAGAAAGCTTCAGACACTAGTGAAGGACAAGCATCTCTAAAACCAAGCCCTGCCTGTTGTCTGCCCTGGTGACTCAGCAGCCAGGTAATCATATGTCTCAGTGTGACAATCGCAGCTCAAGCCTGGGCTCAGGTGGGCCATCAATAACTAAAAGTCAAGCTTTGTCTTTATAAGTACACAACTTTGTGTGTAGGTGATGTACAGTGAAGATAAAACCCACTAAATAAGCTCAGCCCTCCGAAGGCACCGGTGGCTCAGTGGTCTGTGGGGTGAGGTCTGCTCTGTCGACGTGATGCGCACAGGATCGAGGCTGCTGTTAGACTCAGGTGGAGCAATAAATCCAGCAGTGAGATAGAGAGAAAATGACTGATCTGTCCCACCTGGGGCTCCAGGAGAGGAGAACAGGGATTATGCTGCACTGTCTAGAATAGATGACCAGCTAGTAATTTTATATCCGTCCATTACTAGAGTTAACTGTTTACTTGCTATGCTATTTTACATTATTACGTACATTAATCACAGCATTAGATACTATGTTATTATATTTTAACCTCGGTCGTTAAATATTTAAAATAAAGTCTTTTTTTTTTTTTTTTTTTTTTTTTAAAGCTGTCTACCACAGTATATAGGAGATGAAATTAAATAATAAAATAGGAACTTAAAGTGCAGACTTTCAGCTTTAATGTAAGGGCATTTACATCCAAATCTGGTGAATGGTGTAGGAATTATAACACTTTTTGTGTGTGTTCCTGGACCAAAAGCAATTGGACAATTGGCAGCTCAGCCATGGCCAGGTGTGTGCTATTCCCTCATTATTTCACTTATAAATAAGAACATAAAACGTCTAGAGTTAATTTCAAGTGTGGCATTTGGAATCTGTTGCTGTTAACTCTCAATATGAAGTCCAAAGAACTGTCCCTGCCAGTGAAGCAAGCCATCATTAGGCTGAAAAATCAAAACAACCCCATCAGAGAGATAGAAAAACCATTAGATGTGGCCAAATCAACTATTTGGTACATTCTTAAAAAGAAGAAGAAAAAAAAAAAAATTGCACTGATGGGCTTAGGAACACTAAAAAACCTGCAGAACCATGGATAACACCTGTGGTGGTTGATAGGAGAATTCTTTCCCTTGTGAAGGAAAAACCCTTTCACAACAGTTGGCCAGATCAAGAACATCCTCCAGGAGGTAGGCGTATCTGTGTCAAAGTCAACAATCAAGAGAAGATTTCAGGAGAGTAAACACAGAGGGTTTACCACAAGATGTTAACCAATGGTAAGTCTCAAAATCAGGAAAACCAGAACAGAGTTTGCCAAAAACATATTTTAAAAAACCCATGCAGTTCTGGAATTACGTCCCATAGACAGATTAGACAAAGATCAACTTGTACGAGAACGATGGTAAGGGAAGAGTATGAAGAAGGGAAGGAACTGCTCATGATCCAAAGAATACCAACTCATCTCATGGCGTAGGCATGCATGGCAGCAGCTGGATGAATTCTGAAGAGTATAGGGCAGTATTCTTCAGAATATATATATACACTTCACAATAAAAAAAACCCTACTATTTTTGTATTTATTGTACTACACACGTCTATTTGCTATATTACTTTGTAATAAAGGTTCATTTTAATCCAGGTTAGCATAACCCATGTGTTTCTTCACGCAGATTTTCAGTCCGACTTGGGCATCAAACCCTGAGTTTCGGCAACACAAACACACATTTACCTGCTGAATCACTGGTGCTGACAGAAAGTAGGGCTTTTGTTTAGCATACCATTCAAAAGCAGCCATGATGTCTGATAAACATTCACCCAAGAGGAAAAGGAAATGAGGCCAGATTCGAACTAGCAACCTCAGTAAGCCCACAAACCTCACATGGGCCAGCCTGTTTTTAAAGAGTTTATCCTGAATAGTGACCGACCAAATCTGACATCCTACAACCTCCTTTCATCCATTTCTTGTTCAGGATTTGACCTGAGGCATGACTCATACCACCTGCTCTCTGTCTGAACTGGTGGCTCAGTGAGCAGGTAAGCGTATGGCTCAGTGTGACAATCACAGCTCAAGGCTGGCCTCAGGTGGACCTTCGACAACTACAAGTCAAGATTTCTCTTTATAAGCACATACATTTGTGTGGAGGTGATTAAAGTGGAAGATAAATCCCTCTAATTAAGCTCCTTTCTCTGAAGGCACCAGTGGCTCCATGGTCTGGGGTAAGGTCTGACCCGTCACTGTGAGGCGCACAAGATTATGACTTCTGCATGCGAGCTCAATCTTTTTTGGCCTTTTGAAATTCACAGCAGCATCTGAGACCCTAACCTTCCACTAATTTCCATTCCACTAGAGGTTAGATATCACCTTCTTCTGTTCGGATATAAATACATACATACATATACAGTACATATTCAGTACATATTTAATATTTATATTAGACCACAATCTTCAATTGCATAGCTGATGCAACTCTCCCCCACCCAGATCCAACCAGACTTTTTTAGGTAGCATAAAAACTAATCGCATGATGACATGATACTCAAATCAAATGTTAGCTCTGATGGGTGTTAGCTAATTCCAAATTCAGGCGATCACAGACAATCCTGAGTGCAAGCGATTTTAGAGTGACTGAGACTTGTGAATTCATATGTTAAACTTCTAGAAAAGCATAGATTTCAGGTGTCTCCCATATTGCCATAGCAAGGGTGCAAATATAATAAACTCTACAGCTAAAATGTAGATGTTGGTAACTCTGAAACTGAAGGGGATATCATAAATATTTCAATGCAAGCATATGTAATGTGTTCCAGTGTGGACTATTCCTTTAACTAAGAACTGCAGTCAGGATAACAGCTAAACAGTAATAAATGGTCATTTATATACCCTCCCTATAAAGCAACTATAGCCCTGCCTTAACTCATAAAATAAAATGAAAATACACACACTGTCAGATTGTCCACCTGGGAAACACAATTCCTTGTTTTGAGTGCTCCCTACATCCAGATGCTGCACAGTATTGGCATTTTAAAGGAAATTCAAGCTGATCTTTTACATTCAGTTCAGGTGACTTGAGTTTAACCTGGAAACCTGTCAAACCTGGAAAGACGACATCTTTCTCCACTGACATTTCCACCTTCATATGTATGGATCATGTCTTTAAATCGTACCTGCATATCTTTCTTTAGCCAATAGATGGCACTGTGATTATTATAAGATTATTGGCTGTAGCCTGATGAGACAGAATGGAGAAAAAATGACCTTTTCTATTTATTTCGTTGCGCCACACAGACTCACTGATCATACACACTGATTCCACCCTCACTAGTACACAGAAAGGATCTGTGCTGCTTTTTCCCCCCCATATTAGTTTACAAATGTGTAAATGAGCACTCCAGTCTTGGCATGCATCCAGGAGCCTCTCAGCAGGTTTAATTTACTGGGCCGATGGGGTTTAATGAATGTAATGATTACAGTGGGTGTGCGCATGTGTGAAATTCTTGATTAGTTCGATCTGGGTTAGTTTTGTTATCTTACAGATTGCACTATGAGGCATCTGTCCCTTGGGAAGGTTTGCTTCACATGGATTTGACAGGCATTTGGAGTGAGTGAGAGAGAGTGTGTGTGAGAGAGTGTGTGAGAGAGTGTGTGTGTGTGTGTGTGTGTGTGTGTGTGGGTGGCTGGGGGTGGGTGTGAATGTTGCCTCTCTCAAGTCTACAAACACACACACGCATGGCTGGTTTGGACTAGAAATGTCTCATGTGACAGTCTGTCAATCTGAAGTACACACACATCCACACCCTTAATTAAGACTGTACACACTCTTCGTGTGGAAGAGTCCCCTGCTGAGGCACTTCTCTCCTCCTTCACACACACACACACACACACACACACACACACACACACACACACACACACACACACACACACACACACACACACACACACACACACACACACACCTTGCCTGTTCCCTTATTCTTCATCTCTGACTAACACCCCCACCCCCAGTTCCCATGCAGCTCTTCCTCCTGAGACCCCGCTCTCCCAGAGCTCTGAAGAAAAGTGCAAGATGGATGGATGCACCTACAATCTCTACTCTTCTACCCGCTCTTTGTGCTCCTGTGGCCTAGTTTACTCATTTCTACTCACTTGGTGGGAGCAAGGGATCACACGTCCCAGTGTGTAAATGAGAAGAGAGAAGTGGGCATAATAGTATAAACTGATCATGATTCATGAGGGTGGATGCTCACAGCATTACTTCAAACCATCTCTCTCCTCTCTATTCATACATGGGCATCTCTTCATCTCAGCCTTGATCTGTTCTACTTTCATTTTTTTATTGTATGTAAGACTACAGGCCTATTCCCAGCACCACCCAGTTTTTCTCTTTTCCTCTTTTGAAATGCTTTTCTTTTACTTTCTCTTGATCAAAATCTGTGACCTCCTCTTTCCGCCCTCAATCCCAGCATGGCTAAATACCACAAGATATCTCTCTCTGCTCCTTCTTCTCTCAGCCCAGTTTCAAATGGACTGCTATTATCCATCCACTGTGTGTGAATTTGGAAAGTGTGTGCGTGTTGGGGAAGCAGATTGTGTGCATGCAGACACATTTTAATTATTAAACGTGCGAACCTCTGATAAATGCTTTTCCCAAAGAGGTAGAGAGAGAAAGAAAAATGGGATGGAGAAGAACATTACTGTATTCAGTGTGATGAAAAGTGTGCGAGACAGGCAGAAGGAGAAAGAGAGAAAACATTATAATGCAAGCAGAGTCTGATGAGACAGAGGGAGAAAGAGAAAATGAGAGAATAAGTACATCAGGCAGGTGCGAAAGGAAGTGCTAAAGAAAGTGTATGTGTCAAGGCTGCAAGGCTTGGTGAATCAGACAAAACTTAGCCTCTGAAAACACCAAGCATCTCCTTTAAAGTACTCCTAAATGTGTCAATTTTAACCCAATAAAGTAATCTATGCCGTTTAATATCTTGCTTATTGGTTTAAACCACAAGAAACTACCAATAATGGCCTAGGAAAATGTCTACACCTTTAACCTCTTTAAAAGGAATATACAAATAGGAAGCACCATCATGCCTACCTGCCATCCCAACCCACCCTTTTCCCAACTCACCATTTTAATCGCTACGCTGGTTATGCTATTGCTATTACAAAAAAGCTGAAATGCTGACGTTGTATGTATTCAAACCTCAGACTGTCCAGAAATCTGAAATGTTGATGTATCAGAACAGTTAATGACTTGAGTTAACATCTGTATGTGGGTGATTGCATGATTTGCATGCCATGATCCCACTGATATTACATTTAAAAATATGTATGTAACAAACACAGGCAAAGGAACCTTGTAAAAATGAGATACCCAAATAAATAAAAACCCAAATAATTAAAAAGTAATTTTAAGAGTTACAAAACCACAATCATGTAATCACCCATCTTACCGTAGGTAGTGTTAGGATATAGGTACCCGGTTAGTTAATTATTAATAAACTTTCTCACTTTTATTATACACACGCAATATGTGAAGCAACACATTCAATTAACAATAGCTAAGTTAGCTAGTAAGTCAGTTAACTGCTAACTATCAAACTAGTTTGCATTTGTTGTAGCTAGACAACTGGGATTTCAGTTTCAGAATCTTGAATCGTATTGTAATATTCTTAGTAATATATTCAACAGTAGACAAAAATGGAAAAATAAACAAACAAACAAAATCCTTGTTCTGTTAAAGTTAAAAAGTTAAAAGTTACCATATCACTCTAATAATTGACCTATCAGGGGTGATGGATTAGAGCCGTTAAGCTTATTTAATGTTAGTGGAATTTGAGCTCATATGTAATCGTTCCTTAATCAGTTTATTTACACTTCCAACTCCATCAATTTCATCAATTGTACCATCAATGGTAGTGGTCTCTGTGGTTGAAACCTACAATTTTCTATGACCCCTATCATCTACACCCTACAGCTGGCTCACATGCCTAATACATAGCCATTATCCAGGCACACAGCCATTACACTGGACTGCGGTGGAAAACATCACCATAGCATCCGTCATCTCCTTTGGGTCTTCAGGAGCTTGTCTCAAGATCAAACACAGTCTGAGGATGTCAGACACTACACCTTTACATGAGCAGCTGAGATAATTCAGGCTTGAGAAATATATCTAGTGGGGCAGTGGTAGCTCATTGGTTAAGATGTTGCGCTACTAATTGGAAGGTCATGAGTTCAAACCCCAGCACTGCCAAGCTGCTACTGCTAGGCCCTTGAGCAAGGTCCTTAACTATCAACTGCTCAGATGTATAAATGAGATAAATGTAAGTCTCTCTGGATAAGGGTGTCTACCAAATGCCATAAATGTAAACATATCTAGCCAACTGATTTCTCTCAACCACGGCACCACCTGCCAGGTCCTTCTCTATCAGTGGACCCAGAGACAACACTACATCCACTGAACTGGAATCCAGAAGCATAGATTTAGATGAAGATATAACCTGATTAGTGTTTTCACAGAACAATATCAGCGTGGATACCACAAACTGAGACATGGCACCTAGAGAAAAACAGACACTGATTAGTGTTTTCAAATACACTTTCTTCTATTGAATAACAACATTGCAGAAACATTGTGAAGCAATACACATAGTCTTCTTTCAGTGTAGCCCAATGTGTTTCCAACAGACAAAATGACAGTGGTCTAATGTTGCCAGCCAATGCTGGCCCAATGGAATGGCTGACCTTGGCCTCACATCAGTTTGCTGCCTAGGGATCTGCTTCACTCAATTCCACTGTGTATTGGGACATAATATCTATATTATGTTTATCTATCTATCTATCTATACACACACACACACTATACAAAAAATACATAATGTTTATGTCTGTTCTAGACATAACTGTCTGTCTGCTACGAGCCTTAACTGTGTGCTACAATGAACAAAACCAAATGTACTGAGACAAATGCCTTAGACATAGCACATGGTAAATGGCAAAAACGATTTTCTGCCTGTATGTAAATACAATATGTAAGAGTTTTTCAATTTGAATAGAAACGAGCTCAAAGAAAGAGGTCCATAGAACACACTGTTTATACACTGATTCTCTAAATGAACAAGCCATTAAGTGAGAAAATGATTGTGCACAAGCATTTGCCATTTGTCTTTGTCAGAGTAATAATATTCTTAGAATTTAGATGCAGCAGATTTCGAATTAAATAACACACGTGTATGTGTGAATGGGGGAGGGGGGGTTGGGGGGAGAGAGAGAGAGCGAGAGAGAGAGAGAGACAGAGAGAGAGAGAGAGAGAGAGAGACTCTCTGTGAACCCAGTGATCAATTCTGCAGTCAGGTTTGAATTCAGCAGCGTTTCACAGTCGTAATTGAGTGAGTTCACACATGAAGGAAAAAGGCAAGTAAGAAAGGAAGAAAAGAAGAAAGGGTGAGAGAAAGTGGCATGACAAATAAATAATAATAATGTAAGACAGAGTTTGAAAGACCACTGAAAACAGAAAAATCTTCTTTTCTGACATAAATTATAAATATAGCTATATGTGTATCTGAGCAAGTGAAAAAGAAATTATATTACAATATAATAAATATAAATTATATATGATTTGATATATTTGCTGTAAATGAAACATGGAAAATATTCTTGACTATATTTCTACTAAAATGAAAAATCTCTTCAAAAAAAAAAAAAAAAATTATATATATAGATATAGATATAGATATTTATACACCCCTTCCACAGAATTCCCATATTACTGTGGAAAATGTACAGAGTGTTGTGAATTACAAAAAGAGATGCATGTATTAATAATAACTCTCCTAATGGATACTGTAACAGTCAGGAATACTTGCTTAGCAAAAGTGCCAAAGACCGCTCACAGCTTCCTCTGTTCATCATCAATGGTGGCTTACGGAGGGACTCATTAAGGAGACTTGTTCATTAGGAGGATTATTGGCCATCTCTTAGGAATATTAGCGCAGATTATGTGATAACAGATTTAGACTCTTTTGCTCTCAGTGCAGTTGCTATTAAGCCCCAAACTCAATCCGATTACCGCCAAATTACTGTGTTCATTAAAAAGGCAGAGACTAATAAAACACACACACACACACACACACACACACACACACACACACACACACACACACACACTTAGTCCTTGGCATAGGTGATTTAGGTGAAGCTATTAGCATTTTATTAGCACTATATTGGAATAACATATATTATAAAAATAATTTATGTTCACAGGCTATGAAAAATATAGTTTAGACTGTAGATCAGGGTCAGTGAGACCTTTTCTATAATGTTCATGTTTATTGACTGGGACATCCTTTCAATGGAGGGCTCCAAGCAATAGTTTGGTTGTCACTTGCCCTCTTGCTTCATCTCTGTAAGAAAGCAGAAACGGAGAAAAAGCCAAAACTAAAAAGAAGACAAGACTGCCAGAATATATACACTATATGACCAAAGGTTTGTAGATACCTGACCAATCACACCCATATGTGCTTTTTGAACATCCCATTCCAGATTTAGTCCCCCTTTGCTGTTATAATAACCCTTACTCTCCTGGGAAGGCTTTCCACTAGATTCTGAAGGGTGGCTTTGGGAATTTGCCCATTCAGCAACAACAGCATTAGTGAAGTCAGGCATTGATCTTGGATGATGAGGCCTGGGGCGCAGTCAGCACTCCAATTCATCCCAAAGGTGTTCATTACCAAAGGAATCTTCCCTTAGTTCCAATGAAGGGAAACTGTAATCCTACAGCATACAAAGACATCCTATACAATTGTGTGCTTCCAACTGTGTGGCAACATATTTGAGGAAGAACCACATATGGGTGTTATGGTCAAAAGTCCACAAACCTACAGACTTATCAAACAGTGATCAGGAGCTTAAAGATAATAGTGAAAACAAAGAAAAAGGCAACTGAACTTGGTTCAGTAAATCAGCTCCCAATGATGTGGTGAACCGTTTACCCGTTGCTCTGCTCGGGAGCGCCGGGGTGTCATTATGAAGTACTGTGAGTACTCATGAGTAAAATTTGTATCTTTACCAAATGAACACAGTGCTGATCATATTCACCAAATATTGATCTTTTACTGATTCGAAAAAGCTTTTTATTCCTATTAAAACATTTTATTAATAACTTGAAAGTTAAGTAAATCACTGAATACAAAATCAAGGTCGGTGTACAAACTGAGAAGACCGTTTATAAATTTCATAGTTTAATGCCTTATTATTATGATTATTATGCAATGATTGATACTCAGGAAATACTAGGCATGCGGGCATTCTTCTTCTTCTTCTTACGAGTAATAGCAATAATAGAGTAGTGTAAAATGCTTCTTTCCAGATGACTCATCTGCATGTGTTGGAGCAAACCTGGCAGGCCTCAGCCCTGGCATTAATCCTGAACAAAACAAAGGTTATGATATTTCCAGAAGGATCCAGGAAACCCCACATGTTTAATATTTTTTGTGTTTAACAATCAACTATAATTATTTATATATCAAAATGATTTCTTCAGGAAATTTTCATCAAGCGGTAAATGAACTAAGAGGAAAGAAAAAAAAAAACAACAAAAAAAAAAAAAAAAAAAAAAAAAAAAAAAAAAAAAAAAAAAAAAAAAAAAAAAAAAAA
>CM040978.1:11983539-11993548 GCA_022985145.1 Pangasius djambal
AAAAAAAGACAGAGAGAGAGAGAGAGAGAGAGAGAGAGAGAGAGAGAGAGAGAGAGAACCCCCTCGATGTATTTGGTAAATATGTCTGTAATGATCAAATATGAAGACAGTGCAACTAAAAAAAAAAAAAAAAAAAGGAAGCTCTAAATTCAGTGAGATTCACAAAGAATATTTCAGCAAATTGGCTTTTGCAAACTTTCAAATTTAAAATCTGTAAGGGACAAATGAAAAGATTGTACACTGGCAAGATGGAATTCTATGCTTTTCAAACTTTGTTACCCCCATGGTTTAATTTGTGATCATACGTGGTCATTTTTTCTATATGTTCTTTTACATTCTATTTTTAATAATTAGCATCATTTGAAGGAAGCCTGTGAGTGAACCATCACAAAAACCCGCACAGCGCGCCATATTAATAGCTAACAAAAGACACACACACTTAGCCTGGAAGCTAGCTCTTGATATACAACATGAGCTGCGTTCAAAATGGTAATTGTATATTGCATATGTTTACTACATACCATTCTTCAGTAGTATGCAGCATGCAAGTATTGGTATTTGTTTTATTAATCTTTAACATCCAAAAGCTTCGGCAATTCAAGCGTAATATTTTCATTCACTCATCCACTTACCTTTGGTAATCACTTCATCCTCATCAGGGATCATCATTGCTGTGGATCCGGAGGCTATCCTGAGAACACTGTGTACGAGGCAGGAATACACCCTGGATGGGACGCCAGCCCATTGCAGGGCACAATGCAATGTATTTGTCCGTTGAAATATGAAAGAGTGAGCGAGTGATTCAGGGGCAGGGAGACATTGCTAGCGTGGCCGAGTGAACACTTTTATGTCTTATATCTGAGCAGAGGCATTTGTTATGATGACAGTGAGGAATAGGCTAGCTATATCAGACTTATGCTGTATACTCACACACTGTCACACTCTTTAAAGTGTATCACCCAATCTGTGTATCTCTCCGAGTGGATCATCCAGTACTTATCTTTTCTTTGTTGTATAGAATTTATTTCCCCCCCCCGCATGTGACACCAGACACGCATCTTAAACTGAATACCAGCACATGGCCAGAATCCTAGTGTTTGACATATAAGGCTCTCTCTCTCTCTCTCTCTCTCACACACACACACACACATCTCCACATCTCCAAGCTAAACATGAAACATCAGTAATAGATTCTCGTTGGCAATTAAAGCAGGCAGACTGAGCCTCCAGGGATACACAGCTGGAGAGACAAAAAGAAGAGTGACAAAGTGCTGGGCTCTCCAGGGTCTCTAGCCGAAGCTAGACATCCTGCCAGTGGGTGCAACAATCTAATCCAGCCCCAGGTTACAACATTACTGCTGATTTTCCGTCCAAAACACAAGAGAGGCAGGAGAAGCTTGTTCTGCCTCCAAACAAGAATAAAAATCATTCTGGGGAAAAAAACAGAAGTGCCTGCAGTGCCAAGACAAAAGTACCTGCATCATTTATGATATATACATTCGTAGGAAGCCTATGAGCGAACTGCCACAAAAATCCTCACAGCGCTCCAAATCAATAGCTAACAAAACACACACACATACACACACACACACACACACACACACACACACACACACACACACAGCCTGGAAGCTAGTTGTTGATATACAACATGAGCTGTGTTCAAAATGGTAATTTGTATATTGCATATGTTTACTACATACCATTCCTCAGTAGTATGCAGTATGCATATTACTTCTATATTTCAATCTTCCTACATTTTTTATCGACTGTTAGTAAAATTCACTTGTAGAGTCAGTCACCTAAGAATGGCATTATACTGCTTAATTTTCACACCATGTTCATTGTTACAATGGCAAAAAGGCTTTGAGGCAAGTGCAATTGAAATGTAGCACAAACAGCACAAAAGGGCTCTTTATCTGTTCTGTAGCCATCACAGCCAGTTCAGACACATTGTAAGGGCTTTCAAGTAAAAATATTAGTATTAAAAGTATTACTATTGAGTTGTACATTTGAAGATTCTTGATGTAACATTAAACACTCATGTTGTTCACATAGCTATGCAATGCAAACTGCTTTTGTGTGGGTTTAATAGTAGTAGTCTGCCATTTCAAAAAGCCACAGTTTCGCTGAGGTTAGTTTTCTGTGTGTCACATCATAGAAAGCAACATTTCAGTTCTGATGTGTCTGTGGGATGACATTTCTGATTTGTGATAGTTTGACAGATTTATTGACTGAAGTGATATCTCTGAGGGAATAAAAGAGTCCTGTCGAGCTTCACACTTTTTGATGCCCCCCCACTGCAGTTTTAGACACATCAGTGATGTACACATGAACTCAATGGAAAATCAAATTGGTGCATGTGTGCGTGTGTGTGCGTGTGTGACATAGAATGTGCAGATAGCAAACCAGAGAAGGTGTCTTTTCAAGTTCCTATATGGAAAATGTCCACAAGACAGTGAGGTCAGGTTGTAGCATTATGAAAATGATGTTGCAGTAAAACTGTAAATTCACACTGCTTTTAAAATTTAGACAAACAAAAACATTCCTAGTTAGACAAAAACATTATTAAAAAAAAGGTATATGCTAACAACTCAAACACTGTAGCAACACTGTAGGAATTTTTATAAGTGCTACACAGAAACATTATAATATCATCCAGAAAACCTGACAGACTGAATGTTTTAAAAAATAAAAAATAAAAAACGTTCATAGAACTGTAACATTCAGTTAACATTCTGCTAAACTTAAATTGTTAACTAGGACTATGAGAAGATTTTACTCACAAATGTTTGAACTGCTAACCAGAAAACTACACTTACATAGCTAATATAAGCTAACCTGACAGCATTTCTGACAGGATTTTAAATCATACTCAAAAGCTGTTCATGATGTAAACTGCTTAAAAAAAAAAAAAAAAAAAAAAAAACCAGCAACAAAAACAAAAAATGTTTAACCTTTAAACAACATACAAGGAACAAGATACAGGTCGAGAGCTTCAGTTAATGTTCACATCAAACTTCAGAATAAGGAGAAATGTGGTCTTTCTGACTTTAACTGTGACATGGTTCTTGGAGCTAGATGGGCTGGTTTTAGGATTTCAGAAACTGCTGATCTCCCGGGGTTTTCTCTAGAGTTTACACAGAATGGTGTCAAAAACAAAAAACATCCTGTAAGGGAAAGGGTCTGCAGGTTTAACCATCTTGCTGATGAGAGAGATCAGAGGAAGATTACCAGACTGGTCTGAGCTGACAGAAAGTCTATAATAACTCAAATAAGCACTCTTTACAACCGTGGTGAGCAGAAAAGCATCTCAGAATGCACAACACACAAACCTTGAGGTAGATGAGCTACAACAGCAGAAGACCTCATCAGGTTCCACTCCTGTCAGCCAAGAACAAGAATCTGAAGCTATCATGGACACAGAAGATTAAGGAAAAGGAGGGGGGGGGGGGGGGGGGGGACACCTGGCCTTTTTCCAGTCTTCAACTGGAAAGATGCAGTCTTCAGTCCAAAGGATCCAGAACTTGTGGTTTATTCAGATGCAGTTTTGCAAACCTAAGGTCATACTGCCATATTCTGCTTGGAGAAAAGGGACCTTTTCCTAGCCACCCTGAAAGCCACAATTGTTCAGCCTGATTGGGCAGTCATGAACATAAAAAGTTTAATGTGCTTGCAGAGGCCTATAGGTCACATGATGTAGATCTTGGGTCTCTGAACATTAAAAGGTCTGAACTTGGACTGAATTTGTTGGGACACTCACTCCAGGAAAGATTGGCAACTATCTTGAAGGCTTTCCATTCGTAAACAATCCGTCTCACTGTAGAATGGTGAATTCCAAATTGTTTGGAGATGGCCTTGAACCATTCCCAGACTGATGAGCAGCAACAATTGCTTCTCTCATGGGGCTGATGGCTGATGTCTTTTCTTCTTGGCATGATGTAGACACTCAAGTGCTCCAAAACACTAAACTGCCAAAAGATCTGCTTTTATAGAGGTAGTCATACTTCTTGATGAGTAACTAATCTAGTGCATTTCTTTTTGCTAATTACTCTCTTAATGATTGTGGTATATAGCAAGGGTGTACTTTTCCACCTGGCTTCTGAATGTTGGTTTACTTTTTGGAAAAAAATGACTACATTTTGAAATCTGTTAAGTTTTCTGTTATGTTTTTGTTTATAGAAGTTGGTGAGGACCACACAATTAGCCCTGATAAATAAAAACATAGAATTAAAGGACGGTTTACTTTCTTTTTCCCATGACTGTATATTTGTATGTGTTATTGTGTATTGCTGTCCAAATATATGCTGAATCCAAGAACAAAAAAATCCCTGAGAGGACAAATTACATCATCTAATGGTAGCTAGCTTTCTAACATAAGATAACCTGACATGATATTTGAGAAGGTTTTTAAATCATTCTCATGAAAGTTCATGATATTAACTGCTAATGATAGGTATAAGCTAGCCTGACAGGAATTCTGGGGGGATTTCTAATCATAATCTATACATGTTTATAATCTTTATGGCTAACAGTAGCCAGCCAGACAGACTCTCATCCATACAGATGCTTTGATGCAGTGCGTTTTAGCAGAAAGCTGACAGGATCGTCTGGGGTGAGGATCTAAACACGTTGTCAGGGAAGCAGTGACAACAGAATAAACCCTGGCTGACTTACAGAAATCCTGTATGCGTTTCCACATCGGGAGAGAAAGTGTGCGTGTGCGCAGATTTGAAGAGCGCTGCCAGAATGCCAGGAGCCCGGTGAGGATTTAACTGGGTGTCTGACATACAGAGAGTTCATGAGCACACAGACGCAGTGGGACCCAATTAAGACTTGGCTGTGTGAGTTTAGAGATTATCAGTGAGGCCATTGAGAGCTCTGTGGAGCGAGGGAACCTGAACAATCAGAGTTAAGTTGAGCCAGATGCCACCAGTAGCCGTGGGGCTAAACCATCCTACACAAATGCCACAGTGAACACACATTTGCACACATACACATCAAGAAACCTACAGCATGCAGCATGAGTCAACAGAGAGCTTCACATTGTGTCATGTGGGTGGAGCATTCGGACCCCTGGGTAGAGGGAACTAAAAAACACCTTTCAGAAACCTTTGGGAAATGTATTTTTTTCCCCATTCTCTCTCCCCTGTTTTGGACAAAAGAAGGAGAGACATGCGGAGTGTTCATTAAAAAGGCAGAGACTAAAAAAACACCACCACACACACACACACACACACACACACACACACACACACACACACACACACACACACACACACAAAAAAAAACACAGCCAGACCACCCGTCACTGTCTTTTCACCAGCCCCACGGTCACAGAAGAGAAAGAGAGTGAGGAAAATGTTAGACAGACAGAAAGAAAGAGACAGAAAAGGGTAGGCAAATGAGGTGGGAGCAGCTAAATAGACTGCCTTTAATGAAGATAAAAGGACTATAAAATAAGACGACTTTTGCTTTTGCTTCATTCCTGAGACACATCCCGAAGTTCGATCAATCTCATTAACCCATCCATCCCTCCCTCTCTCCCCTCCCCTCTAGCATAGAGACAGCTCCATCCATCAAAGAGGCAGCAATATCAGATACAGCAGCACCTACATGTGTTCCTCTGAGGCCTCCTCATTTATAACTAGGCACTCCTTCCTCCATTCTCTCCCATCATATGACCATGCTAAGCCTTGCAACGGATTCCTCAGTCATTACAGGTTTTCACTTTAGCCAACAAGTATTTTTCAGTATTGAGTTCACGTTTTTAAAACTCCTCACGCAGTTAACACAACAGCACTGTCCTTTGTTCATTACTGTTTACTGCTCTAGAAATGTTACGTTTTACAGCATTTCTTTGCATGTGCAGAGGCAAAGAAGACTTTTGAAGAAGACAAAGAAGACTTTTGCACAGATTTATTAATCAACTGTATATCAAGTACTGTATCTAAACTGCAAATACTACATTAAACTAAAAACAATAAAATAAAGCCTAAATGGTAAAGGGGTGTGTGTGTGTGTGTGTGTGTGTGTGTGTGTGTGTGTGTGTGTTCACACAGCAACATTATCCAATAAATTGCTCTAACACAAATCCCAGCTCAGTCCATATAACGCAAAGCACCTAATTACATTTTTGGATGACCTCTGTGAAAGGCTAGATGGATGAGATGTGATATTGATTAGAACTTCTGTTCAGACAAAGTAGACTGAATGTTCTTTCCAGCTATTTTTTTTTTTTACCTCCTGACTGGGAACAAAATGTTTCAAGTGTCAAAAGTAAATTATTCCCTTGCTTCTTATTTTTGTTTTCCTTTTTTGCCCGTTTTTACTGACATATGGTCAGTCGTTTCACATCCATCTACAAAACCTTCCTGTTACTTTCAGTGTAGTTACTGAATAATTTGTTTTAATACGAATAACTATAGAATACTGGGTAAATAATGATCCTGAAATGATGTGAACCCACAACATTGCACTGGCATTTCCCACTATAGCAGTGACACAATTTCCTTTGGATTTGTGTATTTGTAGCTGCTGTTTATTAGATGGTTCATTGCTCAGACACAGGAGTTACCAGCTACTCGGTTGTCATGTTTACAGGTTGATATCACGTGAACTGTCTATCATGTGAATTACTGGTGGATGAAGTGGATGCTTCTCTAAAAAAAAAAAAAAAATACAGAAATGGTGCCAGTGCTGACAAAAATAAAGCATCATCTCTATACAGCGTTCAAGTATTCATAGAAATGCATCATTTTCTTTTGAAATCTCATTGTGTTTTTTTGTCATTTTGGATAAGCAGACCTTCAGATGGGTTATCTTTTCTTCTGACTTCCTATCTCTAAGCAACTATTCTTTCTGTCAAAGACTGCTTTTCTTGTTTTTTTTATATATATTTTACTTTATTTTAGTGTCTTTAATCCCATATTGTAGACATTTTTCATCTTTAGTCTCAAACAGCCTCTCCTGCCTGTGTACAAATTAATTTAACATCATATCAGTACATACAAGGAGTTTGCTTTCTTCTTTAGTCAAGCGGCTGCGAGTCTTTTGGTTTATTTTTATTTCTCCCCTGGGGTGCAAGAGACATATCTGCTTCTTTTCGGCCTGGCAGATCACAGCAGATCTCTGCTTGCCTGAGGTGGGTGAAGAAATGGAATAATAGTGTGTGATCATATGAGCAGTGTGTCATAACGCAAGGGGACAGCCCCGTGGTTGAGAAATAACAATGCAGCCGAGTGGTTGTCCGGGCTCATGGCGAATATTCTTCCTGCCCTCTCATACACACAAAGCTCCTGTGTGGCTCCTAGTGTCCTTTTATTAACTTCTCCAGTGCAGCAGGGCAAATTGTATCAGACTGGACACCTGACCATCGTACCCATATGCATTTGTTGAACATCCCATTCAAAGTTGGTCCCCCTTTGTGGCTATATCATCCATTGCATCTAGTGGAAAGCCTTTGGGAAGGTTTTCCACTAGATTTTGGAGCGTGGCTGTGGGAATTTCTGCTCATTCAACCACAAGAGCATTAGAGAGATCAGACACTGATGTCAGATGAGGAGTCCTGGGGCACAATCGGTGTTCAGTGGGGTTGACGTCAGGGATCTGTACAGGACACTTGACTTCTTCCACATGGACACAAACACCAACAACATGTCATTATGGAGCTTGCTTTTTGCACAGGGGCATTGTCATGCTGGAACAGGTTTGGGCCCCTTAGTGCCAGTGAAGGGAATTTGTAATTTGTAATACAGTTTGGGGAAGACCCACATTCAGGTGGGATGGTCATGTGCCCAGATACTTTTGGCCATAAAGTATATATTTGTTTTGGCCCCTAGCTGCTGTCTGGATGTGGGCAACCGCTGAGCCACTGGGATTTGGACAATTCTTTTCCATGCTTGATAATCAAGGGTAACATTCCTGGCTTCTGTTCATCCTGCAGAAAAACCACTGAAATATTCTCTTATGGATTTCTGCCTCAATCTTGGGTTGCTGTTCACATCTTAGTCTGGTAGTCTCATTTCAAAAGGCAATTGCAAAGGAAACTCCCAGGATTTGTCATAAACATCACATTCAGGGAACACCTAAAGCTTGTTCAAGTCTCAATTGAGTAACTCCACCATTGCTAGTCACACATACAGTATTTTACATTTTACAACAGAGTAAATTAATGATACTAATAAAGGAAGAGAGGATGGAAGAAAGAATAACGAAGCAGGCGCCATGAACAGACAGGCCACTTCATACAAATGAGCAAGGAAAGGCAAGCTTATCCGTCCAAAACAGAGGAAAAAAGAAATCCGTCTCTTCTCATCCCAAGATGAATGAAAAAGCACAGAGAGATAAGAGGCTGCAGGTGAAACCTTTCTTTTTCATGTCTGGCCTTTGTTTTTTTTCCCTTGTCTTCTCCATTCAGCCTCAGGCAGCCTGAGCCTTGGTGTGGAGTGTGTTGCCAAATAAGATGGAGAGATCACGCCCAACAGAAAGAGAGAGAGAGAGAGAGAGAGGGGGGGGGGGGGGGGTGAGAGGCAGTGGAGAAACACAAGAGACCTGCGAGGAAGAGATGAGGAATTTGACACAGAGAAATAATCTGCTGAATTGACCAATCCATTATCCTTATTTGACCTGCTTAGTGAAAAGTCGAAGTATTTAGATTCTGAATGCACATACGCCCACCAGTGCACATATGCACAGACATGTACTGTATATATACACATTCAGGAATGGGTGGTATTTGGCTACATCTATCAGCAATACAAAATACTTTTTTAAATGTGTACCAGTGTGTGATTTGTATTAAAATTCTTTGTATTCTGAATTTGCTAAAAAAAAAAAAAAAAAATACAGAAGATACAGCCACACCCATAAGTATATGGACAGTGACACAATTTTTGTAATTTTGCCTCTGTACACCACCACAATGGATTTGAAATGAAGCAATCAAGATGTGATTGAAGTGAAGGTTTGACTGAAGGCTTTGCATGAACCATTTAGGAATTACAAAAATTACATTTCTTGCAGAGTCCAACGACACAGGCTCAAAAGTAATTGGACAAACTAACAATCATAAGTTGGATTGAGGTCATTTGACATTTAAGAATATTTAATTTCTTTGCCTTAAGTCACTTTTGAGGTATGTTTTAGGTCATTATCCATCTGTATTGTGAAGTGCTGTCCTATCAGTTTAGCAGCATTTGATTGAATCCGAGCAGAAAACATAGCTCTATGCACTTCAGAATTCATCCTGCAACTTCTATCAGCAGTCACATCATCAATAAACACCAGTGACCCAGTTCCATTGGCAGCCATACATGCCCATGCCATAACACTGCCTCCACCATGTTTGACAGATGATGTGGTATGTTTTGGATCGTGAGCCCTTCCTTTCCTTCTCCATACTCTTCTCTTCCCATCATTCTTACAAGTTAATCTTGTATTCTTATGCCTTTTTTTATTAAAGCAAAGTCTAATCTGGCATTTCTGTTCTTGAGAGTTACCAGTGGTTTGCATCTTGAGGTAAATAATCTATTTACATTCATGAAGGTGTCTCTTGATTGTAGACTTTGAAAATGATGCACCTACCTTCTCTAGAGTGTTCTTGACTTGGCTAGATGTTGTGAAGGGGTTTTTCTTCACCATGGAAAGAATTCTGCATTCATCCATTTTAGTTGTTTTCCATGGCCTTCCAGGACTTCATTTTAATAATGTACCAAATTGTTGATTTGGTCACTCCTAAAGTATCTGCGATCTCTCCGATAGGTCCTTTTTTCAGCCTAATGGCGGCCTCTTTCACTTGCATTGACACCTCTTTAGACTGCATATTGAGAGTTCTCATGAACAGCTACCACATGCAAATTCAACACTTGGAATCAACTCCAGAACTTTTATCTCCTTTATTCGTCATTAAACGGCTTATCAGTCCATTGTCCAATTACTTTTGGGCCTGTGAAAATAGTGGGACTATGTTAAAAAAAAAAAAAAAAAACGTATTAAAAAAAAAAAAAAA
>CM040978.1:11993648-12038648 GCA_022985145.1 Pangasius djambal
CAAATACTTATGGATACCTTAACTGTATCTGTGAGCTGACATCATCTAAACTGACACTATGATTCTGGTGGATTTTAGAGCAGACACTCACACCAGAACTGCTTTACAGCTAGAAATGTGCTGACAAATCCAGCAAGTTCTGTTAGTTAACACTTCATGAACAGCCGCTTCCAAATGGCTACATGACTCAATGAGGAAACGGACATGCAACCTGTTGACTGACTCGTTCTGTCCAGCATGTCACATAAACCATGAGCAATGTAGCAAAACAGATGCCAACTAGCAGGCAAAGTTGCTATGATCTTTTAACTATGCTAATCTTTTGCAGTCACATGGGAGGAAAACAACAATTTAATACTTGAGCATTATAATGCAGGGCACTAGTGTGCATCAGGAGCTAGCATTAGCTCTTATCCACCAGAATGCTACTGACACAACAAAAGTACATGGAGCCTGTGGATCTACACCAAAACAGATCTGGTACAGCTTAAGAAAAAACATTTACATTTGTTACATTTAACCCGTGCCTGGTGCTGGTCCAGATGTTATTTTAAATAGATGGCCCAAATGAGTAGTAGTTATGGTTTATTAAACAAAACTATGACCATCACCACAGTGTAAATTATTACGCCAAAATGTAATTATTAACAATTATTTAGCCCAATTAAAAATGAAGGTTCATAATATGGAATTATGATTTAGGAACAAACTGCTCCTACCCTTCATAACTGCTGTGGTTGCTGAATGGTCATGAGTTCAATCACCATGACAGTCACCCTCATGCGCTTGGTGACTTTGAATGTTCTTCATGCCCACCTTGCCCTGGTTAAACCATCTGCTGATATGTTTGTTGATGTCTTTTTATTTTAAGATGACATTACTAATACAAAGTCATAATTATCTGAAAGGTTAGGGTTAGGAGCAGGGTTAGCTTTTCTAGTTTTCTAGTTTTCACTGCTTTTCTTATGGCTTTATTCTGATAACATTAGAACATCTAACCTTTTATTTAAATTAGTAAAAAAATTTTTTAATTAGCTCCATTTAAGATAAAAACAACTTTCATGTATGAAGAGCAAGTGAGACTAGCAACATTGTGCAGCATTGGCAAGATTGTGGTATCCATACAAATTGGCATGGATTTGAATGGAGGGTTTAACTAAAGTAAATAAATAAAAGTTTAAATGTTCAGAAATGCAGCTGATTGAATTGGCAGGCAGTCAACAGAAAAAAAAAAAACATCAGAGAGTCACAATCTTTGAGATTTGTAACTACTAGTTGGAAAGTCTAGATAGAAAATATGAGGAGTAAATACGTGAAGTTTTTTTTTTTTTTAAATTGCAATATAATTGAGTGAAAGTACAAGTGTTAATTTTCAAGTATAAATCCTCTAAAACTAGTACTTAAGTTCTTAGAACTAATCAAGTTTTAAAAAAAAAAAAAAAACCAACAAAAACAACCTGTTTTTTCAGTTTCCATTATTTGCAATAAAAAAAGAGAGGTAATTCTAGGTTTTCCAAGCACATGCACGTATCAATCCTGATGTAGAGCCCGGGCGAGTTGCTGAATAATCCTTACTAGGTCATTTATTCATTAGCACAGTGTCGAAAATCAATATAACCCTGTCATCAACCCCGTGTCAATAACACTGTGTACGAGTGTGTGCTTGAGTGGTAGCAAGCAAACACACATTTATTTATTTGCTTATTTTTGGAGTCTCTGTATTTTTAATCATGGCTAATGTAGGTGTATGAGGTGTGAACCACAGTGCATGAAAAGGTTGAAGGGAAAAAAGGGAATTTTGCAGTATTAATTTCAGCTTATGCTAATTTCCTTCGCACCTAATAATGTAGAGTACATACCATACAATTTTTAGCAAAATGATTCATTAAAAGTCTTCTGTTTTAAGTGGGCAGATTCTTGCATTATCAGCATTATCATTAAGGTACTCTTAAAACCAGTTTGCCCCATATTGTGCTGGAGATTACCCTGATCTGCAGTATATACATTACATATATAAGGGCATTAGAAAAAGCAGTAACTATACATGTAACCTGAATACCCTGTATTAGAAGATTTAGAAAATGATTGTCTGATGCAACATGTAATTTATTAGATCCGAGATGAGGTGATCTTGTCGGCAAAGTGAATAATGATGGTGTCTTAACTTACACTCTTCTCAGTTTAGGTTTAATGCTTCAGATACTGTTTGTTCTTTATGATGTACCATCTTGTGTCTGGTAACCTAGGTAACGATGAAGACCTTGCACGCTGGTGGATCAGTGCGCTATACGGCTCTGTGACTTTCTGACGCACACACTGAAAATCACTCGGAACAACACACAGTGAACACGCGACTGCAAACATGCTCACAGATATTGGATTATACTCTTTGTGAGGCAGAGAACAACCACATACACACCCACACACAAACACACACACAGTCACACAAAACAAGCTCAGTTTTGGGAAGATCCTCAAATTGTACAAGGGGTTTTGGGAATTTGTTGTAAAATTAGCCACAAGTCAGGGGCAGGATGAGAAGCCAAAAAAGAAATTTTGTGATCAATGGCAAAACAAATCCAAAAATGCCCTGAAAGCATCACTGAAAGCATTTTCTGAAGTGTTTTTCACTTAAAAGGTATGCTGTTTTTAAACCCCTAACAGCTTTATAAACACTTCCTGCAGTAATGGAATGAGGGATGCTCTGTATGTCTTGTAAATTTAGTTAATATGATTTACATCCCTTACATGCTGTCTTCACTGGGAGCTGTCTGAAGGGAAGTTTAGAAGTTTAGGAAGGAAGGAAAAAGAAAGTAAACCGGTGAGCTTGATCTTGCAGGCTGATTAAATTGTGACAGCTACAACTGGCAGAAAGCCTCACTTTATATTCGCATATGCCCCGATAACGTGCTTGCAGGTTTCGTTTTTTAAATAAATGATCTTTTTTTTTTAACAAAGTATTAGGACAAGTTCCAGAGGCAAGCTATTATATAAAAGATTTTTAATATACTATTTCAAAACGTGGTGGGGACAAAATACAAGGATGTCCCCAACATTACCAGTGTAGGCTACGCCTATGTCTGTAGATCTGAAACAAGCCAGCTGCTTTGATACCTGTGCTTGATCATGAGTCAGAGTTAGAAGGCAGCACATCAACAGCTATGAAGGCCAGTATAAACAAGCAGTTTATAACACTTCTGCTAAAGCAGCCTATAGAAACATAGAACCTACTTACCATGCTAATTATAATGTAGTTTGATAGATCTTTTTTTCTCTTGATATTTCTGAAAGGACAAACATTAAACAACCAAAGACAGATTATAAATTTAGCACATAATGACAACAAAGGAAGTATGGCCTTAATGGCTTCTTCACTAAACTTAAAAAAGTCTTTTGAACAACTCCAAAAAGCCTCCAAAAGGTTTCCACACATTTCTGAAGTCTTTCCACCCTGACGACAAAAAAAAAAAAAAAATAAAAAATACAGGAATAAAAAGAATTGATCTTACTGGTCCTTGTAATCAGAAGATTGAGTGCAGAAATTCCGTTTCAGGATAGAGTCCCCATCCAATCATCTGCAGATTTTCCACCTCTGCTGTTCAACTTCCCAAATCTTTTAGTCTTAAGCTACTTAAGTGAAAAAAAAAGAATAAAAGGGAAGCTAGCTATGAAGCATTAACTGGGTTTTTTTTTAAATCCTCTTGACGTTTTCCCTCCAAAATCCTGACTCCTCCCCTTTTCTTTCTCTGCCAACCAACATGTTGGCCATGCCACACCCTTATAAGGCTCAACCAATGAAACAGGGCAGAGTTAAAAAAAAAAAACAGAAAAGGTTATGGAACTTGGGTTACAAGTTTGAGACATGAGGCTTGGAAGACAGCAAAATATTACAACATTGCCAAGAAAATGAACCACAAGAAAGAATTACAAATGGTAGATGGAATAAATAAATTATATAACTGTTGGAGATAGCAGAGTTAATATCCTATGACTACTCCAGCTATTTCTCATCAGAAATCAAACCTTGCATCAAATAACTTAATAATTTGTACACCATCTAATTGCTGTTCCCCACTGTGATTGTGTTTTCTGACTGGCTGATACAAAAAAGCTGTTGTACAGGATTATGGGATAAGGATAGACATCAGTGGGGAGTCCTGCACTCTCAGAACAAAATGGTTCCATCTTGCACCCTAAAAGATTCTGGGTTTAAAATTCTATATAGAACCAAATAGGTTCACAAAGAGAACTCCTTCAGAAAGCTAGAACCACTGACATTGCATGGTATTCGACATTGTAATGTTGGTGAGACACTCCTAAATTACTTCTGGTGCAACCAGTCGCAATCAGAAGTCAGATAATTATTTAAATGGAGTCCACCTGTGTGCAAGTCATGTGTTCTCAATGTAAATACACCTGTTCCTGGATGGCCCCAGAATTTGTTACATATACCTAAACACATAGCATCATCAAGACAAAGGAGCTATGAAAGCAAGTCTGGTACAAAGTTATGGCAAAATGTATCAACCAAAGTTTGGTTATAAAAAAAATTCCAAACTTTGAACATCCTGTGTATGTTCCATTAAATCCATTATTAAAAAAAGTAAGAATATGGCTCAACCCTGACTGTGAATAGAGGAAAGTAAGTGACTGGGTAAGGAGGGCATTAGTCAGAGAAGCAAGCAAGATGCTAAGGGTAACGCTCAACATGATGCTACCAACACCAAGCTTAACTGTAGCGACGGTGTTCTCAGGCTTTCCACCAAACATAGTGCTTTGTGCCAAGGCCAAAATGGACTCAGCAGACCAGAAAACCCTTTGCCACAAATGTACTGAGCCTTTTTGCAAATAACAAATGGGATTTCATACGTCTTGCCACTCTTCCATAAAGCCAAGCATTGCAGAGTGCCTGTGTTTGTCCTGTGAGCTGTGGATCTCTCCAGCTCCTTCAGTGTTATACTTGAAGACTCTTGGTTGCTTCTCTGACTAATGTCCACCCTTCATTTACACCCCCCAGCCCCCCATCAACCCCTCCCTCACCCCAAACACACACAGTTAAATACTGTGGCCTTTTTTGTGTAGATTTGTGACATATAACCCCAATTAACTCCATTTCAGTGGCAGGTTGTAATACTAAAAACGTAGAAAAGTTCGGGGGGGGGGGGGGGATATACTCATCTAAGGCACTGTATATCTTAATGTGCTGTAGGCCACTTCTGCTCTTCAGAACAGTTTAGACTTCCAAAAATTGTGGAACGATGAAAACCTGAATGAGATGAGGCGGTATGTACAGCTGTGAGGATGAATGGGGTGGAATGAGGTGAGCCAGTGTACAGAACACCTTATACTGCAGAATGATGAAAGTTTGGATGAGGTGAACCAGTGCACACTCTGAAGATGAAGATGCTCTTTCATGTTACAATTAGCATGTGACTATACAATAGCAGTTGCAGTATAAACAGTAGTACTCAAAACACAAGCCTTTGTAGGTCATGTTACAAAGCATCCAGAGACTGAGTAGGTGGGCATTGAGAAAGGAGAGATAGAAGAAGAGGAAGGATTTGACTATGTGACCACTTCCTACTGCACCATTACTGAACGCTGTTTTGCAATATATCAAGCCCTTTAAACAAGAATAATGGCTGTTAAAAACATTCAGAGATTTACACTGAAACAAACATTAATTTTAATTATAAAATTCAATTATAAAATGGACACATAATTAGGTGAATGTATATCATGTGCTATAAGGTAAGATACATTCTTTTGGCAACCCATCTAATATTCTGCTTTAATTTGTACTGCATGTTCTGGAGAGCTTAATATTGATATTTTACATCTATTATAATATGTGTTTTAATGCTTCACTCATGTAACATTGGTGTACTTTCATGACAAAATTGGTGTACTTTGATCCAGAAGAGATCTTATACATACGTGCACATACAACTTCATACATTTTCAGAATTTACAATGATTAGATTAGTCACGTTAACAGGCAATAAATTCATTTATCACTTTAATACTAGAATCATCACTGTGGAAAATATAGCTCTGTCACATAGCTAGATACAAAATGCCATAAAGTTTTGCTAGGTGAAGATGTGTGTTTCAAACTGATGACAGAACGAGAACTGCAATCCTACACTGTAGTCACATTTTGTAGATAATTCACTTTCAAAATGTAATGTATGGAATAAAATATTAATATTTTGGATATTACACCTTTCTGGTATTTGCACTGTATATTTAAAGCTTTTTGAAATGTATTTTTAAAACTTAATACCAATTAGGAAAGTTAATAAAGAGTCAAGCATCACCAGTGCTAGTGGGCTTGTGTTGTTTAACCTCTGCCCCGGCCCCGACCTTTAAAATTTACTCTGTGATCTCCAGGATCAAATCATCTCCTTCCAGTGTGCTATCAGCCTTGACGTACACCTTGGCCACGGTTCCTGTGAGTGGTGAGTTCACCACCGTCTCCATCTTCATGGCGCTGAGCACGCAGAGGGGCTGTCCTTTCTCCACCTTCTGACCCTGTTTCACCTTCACCTCCACCACCTTCCCTGGCATGGGGGCTCCCACCTGACCCTTGACGTCCTTCAAAGCCTTTGGATGGAAGTGCATCTCCTGAGGGTAGTACACAAGATTGGGATTCCAGTGATTAAGGGAATACTCTAAACTCAACACATCACTTATGTAGTATATATGAGATTATCATGGGCAATAATTTTGATATATTTTCCATAACAGAGTGAAGAAATTCTTCAGTCAGAGGTGTTTGCAAATTAGGTTCAATATCTCTAAAACTTGTGTAAATATTCCCACCAAATATTCTTTTAAATTGCCAATACTGAGAAATATGTCATTATTATTCTTAATAATCACAGATAGAATATGTGACAGATGTGGTGGACATAGTCTAGTATACTTTTAAGGAACACAAATTGCCTTAGAGAGAATGCAAGAATTCTCCTGACACCTGAACTCATTTTGTAGCATTACAGCTGTTCCAGTGTTCAGCCCAGGCCTCCAGGGTTGAGAATTGCAGATTTTACACACTCTCCTTAATTTGAAGTCAGATGTGATGACATGGTGGTTCACATTACTCAATTAAGTCCTTTCCAGGGAGGCACCTGATCTCGTTTTAAGCATTTAAGCATTCTATCATGAGACTTAATGCAACAATTCACAGTTTACAAGTCTAAAGGGAGGGAATTGCCAAATTTATACTCTCTCTTTACCTGAAGTCAGCTGTGAAGACATACCGACATATTACCTAATTAATTATGAGGGATAAGCAAACACCAGAGTTGTCAGATTGGCACATAATTTAACTTTGCTGTTGAGAGTCTATGTTGCCTAATAAAAGAGGTTGCAACAGTGCACTATTTTTGTAGCATTAAACAATTTAGAAAAGACAGAGTAATGACTGGCAAAGTAATGACTGGCATGTGCTATGTGAGAAATTGAAGGGAAGTGGCATTTTTGACTGGTGCTGCGAAAGCTGCAAAGTGCGAATTGGTAATCTGATAAAATGGTTGGGAAAAAAAAAAGTTTCTCACCCATGTATAGAAAGTGAGATGATGGTGCCAAGCCACTTGACGATTTGGAAGATGCTTAAAAGATACAGTCTCTCAGTAATGAGCTGCTATTACGAAAAATTGTGTCATTATGGATTTGCTGTTTCTGCGGGCTAAAATAAGGGTGTTTCTGATTTTTATGAGAATGAGAATGTTTGTATGATAGGTTCATTGTTGAAGAAGCTCAAAATTGAGCTTCATTATGGTTTTGCTGTATTCGGAGACTAAAATAAGGGTATTCCTGATTTTTATGAGAATGTTTGTATGAAAGGTTCATTGTTGAAGAAGCTCTAAATTGACATTCATTATGGTTTTCCTGTTTTTGGAGACTAAAATAAGGGTATGTCTGTTTTTTAAGATAATGAGGATGTTTGTATAATAGGTTCTTTATTGATGATTCTCAGTTTGCTTTGCAAACTCATAATTACCTTCATAGCCACCATATCTTTGACTAGGACGGACCGCAGTTGACCATTAAGCTCAAAAAACACCTCCCTCTGCCCAGCTTTGTTCAGGTCCCCCAAAGCCAAGGCTTTGATATGTAACGTCTTTCCTCTTTCCAACTCAACCTGAATGACAAACAGAGGGAGAAGGAATGAACAAGTGAAATGAGAGAATGCAATAAAAATGTATTTGTTTTAACCCTGACTGGAGATGACCTATTTGCACAGTGTTAACTCAGGCGTTGGGCAGCCCTTGAGCTACCTGCTGTTGGGCAGTTAAATTGACACTATTTTGGATATTGTATACGTCAAGGACTGCTTAATATAGACCATGCTAATTTAACATAATCAGTCATGGCTTACATCTTAGTTAAGTTTTTCTCGGAGTAATGAGGCTAACCATCAGCCTCTATGCAAAAAAAGGATTATGCAGACTTTCACCAGAGAACATTGAGTATACTCTGATCACTATCCAAGTATATAAGAAAAGCAAGTGTAAGCATGTTGGGAAATCAAAGTCAGATAATTTAGGGATGCTAACATGCTGCTTTATCCTCATCAGTGGAGTTTCTGAGGTATGGCAGGCAGCAGAGTGAATTAAAGTTCACTTGTTTCCCTTTCATCCGGATCTTTCTCTGTCTGATTAGCTGAGGTGGTCTGGCTTCTTCTCCTCTCAGTGCGTAGGTTCTGCCCAACAGGTGGGCGAAACGTCTGTGCTTTCTGTTACAGCAACTACTGCGGCGTGGATAGTGGGGATTTAGGTGAGGGAAACATTGACAAATTACTGAAAGCAAATGAATTGTTAAGCTAATGCTAAGACTGGCCGATGCCAGACAATTTGTTTTGAGAGTCCTTTATTTAAGGATATGTTGTTAAGTCTTCATATCTTGACATTCAGTTTGCTAATGAGAGCTCGTCCTAACCACCATCCATATCCACTCAAACAGACACACTGTACCACTCCAGTTAAATCTGCTCTAGCACAAGGACAGGTTAGACCACTGAAGTCTCATTTAGCACTTTCCTGTCATTGACATTGAATATTAAAATAGGATGAAAGAAGGGTCCGGCTTTTGGCCAGCACTTAGAAGGTCAAATCCCAATGCACTATAAAGAGGCTGAACTGGATTTGGCATGGACTTGTCTGCAAAGAAGGCTTGGGAAAAAAAGAAGAGAGAACAGTAAAAACTCTATGCCCCAGATACAGGCATCATTTGAGCAGCTATTATAATTTATGGCAGACACGCAGAGCCAGACATGACAAAAAGGTAGACAGACAGTGCGCAAGGATGAAATAGACAGAGAGAGAGAGAGAGGGAGAGAGAAAAGATGGAGGATCATTACCTGGAACTCCTCTGCAATATTTGGTCCATCGAGAAATAGACGCGTGTTGAGACAGTCGACGGGCCCGAAATTGGATGTGAACTCTTTAAACTCCTGGAAGACTTTTGGGTACATGGCTGCTGACATCACATCTTCAGGTGTGATGTCCTCACCATGTGCTGCACGTAGATCAGCCTCCAGGTTTTTGAAGTCCATGGGCGGCAGGGATGCACCTGGACGACCCTCGATCCGCGGCAGCGATTTAAGCACCTATGACACAGATTGAATGAGAGTGATCTTCAGATGGAGGAAATATCTGTTCCAGGTTTCAGCATAGCACAATTCTTTGAACTCTCATCAGGTGATGACAAGTGGAAATTTGGCTGTCTGAACGGGATTATTCACAGTGGCATGTTCGGATTTAAAATACTGACAGTGTAATTACTCTTTAATCTTCTCCATCAGCTCTTTGCGTGAGCCATCGTGGAGGGAAAATCCCTTTACTTCAATCATACAAAGACTCAGTCCTCTATGATACACGTCTATTAAACCCAAAACTCAGCCGTCAGTTTACGTATAAATAAAATAACTCCAGAATGCAATGAAGCACTAATGTGTCGTCGGTAATATGAGCCAATCCAGTGAAAATCTCTCAGATACTATAACTCCAAATACACTATGTACATAAGCAAACACAATGAAGGAGAAGATAAAAAGAATAGGCAGGGTTGCAGATCGGCAAATTGTCAAGACCATGTAAGGTGCCAGTGAGGTGGAGAAGTAATTGATCTTAGTTGAGGAAAGCGCTTGTTTTAGCTAATTGGGGTTGGCATAATGACAAGAGGCACATTGACATTCCTTTGTTTTCTTTCTTTTTTTTTTTACAGCATTAGGGTAAAATGATTATAAACAGCTTTTGAAAAACAGGAAGCAAAAATCTTTCTCTAGATCAGAGAGTCACATTCAATAAAAAATATAGCCATTAAGACAAACAAGTGACACATCAACAGGTCTGTGGAATTAATAGTCATGCAGCTGATTATTCAGCCAAAATGTCTATGGGATAAAATGGTCAGCCACACACCTGCCATGACCACCTTTTGATTAATTCACCTCCTGGTAGCTTTCTGAGCTTAAAGCAACCCAGCTGGACTGAATCTGCAGCAGGTTTGTTCTTCTGTAGCCGTGGGACACATTTGCCCTCCATCGTCAGTTGAACAATGGCTTACATGTTTAGGCAAACAGCAAGCTATCAAAACTCCTACCATCAGTGCACTTCTTTTCATGCCTTAGCAGCACATAAAATCACTTTTTTTTATCCCCTCTATAGTAATAGATGTGTCATTAGTTTAGCTTCTCTCCCAAAATCATCTTTTATTTAGAAAATAAATTAGATTTCCTTGGGAATGATGGCCACACAGGAGGCAGTGGATGGTTATGGGCACCAATATGGCTCTAATCATTAGAGGCATTTTTCTCTCTGAAGGTGCAGACTTTGTAACCAGGACACACATCTCTCCATGCTATTATCACATCAACGGTAGAGGAAGTGCCTCCACGGCGATTTTATTTGCTCAAATTTATAAGCGTTAAATGAAGCTGGGCAGCAAGACGGAAAATCTTTTAGTCTCCTGTTACTATTAACTCACAGGAGATGCAGTTCTCTCTCTCTGAGTGTGTGTGTGTGTGTGTGTGTGTGTGTGCGTGTGTCTGTGTGTGTGATAGAGAGGGAGAAAGAGATAAGAGACAGAGTGTGTCACTAATGGACATTAAGTTCAGAAGGATGTGAGAGGTGCAGGGAGTGCTGCTTCACCATTTAAACACCTCCTCTGATCTCTCATCCCAACCAGTCCATCTATCAGCACAACGAGGAGATGGACATATTGGACCCTGAGTGGAGACAACCAGGATGTGATGGATCTTGGGAGAGCGGCTCAATTGAGCTGTGCAATATAAATGCTATTCACAAGACTAAAGATGTAGTCACACCATCATTTTGCTGACGTGGAGCAAAACTCAGGACTATAATAGGTTTTCACGGAGTGCTGTAACTTCGGAGGGAACATAGTGACATTTTTAGCTAGCAAATCTGAGTTCCAATTTTATACAACAAGTCCAGTGTGATTGTTACTGCTACTACGTTCAGTGGTTTTAAGAGACCACTAATTTAGTGAGAAATTGGCTCATGGACTTTGGATCAATCAATTACTTTTATGTGTCTTGTCTTTATTCCTATTTAAATTAAATTCTTACAATACATCTGTAAAAAACTGACTTGAGAGAAAATGACAATATACGTTGACATTCTTATAATGAAAGTGTCTATCTGTGCACTACTTCACTGTCTACTTCACTAGTAGTTCTAGCCAGCTAGGTATTTAGCTTTGCTAAGAGGACACGGGCAATTTCTGACTTATACATTCAGAGCCAAGAGCCGAAGATAAACAGATTTCAGGCTTTTTTGTGTCAGGACTAGTTTATTTGTAGAATTTGTAAAAATGCACACAACTAGCACATAACTACGTAGCTCCCCATACGTTATAAAAGTTCTTACCAACCACTCTTTAGCTTGGTCTATCAGGTTTCCAGGCAACCAGTGTTGGACTAAACAAGGGCGCTAGAGATTTTACTTGCCTGGGGGGCACTAACCATAAATCCACCCTTCAGAGAGTGTAAAAATGCATTCACTTGTTTCTAGGTATTGTATATTATTTTGCATGCTTTGTGCATGTATTATATCATGATCAGATCAGTATTTACTAAACATAATTTAATATACATTTTAATATTTTAAATAGCACTAAACTTTTGGTATATTCAGTCTGCATTATTCAGAAGAATGTTTCTCAAAAACTGTTATAAAAATATTGGTACACTGTACAGGGTCTGGCATACCTACTGGATTTTTATGCCAGAGAATTCTTTTTTTTTTTTAACTGCAGAATATTTAGGCTTAGCATATATTCTACATAGAGTGCAATGTCCTCATTTATAAAACATGCAGGAGTAACTCACCTCTTAATGTATGATTATTCTATACAAGCACATTTTTAAAACACCTGTATGCATGTATTCATGAATAAATATGCCAAATCCTTCTCCTGTGTGGTCTGTTTAGAATTACAAGTCATGTTAAAAATGTGTTAGTGTGAATGAGTGCTTCAGCTGCATGTGTGCATAATGCTAATGTATCACTGATGATGTGCTCTAATAAAGCCTCGGCTCCTCACTCTTCTCAGACAACTGCCCACTGATATAGTTAACTCCCTACCCGAATACCAAATTATGATGAACTGATAACGTTATACAATTCTAACTCTGTGACATAAACCCTGAACTTTCTGTTCTAGTTTACAGTAAAATCAACATTATGCATTGCCTAACAAAATATTGCTTTATTTCAGCGAAATTAAGAGGCAGTCCTTCTGTTAATTGCTCTGGTGTCTTTTTTTTTTTGCATTGACCTACTGATGACCCTCTATCAGTATTTTAATTCAATAAATAGCCTTCATTGCATGTGTGTTTATTCTTGATTTGTTTCTGCATTAGATATTAGGCAACATTAATTATTTATTGAACTCATTAGTCATTTTGAACTGTCATGAGATAGTCCACCATTTGAAACCCGCCTACCAGTGCTATTAGGCAGCCCACATAGTAGAACATTTTAAATTAGATACAACTTGCATGAATCCTGATTGGAATGCTGATTTTCACATTGATTTCATTTAGCATCAAATCCTTTATTATGATCAGTTTAAAACAGAATTTCTGGCTCCCATGTACTGCGTTCAGGCTAAAGGAGGCGTTTGTCATTTCTTAAAGCTTTCTCCTGCTGTGAAGCAAATTATAATTGCACAGAAAATTCTGATGCATCATTCCTCCCCATCTCCTCCCCCAAACTTCCTCTCAACAAATTTTTGCAAATTTCTGGGCTGGAAAAAAGTAAACAGATGCCGGCAGTGAAGCACCTTGCTGGAGGAGGTGCTTGGTAATATTGCACTTAAATAAATATGACATATTTAAAATTATATCATTATTATTGTCCAACTTAAAAGGCCTAGTAAAATTAGGGACTGTCAAAAGAGGAGCAGTACACAACAAGGCCTTCACGTTATCAAAAGCGAGCTGGCAGTCAAGAGACCAGCTAAAGGTAGTAGCAGGGCTCAGCAATGCAGTCAGTGGCTCGGCAACCATAGAAACATGTTTGCAAAACCCTCTGTAATAACCAACCATTCCTAAAATTTGATGTAATTCACATCGTGTTGTGGGTACAGGAAAGTCGAGAATGGCCTTAGCCTTAACCTCCAAAGGGCAAACTATTCCTTGACCAGCCCTCATACCCAAATAAACTACAGTGGCCTGTGCAAACTCACACTTTGCCAAGCTCAGCAGCAAACTGGCCTGTTTTAACTTAGTAAATACAACTC
Source organism: Pangasius djambal (assembly GCA_022985145.1). Taxonomy (NCBI): domain Eukaryota; kingdom Metazoa; phylum Chordata; class Actinopteri; order Siluriformes; family Pangasiidae; genus Pangasius; species Pangasius djambal. The sequence continues at coordinate 12,007,425 of CM040978.1, forward strand.
TAAGAGACTCAACATGACTGCTCCAATCACAAGAGTGTAATCATCTAAATTAGCAGTACAATTACGTACACCAGCAAGAACGCTATTTACAAGTCTCTGAAAGGTAGCAGGTGAGTTTTTCAACCCAAAAGGCATCACTGTATATTGCAGAAAAGCATCTGGGGTGATGAAAACTGATGGATCTGAGGTTCTTGGTGTCAGTGGAACCTGCCAGTTTCCCTTGAGGAGGTCCAACTCGAGATCTAGATGCAGTTTTAGGGTGCTTTCACATATGCGGCATTTAGTCCATTTAATCAAACCTTGGTATATTTCCCTTCCTAGGTGTGGATTGTTTGAGCAGGTAAGAACAGCAACTGCACTCAGGTGTGGACCAAACAAGTGGTCTGAGACTGTCTGAGCGAGGTGAGCTCGGCCCTGTTCCAAAGTAAACCCTAATGCGTTTCGATTGCAGTGAATCGACCCTGAATTGACTCAACTGCAGAAAGTGTTTGAGTTTGAGTTGCAAGCAGCATTTTTTAAAGATGTAAGCTGCTAAACTAAGCTGCAGAAACATGATGTGTTCTGGATATCTTGAAGAAAAAAACAAACAAACAAAACAACATTGGATATGCTACATAAAATGTTATAAATTTGTTATTTCCATAATTAAATGGGTGTTTATTTATTGTTCTCGCCTGGGCGATTTCTATGCACAGCTACCAAAGTACTGTTTAGCATTTATTCCTTTTGTGTATTTCTGACCAATGAATAAAAGAGACATTTTAAGCCCGGTATGAAAGCAACTTTAAACATTTAAACAAACTGCATCTTTAAGCGTGCTGATTTATGCTTTTTGCTTTGACGATATAACCGTGTTCATTGTGTGAAAAAAAACACAGTACAGATCTGCACTAGTCAGCAAGCTGGGAATAGTTAAAAATCCCCACAGGAGGAGTTGAGGCCTAGTTCTGAAATAAAGCCATTATTAGAGTTGTGCTGCAATTTTTTTTTGTCTGCGAGAACAAAGCTCCTCTTCAAAGCTCACACAGCTAAAACAGAGGCAGGGTCTGTAAGAGCACACACTCTGGCCTGAACCCTCAGCACATTTATTTCCACTCCTACTGAGCCTATTCTAATCGAGCTAGCCATTAGCAAATTCAGTTAAGCTAATGCTGTTGAGAAACATACATAAAATATGCCGATTAATGCATCGTGAGCCTCTCTAAGGACTGCCTTGGAAGGTTTTAGTAGCTTTTTCTTTCAGTAGTGGAATGATACACAAAAGAGTGCTCGCTAATGTTATTAGTCACACAGGATGCAGTTCATAGATGCCTCCCACATTTCCCAGTCACCCCTCGTTAATTTGATGGCTTTTGTGGCTATTTGCGAGAAGAGAGTCGTGTTTCGGTGTGAGTGCGACAGTGAGAGTGGATACAGAAGAGGAGAAGATGGCAGGTCTGGTTTGAACTGGAGCGGAAACTGCCGTCTCCTCGGAGGTGTTTAATTAGAGTGCTGCCTGGTTTGTGAAAATGCCTGATAGAGTGTTTTCGGAAACAATGGCCTCTCTTTAGTTTGATTTTCTTAGCTCTAAGGATTGAGAAAAGAAGCTCGTTGTGATGGCTTACAGCAAGAAATCAAAGTCTTTTATATGCTATTCAACATAATCCACTATAATACGCACACACACAAAATGGTAAATCCGTTAAGCCTGTGTTTCTAAATAGGACGTGTGAAAGACATTTTAATGCTAGAAATGTATAGATGACTAATAATTGAGGAATGATGATAAACAGTGACCTTGAATAGTCGGTTTCTTTCTCTCGAACACAGTGTGTGTCTGGTATAAGAATAGTTACCAGTGTTGTTCTGGTGGCTCACAGCAGGCTGGACCTGCCTATCTCAGTTAATCTGGATGAGCCGATTCCCAGAGATAGGACACTCGTGCTCTCAGGCCCCACTCCAAAGATCTCTAGTGCACCACATGGACACTGGTTAGCCCTCTCATCCACACAAACACCCTCCTACACATTTGTATGTGCTCGCACACAAATATGCGCATACGCAAACATGCATAATGTCTTGGGCTATAGTAATGTGTGTTTGATGCAGCATAGCCTAAAGCTGGTCTATAGTAGTAAAAGGGCAGCATTAACAGTGCATCTCCATGGCAGAGGAAACAACAGCTGAAAGCACTAGTGCAATGCACCATGGGTTATGTCCTGTTCAGCCATATAGAGCCCAATGGTGGCTAAAATGCTTTATATAACTCAGAATAATTTCATACTTGACTTCCTAGGGCATTTTGCTTTACTGTACTGTCACTGATGTGATGATATTCTGGGTGTCGACAGCTTTATTTTGTTATATATTTTAAAAATACATACGAAGACTCAAAGATGCTTAAAGCTTTATTTTTAAAGATAGAAACCTTTTAGTTGGTTTGTTAATATAACAACAAATGCAGCAGCAAATTGTTAATATGACAACAAATGCAACAGCAAAACACGTCATTAATTCAAAATGGGAAGGGTTAGTCCTTACTGAACGTCAAAAGGTTGTTGCTGATTGGCTACAGCATATGACTATCAGAAGGAAAAATAAATGCCTGTTTGCCCTTAGCCTGGCAAAAATTATTTAATGAGTCATTATAGTGAGGAGTAATTCTTTTCACAAACTCGCATTATTGGCATTTGACTTGCTGTTGTGTTTTTTGACTTTCCGTTGTGGTGTTTTTGATTTGCTGCTGTGGTGTTTTTGACTTGCTGTTTGTTGTGGTGTTTCTGATTGCTGTTGCGTTTTTTGACTTGCTGTTGTGTTTTTTGGCTTGATGTTGTGGTGTTTTTGACTTGCTGTTGCGGTGTTTCTTACTTGCTGTTGTGGTGTTTTTGTTGTGGCGTTTTTGACTTGCTGTTGTGGTGTTTTTGACTTGCTGTATGTTGTGGTGTTTTTGACTTGCTCTTGTGGTGTTTCTTACTTGCTGTTGTGGTGTTTTTGACTTGCTGTTGTGGTGTTTCTGACTTGCTGTTGTGGTGTTTTTGTTGTGGTGTTTTTGACTTGCTGTTGGTATGCTGTATGGTAGATTTGCTGTCATTTTTTAATTTTGCTGTTGTATCTTGCACTTATGTGTGAGAAAACAGAGCTTGATTAATGCTATACTGTACATGTTGCATTTAGTAGTTTATCCCATCATATTTTTACTGTGTGAATCCCTTACAGTGTGTTCTACTGAGCATATACAGTAGTACACTATGTAGGTCTAGAATACCATTATTCCATACCATATGTATATGCAGTGTAATACATAGTAGATGGTGGATTAAACATAAGCAATACACCAATACAGTCTTATACATTTAAAACATCTGAGTCTTAAAACTAAATGCTGTATTTAATTAGGACATGAAACTAGACGCAGTCTATTTTACTATATTTAATATGTCACAAAACAGCACAGCTTCTTAAACACACAGACATCATCACATGACCACTACCTCACTAATTTGTTGACAGCTTTACTGCAGGAAAAGTATTTACTCTTGTGGAAAACTGCGCATCATAAAATGAACCCCATCATGGTCAAGGGCAATAAAAAACCTGAGCAGTAAGCCCTTTTGGCAGGGACAGTAGTGTTATAAAACCAGGAACAAAACGTTATTAATGATCCAGAAACAATGTCATTTCGATGCTCTTATTTATGCACTTACTTTTACACCTGCACTAGAATTCCTCCTCTATCTTTCTATCAATATGCCTGCCTCCATCTCCTCTACCTCCACCTCCCCGAGAACTAAACTGCTCACTTGAATGGTGAACAGGTTTCATTAATCTTTGTGTCCCTCTCTTCTCCATCTCTCTCTCTATCTCTCCAGCTCTCTCACGGCAGTATGCTAAATGTGCATGTCACTCTTTGAAGGCCAATATAGTGTTCCCTGCAGGGCTTTGTATGGAAATGCTGCCATCGCTGACAAACACCGTTTGATCTTTTATTTTTGGGCTCCAGGGTGTTATGTTCCTCAGGGATATTGAGTGTGCATTTGAGCAGAAGTGTGATAGAGAGAAATGGGAGAGTTTTAAAGCCGACTAACCCTCTGCTAGAAAAAGGAACGTCATCAGTATGACAGCAAAGCCCTCAAAAAGTCTCCCACATGACTTGATAACTTAGTTGTTTTGTAGTGTGTATATGCAGGAAGTGTCAGTTTCTCTCCAGAAAGATTTCATTAACCAGAACAGCATAACACTTACCAGAAAAAAGAACAAGCACATCAAAAGACAAGTGCAGATGAGGAGAAATTTACAGAATAGCACCTTTCTCTCTTTTTCAAGCACCCAGACACACAAACAAACCGTACTGCACTCTCGGTTTCCTAGTGTAATTCAGTGTACCTACTTAAAGGACAGAGATGTTGCTTCCTTCTGAACTACTGACACAAGTGGAAAACTTTGACCACACTGTGGTAAAATGAACTTTACTGGGTAGTTTATTAAATACTAGCAATGTGTACTTAATGAACTGTCAACTCAGTGTATATAGATAGCAGTATAATAAATCTGTTAAACTTCAGACATCTACATTAAAGGGATTATTCTATGCAAAACCCATAAATTAAAGGTGCTGTTTGTAATGTTTAGAGGAAGCCTTTGAAGGTTTTCCTCTAGTGTTTCCCTATCAGAAAGGGTTCAAAGTTAGGAACCATTAATTATACAATAAACCCTTTAAAATTCTTCGAGAGCCATATAAAGAGTGTAGTTTCTTCATTTAAAGCACGTTTATTTTTGGTCCAGAAATTCTGGCCCAGAAGCTACGAACTCTTCATTATCCAATAAAGCCTTAAAGAACCATTGGAAAACCCCCTTTTTATATTTATAGTATTACATTTTTATATTTATTTTATTATATTTACAGTGTTCAATATTTTCTTCATTGAAAGCTTCTTTTTACATTTTTCTCGCCCAGAAATAAGCTCCACCCCAAGCTCCACCTCCAAAGAGACAACCCACATTGCATATATAGCTTGTACAGGGTGGAGTTGGAGGGTGAGGTTGAATTGCGATTGCAGTTCATCTCACAGGCAGCAGATGGCTCTAAACATTACAGACTGCTGCTTTAATTTATAATTCCATACAGTGAAACTAACTAGTAATCTAGTAACTAGAGTTAGGTCTATCTTTGCGATAAGTAAGTAAACAAATTTCCACCTTGATATAATCAGAGTGGTGATAAAGCATATTTCTTACGTAAAATAGACAAATTAGACAAATAGACTGAAAAAAACCAACCGTTAATGCATGCCCATTCGTCTTATTTTTATTGCTCAGTTTGTGTAATCCTTGGCTAAAGGCTGTGTTCATTTCCCTCATATTACATTTGGAGATTTCTATGTGGAACACTTCTTTAACTAGGTAGAAAATAACATTGTTGTACTAAGTATGCCATTAAATACATATTTTTTAATGTCAGTTAAAGACAGAGACCAATTTTTGGACCAGCTTGTTCTTGCTGATAGAAGGATTTGCTGCACACTTCACTGGTATACAGTAGGCCTGATTAAAATTCCCATTCTCTCCCTAAGACACAATGCCACTCTAAACAGTGAGGGGATAGAACAGAGAAATGCTCAATTTTCTCTTTAAAAAATTAATTAACCGTGTAGCATCTTGACAACAATGAAGTGACAAAATTAAAGCTCAAACGCTAATTGATGGTTTTAAACAAATCTGCTTGAATAAAATCAGGTGCCTTTTGTTTGTAATGCTGTTATGGTCTAGTTAACCTTCACAAGATGTATTGCAGGAGTAAATTGTGCATGGATTTAAAATTATGAGAGATAAAACACAGCCTTTGGCTCATTTGGGAAATAGTGATTCTACTCAGGCAGGGAGTTTGTCTATCTATCACTGTGGCTTTGCTCACAAGCAAAATCTGTGTTATTTCACTAATTTTCCACGGTGTATGCAGTAATTAAAGGTGTGGTTATGCTTTTACTGCTGGGTCAGTGAATATGAGTGTGTGTGCTCAGGTGTTGTTGCACGTGCATGGTCTTTTACCTTTGACCTGAACGGCTCGGGGAAGCCTCCGTGAGGAATGCCAATGTGTCCCTGCAGAAATTCCACCATGGACAGAGGGAAGGACAGTTCATCTGCCCGCTCTTCTACCTCGGCCCTAGAGAGTGAGTTTTGAACCATGAACTGTGCCAAGTCTCCCACAATCTTAGATGACGGAGTCACCTGTGAAGAGAGAGAGCGAGAGGGAGAAAACTATAAAACTTTGCTCCTTTTGCATTGTCAGTGAAGATCACTATCCACTGAAATGACACAGAACTGGCATACAGATAAAGTTCCAGTGGTGATCGACATAATTCCCATGGGTTAGTTGAACAAGCACGACCAAAAATAGAGGAGAAAGAACAAAAGATTTCAGAAGAGTGAAGAAAAGGCAGTACAGACCGAAGACAGGAAGCAGGTGGGTGGTTGACAAATGGACACGTGAGAGACAGTGTGTGTGGGGGGGAAGCTGGGTAGACACGAAACGTTAAATGTCAAAGCGTCTTTCATTTGTGCTAAAGGCTTCGTATTTCAGCCAAGCGACACATCGTCATGCTGCCTGTCAGCTAACTGGCTGGGCTGCCGAGATAGGCAAAGAGACCAACATTAGCATCATTACTTAGGAAAACATTTTGACAATGTTGTGATTATATCATCCTGTGCCTTCACATAGAGAACAGGGGAAGACACATGATGAGAGTGGGTGCATTCCAAAACTGAAACTGATACTTCCTTCCTTGAATCCTCAGTCCTACAATCTTTAGCTTGTGAACTCAGAAATGATTGACGTCCACCATCTGTTTGGATGTTACAATTTTTTACAATACACTCGAAGGAATCAAAGTGAGATTAGACAGAATGTGTTTAGATGAAGGATACACCAGTGATTTCTATGTATGACATAAGCATATGGTATAAATACTCCACTTCTCAGAAATTAAAAAAAAAAATCTATTCTAAAATAAAAAGAACAGCTAATACAAAATTAGTAATCATAATTAAATAGGCAATGGGTAAAAGTCAACTGAAATAGGGTTCTCTTTAAAAAAAAATGGCCATATGAGAAGTCAGGCAATGAGTAGAATCTTATCAGTGTTTAAGCACGTGAAGTATATGTTCAATAATGTTTTAATCATGGTTAATTCATCATATAGTATAGGCCTAATCCCTGTTCTCTGTTATACAGTTAATTCAGCTAGTGATGTTATCAAGTGAATTCACATAAGTGACTTTAAAGTACGCTTCAGTGGGCAAGGATTAAATGAGTTTATTCTTGTTTCCCTTCCTTGCAAAGAAAACAAGGAGGTGCAATAAAAACTCCATTTCTGGTACTTACTACTTTGGAAGTTGAACAATTTTAAAGCCACTGAGTTCACGAGAATCGACTTAGCATTGATATATCTCTGACAGTCTTAGATTTGTCATGACAGTTGTGTTAGATTGTCTGTCTACAAGAGTTAACAGCTATATGCTAGCTACAGTAGCTAGCTAGAACAGTAACTCCACTTATTAGCTAGCTTAATCCTTAAGCCCATTTTTCCCATTAGAAACAGCTTGGTCGCATGGAGGCGTTATGGAAGCTGCCATCCTGGAAATAAGCCTTGCCACCCCAATTCTGACCTCATATCATAGAGTACGTCTATGAAATTCATACCGACTTAATCATATTCGGCTCAGGATTATTTAACCTTTATGTTCTGTCCACTACGTAGCATGGATGTACTGTTCATGGTTTCATCTTACCTTTGGGTAGCTGAGACTGAAACTTGAATATATCTATGTGTCTGTTTTATTCTCATACCAAAAAGACCTGAACATAACCTGTGTAATATAAACAGAAAGGGGGTATAGGAGAGACAACAAAAGTAAATTTGAACCAAGCACAAAAAGTTTCATGCGGAAAAAACATTGGTTCCACTTTAAGTAACTATGTAACATGGTCATTTTGACCCAAAACAGAACACAAAGGATAACTCAACATTGTAGATTTGAAGGTATAGTCAAATCCTACAGAACTACTACAAAAAACAATAGAGTAATTTAAGCCAATTTATCTGCTCCAAGAGACAAATATTTCCTTAGCTAGGCAGTGAGACCTCTTAGACCACACACAAGTCTGAGGAACAGCATAAGGATTTCTGTGAGCTGCTCTCTGGAAATTTAGCAACTCCGGGACAGGTGTGTTTAAAAGTAAAACTATTCTAAGATCACACACTTCACTTCTCCTCTACCTCCTCCACCTGTTTTATATACGACACTTTGCCTCCACAACCTTAAGTGATTAAACAGAAATGCTGTCTCTGTCATCTTCAACATCATAGGCTAGCTGTTCTTTCATCAGCAGAATCCGAAACGCTTTATTTGACAAATGAACTACTGCAAACATACAAGAGATTTGCTTAGGTAACATGGTGACTGACATTTCCAAATATCTATTTGTGCACAGTACCAAAACAAATAATGAGATATTCTCAAGTTTCCACCATTAACACCTGAATTTTCCCCTTCTAGAATAAAAACAGACGAAGACTCTGAATATGCACCATAATTATTGAGTCAGTCCATGCAGAACTGATGAAACTGACTTAATTTGCTGTTTGATAATCATCCTACCATAGTCATTTGCAGTCTGAGCACTGGCTTGGAGCCAGAATGAAACTGCAAAGCCCTTTGGGATCTGTAGTTCCACCATCAATCCTTGACAAGCCTCCTGAGGCTGTAATTTAGCTGTAATCGGTTTGAATGGAGTAATGCAGAACCAGGTGCTGCTGAAAACCTGGAATATAAAGCATCTGGTTTAACTAGGGGTTTAAAGCTTGGCTCAAAAATCCATAGTGTCTTAATTGGATAGGGGTTTTGTTAAGTGGCTGAGCCCATGCTTAAGCTAACACAGGCCAAGCTTCTGTCAGCGCTGGTTACTGAGGCTGTCAGCGGAAGTGTAATAAGATGAGACTGAGACAGGATTAAAAGAAGATCAGACACAGAGTGAGACAAAGGGCACACACACACACACACACACACACATACACACACTGAAATACAGACACACATCTTTTCATACATTCTCGCGCACACACACGCACACCATTTTACATCCTCCCTCTCTCCATCCTTGAGAGTGTTTACTCCTTCCTGTGTTATTGTGCTCTGAAACTCCTGCAGGCTGACGGGGTGCATCTGTTTGGCCAGTGGCGGGAAGGTGAGAGCTTTGAACTCAAGAAGTGTTTGTACTGTATGTGCATATATATATATATATATATATATATATATATATATATATGTGTGTGTGTGTGTGTGTGTGTGTGTGTGTGTGTGTGTGTGTGTGTGTGTGTGTGTGTTTAACTCTAAGTAAAAGGGAGCATGTGTATGCTCAGTGGAGAATGATAGAAAGAGTTTGCAGTCTGACCCCTACAAGGACACACATTGCTCAAGATGCAAAACATCACTTTAGGATACCCTAGCTATTCCCTGTCTGTGTTCTTTTACAACTCTCTGCTGGATCCAACATGTAGACTTAACTTCAATGTCATGGTAATCTAGGGGTTCCCAATGTTTTGGATGAATGAACAAAAAGAATTCTCTGTGACCCCAAGCCTTGACCACCTTACATATTTATAACATAGGACTACTGTAACATTTGAACATTTTATGCATGTGCAGCATAAGTGACTATAAATTTCAAAGAATATTCCTTACAAGACTTACAAGTCTAGTGGGAAGTGTTATGCCTACAGCTTACTCTGGGGTGGTGTGATATGGACTGAGGCAAAGCAGCCTGGTTTATACTTGAAGCATGATTTTGCATGCTCACTTAGAAGTAGCAGTAATGGGATTATTAGACACACACTTCTTGGGTATCCTATGTACATTCCGAAGATTTAAAAGGACATCCACTTGATGGCATGTCAGAGCCAAAACATCGCAGTCTGTCATGTTTCAAAGTTGAGCTGTAAACTGTTTAGTGATTTTACGCACAGCGACGTTGATGGAAAAACACTGACGAGCACTGTCTCTCTTAAAACATTCTGCTGTCGACATGGCTGTTGTCATGGGCTGCATCTTAATTAAAAAAACTCTGACCTTACATTCAAAAGCATTACTAACCTAGATCTACTAAAAGCATTTACTAAGCTAGTAATCTAAATCCAAAAGGCTTTCAGTAGGTTCGAAGGCTACATGTGAGTTGTTTAAAAATCAGTCAATAGCTGTAATTGGAAAAGGGGTCAGTGTTAGTACTCAGCAACAGTCTAGAATAGTACATAAGAAGGTGATTTGAGAAAGCTTTTTTTTCTTTTTCTTTTTTTTTTGCTGAATTACACTAATGCAGCATGTCAGGATAGTGAAAAAGACTAAAACAGCATATTCATTTAAACATGACTTGTCTGAATGTGACTTCCAGTAACATTTCAAAATATTAGCACACAAAATCTATCTTCACTATTTCTGATATTAATTTGCTAAATAATTTAATGAAACAAAAAGAGGAGATTGTGCGTTTCTCTCACAATCCCATTTGTAAAACCAGTCACCCCACATGAGGTCGCAACCCTTCGTTTGGGAGCCGCTGAATTAATCAAGCCAGTCCTTCTTTGTAGCAAGGGGTAATGTCTCAGATTTTTAACAGTGGTGTGTTAATGAAAGTGGTTCCTGGCTTTTTCACACATTTAACTATATTCTTTCACCTGGCCCAGAAAGTAATACCTTATATATTTCCTCCTCTTGTGACTGATAAAGTGAAGGGAAACACCTACTTAGCTATTGCAAAGTCGAGCTAATTACATCCATACTGAAACTGCTTAGCTAATGAATTAAGATTTAAAAGAAATGAATAGCTTCTGGAAAAGGATTCTGAGGCACCAGCCCTGGTAAGAAACATTAATCAAATGCTATTGTTTGAGAATGTTAAAGGTTATAGAGCCTTTCTTTATTGTTTCTCTGCTGGTGTTACCTTAATGTCAAACCATTCCTCAGGTGAACCTGTATAATGCAAAAGTGATGCAATGAGGGACAGTCTAAAGGCCAATTCACATACAAAGCATTTCTGAAGTGTCTCAAGTGTGTTCACAGAACAGATGTGCTTCCTTTTTAACCGATGTTTCAATCCCCAGTCCAGCAAGATGCACGTAAAAATGTGACCTCATTCATCCTGCTGTGATTTTATGCATCACGCCTATTTCTTTTTCATTTATGTGTGTGGGTGAAGCATAAACTTCATAGAAATCTATTCAAATCATACACTCCCTCATCTTCACCCTATTTTCTCCCGATTTAGTCCCTGCCAATTCACTAGCTGGTTCTCTCCTATCAGACAACATCTAGCCAACCAGCAGTGCATGGCTTAATTTCATGAAGGATGCGAGGAGATGCCATCTCACTGATTATAAAATGTCAAAAATCTACAGAAAACTGCCTTGTCAATGTGACATCCTCACTGATATTCTAAATCAATCTATATTTGAGATTTACGCAGCATGTTGCTGTGGATGTGGATTTCTTCATGTCAAACAAATAAAGGACCATTATAAAGTGTGTGCACACTTAAGAAGGCTATTATCATGTAGATATGGCAATCTTGATAAAAATGTATGCTTTATATCAATAATGTAATGCAATGGAGTGTGGTATAGCACCACACCAGAGTTTTAACTCTGAGAAAAAAGCAAGGCAAACACACATACTGTAGCTACAAATGATCTTTGGACTTTCTGTGAAAAGTAAAACAATAACCAGCATTATGAAGTGAAAGATGTCCTAAATAAATATAAATATTAACTTATGCTATGTGTGTGGTAGCACAGATAACTGGAATCCTATCCAGGATGTATTCCTGCCTCACACCCAGTGTTCCCAGGATAAACTCCAGATCCACCACAACTCTCACCAGGATAAAGTGAGGGAATAATGTTATGTGGCATCAGTTAGGCTAGTAGTAGTAACATCTGAGTTTTTCCTATACATTGACACTCATATATAACTTATATTTAATGCACTGTAATCAGACAAAGTTCTACATGCAAGTGTTACCATAGCCAATCTCGTCATGTTTTGCTTTTAAAAAGGTCCAAAACCAGCCAGATTTAGCTATCATTGTGTACTGTATTGGATGATTGATCTGTGAAGGATCTGTAGGCCTACATGTGATTGCGTGAAAGCTTCTTTATCAGATCGGCTATTTTGAGTGGACTCATGTTGTGTGAGTCATAACTGTCAGTATAACAGTGCAACAATGAGAATCTGTCTGACAAACAGACAAAGCATGCCTATTGTCTTGGTATATTTAAACTATCAGTAATATATGTATGTTTTCATGCAGGAAACTAAACACATTGAAAAGGACTTGGCTTGTAACTCTTTTTTAGCATGATACTCCACACAGGGGCTCTATTAGCATACTAATAGTTTTTAGCTAATTGCTCACATGTAGCATATTTGTATTTATGTGAAATAAAGGGTTTTTGGCTGCAGTATTGTCAGAATTTAAATATAAGCTCTTCTGACAGTAGGTGAAGGCTCAGACTGTTGCATCATCAGACAGGTTACAAATTCAAGGAAAAGCCGGTGGCTCTGTTATGCTGCACCTTTGTCCTTGATGAACATACACAGGGGCTCACTGAATGGTTTGAAGAGGATGACAATTATATAGATCATATGCTACGACCTTCACTGTCACCAGATCTGTGATGATCCTGGGAGAACCCAGATGAACCTAGGAGATATTTTGCAGCAGTGTATTTTTACACTGTGAGCTCAACCACCGTCATCAAAACACTGAAGAAACTGAAGGAATATCTTTTGGAAGAATGGTTTTCATTGCTCCAGTACAGTTCCAGAAGCAGGAAGAATCTAGGTCAAGTTCGGTTAAGCAGTTCTGGTGCTCTTGGTGGCCCTACCACTTACTAAATTTACTTTCATTCATTCCTTTAATTTGTCTTCTGTCTGTATGTGATGCGAACTTTGTTCAAATAATAATCTACAACAATGTTTATTATTCTGCTGCTTGGAGCTGAAGAGCAGAGCAGAGTTTGTACAGTAATGATTCTCATTAGATCAACATAGGCAACCACAATACATACAAATAAGCTGTTTGTTCTTTGTTTCAGCATGAAGGGGACTACAATCCTTTCACGTTATATGTATGGAAATTAGTTTCCTGGAAAAACTGGATAGAAAGTTGTCCACTGGATAGAAGGTTGCATGCGTCTTGCTTTTGTTTGTGGTTGTTGCATCCAGTGTGAATTTGGTAACACTTTATATTTGTTTATGTAGGTTTATTTCAATAGGCAACAGTTGTCATTTTTGTGAAGTGACAGTTTTGCGTGAACTTAAAGTTGTGTACTGACACATCCTGAGCTGACTTACATTAAAATATCATGACATCATATACTTCTCAGTGCACATCTGGTCATATGTAAGTCATATGTTTGTGATGATGAGGTTAACTAGAAACAATGAAAAAAATATTCAACCAACCAACCACTTTATCAAAGATGATCTATATATATATATGTTTCAACAGAAAGAGCCAAATGTGAAGTGAACTAAGTTTTAAACAAGGTTCATGAAAGCTCTGAAAATCTAACGATCCCATCAACTTCCTCTAAAACCAGACACTTTAGAGGACTGAAAGAGAGAGAGACGCAGTGAGACTGCGAAGGAGAGGGCGTGTGATACGAATAACAATAAGATGCAGATGCATGTATGACAACTCACAAGGAGAGGCTGCGTAAATGATTGCATTGAACAGGAAGCCATCAGAGGTGGAGTGAAATCTAAGAATGCCAAATATGTTTCAATGGTTCAGCCGTAGGGATGGTGGAGCATGGCAAGAAAGAACTAAATGCTTTGGGGCTGAGGTATAAACTGATATGCAGATTATCCCCCCCAACCTCTCTTTCACACTCACACACACACACACACACACACACACACACACACACACACACACACACACACACACTTAGTATCTACAAGGACTAGTCAAGGATCCTAGCTAACTAGAATTACGTAGATTTATAGTGCAAATCAGTAAATTAACTAACTAGGATTCCCCTTGCTGTGTTTAATGAATGTGTAATTTCTAATGAATAGTAGTTTTATTTAGGTAATAAATCTTCATACAAACAATATAAACAGAATGGCACTGGGCCTATCATGTGCTTCTAATATGCTTATATTTGATTTGGAAGTAAATTACATTATGTGTTTTAGATTTAGGAAGCTCCACAGGAAAAGTCAGGCAGCTAAATCAATTTCACATGATAGAAAATTCTAGCGCTTTCCCCAAGAGAATGGTTTTCTACCAAATTAAAGAACTGAGACAGTCAATAACAGTGTGCGAGACAGAGCAAGAAAGACACACAGAGAGGGAAAGGGAGATAGACGGGAACTAGTTTACCTTGATAAGGTCACCCAGCAGTTTGTTGGCCTCGGCATATGCTTTCTTCACCTCTTTAAACTTGTTGCCCAGACCCATGCTATGAGCCTGGAAGTGCAGGTTAGTATACTGGCCTCCTGGGATCTCGTTCTCATAGACATCAGCATTCCCAGACTTCATAGTGGCAGTACAGTCAAAAGGAGCATACAGACCACGAGTGACCTCCCAATACTCGCTGTAGTCAAACACATTCTCCAGAGAGATCCCTGAGAGAGCATAGAGAGATGAAGAGATTAGATATATATTGCCAGCAAATATACTGACCAGTATAACTATCAAGCTTCTCTTTCTGTTTTGTGAAAAAAATAGGATACAAAAATGACATTTAAGGTAGTAAAACATAACATTCCATATATTTTAAAAATAGAAGAAAAGAGAGAGAGAGAGATAGTTTTGGATAAAAGTCCTTCTTCATCTGTGCAAGGACCATGCTTATGATTTTTGTTCTAAAATCATTACAGTCATTGCACAGGGTTCCAAGAATATCGATGATCTCTTTTTGCTGAAATGGCCTCACTTCACTGAGGAACAGGCTGTGCAATTATGTCATTAATGTTATATCCATTGCTGTTGAAGTGGCTCACCACTGGAAATTTGCATTTGTATGGTATGACGGTGCTTAACTAAATGCAGCGATCGGCCATTCTTTTCTTAGTTTCCCCATGTACATCAGTGTTTGTGTTGCTAGCTGTTGTTATGGAAGAAATGAAGTGAAGAAATTTAAGGAAACATGACCTGGATTATCTTCCAGATTATCTTTATTACCTTATCTTCCAATTCATACTTAAAGTGAGGAAAAAGAGCTCATCTACACTCTCAGAACTTTAACACCCCATAGAATTAATGTCACGTTTTGACAAAAACGATCATACCACAGTGCTGTTGAATTCTCGAATCAGAAGAGATTTATAGGTTTAATAGGTTTATATCAATGTGCTTGTTATATTACATTATAATGCCTACATAATCCACATAATGTAAGTCTAATAATAAACAGATTTATAAGAAGCATGTTGTTATTTACCAAAAAAAAAAAAAAAGTAGACTCGTTGATATGTGAAGCTTCCTGTAAGGAGACATTTTTATAACATTTAGAGGAGTCACAAGGAGTCTCCAGTGTCAGCACTTGCTATTAATATTCCACCTCGGGAAAGTCTTCAGGACAGAGGACTTTGCACTTTCCAGTTTCTCAGTAACATGTCAAGCTACATTTTTTGTCTTATTAACTTCAACAGCGATAAAAAAGAGAGGTTTGTGAGGGAACGACTGTTTATAGCTGCTGTAAAATAAAATGATAAGAGGAACTAACTAACTTCCAAAACATTACATGTATAAATGCTAAAAAAGTGTGATCTGTCAGCCATTAATAAATTAAAAATTGCAATTATTTGGCAAATCTCTGTGATAAGCAGAATAGCACATTTCAGACCATCCTGGTATATGAAAATTTGGCATGGTAATAGCCCTCTGCTGAATGTCAGGCCATAATACATCACCCCAGTGTGGATTATTTTCCTATAACAGCACACGGACTGTTGTGTGTTCTTCCTTACTTCATGTACATCCTAACCATTTTGAACATCCTATGGTAATCCCTTTTCTCTGAGAGATCAATAACTGTATGTCTACAAAGTCACCTATATGGTAGGTTTACCTGATTAAATGCCTGATATTATATTAGATTTGGGTATAGAGTATACCCAGTGTATCCATTGGATAAGGGAAAAGAGGGAAAAACAAAACAACGGCATTAACAATGGATGATTGTGAATCAAAAACAGACAGAAAGAGACAGTTTGTTAATTAAATTACAGGGAATTGAGCACTTAACCATACTAAAGACACACACAGTGGAAATTTCCATTAACAAAACAGTGAGAGAAATGAATGTTTGTTAATGGCCATGTGACCAACAGTGAACAGCTAACAACACAAAATTACATAGGACGCATGAATGCGAGAGCTGTGTTGTGGCTAATGGGAGCTGGTTATTCTGTCCATCTCTCGAGACATTAAAGCCTGATAGTGATCCAGAGCCAATTGTGCTTGGATCTCTCTCCAAACACACCATCAATCAATAACACACCCACGCTAATGTCAGAGAACGGCAATCAATGCTGATTTAATTAAGCCCCTTGCTAACAGCCCATACAGTTAGGGGCACCTTTCACCTCTCCCTCTCTCTCTCTCTCTCCCCGTCTCTCTCTCTCACTCACTCACTTACTCACACACACATGCACACACACACACTCACAGTGACTGCAGCACATTAGAAGGCATTATTCTACTGTGATCTGGTTTGTGACATGGGCCATTAGTACATAATGAAGTCACCACTAAGTTGTATTTGATTTGGTTGAGATTGTGTTCGTGTGAGTGTGAGTGAGGATAAGAAAGTGAGAGGAGTGAACGATTAATGGAGGACACACAAAAGCATATATTCCAAATGATAATCTGGAAAATATGTGTGAACAATAGCATCAGTCTCAGAAAATCTACACACACACACACCAGTAAAACTGTACACACAAAAAAAGACAAAAATGGTTAAATATATTTTTCTTCTACCAGAAGAAGAATTGCTAAGCTGGGCTGCAATTTTAGCTCCAGGGTCAGAAAAAATGGTCTGCGCACTCTGTAGGTTCACTTTCAACAGAAACACATGAATAACAGAGAGAAAAAGTTACAGAGAAAACAGTGGATAAATGCTTCCCAGGGGATTTATGTTGCAACGTGTACTTAGTGGGAGAGAACAGGGTGCAGAGATGGTGTGAGAAGAATGACAACTATGGTCAGATAGGTGACAGAAGGAGGAAGGGAAAGTGCCAGTTAATGAAAGAGTGATGCAGAATATACTGGAGAAGGAGAAAAACAGGAGCAACACAGCAAAAAACAATGGGGTTATAAAAGACAGAATGCAGTGCAACGTAAAGAGGCAGCAAGGGAGAGAGAGAAGAAAAATGAAGACAAAGAGTGTCTGAAATGAGGTGAAGGCAGAGGCGATGTCTCACTGAAAATGAAAAAAAAAAAAGAATGAGAGAGAATGACAAAGATATGGGGAAAAAGAAGGAAAAAAAAGGCAAAAACAGAACCAATATTAGGGACAGAGTTGCCATTTTTAGCCCCTCAACTTTCCTACACGTATGAAACAGGTGCCAAAACAATTACTCTGACTTCTCAACTTCATATCTTCATCAACTTGCAGACAACTCTATCCAGTGTGACTTATAAATGTGCTGATAAACAGCTGAAGGCATAGCAATACAAGGTACAGAAACTGTAAGGACACATAACCTGAAAGACTAGAGACTAGCGTGGACTAGCTACTCAGTCAATACACAGACAAATTTAAACCTAAGTATAAAGAAAACATTGGTAAATTAGTACAGGACATTTACATAAGCACTGGCTGTGTATTAAGCTGTGTATTAAGCTAAAAATCATTTATTAAATTCTCTGATAAAATCTCTGATAAAATCTCTGATACAGTATAAAAAGAGAATAATGGATTTGGGTAACCATTCAGTTAAGGATAGTGTTTATAGGGCTACAGGACACCTTAATATGACATTCCTTGCAACTGACATAAAGTTACATAAACCTTTATAATAGGTATCAGCTATTCAGCTAGATCATAAAGCTTAATAATAATACTTATGCAAAGTGACTTGAATTGATAACTAACTCTGTAGCATAGTGTAGTTCTGATATATCAGATCTCTCTCTCTCTCTCTCTCTCTCTCTCTCTGAGGTATCTCAGTCTCATTCTTTAATAGTGATGTGAGATTGCCATGTGGGGTCAATTGTGAAAATGAACAAAGCACTTCCTAAAAACCTCCTAAACTCAACATCAACCTACTGTATAACACTCTTTTGATGGTGACACTCATGACACCTAATGACAGTACTATATCTATATGTGTGTGTGTATGTGTATATGTGTGTGTGTGAGAGAGAGAGAGAGAGTTTGGGTTTGATGAAATTATGGCCACATGTGAGTCTGACATTCCAGAAGTACTCCCAGCTATAAAGTCGCCATCACATCACATCCCACATCACATACAGTGGTTTGTGGAAGTTGTAGCTTGAATGTAATGTGTCAGATTGGAGTGGTGTGATGCCGAGTAGGTAAAGCAGAACTGCTCTTTATATAGGTTAACATTCATTAGCTGCAGACGGCTTCGTTTCAGTTAAATTAATCTAAATTAGGAATATAGGCCTAGTTTTACATTTCTTTGCAGGGGGATGGATGCATCCCCTGTGTTCCCCATGTCCATGTACCACCAGCGAATCATGAGGAACCAAATAAAAACAGACTCTAAACAATGTGCATAGGATAAAGACGGGATAAATATAGAGTAATGGCAATGAACTCCGTGCAGGAGTCTCATTCTTGGCTGCTTTGATCACAGGGGTGAAATAAACAGTAATGAAAGCAACAGGAGTCTCATTAACAACATGCATCCCATCCACTGAACTTTTACTCGTGTGTCTGCTTGTGCCGACAGCTCCTAGACATCTCAATTAACTAACGCTCTTACATGTTATTAAGAGAGCATGTGAGAGAAGCAGAGCTAGAGAGAGAGAGAGGCAGTGGAGGTCAGGGACTGAGAAATTAATAAAGGTCCAGAGTGAGCAATTCCCATAACAAAGTTGCTTATAAATGAAACCATCCAGTCATAGATGCATGCATGTGCTCTCTCTCTCTCTCTCTCTCTCTCTCTCTCACACACACACACACACACAAACACACACACTTCCCTGCTTCAGAAACATTTACGTACACAGGTGGCGCAACTATTTCTTAATCTAATTAATTAACCATCTTCATTAATTTTGCATTCTGTCCTCTTGCGCTTGCTGTCATTCTCTCTCTCTCTCCTCTCTCTCTCTCTCTCTCTCCCTCTATCTCTCTGCCAAGAGTAATAGGCTGTAGATGCTTAAGATATCTCGTATTATAGAATGCTGTATACGAGAGTGGAGGGTGTAAGTGAAACTAAAGCAAAGCACCACTGACTTCCTCCAACCCCATCATCCCACTGGCACACAGGACTGAGAGAGAGAGAGAGAGAGAGAGAGAGAGAGAGAGAGAGAGAGAGAAAATGGGGGAAAGAGGAAGACTCATGAAGACTCACAGGCCAGTGCTGTGTTCAAACTGAAGCACTGGAGGGAAGGAAGGTCAAAGGATTAGTGCAATAAAATAGAGAAAGCAGAAGAGGGAAGAGAGAGGAATGCAGCAAAATGTGTGTATGTACACACAAGAGGCTCTGGAAAGTCTTTTTCGTTCTGTCTCTATTCACCGTCCTGACAAATAAAAGTACATTTGCACTGGCATAAACCATGGCCAGAGACGCTGAGTTTAAGTGAAATAACAAATACAGAAAAGAAGTAGAGAAGCTGTAATGTAACAGCAGTGTTTAGATTAAAGGAATATTCTAGCCAACAGATATGTAGTGTATGTGTGATTACCATGCACAAGAAGTTCTGCATATTCCATATACCGAGAAAAGGACTGATAACTGGTTTCCTCTAAACACTACAATAGAAATCTAAGCACAGTTACTGAATTATTACCAAATCACACCAATTACACTCTAGCTATAAAGGTCTTAGGATAAGACAGACACGAGAGAATGCTATTTTTCTTTGTTCATGCATAACCAGGCTGAAACTGAATGCTTACTTTGAGCAACAAATTTTTCTCTCTGATAAAGTAGCTCCATCTCTGAAAGGATGAATTGTACAGATTGAGAGCTTAATTTAGAGCCTAATTCTATGACTGCAACATTTATGAAAAAGTCTTTTACAAAAACATGTTTTTTTTTTTTTGCATAGATGTTTATTCATTACTCTAACAATCTGCCCTTAGATTTCCATAAGTGAATTTTGAATCAATGGGATTTCTGTTCTTTTCTTAATACTGGGAAACACATTGAGATTCTTTTCTGTGGTAATTACACATACTGTACACTGCAGATACAGTACACCGAGACAAAGTTGAAAAGTGCTGGAGTATTTTTTTAATAACAAAAAAGATTTTTTAAAAATCTATTGTTATACACAAGTGTTATGAAATGAACCTGAACCACAATCAATAGTTTGTCCATCTGGGTTATTCTGATTGGCAGTTCATTATGTTTGTTGAGGTCCTCAGCGTGAGTTGTCTTTTTGCTTATGCTGCTTCTAATAA
Organism: Pangasius djambal; assembly: GCA_022985145.1. Classification (NCBI taxonomy): domain Eukaryota; kingdom Metazoa; phylum Chordata; class Actinopteri; order Siluriformes; family Pangasiidae; genus Pangasius; species Pangasius djambal. The sequence goes on from CM040978.1 coordinate 12,028,070, forward strand.
TAAAAAGGAAAACTTTTTTTTTTTTTTTTACCTGACAGTAGTGCTCTGAGAGGGTTTTAAATTTCTTGAATACAGTTCTCTTTGAGGGACCCTAATTCACTGCCCATCTGTTTGACCTCCTGATATATAACAGTACAACTGGCTGTGCGTGAGAGAGATAAAGAGAGAGAAATAAGCAGGGAATGTGATGTTAGTGGTGTCCGTGCTTTTCTAAGAAACTCTGTAATGGGGCTGTGATTAGAGAGGAGGTAGTGGCCCCCGAGATTGAGACTGTTACAACATAAGACACTAGAGTAATCTCTAGAGATCGTACACAATGTTATTTGTTTCTTTTTGTAACAACAACTATTTTTCATACAAAACCTATTGTCCCTGTATTGTGCATTGGAAATGGAAAGAAATATAATTCAAATTTTAAATACATTATATGGCACAAAGAAATAGTTTCAGCTAATAGTTACAGTTTAATAGCTCCTTCATTATATCTGTAAGTATCTATAAATTTTGGTTGTCAGTACCCGGTACTACAGTCTACAGGTGATGATTCTCCATATGGTGCTCCATTTTAGTGATCAGCAGAGTAAAGTGAAATTTTGAGAATCTGAAAGCAGGGATAAGACATATGTTACCACTGCTATGATTCCAAAATGGAAGTTTTTGGACAATGACGGAGTTTTTGTGATTTTGCCTTTATACACCACCACAATGGATTTGAAATTAAACAATCAAGATGTGATCGAAGTGTAGACTTTCAGCTTTATTTTAAGAGGTTCCACAAAAATATGGCATTTACCATTTAGGAATTACAGCCATATTAAGCAAAGTATTTCCATTTTCAGGGGCTCAAAAGTATTTGGATAATTGACTGACAAGAAGTTAATTGACCAGGTGCGGTCCATTTCCTCGTTACTTCAAGACAAATGAAGCAGATAAAAGGTCTGGAGTTGATATCAGGTATTGAGTTGGCATTTGGCAGCTGTTCAACTGGAGCTACCAATATGAAGTCCAAGGAGACCTTAATGCAAGTGAAGGAGGCCATCAGTAGGCTGAAAAAACAACATGAATCTATAATAGAGATAGCAAAAACCTTAGGTGTGGCCAAATCACTGGTGAGCTCAGCAACATCGAAAGGCCTGGAAGACCACGCAAGACAACTAAAGTGGATGATCACAGAATCCTTTCCTTGGTGAAGAAAATCCCTTCACAACATCAACAGAAGTCAAGAATACTCTGGAGAAGGAAGGCGTATCATTGTCAAAATCTACAATCAAGAGACGCCTTCATGAATGTAAATACAGAGGGTTTACACCAAGGTGCCAACCACTGGTAACATTCAAGAACAGGAAAGCCAGACTAGATTTTGGCAGAAAACATCTAAAAAAGCTTCCCATGTTCTGGAATAAGATTCTTTGGACTGATGAAACCAAGATTAACTTGTACCAGAATGATGGGAAGAGAAAAGTATGGCGAAAGAAAGGAACAGCTCATGATCCAAAGTATACCACATCATGTGTAAAACATGGTGGAGGCAGTGTTATGGCATGGGCATGTATGGCTGCCAATGGAACGGGCTCACTGGTGTTTATTGATGATGTGACTGCTGACAGAAGTAGCAAGATGAAGTCTGAGGTGTATAGGGCTATACTCTCTGCTCACATTCAGCCAAATGCTACAAAACTGATAGGACGCCGCTTCACAGTGCAGGTGGATAACGACCCTAAACATACTGCAAAAGCAACTCAAGACTTTTTGAAGGCAAAGAAATGGAATATTCTTCAATGGCCAAATCAGTCGCCTGATCTCAACCCAATAGAGCTGCTTTTCACTTACTGAAGACAAGACTGAAGGCAGAAAGACCCACAAACAAGCAGCAACTGAAGGTGGCTGCAGTGAAGGCCTGGCAAAGCATGTCCAGGGAGGAAACTCAGAATTTGAGTTTTGAGAACATGGGCTCCAGACTTCAGGCAGTCATTGACTGCAAAGGATTTTCATCCAAGTATTAAAATTATGGTTATATTTACAATTATGTCACTTTGTCCAAATACCTTTGAGCCCCTGAAAATGGACTTTGCTTAAAATGGCTGTAATTCCTAAATGGTAAATTCCATATTTTTGTGGAGCTTCTTAAAATAAAGCTGAAACTCTACACTTTGATCACATCTTACTTATGTAAGATATACATATGTTACATATATGTAACATATGTTTTGTTAGTTATCAGTTGATGAATGCAAATGCCCCCTGTAGATAACGTCTCACCATACACCGTTGACGAGAAAATAATTTAGCTACTGATATCATATTAATCCACGTATCTCTAAAACGTGAAATATATCTACATGTATACTTGGAACTGTAGGCATTGTAGTAATTTTTGTTTATGCTTATGATGTTTAATTGTTAAAATTTTTTCCAATTTATTATTGTTGTTGCTAGTTCCCACTGTTGTTGCATTTTCTCCTCTGTCCTATGACAGAGAATCCAGTGAGGAAGGATAAAAGCTCAAACACACTTTTCCTTGACATCCATGAAGCCAACCACAGCATCTTGTCAAACTGCCACCTACATTGCATCATCAAGCTTGGAGGAATGACAAAGCCAGGTTTACACTATGTCTCCTTTAGAATGATCATGATCATCTATTCATCCAACTCTGTGTTTAAAACGTTCACAGCACAGGCTTATTAGCTCAATGGAGGATATTTCATGTTCTACTTTAAATTGAAATAATATAAAGTAGGGGAGCCTGGCCATTGTTTAAAATGAGAAAAACTAAAAAAAAAAGGACCAACTCTAACTCTACAAAGCTGCTACCCTTAAATGCCAAACTGCTGAATTGTGCTGGTCAGTTTGTTGTGTGCAGTGTCTGAGAAAAACACCTGTCCAGCTGCAAAATAAAGATAAAATTTGACACTGGCAGGCAACACAGTTTGCAGTAGAACCTTGCGGTGACGTTGTTCTTAAAAAAGTGTATTACATACAGTATGTACCGGTTGTGGAGTGTTTTCTTGTGTGCACACACAGCTTCTATACTTAGCCTGACAATTTTTCTGCCACTTTATCTCACAGATAGATTTGTAAATTGAGATTCCTAAACGCTTGATCTACGCTGACCTTGCGGAAGCTTTGCTACGTCAAACATATAGTTTATGTGAAGCGACCAGGTCAAATAATGACAGAACAGACAGCATGCAATAATCAAAAAGAATACACAGAGGAGGAGAGAACCAGTTGCAAGTGACCCAGCTAACAAGGTAATGTCAAAACTATCGACGTTGTGGAAACAATAAGGTAAGAAAAAGGCTGTCATCTGTCCTATGTATGTAATACATTTGTGGTTATTTAATATCCAGTTTAGCAGGACTTAAAACTGCATGCAGTCCAACACACACAATGCTCTTACTGTAGGAACTTTTCTCAACAACACAGAATAAATTAGTAATCAAAAACCTAATTCATCCATTTGTATTCTATACACTGAAGAGGTATACAGTTACATTTAGTGTTGCAGTGTGCTAGTAAAATGCTGACTGGCTGCTGAATTTAGAAAACCCAATGTGCATGGTGAGCTACTGAATGAAAATGAATGAAAATGAGCTACTGGACAGTTGGAGTTTCAGAGGTCTGGGGAAATGCAAGAGAAGACTTGAAGACAAGAGAGAGTATGTCAAAAGATCCAGGCTGAAGGATCAATGTGTGCCAAATGATCCTATTAATGAAGTGGAGGGAAATGATGGTAAAATAAATGCTAGACAGCACTGGTTTTTTTGAATGGTAACAGATGAGTTGGTAGCACTGGTGTAGCCAGGAATTAGGATCAGAGCAACATTATTATGCTAAATAGAATCACCATCATCTGTACAATTACCTTAATAATTGCGGCATGCTTACGCATTTTGGGTGGATGCCAGACAGTAGTACAAGCAGTCATGGTGTTCAGAGTCTGTCATTTAATTATTAATATCCACTATCTACTATCAAAACAATCTTGCCATATTAAAATTAACAAACATAGGAAATAAAATACTTTTATTACAGTTCCACTGAAAATGTATAAAAATTCTATGCTAATATTAACATATTACTTTATAAAACCAGATCTACCTTTCCCCCCATTGTTCTCTAGTCTGTTCACCTGCCAATTCCCACTCACCAGCCAGTTCCCCCCTATAAACTGACAGCTACCAACCTGAAAGGTTGAAGACTAACACATGCTTCTTCCAAGACACATGATCTTTTTGAACTGCTGAACTCATGCAGCACACCATAGGACAGCATAATACACTCTGAGGAGAGCACTATCTACCCTCTTCTACAGACACAAGCTCAAAGATGCCCAAGAGTACCTAGTGTCGCTGTGATGGAGAGAGAGTATGCCGTCCCTCCCACTCAAAGAGCATGGCCAATTTTACTCCCTTGGCTCCGGATGGCTGTGGCATTGCTGGGATTCTAACATGCGAATTCCAGATGATAGGGCAAATGTGTTTCTGTTTTGCCAGATCTACCTTTCTTTTTCTTGTCTTGCAGCAGACCTCCAGTACTTCACTGACTGTCACCCCGATATGCCTGTGCTCAGAGTAGAGCTAGTTGGCTAGTAGTTTTCAAATACATGATCCTGATTGGTTAATCCTGTTTTTCACTATACAGCTTGCAGCCAGTTAAAACAGTTATTAAACAAACTAATGGATGGCGTCATTTGATGTCTGGGACAGATGTATATGGAGGAATCATACTGATGCCTTTGTTGACGTTTTATGAACATTTTAGTGCAACTACTGTGCAAAACAATATGATTTGACATGTATATATCAGCTCTGTTGGCCTCTGTTTGGCAGCCAGTTTTGCTTTTGTCCTGAACACCATCTCCCCTTCCTGTGGGAATTTTGTGCATTTTCATTTTATTCTCCTGAGGGAATTTTCTGTCAGAATCGATATGAACAGCAATCTTAGTGTTTTTTTTTCCCTGCGGTTTTGTTCAAATGCTGAGCTTTCTAAAGCTTCCATTAACCTATACCGTGGCTTCTCTCTGAGAGCTCTTCAGTCATCTCCTGTTCAACCTCAACCAGGTCTCTGCTCAATACCTGAAACAGGCTGATTGCTTCTCCTGTCCACTCCTAACACCATCAGCTGATTGCTTCTCCTGTCCACTCCTAACACCATCAGCTGCTTTATAGCATAGTCGTTTACTGAAGAGCTGAGAGGCTGTTCTGGGGGGTGACGTGGCTCGGCTTGTGTTCTCTCAGCTCTACAGCAGGGAAACTGTGTCTTATCTCAGCTGGAGCTGAGAAAAGTGTGTGTGGTGGGCCAGTCTTCATGCAGTGACAATGTTGTGAGGAGGACATCCTCCTTCTACTTTTTTCCTCTGTTGCTCAAAGAACATGTCAGATTTAGAGCATTTTCATTTTATCCCCTTTCAGAAAATAGTTTAGGGAATGAAAAAGCCTTTTAAAAATGTTTCAAGTGCAGCCTGAACCCCTGCACCATTTTGATAGATGTTGACCATTAAAATTCCGCCCAAGTCTTTGGCGCCGCTCTCGAAAATGGGCATTTGATGACCCTCACAAATCCTGTTTCACAATTTCATACACAGTAAAATCGGCAGTATTAAATAAATGCCCACTGTGTTAAATTTACTCCTGCAGAGTGTATTGATCGCTGTAGTTTTGCTTCGGAGCTGTGTCTAACAGCACCATGCTCAGCGGAAAGAGGATGGTAGTGATGCTTTGACAATTAATCTGACTACCGTTTTTTTTTAAAGTGTCTTTCAGTTTGTAAAACATTTCCTGCTGGTTTTGCAGTGAATCTCTACTGGAAAGACATCTCATAATCAGAGGGCCAATTTAGCAACACAAGCCACCAGCTGCTTTTATAAGAGTACTTCACAGTATATATTAAGATTTCATTTAAAATCACAGAAGTTTCTGCTTTTTATCTAATATGAGAGTGAGGAAATATCTGTTCAGATGAAAATCAGTATTTCCTTTTGATTTTTGGACACATACTACCTGTTCTCTCTGCTTCTTTATTTATTCCGAAGGGCTTAAATGTACTCACGCTGTCTTCCTGTTGTGTTTCTGCTATGTTTTACTTCTCTTTCCCGTTCCCAGGACATTATACTGTGATATGCTTTTGCTTTAAAGCATCTGAAGTCTATACTACCTGGTTCCTAGTTTTATTTTGATCATCTCTGATGTTTATTTTACCATAGTGTTCAAAAAGGCTGAAATTTCAGAAGTTGATCTGAATCGAGATGTCTCTTTTTGGCTTATGTATATAGGCAGGGAATTGCACATCACTGCTACAGAGGCAGATCAATATGGTTATTTGGTTAAAATATACAATAACGGTCATAAAGCTATATGACCCCTACATAAGCTCTTCCTGACATAAACCTTTCAGATTCTTCAGCATTAGATACATAATAAACTTCACAATACCCAGTAATTTGATAGAAAACATAGAAACAATATTTTCAGCCATTTCTGAATTATTGTTTACAGTCACAGGTATTCTGACTCAAAGTTTGACTTAATTTTAATGCCATAACACATAAAAACTGTGATTTCATTGACAGGTATCTCACTTACCAGTGTCGTGTTTGGTGCCTTTGGTGCAGGCCACTATAGCGCCCATGCTGGGCTGAGATGTCATGCCAGCCATGGAGTCCACTGCCACATCTACGATATCAGCACCCGCCTCAGCGCATGCCAACATGGCCGCCACACCTACACCTGCTGTATCATGAGTGTGTATGTGGATGGGAACTTCTGGGAATCTATCTCTCAGAGCTGTGATCAGCAATTGACTCGCCTCAGGTTTTAACAAACCAGCCATATCCTAGAGAGAGACTCTCAATATCACTACATTGCCTGTTTTATGTCATAGTATGTGTATATGTGTACATCTCTTACATCTGTTACATTTCCACATGCACACGTTACCTTTATAGCCAGTATATGTGTCCCTGCCTTCACAAGTTCCTCTGCTAGCTGCAGATAGTATTCCAGTGAGTATTTCTGTCTCATGGGATCAGAGACGTCTCCTGTGTAAGAGACGGCTGCTTCCACCACACCTCCAGCTGCGCCAGCAGCCTCCATCCCCATCAGCATGTTAGGTAGGTAGTTTAGAGAGTCAAATACCCGAAAGATGTCCATACCATTCTCCTTCGCCACTTCACAAAACCTAAATGTAGAGATTGGGAGGAAAGACGTGTCAAAAGCATCATTTTTAAAAGCTTCAACTGAATTCTTAGTTGTTACATATAAAATAATTCACTTGGTTTGGAGTAAGTTAGCAGTTGGTTGAGGTAGCCCATGTACACTGAAGTGGGGTGGCATCAATAGAGGATGTAAGGGCAGGAAATACTGTTTTGCCATTGTGTATGTATGTATGTGCTAAAATGAGTTCTGGAGCCTTGTTAACTTGTTCCTAAGTTCTGAGCCTTGTTATCTTGTTTTGGTCTTGCCCGTGTTTTGATCCTTTACGCTTTTTGATTATCCCTGTCTGGTTTTGTCTATTTTGAATGTTTACTGGTATAGACCTAAACCCTATTGTGACTATGACTTTGGATGTGTTTAATAAACAATGGATGCTAACACATCTCCTGAGTCTAACCTGTTACATGCATACACAATTTTAGACCAAACATGTTTTGAAAATCTCACTACACCAGTGGATTTTGATTGTCATACCTTTTACATTTCATGCTTCTGTGAGATATAGCAGTTACATCTTGTTAACTTGATGCTGTGCTCTGTATCAGATGACTTTTCAGGTTGACAGCAGTGACAACATTGATACATTAATGTAAGTAATTTTAGTCTACTCTGATTTTGGAAATCACACTGCACTAGAGCATTTTGGATTATGTGCCACTCACACCCACCTCAGTACAGGTAATTCCTGGCCTTGAAGAATAGTAATTGAGTACAAACAGGGGTAAAAAATGGATAATGCTTGTTCTGGCACAAAAGTAAAAAGAGCACAAGAGGCCAAGTGGGAAAAGCCAGTGATGAAAAGACATATTTCAGGATTATGTTTACTGCTAATTACTCTCTGGAAAAGTTAATGGCCAATTCATACAGTCATAATATCCATGTGTGTGTGACAGTGGGAGATGGAGAGCATATGAATAGAGAAAGGATATTACATGACATAAGGATATTCATTATACGTGGACAAGAGAATAGTGTAATGTAATACTTGAGGAACCTGATATCATATATATATATATATATATATATATATATATATATATATATATATATATATATATGAATTCATATGATTTTGAATAAGCAAGCGCAATGTGGTTGGATTTTGTTCATTTTCAGAGATATGAATTAATCATAAAGACACAGCTTTTAATCTAACCATGACCCTTTTATACAAACTGAGTTGTGTGAATTTTTATAGATTTGGAAACGTGAGATCATGTTGACTTGGTATATACTTGCTACCAATTTTAAAATAATACTGAAGGTGTTGGGACACATGGGAATGATGCAGCTTCTTTGTCTTACCACTTCAAATTCTATTACAGTGTCACATATAACCTCAGTGCATGGTGCATTACCCAGCATGACCTGAACTGCTGATGCTTTTATTGTGGCATGTGTTTTTGGTTTGGCTTTGGTCCTATATTCACCTCTGTTTTACTATTGGTTTAATTCCTGATTGTGTTCACCTGTTCTATGTTTCGATCCTGATTGGTCTATTTATTCCCTACTGTATCACTGTCTCATTGTTAAGTCTCCTCAATGTTACTGTGCATGTGTTACATTAATTATGAGCCTTTTCCTTTTTTCTGTATTTCTTGTTTTTGACTCTCGCTTAATCTCTGGATTATAGATCTAGCTTTTAATGCTGCCTGCTTGTGATTTGACCTATGCTGTGGATCATGACTACAAGTATAAAATTCACGCGAATAAAAAAGCCGCTAAGTTTATGCACTTGCATCCTGCCCCTGCATGTACAGTACATTACACAGAAGCAAGTTTTGAATGTACTTTGAGTTTGCAAAGTTGAATGCTTGCATGTGTGTATGTTTGTACTTGAATACGGCGTTGTCAGGGTAGTTGGTGTAACCCACTGCATTAGCTCCTCTCAGCAACATCTGGAAAGGCACATTGGGTATTAGTTTTCTCAGCTGCTGCAGTCTACGCCATGGACACTCTGACAGGAAACGCATAGCCACATCAAATGTAGCACCTACAAAGAAAGCAGGGAGAGGTACAGACACAGAAGCATTTGTTAAAATACTCGATTTAACCTCAGGAACATTCAAACACAACAGCTATTTTGCTCTTAAGTGCACGCGGTGGTAAAAGTAACACTTACCTAAATTAGAGTAGATAGGCTTTATTATCACAGTACAATTTTTTCATGTTCATAATGCAAGTGAAAAATTATGTTGCTGCATGTAAATGAAAGACATATGTTTAGTATTTTCATGACCATCAGCACTGAGCTGTCCTGTGCTTATACCAGGAGCCCTCTTCACACTAGGCTGAACATCCTTTCAATACGTGTCACCCAGAATAGGATGAGTTATCTTTTCAGTCTGGTTCTTTCCTCATATCATTTGTTTGTTGCCATTGTTACTTCGGGCTTGTTCATAAGGGATCTTAGAATAAATTACATCCTTATATCTGTTAAGCTGCTTTGTGACAATGTCTACTGTTAAAAGTGCTATACGAATAAAATTGAATTGAACTGAATTAATTGTATGAATGAATACATTATCAAAAGATGTGGTTAATCATCCAGTTGAATCCGTTTCTCTCATCCCTTTTTTGTGTGCACTGTTTTTTTAATGCATTTTTGTTGTGCTTTTGTGGGTGTTAACCCACATGTACGAGCCTCTAGAACATCACTTTTGTATCGGCCAACTCCATGTCTTGATTAGGGCAAATGCCTGATTTTTAATATTTAATACATTTTTAATTATTTAATAAATAATAAATAATTGATTATTTATTAAATTATTTAATAAATAATAAATAAAATAGACATTTTATTTGTTATTTATTATTAGACATTTTATTAGACACAACCGTGCTGTTTATTCATAAAATGTGTGTTGAACTGGGGCGAAATACATAATGCTCATTGACAAAGCTGTGTAAGAAATGGTACAGGATTTTATGACTGTTCTTCAAAGCAGGAATATACAGTTTTTGGTCTTGTGTTTGCTCTAAGAAAGGGTCCAAATAGATCGCATAGGCACTATCATCATCACATTTTTGGGCCAAAGATTACAATGTGTTCATTTCCGACCATAAAAATAGCATTTCAGATGAGTAACTGGCAAGTGAGCAGTGTCTTTAGACTTCTGACTGTAATCACCAAACCTTCATTGTTCTTCAGTAGTGATAGACTTTCAAATTGTAATTAAACTAATTGGTATAAAATATTCATAATAACAATTAGCATGTAATAATGAGAAACCTTCTTAACCATTTTGTTATAATTGTTCCACTCATGATGGAACAAAGATTAAAGGCACAGAGATGTGTAAAGAGACACTCCCTTTGTCTTTGTGGATGATAACGGCTTCAGCCTCATTAAACACAGTAAC
>CM040978.1:12042449-12083206 GCA_022985145.1 Pangasius djambal
CACACACACACACACACACACACACACACACACACACACACACACACACACACACACAGACTAAGTGGGACTTGGAAGTATCCCAGAGGCATTGGGTTATACCCAGTACAGATGTGGCCCACTTAAACACATTCACACACACCTACACTCAGATATAAACCTACAGAATGTGAGACAAACAGAGACTCACATACACTTTCATACTTTCACATAGTAAGCAAACTAAAAATGTACCCAAGCCAAGAATACAAATACAAAATACAAATTCAGTGTGTACAGATAACAGACACACATATAAACACTGTGGAGGATGGTATGTACCTAAACCTCTGTAATGAGATTTCTACCATGGATGCTTCCTCTCTTTCATCAGGCTGAGAGAGGGAGAAATGCAAGGGATTAGACCTATATCATCCATCGGGCTGGGAGCAGAGGAGGAGTAGCCCACTGTCATTCAGCCAGACTTGTGGGGATGTGTGTGTGTGTGTGTGTGTGTGTGTGTGTGTGTGAAGGCAGGAGTGCTGCTAACCATAAGTCAGGTTAAACAGGATGTGTTTGGAATAAGTTCTCTTTTTCTGGCTTGACCATTTTTGCAGGCTACATTGTTAACTGAGGCTTTGTCTCCTCAGAAGCGAAGCCTCATTTGATTTGCTCCAAATATTCACAATGGTCACGTTTCACTGAGGATAGAATATAAATTTGCAGTTGGCAGTAGGATTGTTGTCTTCTCATATATGTGCACTTCTGTAACCCCAGAACTGTTGAATTTCACTTTGTCTTTGTGTACAGTACTACACCTGATTGAAAGTGTTACATATTCTAAGAACCTGAAAGAAATCAAATTTTAAAATCAAATTTAATATAAGTGCTGCTAATTATTCGTTGGCTCAAACCTAGGACAAAGCAACTAACAACTGCTCAGTATTTACTAATGGGATGGACTTAACGCCAATAAAGTTCACTAAATTGCATGTGCAATCAGATAAATTGTGCAAAACAGTTAGTGAGTGTGCAGGTGTGTGCAGGCCATTTTAAAAAGAAGAATTTGATAAATTAGCTTAAATTAGATTTTTTGCATGTGCTAAATGTTCACTTCTAAAAGGCGCTGAAAATTACCACATGTATGTGTAATTACTCAAGTATAACTCTGACTAAGGGCAGTATAACGTGTTCAAAATACAATACGAAAAAAAAAATAAAATAGTGCAAACATACAGTAAGAGTGATATCAATACAGTATATGCAAAAAATCTTTTCAAAAGGCTCTTTAAATGCATTAAATATGACACTAACTTCACTGTGGTCATATTCAATTTCTCAGTTCTCATATTTCAAATTAAAAGATAAAAAGGAACATAAAACACATAAAAAGGAAAACCTTGCAAAGGTATGGCAAAGGTTTGGCAAAAAAAAAAATATATATTTTTTAAGTCAAAGAAGTAAACACAACCACTGCAATATTTGCAGAAAAGTATTTTGTATTTTGCAGAGAAGTGGTTGTGTTTACTTCTTTTCACTTAAGAAATCAATAAAATATGTAATTTGGCCAGGGGTGCCCAAACTTTTGCATACGACTGTAAAATGAGGTGTTAAACATGCAAACTGAGTTATTTTTCTGATTTGTAACACACAATCCATCATAGACCCTGTCAGTATAATAAAAAAAATAAATCAAGGTCCTAGAGACCACATTTGGAGGTGGGTGTGTCCAATTTAACAGATAACCGAATAAGACACATATGGCTGGTGGAATATATAAACCTGCATAAGCAGGCAGATTTGGAGTATTGTGCTGTTACATGTGTTACTGGTGGTTTTAAATCACACCAACCTGAATATATAAAGAGTTTTGTGCTTTCGGTTCACTTAGTGTGAGTCGTGTCTTTTGCGCCTCTTCCCTCACCAGGTACATTTGGAAACAGTGCAATAATGAAAAATCCGTGTTTTGTTTTGGAAAACGTGTGTAATTCTAAACACATTGCAGACATAAGAATCCAGAAAGTGAAAGTGCAAAGATTTTTTTTTTTAGTGTGTCGTAGCAGAACTATGTTCCAAATGGTTTCATTGGTAACTGAACATTAATTATATGAACATAATCTCTTTTTCTGTAGCCATACATATAAAAACAACCATTTGTTAGAGACATTAAATAGCACATGCAATGACAAAGTCAGTAATTACTATCAGCCTTGATAAATGGGAATAGGTGGTGCATTACAATAATGTCCGCCCAGTATTTTGTGCTTTGAGTGGGAAACTCCCCTTAATACGTGTGTGTGTGTGTGTATGGTCATACCTAGAGGGACAGGAGGAATGACCGGGTCTGTGGTAGAAGGCTTGGCTTTGACTGGGATTGGTGTCGTCGGCCCATTTACCATCACATGTCCTGCAGAAAACATATCCACACATACGCTTAACGATCTCACACACACTCATAGTCCTACAAATAAACAAATCTACTGACAACGGAGAATAATTTTCAGTATTTTAGAGAAGATTAAGATGCTAATAAAGCCATGTACACTAACCCAGATAATGCAGAAGTTTCTGTGCACGGTTCTGTGTGGGTTTGAGGTTGAACAGGGCCTGATTCTCATCGATAAACTGTGTGTCCACCGTGCTGTGCAGAAACTGATTATTACTCAAAACGTTCTGCAGGAAGGGAATGTTTGTCTGAATGGAGAAGAGAGAGAGAGAGAGAGAGAGAGAGAGAGAGAGAGAGAATTGTAATTGTAACCCAGTGTAGACCTGGACACACTGACACACACAATATTCAATATTCCTATAAACTTTAGATAATGGGCCTGTGCACTTGGTCCCAAGAGACTGATTCTCTGAAGTAATGCCACATGTTCTACTAAAAAGTCCCTAAGAAACTGTGTACATGTACCCAAACCAGCCCACCTGCACATCCACACCTACACCTACACACACACACACACATACAGATTATGCATGTTAATGTGCAAAGTCATTAGAGCACAGGTGTAATGCAACTCACAGAAGTAAATATAAATCACGTAAACATTAAGGAATCCAAAAGCACATTTCCAAAAATACTACATCCTCTAGAGATGATTATTCAAGAGACAAACTTTTTGCCTCTTGAATAATTACTTATTGTTTATTTTTACTGTCCAAAGACCCAATGTGCCAACATACAGTATGTTATATATGTTATAAAGAATTAAGAAATATGGCATTAATCAGGTCTCTCAGGTTCATAATGACAAATCTCCAAGTTTTAATCCCTTCACAATTCACCAAATACACAAATATTACCCAGCTGTAATTTCTTCCTCTGCCTTTCCCCTGAACTGTGACATAACATAAACCTCTCTCAGCCCCAGACTGAGGATTAGATAAGGCCGTGCATCCTTTAAACACTGTGTATCACAGAGACTTCTACATGCCCTTAACTCTACATTCCTGCTGAGGAGCTGTAGTACAGCATCACTCACTCTGCTATCTCTCACCATCACACTAACCCTGAGGAATGTGTGATGTGGGCGACTGATCAATAACATATGGTGTTTAGCTTGAAAAAAAAAAAGCATGGATCTAGAGAGACATTTTTTTTTTACTACTATCTGTTACTAAAATATGATCTAGACAGAGCTAGTGTGCAAACTCAGAGAAGTCTGACCACTGGAGTCTTGTGTATGAACAGACCGTTTATAACTTATATAATGTAAGTCGTGCTGGATAAGGGCATCTGCCAAATGCCATAAATGTAAATGTAAATAACTTAGAGGCCATGCTGCCTTTCCTTCTGTCTATACATTTCTCTGACTAGTGATGACACATGAAGCTGATGTCATTCCCACCTAAATACCAAGCGATATCTCAGTACCTATGATATTTTGCTTGATATGATGCAATATTTACCTCAGTGCAACAAACAATTTGAACTCCATATTAAAAGGTACAGTATATTAAATTACGTGCCAGACACCTCTGGATATTGGATCACTGCAGTCCACTACATGAATAAAGACTATTCTGAATTATGTTTTTTGTGTAATTGTGAGAGTGATGTATGAATACACTGAGTCACCAGTGTATTAGTTATCTATCTGCTGTATAGTTATTGTCTATGCAGGAGCAGATAAACTAGCATTTTTTATGTGAGAAAAATATAGATATAGATAGGTAAATAGACAGGTGTGTCTAATAACCTAAAAGCTTAACATGCAACATTCTTAAAAATATGCCACAAAGATGAATTCGTTTGCATATTGTGACATTATTTGAACAATTCGACATTAGAATCATATTATACGCATTTCTGAACGGCAATTTTGCACTTCACGTCCCTGACCCATATCCACGTGTGTGTTTATCAAAGGTTTTTGAGAAAATAAATGTGCAGTAGAAAAAGAAAGTATTTTGCGAAAGAGTTATAAATATTCAAATAACAGCAGATTTCCATCTTGGCAGAAAAATTAGGTACGTTTTGTGAACAAAGGTGAAAATAACTGTGTTTGTGAAGCAAAGGTGAAGTGCAAAAAGACAGCAGAAGCACCAGAAGCTTTGGGAATGGTTTGTGTTAGAAGAAACGGGCCTTTTAGAAGGAGGACATATTGCACTCTTTGGGTTTTTTGTTATAGTACAGATGGACAAAAATGGAAATTGTTTTAATCAAAAACCAGAAGGCATCTAAACAAGGTTACACAAAAACACACAAAAGAGATTTTGCATGACGTTTTAGCATTAACCGGAAGGTACAAATCAATACCATCATTATCTACAGGTTCAATAGTGTGCACCTACCCATAGCCTGTAACACCCCCTTATAAACAGACACATGAACACACACACAGAGTTTGAAAGGTCATCGCTTTGCAGTTGAGCCAATAAAACCAGGGCATAAGGTTAAATGGAATAATAACTAAAAACCCAATTACACAGAAAGTGAAAGTGGGGGTGTTCTCTAATGCTCAACATCGGCTTGTGACCATAGATTTAGCGAGGCAGACCAACATTAATAATGATGAAGTGTCAAACAAATTTAGGTCGAGAGGCTAACACAAATGTCTTATGCTATAGGTTACAATCTTGTGAATTTTTAAAGTAACCCTATAACAGACAGTTGAGAGTTGAGAGTTTTTCAGATGTAGTTTGACTGGAAATTTTACTGAAACCTGTAAACCCTAGTTAATGATATTACCTAGAACACGGTTGAACTAAAACTTGTTTTGATCTAAACTGTGTATGAGGTAAAATCATTAACCAGGATTTACAGATTTCAGGTTTCAGGTTCTGTACATCACAGAGACAGTGTCTGCACTTACACTTTGCCTTTTTGTGGAAATTTAATTGTGATTTTGTTTTTGCTATGAAACAAGATCTTGGTGGTCATGGTATAGTTTTAAACTACATCGATTTAGCAACCTTGTCAGTAGCTGTCAGTTCACTGCTCCGCCACTGAAAAGTGAGCATGGGGCAGAGAAAATGCTGTCCCTACAGACCTCTTCAGCACTTGTTGACCACTGTAGCTGCAATAATAACTCTATGGAAGCTAAGTGGGGCAATGCGCATGCTGCCCCATGATTGTGCATCATTTAGAACCATGATCAAATCAACGGGACGTTGGCTTATATCTGTCAAATAACATTTTTTGTAAATCGGTGGTCACTCAAAACAAGTATCTAGTATTTTAAGAGAATTTGTTGCATGGCTGATATAAAGCTCGGACTCTACCCAACCTAGCCCTATGGATGAGCCACTACTGTGCTAGTCGGATGCAAGGAGATGTGCTCAGCAGTTCTGGAAACAAAGAAGCAGTCTTGTGCACCGACATAAGACATCATCAGAGACACACACACACACACACACACACACACAGAAAGTTTAGCTTTTGTTTTGAGATGAATTAACCATGAAAAGCATCCTGTCAACTAATCTGTCTCCCACTCAGTGTGTTCTCTCACTGCCTGAACTGCAGAGATATGTCAACAAACATGATAACTAGAAAACAGCAGTAGCGTAGTTGGTAACACGTTATTTAAACCGTATTTACACAGGGCCTTTAAAACACATTTATAAGCTATGAATAAATCTTCTATTTAGAAATGCTGGAGAATTTATGACAGGCCAAAAACATTAGCCGTTTTATGCGACTTTGTCTTTACATGAAAGAGAGAAGAGAGAACAGCTCTCAATTATACTTATGGGATGTTTTCTCGATTTACGGGACATTATGTGTGAATTGATTAACAGTTTTGCTGTACTTTTTTTAATCATGATGCAGAATAATAATTTGTACAGTCATAACACATAGAATGCAGGTAATACATAGTATTTTATATTCGGGTTGTAAATGTAATTTTTTTTGTTTTACCTCTTTAGTTTGAAGGTATTATAATCATTCATCAGGCTAGCATATGGGATTCATAAATAAGTAGAGCTGTATTGGAGTGGTGCTTCATAATAGCCTTTAATGGAAACAAATCACCAGGAATTCAGCAGAAGAGCATTCAATTCGAAGCTCCAGTAAGACGTATAAAGTAGATACATTAAATACACTCCAACAAAAGTGTCAAACAGATGACTCATAATAATAATTAAGGAGTTTTCATACTTCTTTCCTTTCATTCTCTTTCAAGATAAAGTAATATCATGGGTTTTGACATAAGACTTACATAAATTTTCCAGTATTTCTTCAATAAAAATGTATGCAGTGCTTATGGATGTGCTATGAAGGCCCAAAGTAGGTACCTTTCAAATAAGGTGTTGCTGCATAGTCAAAACAAAGCGCACACACACACACACACACACACACACACCCCTAATCCTATAGACACATCATTATTGGCAGATATGACATGCACACACACTTACTCATTTGCTGGAGATTGCTTTAGATTTGCCTGAGTTTGAATGTAATTTCTTTTTGATTATGTCAGCCTTGAACACGCGGCGAGCATGAAACAAGGAGAAAGTAGCTGTCATAATGAGCACAGGAAGGTAGCTGATAAAGTTGGGCTGCTAAAAAAAGGAAGCAAGAAGAAAGGATGAGATGTGACAGAAGGAGACGTATGATGACGCAGATGAAAAGAGCTGATGAGGCAGAAGCTGAAGACATGTGATCAAGACTCAAGCGCCTTTCATCCTGGAGCACTTAACCTGCTCTCTATAGCCGGCTGTTAAATCGACACTGAAGCCAGGCATCACTTATGAAGACTAAAGTGGAGCTAATGGGGGGGAATGAGAGTTTGATGACCGACATCAATAATGGAAAAAGACACAGTCCACAGTGTTACGCACTCAACACACCTGTCCTAAATCAGTCCATACATACAGTATGTACAGGAGCAAATGTGTGTGTGTATGTGGGCATGTTTTTTTTTTTTAATCTTGGTGGGAACCAAATAGATAAGAATGTCTGACTTACAAAAAAAAAGAAGGCATGGTGCAAAAGGAAAGTGTTCGCTCTATCTCTGGGAGATTGTGAGTTTGAATCCCAACAATGCCACAGCCATCCATGGCCAGATGTCTCTGTGTGGGAAGGATGGCATACTCTTTCTCCCCTGTCAGTCAAAGAGACACTAGCCAATCACAGGCCTGTCAGCTCATGTATGTGGAAGAGGGTAGGTAGCACTTTCCTTTCAGTGTGTGCTATGCCGTCCTGTGACTCAGCTTGAGCGGCAGTTTGAAAATATGCATTTAGCTAGCTTCACATGTCTCGGAAGAAGCAAGTGTTAGCCTTCACCCTCCTTGGTTGATAGCTATCTTATGATGGGAAAGAGCTGGCTGGTGAGTGGGAACTGATAGATGTCCAAATTTGGGAGAAAATGGGGAAGAAAAATATAGGCATAGCATTAATTATCTGCATTATGTCAATGGAAGGTTCTAACAAGGACAGTAAGACAAATGTGTTTGTGTGTGCATAAAGTAAATTTTAACAAAATTTTTAACTGAGTTTTTTTTAAAACTGAAAGGGTAAACCCATTTCTTCGTGATTACTGAGTTTTATGTTGGAGTTAAATTCAGAATTAGGTGTAGAAAATTCCCATTACATAGGTATACACACCTACGTGGGTGTGTGCGTGCATATGTGCGTATACGTGTGCATATGGCCCTTGGTATTCTGCCAAGCATTCCTCTGTGCTGTCCAAGGCACTGAAATGGCAACAGCACGTCATAGTCACATCAGAGCCAAATACTCAGCTCTGAATGCTGCACATTATACAATTTAGTATTAAATATAACCTGCCAGCAATAATTGTCCCTCAGCATTGATATGTTTTGTATGCAGTGAGCATTTATTTAATTATAATAATTCTCATAGTAATGACTTTCATCAGTAATAAAGAATTTCCTAAGGCTCTATGCAAGTGGTTAGTTAGATATAATTTCAATTGATTATAATTATAATGACATATAATAATATAATAGAATAATAATAATAATAATAATAATATAATTAAATTAATGAAATCATAATTATAATGCCACACAGACTGTAGCCTTTTTGGCTTTTAAAAACTACAGCTCATACCTGTTCTGGCCAAAAACATAGGGTTGTACCAATGTACAGATAAATTATTAATATTCTGCTGTATGTTTGGAGTCTTTTCAGTTTATAGCTCATACAAAATTAACATCACACTCAACACACTTCCCAGTGAGACCAAAGATGTTTAAAGGATGTACACTAGAAAGAAAAACACCCTTGTCAGATTTTAATAGGTCAATATAGGTTAATGTCTACATTTCAGTGAAAATTAATTTTTACAAAATGTCAACTGGGAACTGTTGCAGTGATGTACAACATGAATTATATGGACCTGAAAATAACACATATGGATTAAAAAAAGCAAGACTAACTCAAAATGGGCTGTTTAAGGTCCGTTTTTAACAGGGCGATTTAACTCAGATTTGAAATACGTAACTATGAAACCCAAAAGACCCGATAATAAAGTTCTCATGTTTAAAATTACATTAAATATAATATATCCCAGATTCAAAGCACCCGCTTAATGCTCATATTTATAATCATGCATTTCCTTTAAGTGCTTTTCACATCAAGGTGCTTCTACTCTTGGAGTAAACTTGATTCCTGGTGTCGATTCATGACTTCCACAGTCAGATTATCAATCTGCTGCAATTTCATACTTTACAGAAAGAACTTCTTCTACCTTAAGATGATTTTCCCCCACTCTTTCACCTCTCTAGCTTTGTAATGAGCTTTTGATGAAGTGCTGCTTGACTCACAACAACATCTTCTGCCACCGAGACAAATATAGAGGGACAAAAAATGAGTCAACACACGCTCACACGTGAACACGGCAAGGATCCTTCTGTTAGGTGTGAAAATAAGCATTTGAAAATGTTTGCGCTCTAAATGTTGTGATTATGGTGGTGGGTCTGAATAACATCGTTTCGATGATGAATGTAAACATCGTTACAGGTCTGACAGTGTTACTGATAAACCACAAGCAGGTAAAATCTTACACGAGTCTGGGACAGATATATGAATAGAAACACTCATTACACATCTGGTACGGATGTGCATGCAAATAAACACAGATGCATTCTGGCTAAATAACACACAGCCAGCGCAAGATCAACCTCTTTTTTGTGCATGTCTTCCTGTCAGCGAGAGGCGGATGCAGAGTACGATACCACGATGTTTGTTAGAAGGGTTTTGAAACAGTTTAAAGAAATATTAACTGTGTGACAATGTTGAAGCCAAAATGGCTTCCTGCTGCTTATAGTGCACTACACACTACTGTGCAAAAGTCTTGATCACCCTAATTTTAGATATTTATTTTATGACTTCTGCACTATTGCTTTTCCAACAAAAAACGAAATGTTACAGAAAAATGTTTGTATGTCAGTAAAGAAAGTAACATTACGCAATAGACTGTTTCTCAGGCAAAAAAAAAAAAAAAGAATTCTGGCTGCCAGGGGAAAAAAACCCTGAAGTGTGACAGTCAAAGTCTCCAGAAGATCTGTGGCAGGTTCTCCAGGACGTTTAGAAAAATGTACTCTCATAAAAGTGTAGGACGTGTACCTGAGACAGCTGATGCATTTTTAAAGGCAAAGGGTTGCCACCCCAAATACTGACCTTGTTTAATTTAGCATAGTTGATTTTTATGTAGAAAATATTTAATTTCATTATTGTTGAAGGCATCTTTACTTTACACCATTTCTTTACATGTGCCTAAGACTTTTGCACAGTAATGAATGTGGCCTGGAATGATGCCTTACACTGTAAACCAATTAATATGATTAAGCACATCCTGGCGTCATTTGAAATTTTGCAAAGAAGTGACCTCAGAGCAGCATAGACGTGACAGTGACGCTCCAGAAACTGAAGCCACATGGT
Source organism: Pangasius djambal (assembly GCA_022985145.1). Lineage (NCBI taxonomy): Eukaryota > Metazoa > Chordata > Actinopteri > Siluriformes > Pangasiidae > Pangasius > Pangasius djambal. The sequence continues at coordinate 12,052,786 of CM040978.1, forward strand.
GCTAAAATTATGTTAGTCCAAAGAGTGAAAGGCGGTAGAGTTTTGGTAATGCAGGGATTGCAGGGGCTCCTATTGGTTTGGGGCTTGTTTTTTGTGTGTTTTTTTTCTTCTTTCATTAAAGTCATGTTGATGTGACTTTTCTGACTGTGTATTTTCACAAAGTGTTTTTTTTTTTGGTCATCCATCAATGAAAATGAATTCATCTGAGTTTTAAAAATTATGTATTTTCATTGTTGATACACTACATGGCCAAAGGTATGTGGACACCTGACCATCACCCCCATATGTGCTTGTGTTGAACATCCCATTCCCATTCCCTTTGCTGTTATAATAACTGCCGTTCTTTTGGGAAGGCTTTTTGCTAGATTTTGGAGCATGACTGTGAGGATTTGCCCATTCAGCCAGAGCATTAATGAGGTCAGGCACTGATGTTGAGTGAGGAGGCCTGACACTTAGTCGGCATTCCAGCTCAGCCCAAAGGTATTCAGTGGGCTTGAGGTCAGGGCTCTGTGCAGGACACTCGAGTTCTTCCACACCAACCTTGGCATTAGGATTTCCAGTAAAGCATACAAAGACACTCTAGACAATTGTGTGCTTTCAACTTCGTGGCCACAGTTTGGGGAAGAAGCACATATGGCTGTGATCGTAAGGTGTCCACAAACTTATAAACATATAGTGTATATGTATTATAAACAATAGTAAACACAGGCATGTTTGTGCTGAAAGTAAGCTTTAAAATATGTCAACCTTGGTGAAGTGGTTCATCACAATAACCTCCACCCAATAATGTCCTTTACAGGGGTTATATTATGAATATTTACTTTTTCATTATTTCTGGTGACACTGAGAAACTATGAACTCTATATCTAGTGGGTTTTTTTTCCAGTTCAGTGGTGAGAAAGACAATTTGTATTATGGCTGAAGTTGGCATACAGCAAAAGCTTTATGCTAACTCTCATTGGTCCATGGTGGTCAAACAACATATAGTACTGACACACGGGGTTCGTCCCAAACTGTACAATATTGTTCTAAATAACAGGCTATTTCATTATATAATGTCCAATGATAACACTTACTCAAAATGAAGAGTGAAAAAACATGGAGAAATAAGAAACAAACTATTCCTGGTACAAAGCTGGAAATTAATGCAACCATTCATTCCTCAAACGCAAAACTTACTTGGAAATAATACAAAATATTAATGATATTTGACTTGAAAATTGAAAATTGAAAATTCCATATTTGCAAATGAAACTAAGGTTTAAAACAGTAGTGACCTCCTTGATGTTCTTAGTCTAAACATTTTAAAATTAAGAGTTAGCAAGGGTGAAATGTGTGTAAAGTGTAAAGGGGAGGAAAACTCGTTTAAACAGCTTCAGAGAAATGAAACTTAATGGAGCACATCCACAGTTTTTCTGAGAATGAAAAATCATCCTTCAAATCAAACAAGAAGGAGCTGAAAGTAGAAACCTCATCCCCCCCCCCTTCTTTGCTCTCATTAAAGTGTGTGTGTGTGTACCGTGTGGTGTGTGTGTGTGTGTGCTTGCCTTGATGGTGTAAATGTAAATTTGAGAGCTGTTCATACATCATCTATTCCAATATGAGCTAATAAGGCAAGACAAATATACAGAGACAGAGACACAGAGAGACGACTTACTGATAGAGCAAACTGATACTCAAACTGAACACACACACTCAGACACATACATGCACACACATGCACAAACACACTCACACAAATACAGATATTATGTTCGTTCATGGCAAGATGCCAGTGTTGAACGTGACTAGAATATGGGATGTCAGGGTTCAATCTCAAAGCACACACACACGCGCGCACACACACACACACACACAGACACGCAGTGGAGACTAAACTCTAATTAGACATCAGTTTCCAGCTACAGAGCGATTCTCGGTGGGGAGTCTTGAATCTCCATGTCTCTGAAGTGCTGCTTTATCTAACCGCTTATTCTTCGCTCTTTTCCTTCCAGTTCTGTTCTGCACTTATCTCTCAATTTTGCTCCTCTATCGCTCCTCTCCTCCATTCTTCAGTCAAATACTGCTGGAGGTGCTCCTCCCTCTCTTACTCTGCTCACTCCATCCATTGCTCCTTCTCTCTCTCTCTCTCTCTCTCTCTGCCCCCTCCCTCCCTCTCTCTCCCTCCCTCTCTCTCTCTCTCTCTCTCCCTGTATCAGACGCTTTAACAGATGCGCTGAGCACAGTTGCCTCTCTCTCGTTCTTGTGCTTGCTCTCGCACTGCCCCACTTGCAGACTTTTGCAGGTGGGGGAGATAAAATGGCAGAACCAACTACCAGAAGCAAACAATCAGATGGATGAAGCCAGGACAACTGGAATAAGAGAAATCAAAATACTGATGGGAACTGCTAAAAATAACTGCCACGCCAGAGACTGCCTTAATAGCATCCATCATGTCTCTTTTCTTTTTTCTATCCTCTTTCAGGATACCTGTTCTGATCCATGGGATTAAAAATGACTTAAAATTCAATCAACGGCTGAGGAGAGAGACGGAGGGATGAAAAAGAGGGTTTGTCCTCTGAGCAGATTCAGCGGCATACAGCTGGTGAGAGCAAGAGTGAGGGATCATTAGAGAGAGAGAGAGAGAGAGAGAGAGAGAGAGAGAGAAAGAGAGAGAAAGAAGGTCTCTTCTCTTTTAAAGGAAGTGACTCGTCTGACTTCGCTTTCCCTCAGGACTATTCTTCAGTCAAGGTTCAATGAGTCCAGTAAACAGGTTAGTATGTGTGTGTGTGTGTGTGTGTGTGTGTGATCATATTTGAAGAGCAGATGTCAATGATGTTGAAAAGGAGGCCAATGACAGAAATGGAGACGTCAGATTTTGGCTTGAGAAGAGAGGAAGCTAAGGACATATAGAGGTACTATGTTATTTATGATGAATAAAATGGATTGACAGATAAATGGGTGGATGATGGGATGAAAGGAGGTATTATAAACGAATGCGCTCTGGGTGAAAGCTGGTTATTGTAAATTTGTACTATATATATACACCTGTTTTGAACATATTGTGAATTTCCTGGTTTCTCTCGCTGTATTCTTGTTATATGTATACACACACACACACACACACACACACACACACACACACACACACCCTGCTGTCTCTATGGCACTCTGACGGAAGGTTGGCTGATGAGCTCGAGATGACTGACAGTTGGAGAGCACAGAAAACTGCACAGAAAACTGGGCTGGGTATGAGATTTGGAGCAGGAGAGAGAGAGAGAGAGAAAGAGAGAGAGAGAGAGAGAAGCAAAGGAAGGATAGACAGCAAGTTTGAAAGAGGAGAGCAAGTTCGAAAGAGGAGAGAGCGAAAACCAGAAAAGCTCTCTGTTGACATTTAAGAAAAGATCGATGTTACTGCTGTTGAATGAGGTGAGACCACGTTGGCCTGACATTAGCACTGAACATACAGGTAAACAGAGAGAGAGAGAGAGAGAGAGAGAGAGAGAGAGAAATGTAACAGTGGGGGAAACAGTGCAGGTAATGTGAAAAATAACGTGCCCTTTAACATGTTCGTGTAAACCTCTTGCTATTGAAATCTTTGATTACAAATATCGTTTTTTTACTCCCCCACTCTCTAGCACTGTTTTATTTTTCTATCCTTTCTATCCTTCCTTAATTGCTTTCTTTCTCTCATTCTTGGCACAGGGGACATTTTCTGGTACAGGACGTTAAGGACCTGCAACCCGGCGTCATTGATGCTTTGCACCACCAGACTACTGGAAACATATAAGGAAGATTATAAAAAAATCTGTTAGAGAGGCAGAAAACAAGAAGGAATGAGTAATAAGCACAGACAGGTTAAAAAGAATCGATGAACAGAAGAGGCAGGTGGAGAGAAGGAAGAGTGAGGGAAGAGCCAGAAAAATAAAGTGGGGGGGAAAGCAGAAGAGAGACAGCAGAGCGAAAAGCAGGCTGGCAACTGGAAGACCCTGCGAGGAAACGTGCTGTGTGTAATGACCCCAGATGAGAGGCTCTCAGCCCGGGAACATTCTGGAAAAACAGTGAATAAAGTTCAGCGCGTTTCACAGCAAAGCTTACATGGATACAAATGTGCAACTGCAGGCCTAACTCAGTCTAAACCCTGGTGTGTGTGTGTGTGGAGAGGACAGACACTCTGGTCCTGAACAAAGGATACACACCTGGACATGGATATGGGCTCGATCACACACATATACACACCTACACAAAGGTCTGGAAACACACCCATGACTTCAGACATGAGCTGATTGAGTCCTGCGACTGACACAGACAACGAAGGTAACATTTTAGAATTTCACACTAACATTAAGCAGTAAGCCTAATAAATATACTGTTACCTGGAGGGAGCCAAATTATGAGTATTTTAGTTATTGCTTAAGATATTTTTATTCATTTCATAGTTTTTGCTTAATCATCATAGCTATCCTGTGATGCTGTGGATGATGCATTGCTGTTGCTATGCTGCTCACTTCCAGATTTAGATATAATATGTGAAACATTTGAAAGGAATAGTGTGCAAACATGATTTTGAGCTTTTCTGCTGTCTCAGAATGCATTTGTAAAATTTGCTAGTCAGGCTTATAGCTTTCAGGGACAGATAGATATAGCCAGATAGCTAGCTGGGTGGATGGATGGATGGATGGAAGGAAGGCATTTATTATGCACCAAATAAATGCACCTAATTACACAAAGTACACATACAGTATTTGTACATACACGCAGTGTGAAGATGTCAGTGCGCATGCAAGACAAAGTGCAGAAACACAACATCGGAACATGTGTTTTTTGTTGCGAGGTTTTGGGTTTACTGTAAAGGGACACTCACATGTACACAAAAACTTTAGCAGAAATTAGTCGAATGCCATGCCAGTATCTGTATCTCTATCTGTGTCTGTTAAGGGCTCCAAATATTCATATCTGTATTAAGTAGGTGTGGCCTAAACCAGAATTTTTAAAAAATAAAATATGAACCCTAGCATTATGGAAAACACTGGGGGAAAAAACCCAGGCGTAGAAATGTTAGCACTGTCAGCATGTCATACATAAACAGTGCAATTACATGCAAACAAAAGCATTCCATAGGATTCCAGCTCTAATGCAAACCTTGTGGATTTTATTCTTATTGGGAGATTTTGTCCCATTGTTTGTTTGCACAAATTTTGATCTAGATTACATTTATAGCATTTACATTAATAGCAAGTTTACATTTATAGTTTGGTAGACACACTGATGCAGAGGGACTTACAGATATGATAAGACATTTCAGTTTACATTTATACAGGTGAGGGTTAAGAGAGGCCATGGCTTGGTGGTGTTGGGATTTGAACCAACAATAGTCCAATGCCTTAGCTATTGAGCTTCCACTACTACAAGTCAGCCTGCCACTTCTAAAGGTGCTATAGTGACCATTCCAAAGGCTCATTGTTGTCATGGTTTTCCACAGTTGGACGTAAGAGTACTGGTACTGTAGCCAGCCATGAGACTGCAACTGGCCAAGATTCTGCCAGTCAGAAAAACTGACCCAAGGGTTAATTTCTAGGTTATTGTTTGTAGCTGTGGTCATGGCTTTATCCATATGGAATGAAACAAAATAGTTGAAATTTCGACATTTTTAATCAGATCTAGTTGGCTGCCCATGTGCTAGTGTGCACAGATGCCACTGCATGCATGGCTTGATTTGTGCAGATGGTTTAACTGCACAAACACAAGTCAAATTAAAAACAGATGTGACTTTGCAGAAATACTTATTTTTATATTATGCTTCATTCATTTTTTTGGGGGCCAGTTCATATTCCACCTCTCATTATTTCTCTCATTTTCTCTCGATTATAATCATGCAGCAGGATCTATGCCAGCATTACAGGAGTGATGAGAAAAAAAAATCCCTGACATTAGCAGATTTATCAGTTATCCACACACACACACACACACACACACACACACACACGCACACATGCCAGGCTGAAGGGTTTCATCTCCTCTTGTCCTAGAGCACGATCTGCTCCATGCATATTCATACTCAAAGGACACTTCACACAGCAGGATTCTTTCTCTGTCATCCTCTCTCTCTCTCTCTCTTTCTCTCTCTCTCTCGCTCTCTCTCTGTCTCTAAAGAAAGATGAGGGGAGGAGGTGGCACTAGGGCTGGTAAGTGTGCCCACTGTTGCCATGCCAACATCAATGCCATCACCCTGTGTTTTTAACCACCTACACGACTCTCTTTCTCTCCCTCACTCAGACTGTCCCCTTAGGGAAGAAGAATCCGTTTATGTCCCTCACCCATTTTCCCCAACGATCTCATCTTTCTCACCACTCCCATTAGCTCCCACGCTCAAGAAGAACGATCCTGTGATTCTTCCTCTCCTCTTCTCCACTGGCTTTCCTCTTTCGTCTAGTCTATCTGTGCCTAACAAGGCATGCAGTGATCGGCTATATCTGCTCTGCCACCTCTCCCCTCCCCCTGGCCTGAATGTGGGTTAATTAGCAGTTAGCATGTAGCGGTGCATGAAGAGCAGGTTGTGAAGAGAGGGGCCACACGGCTATGTGAAAATACACACAGACAGAAACAGAGAGAGATGGAGAGATGGGGGAAAGTGTGACACCAAAATCAGCATTTATTACAGACCTGCAAGATGGTGCCAAATGCTTCACATCATTAAGCATCCTGGATGCTGTCCCACCAAGCTCATACAGCATAAATACTGTCCCTACACTCCTTCTCCCTGGCTGTATGTGTGCATGCATGCGTGTGTGTGTTAGACTTGGCAGAACACAATTTACTGTTCTAATACTGTTCAAATTTTGCCATGAAAGTCCACACTAGAAGATTTAATATCTAAAGTTTTACATTCTATCACTTAAACGCAAATGAAACAAGTTTCTGAATAAGCACTGATGTCGGAAGATGGGGCGAAATAATTGCATGCGTTAGTTACATTGATCTTTAGTTTCATTAAGTTATTTATGCGACCTAAATATAATATTCTGTGTAATGATTTCTAAAAAATGAGCAAGGTCTGTGTTCATATCCAACAATTTACTTATTAGAGTCTGGTTTTTCTGTGCCTGAATCTCAAATGGTGCTTTATTAGGCATCTGCATAGGTACTAGGAGTGTAATGCCATTATCTGTGTTTATTTGTTTGTTTGTTTGTTTGTTTTTAATCTTAACCCTACCACTATGCCCTAGAAACCCTGGAAAATACTGAAAAATTGTAGCTGCTGCAAAAGAGGAGTCATTTTTCATGAACAAATTATAACAAGAAATGACAATTTGCAGAACATAACTTTAATCAACTCCTGAACCAGATGCCCTGTGGAACTTTCTGGAAAGCTTTCTATCTTCTGTCTAATGTGACTGAGTTAGCAAGCTAACTATGTTTCAAAGTACAGATTCTGCAAGATTTATTTTTTTAAATTAACTAAATGATTATGTTTTTGGAGAGCCCTGCAGAGATATGCAGGTCTGAGCACAGGGCGCGCTCTGTGTGAGCTATACGGATCCTCGACTCGACTATTTCATTTGTTTGTACAGAGAAATATGGTTTTATTTTGGAGCTCAGTAAGGCAGTCGCACTATAACTGAATAGTTCTTCTCTCATTAGTATCATGTGACCTTGCACTTTTTTTTTAACTTCTGTGAGCTAATGATTCTGCAAATCAGAAATGCACACCACTGTTAAGTTGTTTCCCTGAACATAACGGAAAAAAGAAGAAACATTTGTCTATGAATATTCTGCCTATTTTTCGTAACTGTATTTGTATTTGTTTGGGAAGCATTATCTGAATCTGAAATTATCTGAAGAATAATGTATTCATATTCCGTTACACCCGCAATAGGTACTAAAAAGCCATTATATTAGATATGCTAGATAGGGAGCATATATAGTGACTAAGGAAGCTACTTAGTATTTCAGGTTGCAAAATCTAGCTAAAAATTCAGACCGAGAAAGCAAGACTGAGCAAATAAATCAAACTAATCTAAAATATTAGACTGTTTCTGACAAAATGAAATAGATTTACAACAAAATTAAATAATCATTTTGTGATTTTCTTTGCTTAAGTAAGAGACCCTATTATCACCCTCTGTAAATACCATGTGACATATGCGATAGAATGCAGTGTAGTCTTACTGCTCATGTTCATTATCATTAGCAGTAGCACTATGTATATTCATTAACGTTTGAATACATTCAAATATTACATCTTGTAAGTAATGAGAGATTGAATGCATTTTTAAAGTGATTTTGACAACCTCAGTGTGTATGTGAGAGTGTGTATGAGTGTGAATGTGAGAGGTTGCTAATGCTGTAATTTATCATCTTTGGTGATCATTGATCACAAAATGGAAAGTTCTCCTGAAGGCCACGTTCATGCATGGCATCTATAGAAATGACTGATCTACATATTTTGCCCTTAAAACAGAAACAGAGCACACAGACACACACACACAGGCACACACACTATCAGTTAGAAGATTCAATCAGCTGTGTCAGTCACTTACAAGCATCGACCACTGGCAAGACACCAGGCTTGTTGTTGACAGTGTTTATGTCTGCTTAGGAGAAATCACAGTGTGTGTGTGTGTGTGTGTGTGTGTGTGTGTGGTTCCTTCAACTTGAAAAAAGGAGAATGATTGGGACCTAAATACATGTAAAGTGTGGACTCATTTATCACAATGTGTAGAGTCTTGAGTAGCTTCCTTTCACATAAACGCAACAAAGCAAAACTCACAGGCCATTAGCTGTACACTGTAAGTGCAGTGCTTTCCTCTGATTGGCCTATTTCTCTTCACCCACGGCAAATTGTAATATATGTACATATGTCCAGCATCTTTGCACACCACTGACCAATCAAATGAAGCATTTATGGCTGTGTGGATTCCAGCTGCTTTATTATTGGCAATTTGAATAGTGCTTATTTCAAGTGTACTCTCTCACTCTCTCTGTGTGTGTGTGTGTTTGTGTGTGTGTGTGTGTGTGTGTGTGTTGTAGACTAAATTACACCAATTACTGCTCATAATACAGTCTGCATTGTCGTATAATCCTGATTTCATGTCACATTAAGTGCACAGGAAAGGCTTTTATTGCTCTTTTTTGTTGCCTTTAGCCCTAATTGCACTGGCTAATTAGAGTTTATGGTGCATATTAGAGTGGATAAGTATTGCATGGCTGGATGACTTTGATTCGAGGAAGCGTAAAATCAGTTCAAATCTTCAGGTGCGATTATAATTATTCTGCTGGATCACAGCTCACATCAAAGAGGGACCAGGCAAAACAAAACGAAACAAAAAAAACGAAAGGAAAAGCTGAATGACACTTCAGCATGCACTTTTTCCATTACTGGCCTACTATTTTGGCAATTTTTCCTGAAGTCTTGAGATGATCATGTGAAACAGGAGAATATCAGAAAAGACAGCTCTAGTGAGTGTGTATAGCTGGCACAGAGATGGCTAGTGTTGGGTTAAGACTAAATTAAAATTGTCTGTTTGTGTTTAATACGTCTCCCAATCCTGAGGGTCCCACCCCTCTCTCTCTCTCTCTCTCTCTCTCTCTCTCTGTCTGTGTCTGTCTGTGTGTGCGATTCACCAAATATGAAAACATTCACACTCTAGTTCTTATTCACACTCTAGTTCTTTTTATTCTGTCCCCTTTGGCTCAAAAACAAATGCTCATGATCCGCTATTTTTTGCTTTTTGGTGTTATGCTCATGAGTCATCTCTTGCTATCTGTCTCTCCTTCTCATTTCCCATTATTTGTCCTTTTTCTTTCTCTGCCTGTTATTTCCTTATACACTTTCTTCTTCTTCCTGTGCCTTTAATTAATTAGCTCCTCTCTATCTAGCTCTCTCTCGTGAAATAACAAAGGTACTGATGGATGACAGGTGTCAGAGTTTTATCTGCAGCAGAAAAGTGTGTGTGTGTGTGTGTAAAAAAAGAGAGATGGAGAAGTTGAAAGTGAGATGCAAGAGAGTGAGATGTGTAAAAATAGAGCTGAAGATAGTTCACAAGCTGATGCATTCTTGTGATTAATTATGTATGACCTTTAGGAAATCCACATGCCCATAGTACTATTGAGATTCGCCCATATGGAAAAAATAACACATTTCACATGTGATCATAGGTTTTTCAGATGTGATTAAGTAACTGATATGTGATCATGTGAAGACCATCTGAAGGTGCAGTGCATCCTGAAATAGCACACTTGACATGGTGTGAACAATATGTGATCATATGAGAAAAAGTATTCATAGGAAAGACAATCAGATGAAACGAAACCATATGCTCTACACGTGAAACATGCATAAAAATCCACATGCACTACATTTAAAATGTCCACATTTGAAAAAACACAACATGGGAGGAATCTTTAAACCACATACAAATCATGTGATTATTCCCATGTGCAGATCATGTGACTTTTCTGTAAGGGGCAAAGCTGACCTGACATAACATCAGGACTTAGAACTTAGAGTTAGGTAAAAAATTATAATAATGATAAAGGAGTTGGGTTTTAGGCGGGCAGAAAAAAGTCTTGCCTGAGTAAGTACTGTAAGTGGCTTCTTAACTAATCATTTGAATGTACTTGACCTGACCTTTCATCATTTCAATTTTCCTTCTCACGGATGAAGAATTTCCAGGTACAATTAAATATGAGAGGAAGTAAAAAAAGTATTAAAGAGTAATCGGAGGTGACTGAATTGTTGAGGTGATGGATGACCCGTGCTGCTCGTGGTTACATGTATTACTTGGCACCTTGCTGCAAATTATGCTCGTTCGAAAGAGTGTATAATTTACAATTTCACTAGTGCTTATAACACTCTTAAGAACTAGCACTTACTCCAGCCCTATATTCTTCCTATAACTATCTGGCTCATGGTTACAGTCAATTATATTTTAGTAACTTGCAGCATTTGCATCACTGTCAACTCCTTTAAGAGCTCTGTGCGTGCTTGTTAATCACTTTTGACAAAAGTGTCTACCAAATGAATAAATGTAAATGTAACCTTATGACAAAAAAAATGAACATTTTCTGGAATAATGATGTGCATAAAGTTTTGCAGAAAGTTGTCAGTTTGTTCTAAGGCCAGTGATCTGGTGTGTGCAGTGAAGCATTGCAAACTTGCCGAAAGGTGGCTGGGTTACTTTTACCTAATGAGGTCTGAGTACAACAATCCCTAATCAGGGCAACTTTAAAAAGAAGAACAGTGCAGAAAAAGGCCACAGTTAGCCAGTTTTCTGCTCTTGGTAATGTCTCAAATGTCAAGAGAAGTGTCTCAGCTGCATATGGGGTTTAAAGAGAACATTCTGGATAACCGTTTAAATACTATTGACCTTTAACCCCATACGGTAGCATTGAGACACCCTAGATGCTGAAATCAGGAAAAAGACCAGCTTCATAATCAGCTTTTACAGCAAGAGGACAAAATCCAAAAAAATGCGCATTAAGATTCTACAAGCATAGTTGTTATTACCATCCCACTTCTTATATTACCTTCCTCACTCTGGTTTTCCTTTGGTTACACACTCAAATTTTGACAGTGATTTTCTTTTGCATATATACATGTAATCTAAATGCAGATATCCGCAAGACTTACATACTCCCAAAGATAAAAACAGATGGATGACAAACGAAAGGAAAAAACAAAAAAGAAAGTGTGATTGTAAGATATTGGGCCATCACAAGGCACTTCAACAGCTTCAACAGACTTTGGCACAGATTCTACATGTCTCTGGAACTATACTTCCAAAAGATATTCCCTAAATTGTTCTGTTGACGAGCGCTTTCAAACACATCGGTCCAAAATCTGAAATAGCTGTTCAGTAGGGAGAAATTTGGTGACTGAAGGCTGTAGCATATAATTTACATCATTTTCGTCCTCATCAAACCATTCAGTCAGCCCTCATACCCTGTGGATGAAGGACACAGTCACAATCGGGAAGAGACCATTCCCATCAGAATAGAATTGCTTCACCATTTCATCAGGATAAAGAAAAAAACTGATTTGCAGACACTTTTCCCTCTAAGCAAATGACAGGACCCAAACCAAGCCAGCAAAATGTCTCCCACAGCATGTGAGAGACAGAGAGAGAGAGAGAGAGAGAGAGAGAGCGCTGTTGATTTTTCCTTTAATTTGTCACCTTTTGTGTATATGTGAGCACTCACACACATACTCAACAAAATAAACTTATGATTGTGGAACGTTCTGTATGCCAACTACTATCTGTAGTGACACACTTTTTTACTCACTATTTACAATCTGTTTAACTGCTTTGCTCTGTCAGTTTAGCCATTTTATTCTATAAATATAGCCTGCTAAAGAAGTTGAGCAGAGATTGAGAAATGAGATATGAGTTGTTTGCTTGCTCTGGCCAATTCTCACAGATTCACAGATTCACTCGGCTCATAAGCCAATCAGAAAAATCATTTCCCCACTGACCTTGAACAAGGAATCAACATAAATATCAGTTAAATTAGCACTGACAAGGTCCAACTAGTGCTAACAGTGTATGACACACCACTCAAACTTCACTCGACATCTTTGATGACTGACAGTCTGCTCGACGTGTCAGGGCACTTAAACAGCATCTCTTGACCGCGATTTCCTTTTTTGGTTCTTCATCTTTATAGCCAAACATCTGAGAGAAAGATTAAGTCTGTGTGTACATTTGTGAGCAGGATTTAATGCACAGGAGACAGCTAGCCAATACTAGTCACAGGGCATTGCAGAAATTACGGGTAAAATAGCACTGTAATTGAAAAGCAGCAACCAGTTTTGCACTGTACTCGTTTACTTTCCATCACAGTATTCCCCTTTACCCAGGGGTCTCTTTTGTTCCCTACAGCATGTACACAAAATCACTGCAGTTTATATGAGTATACAGAGGTCATACAAGTATATTCTTCCCACTGTGGAACTGCACAAAACAGCTTTCTGTCACATGGTGTTGCAACTGGCTATGCTGGAGGACACTGTGAGCCTGGAGCTAAAGGATAGTTTTGTTTGCATATGTGTGTGTGTGTGTGTGTGTGTGTGTGTGTGTGTGTTGGCATGGGGTTGTGCTTGAGTACAGTTGCAAGGGATGCTAAGTGCAGTCCTACACTGAGTGCAGTGATTTCCAACACAGAAGGAAGTGTATGGTGGCAAATGCCGGCCTGGGGATTGCTAAGTGCAGAAAGATGTACTGAGTCTGGCTGCCTGGCAGGACACTACATTAAAAAACTTGGCTTAAAATGCACATACACACACACACACACACACACACACACACACACACACACACACACACTCCTCAAAAGCGTACGTAAAAGCAAACACACTGAGCACGCTTTATGTGCCTGCTAGATATTCCCAGTCTAAATAATGCATAATAATATTAATTACAGTGGGACTACCACACTTTATTTCTCTCTGGTTCATGCCTAACATCTGAAACCAAAAAATACAAAAAGGGGGAACATGACTAAGGAAAAGGACAGAGGAGGAGGAAAAGAAATGAGGATGTGAAAAGAGGTGTGCTTTTTTATTCTGGCAGTGCGGATCGATAGACCAAGGAAGAAGAGGACAAAAGTTGCTTTAGCTGTTCACTTCTCAGGTGACTTATAGCTTTAGAGAGAGATAGAAAGGCCGGGAGAAAGTGAAAGAGGAGAGAGAGAGAGAGAGAGAGAGAGAGAGAGAGAGAGAGAGAGAGAATATGAAAGCAAGAGACAAAGGAGAGTGAGGGAGCAGAGAAAGGAGAGAAAGAGGAGAGGAGGGAGGGTTTTGTTGTCTTAAGCAATGTTAAATTGCTTCACATGTTCCCCCAAGGGCAGATGGAAGGAAGTGGCTGTGTGTGATAAGCAGTGTATTGTACAGAACAATTCAATGATAGAGTGAAAGAGATTAGATAGAGGAGGAGAGGAAAGTCTTGGGAGGGCACAGTATCAATGCAAAATTAAGCATAACACAAATAGAGAGGGTTGAACAGAGCAAATACCTGGGTGTGGGGATCTACGGTCAGCTTATATTTGTTTCCCTTTCCTTCTCTCTAATCTTGCCTATTAATGCTTACTCACTTATAGTAATATCTTATCTTGGTGGAAACATCCAGTCTATTAAGCTGAAATCTATGGGCTATTAATAAGTATTACCTATAATAACAATATAATATTATCAGTTTTTTTATTGCAAAGCTGTAGCACTGTATTATGTATATCGAGAGCTTCTGGCAAACACTTTGTTTTTGTTTGCTGCTTTCTTAGCAGCACCTAGCTGATTACACACACTAAGCATTAAGTGATACCGAATGACAGAATTAGCTAGATGTGTTAAAGCAGCACACAATGGTTAACATACTTTTCACACCTAAAGTAAGTCGCCTCTTTCATCTTGGAAGGATATTGGCTCCATGACTCAGCTCGCATTACAGAGGATTCAGTCTGAAATTGTTTTAGGTAAACTGTATTATGCGTTTTGGGTGTGAGCAGCAAACCTATATTAGAAAGAACAGTATATCCATGCCATAATCTTCTTAGTCTTAATTTGCAGATTCAAAGTCTTTCTGTAGGCATAAACAGTAAAGAACTGCAGCTCATATCCATAGCCATAAGGTCACATTTTCAAATCCTTACATGGCACAAAGATAAGCTCAGTGAAAATATTTCATGGGAAGATTCTCCCAGTTGGGGTTTATACAACTGCATAGAGATATTTAGGTGTATGGATCTGTGCTACAGTTATGATACCTCAGTGGTGGAGAGAGGATAAGGCACTGCAGGGGCAGGCTGAGTTGTCTGTCTGGTTGCCTGGATTGTGGTTAAGTCATATTTGCCACCAACATTATGTGTATATTTCAGAAGGGGTTCATGTTCCAAATATAGTTACTGATGACTTTGTGCTATGCAGGAATTTCACACACTATAAACCACATATTGAGAACTTAATGTATATAAGAATTTTTCTGCACTGCAGGAAGGATTGTATGCAGTGTGAAACAAATGATAAACATGCATGATCACACATACTGTATTAGATTTCTAGGAAAAAAAGATAAAGACTGCCATTTCTAGTAGCTTATGTTACATAAGGAGGAAAATCTAGGATATGGTGGATAAATACTTTTCTTTCTCTCTTTCTCTAGGTCTGTGGATTAACCCCCCTTCTACCATGCAAGCCTCCCCACCCCCTCAATCTGAAAAATCACACCCATCCCTCATTTTACATCACCATTCAAGTAAAACACCCTCCTCCTCTCTCCCCTTTCATCCATCAACCCATTCTTACTCATCCATACTTAAGCCTTCATCCAAACTCCTACCATCAGATACACCTCTGTGCCCAAAATACATCTGTGGTTTTCTTGCCCAGTCCATACCATCCCCAAGCCCACATCTACCCTCGCTCCATTGGCTGACACTGGTCACATGTGCCTGCTTGCTACCTGCTTTGATTGGACGGATTCCTGGAGCACTGGCAGGGGAAACGTGGGGCGTAGTTTCTTCATGCCCTTTTCACTGCGTGTGCCGGAACCTTTCAGAGTCTCTGAGCACACTCTGTGCGGACAAAGGCCTCCTCTTCGTTCCACCAAACATTGACCGCAGGACTGTCGAGCTCCGCCTTGCTGACAATTTCATTAGAGAAGTGGGTGGCACGGACTTTGTCAACATGACCGGATTGGTGGATTTAACACTTTCACGAAACACCATCAGCTACATCAAACCAATGGCATTTGCAGACCTTGAAAGTCTCCGCTCGTTGCACTTGGATGGAAATCGACTGACGGCACTTGGTCCAAGAGACCTAGCGGGTATGCTGAACCTGCAGCACCTCATTCTAAACAACAACCAGCTTATCAACATTTCCTCTGATGCCTTTGATGATTTTCTCCTCACACTGGAAGACCTGGACCTGTCTTACAATAATATGCGCAAAGCACCATGGGAAGCCATCCAGAACATGGCCAGCTTACATACGCTCAATCTCGACCACAATCTCATTGACCAGATTGAAGAAGGTTCCTTTGGTGAGCTCTACAAACTTGCTCGGTTAGACATGACTTCCAATCGCCTTCAGACTCTACCACCTGATCCCCTGTTTGCCAGGTCCCAGACAGGAGTGATCAGCCCTACACCCTACAACTCAGTAATCAGTTTGAACTTTGGAGGAAACCCTTTGCACTGTAACTGTGAGCTGCTTTGGTTACGGAGGTTGATTCGGAGCGATGATATGGAGACTTGCGCTACTCCGATCCACCTGGCAGGACGCTACTTTTGGTCAATACCTGAGGAGGAATTTACCTGTGAGCCTCCACTTATCACTCGTCATACACACAAACTCTGGGTCTTAGAGGGCCAAAAGGCAACACTCAAATGCCGAGCTATTGGAGACCCTGAACCAGTAGTGCACTGGGTCTCACCTGATGATCGGATTATTGCTAACTCTAGTCGTACCACCTCATTCCGGAATGGGACCCTTGAATTCCTAGTGACTGTGGCCCGTGATGATGGTGCATACACCTGTATTGCAATCAATGCTGCAGGTGAGGCCACTGCGATTATCGATCTTAAGGTCATCCCTCTTCCTCACCGAGGGAATGGGACAGTGTCTTTAGCCCGTGACCCAGGGTCATCAGATATTACCAGAGGAAAAACATCCAATGGGCAGACCCCCAGCCAGGACACTAACACAGACCCACAGGAAGGTAGAGAAGAAGTAGAGGCAGAGGATGGAGGGAGTGAAGGAGGAGAGGACCAGTTTGTGGAGGTACAGGGGGTGACCTCCACCTCAGCACAGGTTCGGTGGGATATAGGCAGACTTTCAGGTGCATACTTGGTTTGGATGTACCAGATACAGTACAACTGCACTGCAGATGAAACTCTAGTATACCGGTGAGTAAAACCCGCAAAGTTTTACAATTACAGCCAAGTACAGGATGTGCTTTTACTTCAGCTAATACATTCCTGATGCATATTTTATAGTTATATTTATAAATATTATATATATTTCATAGTTTTAATTGTGAAATTTCATTTTGAGTAGCACTATGACGAGACAGTTACTCATTACTATTATTGCCTTATTAGAGTTGATAACTTTGTGCAAACGACCAAATGAATGAACTCCATAAAAGGAAAAGAAAAATTGCATCTTTAAACTTTTTATGAGTAAAAGTGTGTCTTTACTACTATGTTCATGTTAGTAGCCTTAGTACTCAATTCTAATTATTTGCTCAGTTGCAATCTTTCTGCCTTGTCTTTCATGTTTGTATATGACTCTTATCTAGCTTGAACAGACCTTGAAACAAACCTCCCAATGACCAACACATATAATTTTTTTTAATTAGTCAGTCACATGTGTGACCCACTTGATAATTGCTCATAAACAATAAAAATGTGATAGTTGTTCATAAACAACAAAAATGTTCTATTTAGAGGTATTCAAGTCAAGTCAAGTCAAGTGGGTTTTCACTGACATTTCTCTATATAACTTGCATACACTGGAACGAAATTTCGTTTATCCAGGACTATTGTGCAACACATAATAGTATGTAAGACTATATAAAGTGCATACGTGTGCAGGACAATAAATACAAAGCACAATATATACACCGAACATGGGCTGTAAACTGTAAACTATTGGTAGTGCGATAGATATAGCTGTAGCAGCAATACGTTTAGCATTCAGTAGCAATTAAAGAAACTAGCAGTACATTTCAATGATTAGTTGCACTAGATGTTGGATGACAGCACGTCAGCTCTCCATTATTAGTGTGAGAAGGCAAGGCAGGCCAAATGTATCACTTTTACTTTTTCTCAGTTAATATTGGCATGTTTGTCCTGAGAGATGTGTGGGTGAAGGAATGAAACCAACAGTGCAATTTGCATGTGTGGTGACGTGAGAAAAAAAAAAAAAAACAGTTCCGTTCTGACTGTTCTTACTGTATTATGGTTTCATCAATATCAGATATAAAAGTGGCCCTAATCTGATTAAAAAATAGATTTGTGTGTTCATTCAGCTCTAAAAAACAGTTCTGTGTGCCTTATAGGCATTGTTGTCACATTACTGTGACCATAATGATGTAAATGCAGCCTATGTTTTATTGAAGATGCAGCAAATGTACCTTGAAGAATCTGTAGCCTCAAAGCAAAAACATGTATGCACTGTATTATATTCAATCACAGCATACTCGTGCAGTCCATCCACTCCCTGTAATGGTGCAGTAATGCGTTTGCAGTGGTTTGGTCTGATTCCTGTTGTCAGCTCCAGGTTGCCCTAAGCTGGATGGTAAAGTTAAGGCTTAAGCACTACTCTATTCTGGTATGATCTGTCTTGCTGAAGGCTCCAGCAATAGATTCAGCCTGGTTGCTCTCAGACATTTTCAGAAAATGTTCAATATATCTCACAGCTCTTAGGAGACATTATCAATGAGAGATGACACCCCCACTCAACCTGATCATCTTTCACTGGGAGGGGAAGCAGGAATTATTAGAGATGGCTCCTGCAGACACTGTAAGTAAAATGAGGGCTGAGACAGTACAAGAGGAGCAGGGATAATGAGGGATGGAGGGACAGAAACAGTGGTGCTGAGAGTTTGATGGAGGATGCTGAGAAATAATGAGAAAGAACACACACTCATATTTGGACACATCTAAACTGACTAGCCATGTCCCTGATCCTCCCCTTGCTGTGTTCATGGTATTTTTTCTATATCCTGTAAGAGATGGCCGTAGCATGGAATGTAAGGGAGGGGACAGATGACTTGGACATACTATTTAGACTAGTGGAGCGTATTGATGTTTAAGGAGTAAAGTATGAGTGAGTTCAAAAAGCCGCACCTACACCTTGCTTAATCCATTATGCTCTGGTCTATTTCTTTTCTATTCTTCCCTAGGGTCCTCATAATTGCCTGTTTCTGTGTCACTAGCTCAGCGACACTCCCATGTCTGTTTTATTGCAGCAAGAGCAAGTGCTTGTGTCTGTGTGGATGGGTTTTTGTGACTACACTCAATCTAAATTTGCATAGTTATATATATACACGACATTGAGAGGCACTGGAAGAAAAGGTCAGGATCTTCTTCTGAAAAACACAGCCATGAGTGGTGCATTTGAGTACCAGAAATCTATTTTAAAAATATATACAAAATATATTTACTATTATCAGGCCATATTTGAAGTTGACTTAACTGCACACAATGAGGATTTGATACTGAAATTGTGCACATTGCTATTCAGACCTCTATTCAGAAATTATGCTAGTTATAGAATTATTATGTCCAGAGCCTCCATATGACAGTTTTATGTAATCACTATATGTCACACTGAAACATATGCTTTGGGAAATGTAAATGCACTAAAAAGCTATGGAATTCCAATATTAAAAACATAAATATGACACTATTCATTCATATATTTTATGGATAAAATTAGGAATTAAATTAAAATGAGCTGTAAGCATAGAAGATGAATAATCAGTCAGCTCTTCCTTCAAACATTTTCTTTACAGCAGAGCATATTAAATTATCAAAAAAAAAATTGTATTAGTTTATTCATTTGACAATTCAAAATATAAAAGTAAAACCATAATTTAACTTCGATAGTTGTGTGGTGGAGCACGATCTAAAAACATAAAATGAAAAATAACAGGATTTGCAGGATCAGGTGCTATTTTATAAACTGCCGAATGATGAGGGTGGAAGCCATATTGTTATATTGAACTAATTTGCAGTGATTCATGTAATAGCCTAATTACATCTAGGATTATTCATTTAACAATATATTACCAATATATTCTAGACTCCTATCATATGTTTATTTCAATGCTTGCCATCTTCTCATTCCTGTATAATCGAATTAACCTTTTTTGTTTTCTTGTTTGTTACTTTAATATTGCATCATATTACATTTGACAGCAAAGAAAAAAAAATATTTCTGTCTTCAGTCCACTTTTTCTATCCCTGATTTTTTGTTTATTTAAAGGCAAATGCTTGTGTTTAAAGGCAACCTCGGAGGCATGAACTATGTGCTTCTTTCTGGAATGTGCTTCTTTCCCTGCATAAATATTGATGTGTTTAGGTTGCCAACTATGAATATGGCTCATATAGCATAAGTCAACTGCCAGTGTTTTCAAGTTATTCAGTATGAAGGCACATCTGCATGACTATAACTGTCAGCCTTTGCTGTTAACACTGATTAACCACTTTGAACCTCTTTTCACCCATACCCATCCCTACGTCTGTATATTCATATTCAACAAAACATTATTTTATGAGCGGTACAGATAACATGATACTGCTCCACCCACCTACAACAATTCATTTTTACTGTAGTTTCCTAATATGGGCTACTAATATAATACAACTGCCATTCACAACAGCTGCACAAGAATGACATGCCCACTTAAGAATGTGGCTTGTTGCACCTTACAGATGGAACATCAACGTTTTGGACTATGACGATGTCTCCAGCATATTAAACTAAAGCAAATCTTTGTGCACTGTTTGGGCTGTCATTTGGAGTGGGTCATATGACTAACGCTGACTGAGCTACTGCAATTCCCCGCTATGCTCTCCTGCTAAGACTCTAATGCATTCACTTGTCAGTGAATTTTGCCTTGCAATTCAATTAGTCCTAGCAGCCTTTATCTTGTTCCCCTTTTCAATTTGCTTTTGTGCTCCTGCTGGATTAAATAATATATGTAAATGTGTATTTCGTCAGTCTTTTTTTATATCTGCCTGTCAGCAGTTGAAAAGATACACAGATCACTATGCAGTAGATTTAAGTATGTATTTATGTATGAGTTTTGTGGTCATCAGTATAAAATGTATGAGGCTATCACATCTGATTTTGTATGACTTACTGGTCAAAGTACCATATGCAAAATATTGAATACATATGCTAAATATTGAATACAAATACTGAATACAAAATGCAGTAAAGCACAATTTAGCTTTAAAGCACCCCATTAAAGGCTATCATGTGTACAATATAAATAATATGGAACGAAAATAACACAAGGAAATTTGTGTAATGCTCATACTGAGGACACCCAGACCTAGATCACACTATTCAAGTGTTTGGGCACTGACACTGAACAACAGGAGCACTTACATACGGGTTTGTAAAGTGTGGCTCATAAAATCATCATATATAGATATCATATATCATCATCATCATCATCATCATCATCTGTCCTCTGTCATATAAACTGACTGTACATACTTCCTGCAATTATGAAGTATCAACTTTTCTATGAGTTTCTTGAAAATCCTATCAGTCAAACTGCACTTGGTTGAAAATTGGGCATTCCCTAACATGTACTGAAAGGTGAAAATGCCGATACATAGTATATGGAATACTGATTTTCCAGATTAGCTAACTACTAATCATAGCCTCATATCATTTACCATACAGCAAGCTTTAAAAGATGTGGCACTACTAAAAATTCATCTAAGCTTTTTAAAATTCATCAGTATGCCTTCACCGTCCATTTCATGTTATTTAAAAAAAAATAAAATTAAACATAACTACGACTAACTACACCTGAATCATTTGAAAATTTTGATGTCAGGAAAAAGGTGCATACCCGCTAAATACAATACATATCTTTTAAGACCATCTGTGTATTATTGAAACTCATCAGGTCATATGTCAAACAGGCTTTAATAAAAACACTTGTCAGTAGCTTTTTAGGCAGACGTCAGTAAGATCAATGTATTGATATTGCCCTGTGTACTGACATGCTCTATGACATCTACTCAGAGAGCACATATATATTTAATAATATTTCTTGCATTTGTTCCATAGACTGCAACAACCAAACAAGGGCAGACTGACTCAGAGAATCCATAAATATAAAAATATTGGAGCACAGGCTGGATGACCTTGGCCAGTAACTCATAATTTACAGCTGAACCATGCTTAATAGAATCCACCCTCAATGGCCGAGTTACTTGGGCAGTGAGAGAAAGAGAAAGAGAGTGAGTGGAAGAAAAGAAAATGGAAGCGAAAAAAAAAGGTTTCAGAAAGAATAGGACGGAAATGGAAAGAGGATGGGGTGGGGTTCAATAATGAAGCACTGGTGTACAATTAGTAGACGGGAAATTAGTCAAGGTTATGGAGAGGAAGGCATACATAGAAATTAGAGCATATGAGCTGGAGAGCATGAACAAGGCAGAAAGGTCATGTAGGCTGAGAGAGAGGGTATAAGCACAGCAAGGGAGCATGGGTGGAATTAGAAGAGAAAGAATAATTGAGTGATCCAGGCAATGCAAGAACAAGGAGGGAGAAAGAACTGTGTGGGAGGCATGGTGAGGGGGTTGTCAAAGGCAGAAGTGTGCAATTGTAGGGTTGTGTTTTTCCCAGCACTTGCACATACCCATTATTCTAGTTATGCATTTGTGTGACTAAGGCACACTGCACCGTGCATTTAAAACAAGTGGAAAGCGGAGCATTAAGGTGAACAAACAGAGCATCAACACATTCACACTCCTCTGAGTGCTCATTCATGGCTTACCTTTTTCTTCTTGCAGTATGCCCGCCCCCTCCCTACCTCCGTCTCCATGTCTCTCTAATACAGGTCATTCACTTAATCACTCTTCTTTTGGTATAGCTCACTTGAGGTGTTCTATTCTCCTAAGCAGTCCTCGCTGATAGCAGCTACATTATTACACATTAACAGTCATGCTTTCTTTTCATAATTCTATTGTAGGTTACTGCTTGATTAAATCAATTTCTCTCTACTGAGCCCCTATTCACCTTCCAGTCTTCCTCCTTCCCCATTTCAGACATCTTTTCTTTGCCTGCCTGACATTTTTGCTGCATCCCGGCACTAATTCACTCTTTTATTACTTTCTCTTTTTTTTTTTAGAATCCTGCCCTCTTCGAGTAACAGCTTCCTCCTGAAGAATCTGGTCTCAGGAGCAGACTATAACCTGTGCGTTTTGGCCATTTTTGATGACACGGTCACCTCCATGGCTGCGACAAAGGTTCTTGGATGTGCTCAATTCAGCACCAAGGATAACTACCCAGACTGCCGTTCACTCCAAGCCCACTTTCTGGGTGGGACCTTGACGATCCTGGTGGGAGGAGTCGTCGTGGTTACTCTACTGGTGTTTACCGTGGCGCTTATGGTTCGTCACCGGGTCTGCAGTAACCACAACAATCATCATGGCGCTAGTGGAGAGGTCGGATGCTCAGGATCAGACTCGTCAGCCCCAGGGAAAGGAGCCAATGTTTTTTCACAGAGAAATAGAAGTGGGGAGGTAATGATGGTGGTCTTACCTAATGGGCTTCCTCAAAAACAAAGAGGTGTGGGAGGAGGGGCGGAGTCATCATCGAAGCTATCTCCCACTCAGAAACCCCAAACACTGCCTAAGCCCAAAGTGAATCTGGAGCAGCTAAAGGCAGGGGTAGGATCACAGAAGGCACTTCCACCTTATACCCCAGAGACTGAGCGAATGCCAATGTACTACACCCCCAAGAAGCCGTCCCCATCTACACTGCCACGCCAGTCACGTCAGTCAGAGGCAGGACTGACGAAACTCCATTCTACAAACAGGGATATTGAGAAACAGGCTAGCTGTAGCCTTGTCCTCCCATCTCACAGTGATCGGAGGTTCAGCACAGGAGGGTCTGTTGTAGTCCTCCGAGGAGGCAGAGACAGTGGATGTAACTCAGAGACAGCCTATCAGAGCTCAGGTCTAAGTGTTGCACGGCACAGACGCAGCTCCTCGTTCGACATGGGCAACATGGCGGCCACAACCTGCTATAGTTACGCCAAGCGGCTGAGTGTCATCTGGAGCAAACGGAGCCAGTCACTGCATGGCATGCTAGCCCAGTGCGCCTCCACGAACAGCATCTCCACCACCAGCAGCAGCAGCGGGGATTTCCATGTGAGACACACACGTGGCGCCATCCACGCCTACAAATCCAACACCATGCCTTCAAGCATAGCCAGAACACATACAGAGCAAAGTAGAGACAAAGGTAAAGAGAAAGTAAAGGCAAAAGATAAAGGAGAAGAACTGGAGGAAAGTGTGGTGTAGACAGAAAGGGCTGCACGTTGAAGCAAGAAATGAAGAGACCTTAAAAATGAGAGGGGTGACTGTGGACAGACATAGATGAAAGAGGGAGAGTTAAAGAGTGCAACATGAGGCGTGATACGTGGGAGTGGAAGGCAGGCTAAGGGAAAGGTTGAGTGGAGAGATGAGAGGTGGAGAAAAGATGTCATGGTAGAAAAAAGGAACAGACATAAAAAGGTACAAGGAAGGAACTAGGAGGAAAAAGGAGAGCAGAGTCAAGAATCAGGCTAATGTCAAACGGACTAAAAAAGAGTGAACACATTGGTGCATATCCTACGGGACTGGTGTCTAAGTGGATTCTGAACCAACACAGAAATTCAATCTCTCCAATGAGCCTATAAAGTGTGAATAGAGGAGCTAAATAAAGACCAGGTATTTGGCCTAGTTTCAAACAAAAAAAAAACTTCTAATGCAAACGGGCAAAGGGACAGACTGATGGCATTTGAGCAATGATCAATTACCTATCCTGTCACTGGCATTATGGAAGCAGAGGCGCAGTTGGAAATGCCGAGTCATGCCCAATCAATCGGATATGATCCACAGATAGAGAGAGAGAGAACGCTGCAAAGCAACCTGGGAGCAAACACAAAGAAGCATGGCGTGAAATGCAGGACCAAAATGATGATAAAATGATTGGGGACAGATTTAGCGCATAGACAAATAAATGGCCATTGACTGAGGATG
This sequence comes from Pangasius djambal, assembly GCA_022985145.1. NCBI lineage: Eukaryota > Metazoa > Chordata > Actinopteri > Siluriformes > Pangasiidae > Pangasius > Pangasius djambal. The sequence goes on from CM040978.1 coordinate 12,077,542, forward strand.
AATGGGATCAGTTACGGTTTGTGGATGTGTGTGTGTGTGTGTGTGTGTGTGTGTGTGTGCATATGGAGCAGTCAGTGTGTATATGGAAAAGGAAGAAGACTCCTTTTGTTTACTTCTGTGATGCTCCATTTAACTATAATCATCCAGACTGTGGTCTGATGAACTGAAACTGATCCGTTATTGTGGCCAGGGTCATTAAAATACTATAAGGTGTCATTAAGACTATAAAGAGAGATTAAAAACAAAAAACAACTGAGAGGAAGAAACAAATAAAGAATAAATCCCTTGAAAGTCTGTTTTGTTACTAATTTTCATGAGTGATAATAGAGCTAAAAATACAATTTTGTTGCAACAATCTTTCATGATTTTTAGTTATCAATATGATTGTAATTATCATTGAGCTTAGATGAAAAGAGAACAAAATTAGCCAGTTCAATGATAATAATAACCATCCTTGATGATAATGTTTTTGTTTGATTTCCATTTTGCCAAAGTAAATATTGTTACCTTGACTTGATATTCTAAACGATGAAATAAAACAGAAAAATAAGATCACAGATTTTCATTTTGATTGTGTAATTAATGTCTTTGTGGGAAGAATAGAAAATGGAGGGAGTTGAGTATTGTACTGTCACATAATCTGTGTGTGTGTGTGTGTGTGTGTGTGTGTGTGTGTGTGTGCCCACGCTTCATGCTTCTTCGATTTTGATAGCTTCCTAATATATTGTTCACTCTTGGCTGATAACCCTGGTGTCTGTGCAATTAGCTATATAGAATGAAAAATGGCCCCTCTCTCTAACACAAGCTCACACGCAGGCTCTCAGACGTAATCATCTTCAGAGTGACACAGTGAGACAGAGAGAGCAATGGACTTAAAGGCTGAAAACAAGGACACGAGCATCTGGGAGACTGCTGATGTGAGTGACAGGGCAGAGGACAGAGACAAGGCAAAATGCAAGAGGAATAGAGAGAGTGTGAGATAAAGGGATAGAAAGAGAGCAGTGGGTCTATAGTGCCTGCGCGAGGGCTGTTTTTAGAACGGAAATACTTTGCCAGAATGTATTGCATTGCCAATAAAGCATATTTAAGCAGGGCTGATTTGAGTAAAAAATGGGGAGACGACAAGTCGTGTGTGTGCGTGTGTGTGTGTGTGTGTGTGTTAGTGAATGAACACTGTGTTCTCTTCTGCCTTCTGTGTTTACTTATAGCATTTCTGGGATACTAACACATGCAATCAATGATATTTGCCCAAGACATATAAATAATGAAATGTGCAATATATTCATTATGATTTTCCTCAGTCTGAATAGACTCATTTAGCTGAATTTACAAAATTTACAGCAAACAATTTCTTCAACAGCAGCATTAGCAGCACTGACTATCAATGTTGCATTAACACTAGGAAGTGTGCTTTTAACAAGTAATACATTACATCAGTGTCAGCAAAATATCTTCCAAGACATGATCTCATGGTTTGTGATTTGTAAAAATGTATTATTTTATTACTGTCCATACCTTTACTGTCCAGGTATTTCATATGAAATCAAATAGAATCCAACCACATCTCACTTGCTCATGAGACAGTTTAAAAGTGAAGCCAAAATATATTTGAGGCCCTTTATTGGCTGGCTGCAGTACAATTTTTAACTCCGCCCACTGCCATGTTAATGAATGGAGAACAAGCCAAACTTACATTTTAAAATTCTTTTTAAAAATGTATGCAAATTATTTTCAGGAATACTGTGCTGTTGTTTTTACATGTTCAGCTGACCTTGATAAATATGTTTTATAGCAGTTATTTGGTAATTAATTAAAAGGGCAAGGGCATGAAGCGACTGACAGTTTTAGACATGAGTCAAGCCTCATGAATGCGCACACACTTTTCAACACAAACCTGAAGCTCATAACATTCTTGTTCTGCTGTAAACTGTTGTAACAGACCCTCAGCGGGGAGTTCTTTGCAGTTTTTCTGGTATGTTGCTCATTTTCTTGTCTAAGTGACATCGTTATACTGATATTATAACTAGCAAACCAGCATGAGTGAATGAAGTGATGGCATGAACCAAGGCAGCTAACGCTGGTTAATTATATAAAACAATTTACTGCTGACTGTATGACCTCAGCTAACACTCAAAGTAGCTTGGGTAGGCAGTCATAATTTTTTAAACGAACTCCACCAACAGAACAAGCATCAAAGATTGTATCAAAGAGTGCACTTCTCCGTTCAGATGAGTAACTTACTACAGTTGTCAGAGGGAGCTGCAAAATAGGTTGTGTTGAGTTGAAATGTTGACTGTTTACTGTTTACCAGTATATATTCAGTTGGTACCTTACAATAGTTACTTACAATTATATTACTTTGATTAAAATGATGGATAATGTCAGGTAGCTAGCAAATAGTAGCTCAGTCAGTCATGCTTCAAAGCTCTATAACCTTTTCCTGACAACAATAAAAACAATATATGTGCACAAATTATATGACTAAAATTTAGCATTTTACATATCAATTAATTAATAATGCTAACCACATAAGTTGCACTTCAGGTACTAACTTTCAAAGTGCATGCTACTGGCATGAAGAAGGGGTGTGTCTATGACTAATATTTTTTGGAAGAGAGGTGGACGCACTGTCAAACCAGCCATATCTGCTGCACATGCTCTGCCAATTTTGACCTACTCTGCAACGTCAGTCAAAATGGCAACTTTCAATTCGAGTTTTAATTTGAAAAAGGCTTCAAAACTGCACACTGGGAGAAAATAGTGTCATGTTGTTCAATCATATATACAGTCATTGGTTTGCATTCATACACATTTTGCATAAGATTAATTGAAATGAAAGGTTTATGTGGCAATTATTACATCCATTCCACTGTTTGATAGGATTGAAATTTCATTAGGATTGGCTTCAATCAGATTACTGTCTGTTGTATTAAGGTTCATACTGTAGACCTTTTTTTTTAATTCCAGCTGAGCCATCAGTCAGATTATAACACACATTAGACTATGGTAATGTTTAACTTCTTTTAGCCTCAGCTTATTGTAAAGTTACTCATCTTAAAGCATACTGATTGCTACTTTGAACTAATTTGAATTATTCAGTAATAGTAATCATAATAATGAGAGTGAAGAATGTAAATCTGGACCAAAGACTGGTCCTGGGTGTTTATAATATATACACAAACCACAACCAACACCAATACTGACACAAAGATATTCCATTTCTCTCTCTCTCTCTCTCTCTCTCTCTCTCTCTCTCTCTCTCTCTCTTTATCACTTACACACACACACACACAGATAATGGCCATGACCTGTGTAGTAACTGGTATGTAATTTGATCCTGGTGCTTTATTAAGATTTAAGCCAGCTCAACCATCAGTATGACCTTCTCGTAGACTCGTAGACTGTGTGTGTTTGTGTGTGTGTGTGTGTGTTTCTGCATCTGTGTATGAGTGAGAACAAGTAAGAAGCTGAGCAAGTGAGAGAGAGCAGAGAAAGAGAGAGAGAGTGTATTTGTGACTGGCAGGGTGACTGCTCAAGAGCCGAGAGGCAAAGTACATATCTCGCCTTCCCCCACTTTGCCTGCAGCAAAATCCTGGCCCAATTTTCATAATTAAAAAGAAAACACACAAACAGATAGGCAAACCACCAGTTAATTTCATAGCCTCATTTCCAAACTCCATGAACATCTATGCAATTTTCTTACTCATGGTATTCTTACACTCTGTAGCTATTCTATACAGCACAGCATGCCCAGAACAAAATCTGTCAATATGGGCTTGGCAGCTCTGTTCTCCGCCTTCTGTTCTCCTCCGTCTCCAGTCAGAGAAGCTTTGAAGCCTCTGCCAGGACTCTGCTGCTGCTGAGACCACATCAACACCATTTTCCACATCAGTACAGTTTTCAGTTATGTTGGCACAAAATACCAAGCTAGGTGCCAGGAACGAGGCCTACATGGAGAGCCACTTGCTATCTGGATGACTCCACTAAAGTACATAACTGAAGGATTTCATTCCAAAACAAACTGGCTCTTAATATTAAAAATACCATGCCTTAGTTCGTTCAACACTAGGGTCTTCAGCTTGATCCTGAGCTCAGGCTACTCTCTTGTGTGAGGTTTTACATCTACTTCCTGTGTACTTGTGGGTTTACACTGGGTTCTCTGCATGTTAAATGTCCCAGAAACATGCTGGCATGTGGCTTGGTTCTGTAAATTGTCCCTGGGTGTGAATGAGTGTGTGACTGTGTGAGTCCATGGTGCCCTGTGATGGACTGGCATACCATCTGGGGTGTATTCCCACCTTGTGCACAGTGTTTGCAGACTGGATCCAGCATGACCCTGATCAGAAAGCAGTTAGTGAAGAGGAAAGACTGAATGAAGAAAGTTAGGAAGTCTACGGTTAAAGCTAGAATATACAGAATCAAACCACATCCAACCAAACTGCCCTTACTTATTCTGATGTGTACAACTGTATTTTCATGAGATCAGGCTCTACACATTACATGCATTAAAAGTAGCAATCCTTTAAATGTTCAGAAGCCATCAGTAGGTAAAGATTTCCATACATTCCATACCTTTCCTATTAGCCTTACAGAAGATACTGAATAATTAATTGTTGTTACTGAATAATATGTTAGTATGAATAACTTCACAATACAAACGGACATTAAATGATTAGAATTTTCACATTTTGATACTGGAAAGGCAGTTGGTCCTGACGACATCCCGGTGGAGGTCTGGAAGTGCCTAGGAGAGGCAGCAGTGGAATTTTTAACTAGTTTGTTTAACAGGGTTTTAGAGAGTGAGAAGATGCCTGAGGAATGGAGAAGTAGTGTATGAGTGCCGATCTTTAAGAATAAGGGTGACGTGCAGAGTTGCAGCATCTACAGGGGGATAAAGTTGATGAGCCATACAATGAAGCTATGGGAAAGAGTACTGGAAGCTAGGTTAAGGAAGGTAGTGGAAATTTGTGAGCAGCAGTATGGCTTCATGCCCAGAAAGAGCACAACAGATGCGATTTTTGCTCTGAGAATTTTGATGGAGAAGTATAGGGATGGTCAGACGGAGTTGCACTGTGTGTTTGTAGACTTGGAGAAAGCGTATGACAGGGTGCCAAGAGAAGAGCTGTGGTACTGTATGAGGAAGTCAGGAGTAGCAGAGAAGTATGTCAGAGTGGTGCATGACATGTATGAGAGGAGCAGGACAGTGGTGAGGTGTGCTGTAGGTCAGACAGAGGAGTTCAAAGTGGAGGTGGGACTGCATCAGGGATCGGCTCTGAGCCCCTTCCTGTTTGCTATGGTGATGGACCAGTTGTCAGAGGAGGTCAGACAGGAGTCTGTCTATCACATTGTGATCTGTAGTGAGAGCAGGGAGCAAGTGGAGGAAAACCTGGAGAGATGGAGGTTTGCGCTGGAGGGAAGAGGAATGAAAGTCAGTCGTAGTAAGACTGAGTACATGTGTGTGAATGAAAGGGAAGTGGAACAGTAAGATTACAGGGTGAAGAGGTGAAGAAGGTACAGGAGTTTAAGTACTTGGGGTCAACAGTCCAGAGTAATGGAGAGTGTGGGAAAGAGGTAAAGAAGCGAGTGCAGGCAGGTTGGAATGGGTGGAGAAAGGTGTCGGGAGTTCTGTGTGATAGAAAAATATCAGCGAGAATCAAGGGGAAGG